>CM076103.1:13449561-14649561 GCA_038048805.1 Hipparchia sbordonii
AGAATATTGACAGTGGATAAAATGGGAGAAAATTTATCCCTGCAATTATTGCCATTATAAGAAAATCATGGAAGTAGTACCAGTGCTGCTGTCGTTTCAGACGGGCGTAGTGTCTCTGTGGAAACTGCTGGTGCGAGAGAAGGCGGGGGCGGAGGGCCGCGGCCTGTACCTGATATGTAACGGGCCTCCCGAACCGGAGATGTTCGAGCTGCGCGTGCACCGCCCCAAGGACATCGGCGTGTGGATCCATGCCATCAGGTATTTTTTTTTTATAACAGGGTGTCCTCTTTCATAGAGAGAGTCTTTTTTGATTTTAGATTTTATTCATAAGTTTTAAATTTTCATGTTTCAGTCGTTGTCGACCTATTACAATTATATACAATTTTAATTTTTTAATTTTTTTTTATTTGCCATCTGGTTCAATTTATTGCACTATTGTCGTACCCACTTCTAGCACAAGCTTTCCGCTTATTTGGAGGGGATAGGAGGATATAAGTCAACTTCAGCTTAGCTGTTCTTTAAAAAAAAAATGAAATTAGGCACAGCTTAGTTACCGGTAGTATAGCTTACCCATCGGGACGAGGACAAGAGGCAATCAACAATAGACCAGTAGTAGCATGCGCGCCGCGAGAAAATTTTGTCTACCCAATTACTAGTGAATTTGTATGAGATTTCACGATAAAATTTCTCGATCGAAAGACAAGTAACGAATACGTGATCATATTAAACTCATTTAATTACTAGCACTGGGTCAATAAAGCGTCTTGTTTCGACGATACATAGTTATGAGTGAAAGAGATAACGCTCTATAGTTAAGGCTACTCGACTGTCTCTTTCAGACCCACTTAATCTAAATCGAAATGAGGCCGAAGTGCTATTATTTCGACCGTAGCAATTAACATAGTCGCATGTGAAAAACCACTACTCCAGGTCACGGCCGCTCAAAGCTTCAAATATGTGAAAAGTGAAAAACAGTCAACATATCCAACCCTTGCACTTGCAAAAACCAAAGATGGTTGGTTGATTCCAAAAGTTTCACAATTGGTGGGGGCATTGCTATCCCCATTCTAAGACCCTTAATGCAACAAAACAAAAATCGCCAAAATGTAGATCCGACACTGTTAATTGCTACGGTCGATTTTGTCATTTTCAAGAGGTGCGGTACAAAGTTGTCCGGAGGAGGTGGAGGAATCAGAAGCGGGCGCCGCCGCCACCTCCGCGGAGGAGCGGCAGCGGCAGCTGGAGGCGAGGCATGAGAATATAAGACTGATTACTGGTATGAACGATTACAACCTTATTACTTAAGCTATAGGGTTTATTTTGCTATATCATAGCCTCTAGTGCAAGAACTAAGTTGTCTGTACCAAATAAAGTACAAAATATCTAACAAAAAATTTGGTAGACATTTAAATAACTGTGATTTTTGTATTGTGGTTTGATCACAATGCGCGACAAAGTTCTGCACACTATGGTTTACTTAAATTAATAATATTATAATTAGTGTTATTAACTATGACCAGTGCGTGGGCGATTGTCTCAAATAAGGCATTGATAATGATTTACGCGTGAAGTAAGTTTTTTATTATTGCTTTAAATATGCATGCCTTAGCTATGGTCATTGTGTAAATTATACATTTACAACAACAATTGTACATTTACAAGTTATTAGATAAATTATGTGTGTAAAACACACAATAGAAAGTGTAGTTTGGAAGAGAATGCACGCCGTATTCCGAAATCTTATGGCAATTAAACTATGCTAAGTTATGAACCATGTATGTTAGGAAGTTAGTCATCTATGCTTAGTTTGGATGATAGTATAAAACATATTGAACAAAAAAGGTTGTATATAACATGTTATCATTATTTCTGCACAGACGAAACTCCATGGTGGCATATCGAAGGTAGTTTTGTTTGTAAATTAGGTCTTCTAAGGCATGGCAGCATGGTTTCCTATTAATGTCAAACTCTCTACCTTGTTTACCAAATTGTGGGTATCCATTTCTTTTTAAGGATTCACCTAATTTTGGCTAGTGGACTCAAACTGTCCCGAAATTGGATTTTTCGTCTGGTGTTTGTCTTAAATTGAGAATGCATTGATAGCATCCTAGATGGACTAGTCTCTACTTCGCAGCAAAATTATCTCGATCAATAGATTTGATCAAAAGTGACAGTTTCCCTTAAAGTCCACTAGCGTTAATAATAACCTTGTCTTTTGACCAATTTATATTTGCCCTTTATGCCCTTTTTGCCCTTTGGTTCTGTTGTGCATTTTATGTTATCTAATACTAGCTAACTCCGAGTTAAGTTCTTTAAATCACGCGAGAAGCCTTTTGTTTTCCAGGATAAAAAGTAGCCTATGTCATTCTTTAGGTCCTCGACTATCCTCATGCAAAAAAAAACGTTGCTGTGGTGTTGATTGGTTGCGGGACATGTGCTTCTTTCTTTGTTGTTTGAACCAAAAACACAAGCACACTTTCGCATTTATAATATTAGTAGGGATAAGTTAACTTTGCCTTAATTCTAAAAATATGCGTCGTCTATGTATTCTAAGTAATAGTTACCAAATTATTCATTTGCATAATATCTGAAACGCTGACACTAGTTTAAATACACACCTGAAGCCAATAGTTGAACTTGCGGTTGGATGCATTTAGCGTTCAAGAAATGAAGGTGACAGAGGTCGGCGCGTTATCTGCACCAGATATTATTTTCTGCACTGGAAATTGCTGCAGTTTGAGAGCAGCTTTAGATCGGCCCTATATTACAAAAAATTGTCGGTCAGTAAACTTTCAACTTTCACGCATCTCACACATTGTAAAAAAATTAATAGAGAGTGCGCCGTCCAATATTTTAAAAAAAAATCTGATCAAACAAAATCCAATAGAGAGTGCGCCAACCCATATTCTGACTAAGCAAAATCTAACAGAGAGAGCGCCTTCCGATATTCTGATTAAGCAAAACCAAATAGAGTGCGCCATCCGATATCCTAATCAAGCAAAATGTAATAGAGAGAGCACTGTCCGGTATTCTGATTAAGCAAATTTCTGACGTCATTTATACACCCGGAGTGCGTCAAGCAGAAGTATTATCTGACAAAATTCTGATCTATACTCGGAATTATAATTCGATTCCACATTTGACATTAGCTACTGTCATTTTGTAAAATAATGATACCACATATAATAGTGTAGTGATGAACACAAAAATCGATAAACAATCGCGATTTATGTTTATGTAATCATAATATTGGTGTGCCAATTAAAGACTAAATTATTGATTTTTATTTAAATAAATACATAATTATTCATAATTATTATTTATTAATTAGTAACCGCTGCTTTATTTTATAAAAAGTTAATATTTTTGTTTTTTATATTAAAAACAAAACTTATAATAAAAGAGCCTATATATCCCATGTTGTCCAAGAATAGGAAAAAATGAGTAGGCTAGATAATATGTTAATTGACAATATCACAGATACATTTATAATAAATGTTACAGAAAGTGACAGCGATAGAAAGCGATGACGGCGACGATTTATAAAATAAAATATTACCATAATATATATTCATTTTCTTTTATTTCTCATGTTCCTTCATGATCATATTTTTTTATTTATTTCACACACAATTATTAAAGAAAACTCTCAGATCCTTAATAAAATTAATCGTCATAACTAAATTATCCGTTCAGAAATATTTAATTTCCTGATATACTATTAAAGTAATTGTTGTTTAGATATACTACTATAAACGAGAGGAATCGATCCGGAAATATTCCATTTCCGTATCGAATAATTTCGCAACGTCACTATTTAGTACTTGTCATAACGTTGCAACACTGAAATTGTCAAATCTGGAATCGAATTAAAATTCCGACTATAGTGCAAAATTTTTGAGTGACTTTTGGAGTGTCTTATACTTTTTTAACTATGGTATTAAATTTGCTGTACTGAAATTATAAACAAAACGGACAAGTCTACAAATAGTGTAATCCTTTTCACAGCTTCCGCAAAAAACGATTTTATCATTACATTTAGAGCTGTCAATTTAGTTTAATTTAGAATTTTTTTATAAAAAAATTAGCGACAATATGCGGCTGGCCTCAAACGTTACTAATTTAACTAAATTCCTATTCCCAAAAAATAAATAACTAGATAATTAAATCAATAACTGTTTTTTGTTCTCTTTGGAATCGCTAGAGGCTTTAAGGGCGAAAGATCGCGAGCACGCGCAGCTTCTAGAAGAGAAGATGGCGCTGCACATGAAGATGGTTGGACACACCGGATCTTCTACTTTGGATGTGCCCAACACAGGTATTTTAAACTTTTGTTTTGTGATATACTCGACTATTTTTTAACCGACTTCCAGAAAGGAGGAGGTTATCAATTCGGCCGGTATCTTTTTTTTTTTACTTGTTAGATTTCCGTACAATTAAATATAACTAGCATTTTTACGTGTCAGTGGGTGTAAAGAACAACAGCCAACGCTCGCCATCTGGCTGGATTTTGCATTAGTTGAGTGCTGCATCGGTATTGTGCGACTGTACCGGCGCGAGCTCACACCATCTCAGGCCTCAGCTCAGCGACCAACAGAATGATTGGCGCCCAACTACACTTTCAACTCTATAGTTATGGCCCTGCATTATATTATACTAAAATTATCCGTTATGTGTGTTCACGTGAAAAAAAAAACGTGAACACACGATAATATGATATGATAATACGATGTATGTATTAAAATAGTGCGCGTCAATCGCAATGCGTTTTCCGCAGCGTTAGCCGCAAAAACCAACCGCGCCCTTTATAGACCAGGGTCGATAATTTTTAAAACCAAAAAAAATAGTAGTAGGATGAAACCCATCATATACAAAAGTTTTAGATCTTTTTATTACCTACAACTTTGCCATTTGACTTTTTTCGATAGGACTTTTAGTTTTGCCGGAAATCGAGAAAAACCGTTTTTTTCCCTTAAAAACTCACCCCCACCCCTTCCCGACCTCAGATCGCCCGTAAATTATTTTTCCTTTCATTTTTATAATATTCCCCTCCTTTTCTAATGGGTTTCATCCTACTACTATTTTTTTTCACTTTTTATTATTTTTAAAGGCTTCTACCCTGGTCTATTTAGATTTGTGGTTAATTTGATTTTCGCGAAACAAACATGTTCGGAGGCGCTCATGTGTGATGTACACCCGCAGGGGTTTCATCAATGTTCCCCGGCGGGCTAGTGTTTCCCGACTACGTGCGCCTCGCGGCGCCGTCGCCCGACACGCATGCTCTGTGGCAGGAAGTCTGCAAAGTTGTCAAGGTAAAATTCAAGTCATAATCAGATATGCCTGAGTTAAATTACGATATTCATATCTTATTAATAAATTGAGCTAAGTTCTCAACAAAAATCTGTTGCGATCTAGCTTTATACTTTTTAAGATGATTTTCTCGACATCATCATAATAAATAAACTTGTATTTTAATATTCTGCATCCAAAAGTAAAAGTAATAGCATTATTGTGCTTGGCTTACACTTTTCCCTACTAGATAAAGGGCACTGTATAATACTGGCTAAGTTGCATTGTGTTGGCTTGAACTGAAAAAATTTCAAGCTAAAGAAGAAAGAAAGAGGGACAATATTGTGGCACTATTTGATTTTGTTAATTGCATGTCGAGTTAGCCTTTAAATGGGGTATACGATGTTAGATAATATAAATAATGTGTTTTTACCATAAGGCAACACATAGTATACATTGTGGGCTTCCCACTAAAATAAATAAATAAATAAACTTGAAATCTTTGTTAAAATAAACGCTATGTTGCCCAGGATGCTCTAGAAGCGTCGAGCAGCGGCTGGGCGCAGCTGGCGGGCGGTGCGGCGCTCGGGCGCAGCACCAGCTCGGCGGGCGAGCGCCACTCCGCCACCTACCAGAGCCCCGCGCTGCCGCGCCGCGCCGACACCTTCGCGGGGTTCGACGCGCAGCAACATCGAGGTAACCAACACTTTTTTTTTTTTTCTTTTTTTCAATTTTTTTCCCTTAAAAGAATATTAGCCAAGCTGAAGTTGACTAATAATCTCCTGTCCCCTCCAAATAAGTGGAATGCTTATGCTAGGAATGGGTACGACAACAGTGCAACGGATGCGATTCCAACGGCAACCAATCAAAGTTGAGGAATTTAAATGTCAAATGTAAATATCAAGCGCATCAATCTTGTTGCCTTTAAGTAATGGCGGATTAGCGCCCTCTATACCTAATTCGTTTTGCGTAATATTGTTTATTCTCATGAATTTTTTTACTAATGAATTTTTCCATAGCCATAAACAAAACAAGAAGTACAGATATCCACGGTTTGAATTGTGAGTTGTGGTCATAAGTTCATACAAAAATCCAATACAGTTCAGTGAGTCCCGAATTTGAAATTTTCCGGACAGCTTTTCCGATTTTTCTTTCCATAATAATGTACTTAGTAAAAGCGATGTTTCGCGAAGTTTTCCAATCACCCTGATTGTCTTGGTCAGGCGTAACAGTCCGCATGTCGGCGTCCGACACGCCGCCGGAGGCGCGCGAGGGCGACCCGCAGGGCGACGCGGCGCGCGGCCGCGACGAGGCGGACGCGGCGCTCAAGCTGCAGCACGCCATATACACGCTCGCGTGCATCGTGTGGCAGCAGCTCACCACCATACACAGGTGAGATCACACTGGGCCCTATACGTCCGACACGCCGCCGGAGGCGCGCGAGGGCGACCCGCAGGGCGACGCGGCGCGCGGCCGCGACGAGGCGGACGCGGCGCTCAAGCTGCAGCACGCCATATACACGCTCGCGTGCATCGTGTGGCAGCAGCTCACCACCATACACAGGTGAGATCACACTGGGCCCTATACGTCCGACACGCCGCCGGAGGCGCGCGAGGGCGACCCGCAGGGCGACGCGGCGCGCGGCCGCGACGAGGCGGACGCGGCGCTCAAGCTGCAGCACGCCATATACACGCTCGCGTGCATCGTGTGGCAGCAGCTCACCACCATACACAGGTGAGATCACACTGGGCCCTATACGTCCGACACGCCGCCGGAGGCGCGCGAGGGCGACCCGCAGGGCGACGCGGCGCGCGGCCGCGACGAGGCGGACGCGGCGCTCAAGCTGCAGCACGCCATATACACGCTCGCGTGCATCGTGTGGCAGCAGCTCACCACCATACACAGGTGAGATCACACTGGGCCCTATACGTCCGACACGCCGCCGGAGGCGCGCGAGGGCGACCCGCAGGGCGACGCGGCGCGCGGCCGCGACGAGGCGGACGCGGCGCTCAAGCTGCAGCACGCCATATACACGCTCGCGTGCATCGTGTGGCAGCAGCTCACCACCATACACAGGTGAGATCACACTGGGCCTATACGTCCGACACGCCGCCGGAGGCGCGCGAGGGCGACCCGCAGGGCGACGCGGCGCGCGGCCGCGACGAGGCGGACGCGGCGCTCAAGCTGCAGCACGCCATATACACGCTCGCGTGCATCGTGTGGCAGCAGCTCACCACCATACACAGGTGAGATCACACTGGGCCTATACGTCCGACACGCCGCCGGAGGCGCGCGAGGGCGACCCGCAGGGCGACGCGGCGCGCGGCCGCGACGAGGCGGACGCGGCGCTCAAGCTGCAGCACGCCATATACACGCTCGCGTGCATCGTGTGGCAGCAGCTCACCACCATACACAGGTGAGATCACACTGGGCCTATACGTCCGACACGCCGCCGGAGGCGCGCGAGGGCGACCCGCAGGGCGACGCGGCGCGCGGCCGCGACGAGGCGGACGCGGCGCTCAAGCTGCAGCACGCCATATACACGCTCGCGTGCATCGTGTGGCAGCAGCTCACCACCATACACAGGTGAGATCACACTGGGCCTATACGTCCGACACGCCGCCGGAGGCGCGCGAGGGCGACCCGCAGGGCGACGCGGCGCGCGGCCGCGACGAGGCGGACGCGGCGCTCAAGCTGCAGCACGCCATATACACGCTCGCGTGCATCGTGTGGCAGCAGCTCACCACCATACACAGGTGAGATCACACTGGGCCTATACGTCCGACACGCCGCCGGAGGCGCGCGAGGGCGACCCGCAGGGCGACGCGGCGCGCGGCCGCGACGAGGCGGACGCGGCGCTCAAGCTGCAGCACGCCATATACACGCTCGCGTGCATCGTGTGGCAGCAGCTCACCACCATACACAGGTGAGATCACACTGGGCCTATACGTCCGACACGCCGCCGGAGGCGCGCGAGGGCGACCCGCAGGGCGACGCGGCGCGCGGCCGCGACGAGGCGGACGCGGCGCTCAAGCTGCAGCACGCCATATACACGCTCGCGTGCATCGTGTGGCAGCAGCTCACCACCATACACAGGTGAGATCACACTGGGCCTATACGTCCGACACGCCGCCGGAGGCGCGCGAGGGCGACCCGCAGGGCGACGCGGCGCGCGGCCGCGACGAGGCGGACGCGGCGCTCAAGCTGCAGCACGCCATATACACGCTCGCGTGCATCGTGTGGCAGCAGCTCACCACCATACACAGGTGAGATCACACTGCGACCTACAGGATAGATAAACAACCGTAAGCACTAGTTCAGACATGCGGGAACCGTGCGTTTACGAATCGCGCGGTTTGAACCCCCAAAATTATGATGCTATTCAGACACTGGCGGTTATTATGCGATTTTCGTGCGGGGATAACGTCAGTTTGAAAATGGAGGTCGACGAAGAAGTGTGTGTGTGAAGAAGCGCGACCCTCCTGATGATCTGCGGGGCGCGCGGGGGGTGATGCGGTCGGCTATACTCGATGCGACTTTCTTTCCTTTGCAGTTCGAGCTAACAATAATGGCCGCGTGATAACCAAGGACAATTATTAGGGTTGGGATGTTATTGCATGAACGATTGGACAAATGAGAAAACATATAACTGAATTATTTTTTTCATTTTCATTTAATTACGATGGTTATAGATGTATACTGTTACCGATTACTACAGTCAATTTTTACTTGAATATATAAACGATTTATTTGAAATAAACAATGTTTTATATGATATTTGAAAATTCAACCCCTAAGAGGGTCAAATAGCTAGTTACTCGAATAAAATAGGGGTTTGAAAAATCGAACTTAACGTAAGCGAATCCGTGGGCAAAAGCTAGTAGAAAATATATAATAATATTAGAACCCAACCGATTACATATCATGGTTAATGATTAGGTTTGTAAATGGTCGACAGCCTAGAGGCGCAGGTGTGCGCGTGGCGGTCGGTGGGCGCGGGCGGCGCGGCGCGCGCGCACGACGCGCAGCTGGAGGAGCTGCGCCACGCGCAGGCGCGCCTCACGGCCGAGCGCGCCAACTGGGAGGCGCAGCGCGCCGCCGACAGGGACGCGCTCGAGCACGGTGAATATCTATCACAAGCGATACGAAAGAGATGTTCAAATTCAAAATTTATTTTTTTCATGTAGGCCAACTTGTAGCTCTTATGACACGTCATAAATCTACCACCGGTTCGGAATGCAGATTCTGCTGAGAAGAGCCGGTAAGAAACTCAGCAGTTGCTTTTTTCAAGAAAAAAATATATTTTTTACAATTGGTAACAAAACTATGCTATGTATACAGTGCTTCCGCAATGAAGCTTCAAAAATGCATACGTAGGTACACACAATCCAAAGCATGTCAAGATGGGCAGACAAAGCAGACCCATTCCCGTTGGTGGCGCCCGTTCACGAGCATGACACATGATCCAGCCGTTGCTTCGCTCAATCATATTTAAGGGAACGTAACAACCCGCACCACACGTACATACTACAACTTTAAAATTATATAATCGATCGATTAATTGTTCAATTTTTCCAGAACGGAGGCAACTCCAAGTGGCTCGGCAGGAACTTGAAGAACAACAAAAAGACGTGGAGCAGCAGAGAGAGAGGTTGTATCGGCGGTTAGAAAGGCTGCAACAGCACGGTTAGTAGTTAGTACTGTGTTACTTGGACTATTTTAACTGCCTCGTTAATCGTGTGAATAACATTCAATTGCGGATGTATAGGATTTTTTTCCAACAAGCCTGGAGTTAGAAAGATGGCGGTGTGTACAAGAGCTCTCCGGTCTTGTTGGATTTGGTCCCATCCGACTGTGAGAGTGAGAGAATAGAGAGTAGACTTGTTTGTGCACAAGTGTTTGCTCTCTGTTTTAGGGATTGTTCGCTGTCAGAAGGACAGTATATTATATACGTACAACAACAGTGACATATACAACATCAATCAACAAAGAAGATATATTATTTTTACGGTTTTTTGGCTCTCCCGTCAAATTGACTTTTTTCGATTACGCATTTATTCGGTTGGGCCGTCGAATTCATTAATTTCATTTTTTTAATTTAATTGCATGTCTTTTTTTACCAACTGTACAATATCCTAACTGTAAAAACGATGATATTTTCTTTGTAGGTGGTTCACAAGAAGAGATAGCTAGTGTGGGGACTCTGTCGCCCGATTCTAGCGTCAGTGATACAAATCGACGGAAAGAGCCAAAATGGAGAAGTAAGTGTTTATATTATGCATTACTAGTTGATGCTCGCGACTTTGTACGCGTGAATTGAGGTTTTGTAATTTCCGCGTGAACCCTCTTATTTTCCGGGATAAAAACTAGCCTATGTGTTATTCCAGACCATAATCTATCTCTCTGCCAAATTTCAGCCAATCGGTTCAGTATTTTTTACGTGAAAGTGTAACAAACATCCATCCATGCATACTTACAAACTTTTTATAATATTAGAAGGGTAGTCTAGCGGTTAAGACTTGGCCTCCTTTTCTGGGGGTCCGAGGTTCGAATTCCAGGCGCGTACCTCCGTATAATGCGTCTATCTCTTTCAGTGTAAACCTCATATGAGCAGGACAGAAATATAAAATGGCTGTTTGACAGTCCTATTCTCATTTGAAACGCATTATACTACGCTGTGACTGACATCCGACGATGCGGATAGAATAGAATATAAATAGTTTTTATTCAAATAAACTTTTACAAGTGCTTTTGAATCGTCAATGAATCTACCACTGGTTCGGAATGCCTTTCCTGCTGATAAGAGCCAGCAATAAACTCAGCGGTTGCTTGCTCTTTTCAAAAAATTTTTTTTACAATTGGTAATGAAACTATGCTATATTCCTAAGTCCAGTACAATACAAATACAAATAATACAATATAAATACAAATAAATACAATCCGGTATTTGTAGATAACCGCGGCTCCACGGGGTCGGAGTCGTCGACGAGCGCGTGCAGCGTGCGCGGCGCCGCGCTGCCGCCGCCGCAGCTGCTGTCCGCGCAGAACGAGACGCGCGCCACCGTCAGGGCGCCCGCCATACAAGTCAGTGTTTTTTTTTTTTTTTTAATTTATTGATTAAGATCGTTATTGCTTCGCTGGTTTGTCCTCCAATCACGCAGCACCGGAGCACCAGATCGATGTTACTTTTGCATCAACTATACCCATGCAAAACACAACAGACTAGAGACCGGAAAACAAACGGGTCCCGTGAGATTTTTAGAAAATCCAACTCAAATGCCGTTGAAACTTCTAGTCTGTGAATTGAAAATATTTTCCAAAAACTGATAACGGATGATGTACCCAATAGATTTATTACTATATGTAATACTAGTTGATGCCCGCGAATTTGTCCGCGTGGATTGAGGTTTTTAATTTCCGCGGGGACTCTTATTTTCCGTGATAAAAAGTAGCTTATGTGTTATTCCAAATTATAATGTATCTCTGTGCCAAAATTTTAGCCTAATCAATTCAGCCGTTACGGCGTGATTGAGTAACAAACATCCATACGTCCAAACTTTCGCATTTATAATATTTCTTTAAAAAAAAAAAAAGATTTGTAGGATGTGCGAGACAGTTATTTCTAAATCACAAACATACATCAATTATTTAACTAACACAGAATATTCAGAAGTGCCGTAACGCGATGTATTGCATCGCTCTTAGGTTGGTTGAAATGTTCTTGTTTGTGATATCGCAGCAAATGGTGAAACAGCAGCTGCCGCTGAAGCTGGCGAGCGGCAAGACGCAGCAGGCGCCGCCCGGCTACCACCGCTTACACGAGTCGCCGTGCGAGGTACGCCCATTTATTTATTTAAGACTTAAAAAAGGAGGTGGGTTGATAAGGCCCAAAATCCGCCCCTCATACACTCGAAAAAAAAAAAGTTCCAGATTTCGACAAATTGTAGATGTATTTAATGAACCATGGTAAACGTAACTGATAATGATGCTCCTTTTTATAAGCTTTGATATGAGTATTAATTTATTTTGGTTCCGTGAACGCTTCATTCTAAAATATTAAATCAAAGCTTAAAAAAGACTAAAATGTATGAAAAAGCCGAAACACTCTCTTTTTGGTTAATATTTTCTGTGACTTACTATTTTTTTTATCATCTAAACTTTATATTGAAATAAAGTTTATATCTTCAAGTATATAAATACATTTACAATTTGTCGGAATCTGGAACATTTTTTTTCGAGTGTATGAGGGGCGGATTTTGGACCTTATCAACCCACCTCCTTTACACCATAATTTATAGACCAAAGCATTAGACTAAAACTTGAAGCGGGTGATTGCAACTGGCAGCCCAATTAGACCGTAGCTTGTGCTAGGCCTGAAATATCCTCGGTCCAATTGTATAAAATTTTTATTAAAGTTTTAATCTAAAATTTTAATTTTAATATTTTAATTATTTATCGCGTATATGTATTGAAGTCCGTTAGATGGCGTATGTCAGCAAGATTTACGCGAACTTTATTCTAATGTATGACGTCAGCAATCTATACTTTTTGAACTAATCTCTGCCATCGATATACAAACGTATCCTTCATTTAAAACAAAAAAGTTAAACAGAAGCACGCTTGAAACAGATTAAATGGTTGTTTTGCAGGACGCGGAGTATCCAAACGTATTTTAAACAACTAAACATTATTTTTATATGTAAGTAATACACAAGTATCGGTGTCTGTAGATTGTTAACTCTAAGTTGCCTATACTTACTGGCTGATTATACGTCAAACACCAAACTTTTGACGATTTACGAAAATCAACATTGGTTCTTATTTTTATTTAACTAAGGCCTATTTCGCCATCGCCGAATTTTTCGAGGAAATTTTTACGGTGGGACAGTTTTTGTATTGAGAAATCAGTCAAATCGTCTAAATTCGTCGGTTAAAGTTTACTTGGCGATTGAGAATTGGCCTAAAGGAAAGGTCTAAAACAATTGGTATCCTTTTCACAATATTCGCTTCTGAAAAGGATAGCAAAACGTTTAGACTGATGTATTTATTGGCTGTAGTGCGAGTAGACTGATGTAAATATTGTGGCTTTTGGTACTCCTATCTCTGAACACTGTCGATACATTGGCAACACTTATTTACGCCACAACCATTTTGTCTGTTCGGCTTTTGGTGTAACAGCATGATCTCATCTTTTTATTGAAATCGAATATAAATTATTATAAAATTAAATCTGAACTATATTTTTTTCATACTTCACTCTTTTTGCTATAGAACGCACATGTGTAAATTTTTATTTTTAAAGCGTTACCGACTCTTATTCTACCAAAGTAAAAATAAAAGTATGGAGAAGCAGACAGAAAAACCTTAAGGCAAAAGTATCGCTTACACTATATTATGGAGGTGGCTTCATCCTAACTCCACACATTAGTCACAACGCTGGCACCAATACTGTAGCCTAAGCACGACCATTTTAACTTTCGAATAGTACAGGTAATTTAACGCCAACAAGAAATTTTGTATGAAAATGACAGGCGCGCTCCTGTCATTGGCGTAAACTTCACCTTTACTATTCCAAAGTTAAATTGTTAATGGCTACTGTTTAGCCAAAATTATTAAATAGTTTTTGACTCGCACTAACGTGGGATGGCCGATTTGCGTCTGATTCCTAGAAAATACGCGGCAGTACTTTGGGACTTGGGGCCAACGTTTGGAGATCAATTTGGAAAATCAATATTGGCTTATGTTGGCAGACGCAAGGCTTGGTGATCCATCACACGCGCACCGGCAGCTCACCCGCACCCCTTCCCTCGCAGCAGCAGCAGCTCAACAATAAAGCTACGAGGTAACATGACGTCATAACGTCCACGTCAAGTTGGCCGCTACTTCGCCCCGCGCTTCCCCGCACCGTGCCTCAAGTGAGACCCGCATAGTTCAGATAGCAACGTACCGCTCGCGATTGTCACTACCAAATTTTTTCAAAGTTTTGTTATTGTTACGTTTTAAATATTTTTGTTAACTTTAAATTAGTTATTTATTTTTGTTTAGTTACTATTGTAAGCGTATCGTCTTCTACAATAAGTAAAAAAGGATAAGTTTTCCATAGCGCAGACTATTACTTAATTTAATTAAAAGACTTTTTTCAAGCGGAAAAAATAAGGAATTAAAAATTACGCCTTTAGACTTTCAGATGTTATTGCCATGAAAAGCATTGCTAGAGAAGTCATAGTTGTCGTTACAGTAAAAAATACAATTTTTTTTTTTGACAACGGTGACGTCATTTTGTAACGGTCAACTTGACGTGGAAGGGTAATACGGACAACTACCACGAGACGAGATCAGATCAGCGACGGGGGCAATTTGGGGATTTATAATTTCTGACTAGTCTCTGGTCTGGTCTGGTGGAAGGCTTTGGCCGTGACTAGTTACCACCCTACTGTCACAGACGTGCCGCCAAGCGATTTAGTAATCCAGTACGAAGGCGTGTAGAAACATCAGGGGTATGGGTTGAATCGGAAACCGGGAAGTGGTTCTAATTCAGCTTGCAAGATTTGACCTAAACAAACATAACATACGTATATTGCAAGTTAAATAAAAGCTTGTAAGCCTAAGTATGTCATGCTCTCTTTAAACTTTTCTGAAGTGGTGTCGTGTGGTGTGGGTTGTTACGTTCCCTCAAATATGGTTGAGCGAAGCAATGGCTGGATCATGCGTCATGCTCGTGAACGGGTGCCACCAACGGGAATGCGTCTACTTTGTCTGCCCGTCTTAACATGTCTTGAATTGTATTTTCCTTTTTGCATTTTTGAAACTTCATTGCGGAATCACTGTATACATAGCATAGTTTTGTTACCTATTGTAAAAAAAAAAAATTTTTTTGAAAAGAGCAACTGCTGTGTTTCCTGCCGGCTTTTCTCAGCAGAATCTGCATTCCGAACCGGTGGTAGATTTATGACGTGTCATACAAGTTGGCCTACATGAAATAAATAAATTTTGATTTTGTAAGAATACGATGTCTGTTTTCAGAACAAACACATACCCGAAGCTGCCGGACAAGTTCCGCGTGCGGTCGCCGGACGCGCCGCTGTCGGCGCCGCAGCCCGCGTCCGCGCCCGCGCCGCACGCACCCGAGGAGGAGGTCATATACTTCTGACACTCGCGCTCGCACAGCGACAGCTCGCGCTCCTGAGACTGCCGGATATCTTAAGCCCCTTGCCCCTGCGACTTGTGCCCCATTTCACCAACTCTCCCCAACTTTTACGGGCTACCTAAACTAAGTTAAGTGACACTTTCTGTCAATTTCGTTTTTTTTTTGTTTTTGGATGACAAGGTAGTCCTTGACTGCAATCTCACCTAATGGTAAGTGACGATGCAGTCTAAGATGGTAGCGGGCTAACTTGGAAAGGGTATGGCAGTTTATCGCTTGGTGGCACGTTTTTGACGGCGACGACGATGGTAACTAGGTACGGCCAAAGCTTCCCAGACCAGAGATAATTTAGAAATTATAAATTCCCAAAATACCCCCGCCGGGAATCAAACCCGAAACCTTCCAGTTATAAGACTATAGCGGTAATCACTGCGTCGTCTTTTTACCAATCTTTAGGAAACACCTTACGGTGGAAATGACGTCGGGTAAGGAATTGTATTTATGGCTTCATATAAAGATACTCCTACTTAGGAGATGATTTAGGTAGGGTTGGTGAAAACGGGCATTAGTGTATTAGGCCGCAATTACTCTCGTAAGTTTTACTCAGCTAAGTCGTAACTTACAGAATGTAAAGTCTTGTAACTCGCGTATCGTTTACTAACGTTAGTTATGTAAGTTATTTACGTGATAACTTACATGTGTGTAATTGTGGCCTTAGGGAATAAATAAAGGGAATCCCTAAATGTGTCGGTGTAACCTGTAACCTTTTTCTGTTCTACTTTTTTGTTTACTAGCTGATGCCCGCGACTTCGTTCGTGTAATTAGTTTTTGTAAAATCCAGTTAAGTCATTTCTTCAGACATCCATCCAAGAAATTCACGTCGATCCGTAGCGCTGTTATGGACAAACAAGCCAACAAACAGACACATTTTGGCATTTATAATAATTGCTCTAAAGTTATCTGCGACAAGCTATGATCCGCACTGATAATATAAATTCGAAAGAGTGTCTGTTTGTCTATTTGTTTTACATGGCTCATAGAATACTTTTTATCAAAATCAAAATTTTCCTACGGAATTATCAATATAATAACCTAAATCCGAAGTCGTGGACATCAATTATTATTTTGAAAAACTGCTACGCGTGTACACGTTTCTGTAGAGCCTTATTATAGGAACTTTGAAAAGTTTGAAGGACAATTTATGGGATACCCTTAGGGGATTTAGATAGGACTGATTGACTTGATGCAAAGACAGTATTGTAAAAGTGATAATCATAATGATTGAAACTGTAATAATACGAGGACCGTTGAATTAAGTAAGCGTAACTTATTAATAAAACCTATGATAAAGTTTTTGTCGTGTCCTAAATGAATAGAAGAATGACAATCAAAAAAGGGCAAGCCCTACATTATTGGGGAATGTTACCAAAATAACTTCGTGTGTAGCGCAACGAAATTCAACCCGTTTAAAACTGTTCCTAAAACTCAAAATTGCAGCTATAATGGCGCAGCTATAAATAATAAGTTAAAAAATCCGTTTACTACGAAATTACGTCTTAGTCGAAATTAAGGAAAGAATTATTAGGAAGCACTAAAATTACGATTCACGATTAAATAAGAAATAAGGAAAACCGGAGGAATGTAATACCGTAATATTGTATATATCTGTCTTGCTCACGTCTACTGGATAAGATAGAAATAGAAAATGGTGGTTTATTCTTATTTCTTATCGTGGTCGCATGATACACAAATGCATATGTTGATTCGAATATGTACTAAAAAGCATCACGTTTATTGAACATTTGAACGTAGCAAATAGGGATCCTATTGGTTATTTTGAAACGAATTTCTATTTAATTTAAAACAATTTAAACGTTCTAGAATAAATAAATTGTTATATTCTAAATATTCAAATAGCAATGACCTAGAAGACATGCTTAACTGAGTTTGAACATTTTACTGCCAAATATTTTTCCTTACATAGATATATTCTGTATTGTTTAAAATTAATTTTTACTTAAATATATAATATATCACACTAATATTATAAAGGCGAAAGTTTGTATGTGTGTGTGTATGTTTGTTACTCTTTCACGGAAAAACTACTGGACGGATTTGGCTGAAATTTGGAATGGAGATAGTCCATAGCCTGGATTAAAACATAGGCTACATTTTATCCCGGGAAATCAAAGAGTTCCCGCGGGAATTAAACATTAATCCACGCGAACGAAGTCGCGGGCATCATCTAGTTTATAATAATAAACTGTAGCGAAAGGTTTGCTATTTTCCTAAAATGCCAATCCTGTAAAATTAACACGTTATGTCTTCTAGGCCATCGAAGTGTTTGACAAAATTAATGTAAATAATATTATATTGTTGAATATACAATTGGAGTTTGGCGTAGAGTAGGGGTTTAAAACAAATGAGAATTATATACTTTAGCGTCATATGTAACTAAAACGTGGACGCTAACTTGGTACTAATATCTAAGGATATTTAGCCTGGAAATACACGTCAGGTTTTTTCATCCGATAGTCTGATCCGGTAGCCTGATCAGGCTACCGGAAGGCATTGAAGCCATTACTTTGTATGAACAGTCAATACACGTCCGATCCGGTGACCGGATCGGACGTCCGAGTCGGAAACGGGCGCGAGGCGTTTCCGATTTTACTGCCGGTCCGATTGTCTGAAGGCGCGGTCTACATACTTTTAGTATGAGACAAAATAGACATCCGGTTACTCCTTCCGATTTTGCCAGTCAGGGTTCCCAACTTAGGGCTTTTAGCCCCAAATTCACGGCGGAATTTTGCTTATTGGGATTTTTTAGGGCCCAAAAAATCTAGCGCTGACACTGTGTGGACGCATCGTTGTGGTTCGAATATTATGAAAAAAAAAATTTAAAAAAAATAATAAAATAAAATTTGGTTTATTTGTTTATAATATATAAGATATGTAATAATAATATTTAATATAATATAAAACTAAATACTAAATTAAAACTAAAACGTAAATAACAAAAATAAAAGCTAAATATAAAAAATATCATCTAAACCACTGGAACGAGGAAAAGTGCCCAGAACGCTGGCTGCGTTACCCCGCTGAATGGCCAAACTTATATGCTGGCCGAGGTAACTTCCAGCCTTCCGGTCACCAGTGGACTCTATGAGACGGGATGACAGATCCTTAAAAAAGGATCTAGCATCCTCGCCCCATGACCCCAGGATTTCAACACCAAATGGCACAAATATGAAATTGTTTTCTATGTTTTCATATTTGCGCCGCTTAGCCCTTTCTGCTTTAGTAGCCGCGGCTCCCGCCGCCGCGGAAGTCGCCTGTAAGTGAGACGCTGCCAGTGTGTCAACACATGTGGCATCCCACACTAGCGACCTTCCTTGCTTCCACGGAACAAGTGTCATACCATCAGGTCTCTTGCCATCGCTTCGTGCCAAACCAACAGGTTCTAATACTGCAGGCACTTTAGCGGTGACAAGAGATCTACGAATGACATCGTTCAAGGAAGCATGACGTGAGAAGCGACCGGCACTTTTGGCACAGGAAAGCCCATGATGTCCAAACTCGTCCACTGTCTCGCCACAGTGGCAAAGATGCGGATAGTTGATCTTGGCACCAAGTCGAAGACCAACTGCAATGGAAAGAGTGAGGTGGTCTAGTAGAGTGCCTATATGACGGGAAGGGAGAGCTTGAAGCCAGTAACTTGATTTTCTCGTAGACACAGCAAGAAGGCGCGCGCGGTCCCTTGCAGAAGTTGATGATTTTATTAACTCTTGCAAAACATCCGCACATAGCGCATCATCCCACTGCCGTTGAGATAACAAAGATAAAAATAAAATTATTATTATTATGAATTATTTTGGATGTTTTAAATAGAAATGACTCTCAGTATGTCTTGTCAAATTGATTGGATGAATCCAATAGCGACGTTTTTTCTTCTTTCTCTTTCCTGTCTTTAAAATTTCTGTGGTGGTGTCGTGTGGTGCGGGTTGTTACGTTCCCTCAAATATGGTTGAGCGAAGCAATGGCTGGATCCTGCGTCATGCTCGTGAACGGGTGCCACCAACGGGAATGGGTCTGCTTTTGCCTGCCTGTCTTAACATGCATTGGATTGTTTTGCATTTTTGAAACTTTATTGTGGAAACACTGTATACATAGCATAGTTTTGTTACCTATTGTAAAAAAAAATTTTTTTGAAAAGAGCGACCGCCGAGTTTATTGCTGGCTCTTCTCGGCAGGAACGGCATTCCGAACCAGTGGTAGATTCATTGACGATTCAAAAGTACTTGTAAAAGTTTATTTGAATAAAAAATATTTCTATTTCTATTAACTCGTCATCCATCTTCTTTTCTTCTGCTTTGCTCCAAACGCAAGCACTCGGGATGATAGCTCGGGAACGACTGAGTTCAGAAAAAGCCTGACGGAAAAATCGGATGTGTATCGAGTAAATACGATCCGGTTGCCTGATCAGACAATCGGAAACAAAATCGGACGTCTATTGCCAGGCTTAGGCTACATTAGGTATCGTGTACTTAATATATAATTATAATTAGATTTGTGTCATACTAATTAGTAAATAACGGTATTAAAAAAATACTGTCTACCGATAATTGTTCAACAATAATTTTAATGTTCTTTATTTAAATGATTCTAAATATTCAGTTCTAAAGGCATTAAAGTGTATAAGATTATAAGGTATATATAATCTACTTTTAGCTAAATATTAGATAAAGGGTCCCAAAATTTACGGTTAAAATTTAATCGTTTAAAGTATTAGTAGTTAAAACAAAGTTAATAAATGGAAACACAGTAAACTTTAAGCAGAAAATTGTACTATGCGTTTCAAATGAGAAGACTTACTTCGTTATTCTTGTAGTTGTCAAACTTTTACCGTATGCAAGAATTTTTTTGCTTATCTACTACATTATCTTTAAATTTCATGAACTTTTTAGCAAAAGCAATTAAAACTCGACATTTTGACATTTCGATTATGAAAATGAACAATGAAACGTATAGTATAACATTTCGTTTGAATATGAAGGATTCTTAATGTATCAAATACTAGCAATATAAAAATAATAAAACAATGTTTAAATCTAGCCACATTTTATTATACAATGGTGCCAATTCTGTTGAACACAAACCCCTAAAGTAAATTTGTTAAATGTAAAAGGAGTGTCAACTTTTCCACGTAAAACCAAGTGGAAAGGCTTGTACTTATCTTCGACTTGTATTGAAAGGTTTTGTGAAACAGAATTAGCACCATTTTTTTAATTGCACGCTGTTTTTAAAGCGTTAATACCTACATAATGTTATATTTCTACCACACAAAGTTTTACATCTTGAAAAAATTACTTCGATTTTATCAAAAATATTAACACTATTTTCTTTTAAATATACACTTAATAATATCAGATTGAAACTATTCTTGTATATAAGATCGACCAAAAGCTGATTTTAGAGATGCATATAATATGAACCGCAAAAATTATTTCCTAAAGTTCTTGGTTGAATGGTTTTAATGTGTTGAGTAAATCGGTCAGCTTATTTAAAAGATCGGTGTGATTAAACGGCCGTAATTAATAACCTAATCTTATCCAAAATATACAGTTTAAGGGTCGAAAATATCAGCCATTATTTTATAATCGTAAGATTCTGATGTCAGCTAAACAGCTTTTGAAAGCGCGAAAAAAATGGCGTTTAATTTTTTTTTATGCGATGACAAGATAGTCCTTGACTGCTATCTCACCTGATGGTAAGTGACGATGCAATCTAAGATGGTAATCGGCTAACTTGGAAGGGGTATGACAGTGTACTCATGGCCCTTATCGTTTTCTACACGCCATCGCGCACGGAACGCTAAATCGCTTTACATCACGTCTTTGACGCTAGGGTGGTAACTAGGCACGGCCAAAGCCTCCCACTAGACCAGACCAGAGACAATTTAGAAATTATGACTTCCCAAATTGCCCTCGCCGGGAATCGGACCCGAGACGTCCCAGTTATAAGATAACAGCGCTCACAACTGCGCCAGGGAGGTCGTCAGATCGGTACAATCGAATGGCAATTTTAAATAATAATATTTTTACTGAATTAATTAAAAATGTTTTAAAAATAACTACTTATATATAATTATATATAAGTAGTAAGTAGTTATTTTATATATTATAATAAATAATAAATTAATAATTAATATGTAGTAAACATAACTGGCTTAAATTTTTGACCGTCAATCTGTGGATAACATAGGCTAATTATTTCGGTCGTAAGTGACCACTTTTAAATAAGTATGGCGAAAATAATATGACAAGAAGATAATGATAAAAATAATACTACATGTCCAGGATTCACACTTCTCTGGTCATGTGTGTAATCGAATTGGTCCTTATAATACATTACTGTTATAATATTATATGTAAATATGTTGAAATTTTATCAATTAGATGTAATAGGATGTTATATTCGATATTCAAGTATTTAACTCTTATACTACAGTACTGGGAGTGGCAATTGCATGTTTCCTAATGGATTGTGTGAAATGCATGCAATCTATACCTTCCATCTGAGAAATATCGTATAATCCATACATTCCATCAGTGAAATATCGTATAATCTATACATTCCATCAGTGAAATCGCGAACAATCTATACATTCCAACATTGAAATATGGGGTTGTAATTTTAAATTTGCCCATTATACTTCCTTTAATAATCTCAATGCTCGTTTTCACAAAGATTTTCTTATTTTTACGGGCTACCTAAACTAAGTTAGGTGATGCTTTCTGTCAATTTCGTTGTCACGAACCTTTGGGAGACACCTAAGAGATTGTATTTAGGCGCTACTTAGGTAAAGAGACTCTTATTTAGGGGATGATTTAGGTGTGGTTGATGAAAACGGGCACAAGACACTAACGATCTGGGTATCTTTAAAATAAGAGTGAATAGCCATCTTCTAGGCAAGCGCGTGCAATCTAAGGCCACATCACTAAATTTCTAATGCACGTGCATGACATGATCAACAATTTATTTACGAAATCTTCAATTCTGCAGCTAGGCTTGGGCTATTCCGTTTTCCGACTAACTATAATGTGGGTGTCTTTAAATCTAGAGTGAATAGGCATCTTCTAAGCAAGCGCGCACCATCTTAGGCTGCATCTTTACTTACCATCAGGTGAGATCGCAGTCAAGCGCTAGTCTATTAAAAAAAAGCTCTTAAATATGGAAAAGTCGAATTATGACATACAATTGCTAGTCTTATGCATTTATTCTAAGACTGTATGCAGATATTCTGCCGACATTGTTCTCACTATTACACAATCAATAATAGAGTTTTTTTAAATATAAGTATGTATAAGTATCTATATCTAGTTATAAAAAAAATATGATACATAAATAATCCGAAGACACTTATTGTATTTGTATCGTTTAACCGAATTTCACCTAGTGATAAGGCTAAGGCTGGAATCACATTGTTAACACGCCATCCTATTTTGAAATAAAAAAAGCGTGGCGCGTCGTCGTCGGGTCGGATGGATGTGTTAATGCGCTTCCAGCATTATTGCCGCCAGAATATCTGCAGATGGTTGTTGTTTATCTCACAAAGTATAATATTATTGTTGTTAACAAGATCATAAAGACTATTGTAAACTATTTTTCGTGCATTTACTGTAATCCTTTTTACTGTTTAGTGTTTGAGAGCGGTGATATTTTGAACTAATGTCTCATTTAGGACACCTTTCGTACTATGTATATATTATATTGATGTTGACGTTTGAATATATTATGTAAGATATATTTATTCTATACGCTTTGTAAAGTTTGAAATGTTGGTTATGACTGTACATTGAATAAAACGCTTTAAAGCCAAACATGCACGACAAACATACAAAATCTAATTGAAAAAGTCGCAGTGAAAATAAACCTTTTCCATTATTATTTTTTTCACTTGAAGATATTAAGTGGTGTATTACAATTAAATAAAGCATAAATGCACTTTGTATTTATGCTTTTTTTAATATTTTACACTAATTTGATCTTTTATAACTTTCTAAGGCACGCTTTAGCATCTAGAATTGTGGCTTTACGCTGGCCCCCTTATTGGAAATAGGTTCGCAATCTTGAGTTCACGTCCGTTATTTTTCACTAAGGCTGAAATCTATAGACCGCACTCTAATGCTGAGATCTAAGAGCTCTGACTCAGCTCAGACTTAAAATAGAGTTAAAACGAGACACAAATATGCTTTGACATAAATCTGTCTCGTTTTAACTCTGTCTTGCGTATAGATTCCAGCCTCACTGATCAGACTCAAGACAGAGATAAAAAAAGACAGATTTATGTCAGCACATTTGAGACCGTTTTAACTCTTAAAGCCGAGCTAAGTTAGAGCTCTCTCTATAGATCTCAGCATAAGTCTAAAGTCTAAAATCAATTGTATAATAACATGTAGTAACTAGTAAGTATATTACTATTCGAAGCGTAAAAGTGCCAATAGATTGCAATGCAGACTTATAAATTTTATTATTAGTCGACTGCCAAATGAAAATGAAGTAGTAATACATGCAAAGTAGACAGATAAAAGCAATTTATTCTGTTTTTGCAATGTTTTGTCTTTATGGATCAACAGATCGTGTGAGTTTATAACGCCGCGTCCAAATGCTAACACGATAAATGACAGCTAACTTCACACTTTGCCGCTATGTAATAGTCGTATTAACATTTCATTTTGGAGTGAAGTTAGCAGAAAATTTTCATTTGGACTGTGTATAATTTCTTAAGAAATTAATGTAGAGAATACGGAAAAGGGTTACGACTCTGAAAATGGGGAATAAGATGAGAAGAGAATCATTATTATGTTACGCGAATTCGCGGGCGCTTGCTAGTCTTAAATAATTATATTATAGCGAAATTATTTTAATATTAAATTAAATTAAAATTGCAATAATTTTGTATCATCGTTTTTCGCTATTTATGCGTTAGAGAGAAAATAATTTGGTGATTTTAAAATTAAATTTAATTTTGTATTGTAGTGTCGGCAGAATGAACCGATTAAATTAAACAAACATCATGACAATAAAATATAAATGTTCTATTTTTCCGAAACATAGGGTTTCATAGCGGATTATAAGTTAAATAAATGAAATTATCTTATAATATAGATCTATCTTCTATTCGGTATTTTTTACGGCTTTGTCCTGTGTTTAGATCGATTGTAAATTAGTCATTTATGATTTAATCTCATCAATTTGACGATTTGAAAGCACATTCTACAAGTATATTTCAATAAAAAAATATTCTATTGTATAGATTAGATCCATGATTAACTCTTATTTCATTCGTCAGACCCCATGGTTCATCTTATTGGATAAGAATTTTTCTGTCAGACAACTTTTTATTAATTCCCTCGACCAGGCGTTTCAAGGGGACGAATGATACGCCGTTTTATAGTGGTGTGAAGTTTCGTACAAAATGATTGAGGGAAGTGCCTACAGTTGCGTGTCGCGTCATTTCATTCATTTCATTTGTCAGAGGGTAGCGCTAGAAAAGTGAGAAGTATAGTAGAATGAAGACCTCCTGAGTTGAACCGCGACGGACTTTCTTATTAACTAAAACTCAGCTTTATTTACTTTTGCATAAGGTTTTTATTTATATAATGAAAATAATACACTGGGGAGACTACGCGTCGCTTCTATTTTATTTGTACTAATTTCAATCGTATGTATAATAATATAAAGCTCAACTTATGTTGTTCATCAAAAGGGGCCGCTGTACTTCTCTGCAGATCTGCGGATCTGCGGTCGCCCTATGGTTTTCTTAAAGTGAATGGCTATCAATAAATAATAATCGGATTTTAGTTAAATTATGTGTTCGCCATAAAAATGGCCAGATATTTGCATTTATTGTAATCGTTCCTTATAATATAGACACTTCTACTCATTGTTTATTTTTGCTATTAGACAAGTAAGCATAATATTGCATTTAGCTTAAGACCACAATACGAGGCCCGTTTGTTTAGAAATTTCCAACTTAGGTAACAAATATGAAGAACTTCACAAATTCGAAAAATTGGTTCAGAAAATATTAGTTCACGTAGTTGGATATTTCTAAATGATCAGACCAAATTGAAAGACCTAATTTGTCGCGACAGAATAAGCGAATCGTGTAGAAACAAGATGTGCCAACTGAGCGAGTTCACTTGCTCACATGTTTGTATGTTTGTGATAATAATTGGATGCCCCGAAGTTATAGAATACTTGTTATAGAGTTATTGGTGTTGATAAGGACCGAAAATAAACCAGATCTCTTTCTATCCGCACCTGTAAAGCAAATATCACTATAAATAAAAATCGCAGAACGACTTCTGTGGAAAGTTATTTGTGCTGAATGCACTCGTAGTAAGACAATTGGGTATTTGAATAAAACTTTTTTATACACTTAAAATAAAAGTTTTTAATATGATAACATAATGCCACTTTTATTTTTTTAATATCCTTAATATTCTCGAAAATATAGAGCTTTTCAGTTTCCCGTTAGACAAAGAGAGCGTTACTAAATCGTGATCGTGCGATCGAGTAGCTCCATAAACTCCATAGAAAATTTCGTTTTAGAAAGAGAAAAGCAGTAAAACTCTTTTTAACAAGAAAGTTTAAAGCTCTATAGTTCCGGAATTAAGATATCAAAAAAAAAAAAAATGGCACTGTGTTTATATTCAAAACTTTACAATAAATATATAAAAAAGTATCAGTCTATTGTTACTTGCAATGCACACTTAACTTTCACTTCATAAGAAAAACTAACATTTTGGTTTATTTTTATTTTGTCATCAGTGCCAATGCCTCAGGAGTGTTTTCTCGTAGAATGCCTTGCAAAATTTCATAGATAATGTTAAATATATATATTTTCCATATAAATCTAAAACATTATTTAAAGATACAGAACAGATAAGAATAAAACAGTGTTCTAATTTACGGGCTGCCGTTTATCGTATCAGTCTGGATCGTGACTGTGTGCGCTGCTTTAGGCCTTATTCACAAACAAAGCGAGGGTGCGGGCGCGGCTATTTTTGTATAGAACCGCGCACTATGTGTGAACACTCGCCCGCCACCGCACCCGTGAGTTAGTGTGAATCAGCACTAACGCCCGGTTGTTATATTCAATCTATTTGTCATCTTTCGATAAGTCACCTGGCAATCTTGTTATTTTTCATGTCGATCAATGTCATTGTGTCAATTCTTTTGACAAATATCATCATTGCTTGGTAACTTATCGACGGATTACAGAGAGATTGAATATAGGAGACGACGCAAATATCGTTGAACGAGTACTACTTAAAATATTACGTTCAAGATTTTGTATGAAAGTAAATTGTCAGGACTCAGGAGTGCTAATCAGACGCTAGTACTCTGTGCTAGTTAGATTTTTTTCAATACTTTTATAAGTGCAATTTAGTGCTTTCTGCAAATTGATCCAAGTTTTACAATAAAAATATTTAGAGAGCCTATTTCGCAATCACTAAGTGACGTTTAGCCGAAGAATATAATCGAATGTTTTAAAACGTCAAAATTCGTGGGTATTATATAGCTATTGAAAAATAAGACCTAAATCCGAAAGGCCGAAGATTCAACGTACCTAATAAGGTTGAATATTGTTTAGGCGCGAAAGCCTACTTACTAGCCTGCTAGCGTCAAAGTTACTCTCCTGCAATATTATTTCGATAAATAAACGATCCTGTCTTGTTTCCAATATACAGCATGTAAAAGGGCTTCGCATTAAATTTTAAAGTATGATCATATTCACAAGGTCTCAGTATAGTCAATAAATAAATAATTTCGCAAGAGTATCACAGTATTTTTGTCTCTGATAAGTTGATGTAGGTTTACGTTAGTGATAATCTTGTACTTAAATATCTAGACCCTTAAGTATTTAAGTTTCGTGGCAATATTTAAACGTTATTTTTAGCTTTAATCTATCATTATATTTATTGTTTGTAATCATTGTTTATGTCATATTTACATTTGGACTTTGAAGTACTGTCGTCAGGTACAGGCGTTACATTTACGCTTATAGGTATTCAAGCTATCTGTTGATTTATCCCTAGTAGCTTCAATCTTGTGTAATCTTTTGATAAGTTACGTAGCAATCTTGTAAATTGTGTGCACTTTTTCGACCTTTGCTAGATAACTTATTGAAAGATTGCAGACAAATTGAATAATAGGAACAGGGCGTCAGTTGCGAATTATTTCTATAATTAAGGTGTGAACACATAAGGTACTGTTGTGGTGTCGTTACGCGAAAGAACGCGTACGGAGTTAATAATGAAGACTTGCGTCTAGTGATGCAGAAATAGGTCGATAGTCACACTAGATTGCGTTACAACTTGGGTTACCATTGTAATATGCACAATTTGCCTTAAAATATAATTTGCTCAGGCGAATAAACTTACTGGAACTACTCTTTAGACAAATGATTCAAACGATTCTCCACAAATAATGTTCTGCGACAGTATTCCAACGTCCGAATGTAGCTACGGCAGTAGAATCCCTCCTTAATTTTATTATACTGTGGCAACGACAATACATACATGTATTGCTCAATTGTGCTCATTTATTCCCTTGTATTTTATTGATATTATTACTTGATCGATTGTATTTTAGGGTTTTATTCCGATCATGCTAAAATGTTTCCTTTTGGTAATTTGAACACGATCTGTCAGTTTGCGGGTGATGTACCTGCTTGTATTTAGAATATAATATGAATGAGAAATAAACATTTACTTAGACATTTTTATTGTTTTTTATTTCACCTTATACAGTAACACACACGGTGTTCAAAAATTAGTGACACGATTATACACTGGATTTTGGGTCACAGAAATACTAAATGGCGGCTTCCAACACTATCTTAATCGCATACATCGCCAAGCAAACACTAATTGCTGAATAAATTTGACAGATTGCCAAAACAAAAAATAGGGCCCGAAGTATGGCAGTATTAGTTACTACCAAAGTAGCGTTAAATAAAACACAACTTCAATTTAAGAAATAATAATATATTTGCACAATTATAATTACTCCCATACTAGTTTAACAATCACGGACTTAGAGTAAAAAAATATCATTTTAAATAAGAAACAAAATCACTAAATTAACTTTCGTAGATAGAGTTAGATACAAAATTACAAAACTTATGCAAGCTTCAATTTTTTACAGTAGCATACAGAAATAGCTCAGGAACAAAAAATTAAATTTTAATAAACATCTAATGTCTTTTTAATAAGTATGATAAGTTTATGTCTATTGAAACAAGTGAAAAAATTAGTCGTTTTTATCTATATAAAAAAGGGATATAATAAGTCGACCAACAAAATTTATTTTTTGGCATCAAAACCTAGCTTCTAATTTAATAACTCAGCAACGGGAAAATGATGAAGCTTCTAATATACTAACTCGGCTTCTTCACAATGGCCACAAAATATTCCAAAGAAAGCATCAAATAAAGAGCCACTATTTTTATTATTGTCCACTGCCACTGCACGATTTGGTGCGAGTGAGATGGATACGACTGGCCATTTGCACGATCTCGTTGGTGCGAGTGAGACGGATGCGACTGGCAATTTGCACGATCTCGTTGGTTATGGCTATTTGCACCAATCAGAGAGCGCCATTCAAAACATGCATTTGTTTTTTTTGTTGTTCTGTTGTTAGTGTGTTAATATTGCAATTATTTTTGTATAATTTTTTCTTTAAACTAAAGTTAGGTTAGGTTAGGGTTATACATGAATATTCAGGTGTCCGGCCTTCGGCCGGGCACTTAGGTTCTGTTGGGATCGTAAACCTACCTAAAACTAAAAAAAAGGTTGAAAAAAAATTTGATTTTTTTTTCAAAAATGTTATAATGTTATGTGTAGGTATTTATCTTGAGTTAAATTTAAAAACAATCATTTTTTTAATTTCATTTTATCAAAAAAAAAAACGTTTTTTTATTTAGTTAGAAACATTTTTTATTTCATTTTTCTCACAAAAAAAAAAAAATTAAAAATGTGGTTGAAGATTTGGTGTATTATTTGATGCTAATATTTAAGTATTTTAGGAGTTCACGGTTTGAAGCTAAGTTATAAATATAGATGCTAAAATTATATTTTTTAGAGGCTCACTAGTTGAAGCTGACTTAGTAATTTAGAAGCCAATAATGGTATTAAATAGAAGCTCGTTTAATTACATGCCTATAAAAAAATATTTCATTGCGAAGAGAATTAATTATTATGTAATGTGGTGTACAATAAAGTGTATTCATTTCATTTCAATCCTTTACGATAGGCCATCGAAGAAAAAATTTATAATAGTTGACTCACAAATATTCTTCCTTGAACAATTGGTTGTACCTACGAGTAATATTGTCAAAAGCCACTTATAGAAAACCATATCATTTTTGTAGATAGGTGGGTCTGTCTATATAAATTATATGTAAAAAAACAAAAAAATATTCAATTTTTTTTTTGCTGTGAAACAGTCAACGTTTGACAGCTTAAAATGTAAAAGCAGAAAAAAAAAAACTATGTTTTAAAGATGTTTTTTCTATATTTCCCGAACCCGCGAGATTCTAAACATTATTTTTAATTCAAGTAATTAAGTAACCCAAATAATGTTTCAAGTTTTACACGGTCTTAAATGTACGCAAAAAATATAATATGCTATTTATTTCATATTGAAACATATTGTAAAGAATGTAATTTTAATGTTAACTATGTTGTGAGATTGTCTTAAAATGAATGTTTTAACCTCTATCTTAAGTCTGAGCTGAGTCAGAGCACAAGATCTTATTTCATTTCATTTCACTGATGCGATGACTTTAAGACAACCCCGGCGCGTCTATTGCTATCGCATCCCATCGTGGGGCGCGCTACTTGAGCCGCTGCAGGAGGGTGGTGTTGAGGAGGTTGGCCTGCGCCAGGGTGGCGCCGCGGTCCGTCAGCTCGGTGCTGGGGAAGCTGGTGAGCAGTGCGAAGGGCTGCAGCTGGTAGACGGGCTCGGCGCGCGACACGTACTGGATGAGGTCTGCGACCGTGTGCGTGTGGTTGAACCGCCCGGTCAGCCGGCTGCCGTCCGCCAGCCGGAACTGCGGGATCATTTACATCTGATATCACTTTACCCACGTACATTTTACAGCGTGAAATAGTTGTTTGCCCGCAGCAAACAACAACTGCTATTACCATCTTCATTATAACTTCGGTCTAGTGGTCTAGTGGTTAGCAAGTTCGACTACGGATGACGAGGTCCCGGGTTCGATTCCCGGGTCGGGCCAAAAATGTATTGGGTTTCTGTTAAGAAATTTTCAGTACTAGCCCGGAGTTAGGAAGTCGGTGGTGAGTCACCCCCGTGCCTCGGAGAGCACGTAAAGCCGTCGGTCCTGCGCCTGATCTCTCTCCGGTCGTGTCGGCTATGAGAGTGAGGGAATAGAGAGTGCACCTGTGTTTGCGCACACACTTGTGCACTACAAGGTGTTAGTTAATGTCCCTATCCTACCGAAACCCATAAGTTGGGGTCGGTGTATAGATACATGAAAAAATATCATGAGGCGTGTAGCTCATATCCTGGCCAAGTTATGAGGACTTCAAAAATTCACCATAAATGTTTAGGTGGCAGCCCTTTAAAACAGCTGATTCAATGGCAATGCACTGCCAACGATAAAACTATGAATGAATGTGTGTAGGCCTACAACGTACTACTTGTTATGCTATAACGTTGCGATAAAATATTCCAGATGCGATACCTAACCATTAATCGCCATGCAATTAAACCTGTAACCTGTAGTATTGTTCAGTAGAGTGAAAACCGATTAGAAATCTTGTATTTTTGCAAGAATATTCCAGACTACTTTCGGACTCCGTAAGTTAAAGTCCGTAACTACGTAGTCCATAAAGTGACTGCCGCCTCTTTCTTTGCAGGTAATTATTATCTCGTTAATTTGTGTTGTGGTTTTGATTAACAATTACTGTATGTGAATGAACGAATGAATGTGTGTGATATTTTTAATAATAAATCAATTTCAAAACGATACAATAATTATTATTATCGCTTGCAGTACAGTGCTAGTTTTAGTTCCTTTACCGATGCCCCGTACGTGGTTTGAATATTAAATACGTCGAAACACCGTAAGGGCGCGCCTTCACTGAGGGCATTGTAAAAATCATAGACGTCGCGACCACCACGCACCGTGGAAATGTCCTCTGTGCACCATAAAACCTGCGATGCGACGATGTACTAACATTCTAGCGGTATCCACACTTCCCAGCGTGTGCATGTCAAGATGATTAATTACGATATCGATTATCTGATTTCCTTGATTCAGGAACCTCCTGTCCTTTGGGAGAAACCAGTGGAAGAATAAATAAAATAAATAAAAAAATAAAAAAGCCTTTTATTTCTTGTTTAACAAAAATTTTGACATAATGTGATAACTATTTTAAAATAATCTATATAATCTTACAATCTACTTAATTTATTTTTATTAATCTTACCACTAACTTAATACAAATAATTAAAAAATTTAAAAAAATAACTAAATGAACAAGAACCCCTCTAGGTGAGGGTGAAGGCCTCCTCCAGAGAGGACCATTTTTCTCTGTCTTGTGCTATCTGAAACCAGCGTTTGCCAGCGCATTTTAATAGATCATCGGTCCACCTTGCGTATGGTCTGCCTACTTTCCTGTGACCTGCAGGACCCGGCCACGACGTCAGCCTAGACGTCCAGCGGTTGTCCCCCATCCGCGCCACGTGACCCGCCCATCGCCATTTTAGTTTTAGAGAGTAATGGAGAGCATCTGTTGCATTTGTTTTTTGCCGGATAGTGGTGTGCCGAATTTTGTGAATCTTTCTAATCTTCAGAACACTTCTCTCCATACTTCTTTGGCACGACCTGATTTTATTTTTTATGCGAACCGTGTATTTCCAAGTTTGGCACGCGTAAGTTATTGAAGGTAGCAAACAAGTATCCAGCACCCTTGTCTTTATTTTCATTGGCATGTTGCTTTTCAGAATTTCTTTAAGACTCCAAAATTTTTTCCATCCGCCTATTATTCTTCTTTCGACTTCTAAATCATTGTTTTGGCTATTAAAAGAAATCTGTTTACCCAAGTAAATGTAATTATCGACGTATTCTATATCTTTGTTTTCAAGGCATATTGGGGTCTTAATGAAATTTGTCATAATTTTAGTTTTACTGGGGTTTAGTTCTAAGCCAACATCTCTGCTTGCTAATTGTAGAGTTTGCATCATTAATTTAAGTTCGTTACTGTTTTCTGATAGCAAGACGATGTCATTATTGAAGATTGACTAAATCAAGACCGAAAAGTGATTTTTATCACTGCTAAATCGTCGATCAGATTCGATTCTCATTACTAGCAATTAGTTTCTTTATTTACATAAATAATTATTTTACTAGGATACTTGATTTCCTTATTACCTGTTCATAGGTATTTAGGCTATTTTTATTGGTAGAAAGTTTATTTTGTTTTGTTTTATAATTATCAGATAATGACCTAATTAGCTATAGTAAATTAATAAATTGATATTGTATAAACGTAATGTTAAGAGAGTAATTGTATCTCGCTCACACGCCTTATGCATCATAATGCTATACTGTTTTATAACCTGTCTCACTCACATTATAATGCTATGCTGTTTTATAACCTGTCTCGCTCACATTATAATGTCATACTGTTTTATAACCTGTCTCGCTCACATTATAATGTCATTCATACTGTTTTATAACCTGTCTCGCTCATATCATAATGCTATACTGTTTTATAGCTCTGTCTCACTTATATCCATTGTTTTGTATTGCTGTACTATTCTAACATATTAAATAAACGGTTGCGAGATACCGAGTTGCGAGCGCTCCCAAGCAAATAAAAATAGCCCACTTTGGGGTCCAGTCACGCACTTCACTCGCTGACTTGAGAGCGATCACATCTCCGCGCTTCAAACAAGAACCAAGGTGTTTCATTTCACCTCGCCGCTCCCCGCATCCCTTCGCTGTGGTTTGGACCCTCCAAACTCCACCACAGTGCATGGTCCTTCGAGCCGGATCCAGCGAGCCAGCCAACCAGGGAGACCAGCTACCAGTCAGCGAGGATCAACGGGCAGTTTTGAAGAATCAACCTGCAGCTTCGGAACGAGTTCCGCGGGCCGGGAAGATACTTCGAGTGAAGAACTGCATTCCGAAGATCGCGTCAAGAGGGCTGCCAAGCGGACGAAAAGGACATCGACCATCGCTGCGGGTGCATTGAGGTGACGCTCTGCGTCGCTGAAGACCGCGAGGCTGTTGGGAAGATCGTTTCGCCGCGCCGCAGAAGACTCCAGAGGGTCTACGGCACCACGAAAAGGACATCGACCATCGCTGCGGGTGCATTGAGGTGACGCTCTGCGTTGCTGAAGACCGCGAGGCTGTTGGGAAGATCGTTTCGTCACGCCGCAGAAGACTCCAGAGGGTCTACAACACCACGAAGAGGACATCGACCATCGCTGCGGGTGCATTGAGGCGACGCTCTGCGTGGCTGAAGACCGCGAGGCTGTTGGGAAGATCGCTTCGTCGCGTTGAAGAACTCTAAGCGGTTTACCGCTGCTCTTCTGTTCACCACCTAACGGTGCCAAACGGTGAACAGGGAGTTAAACGCCTAACGGCGGGAGCAGTATACCAGACGGTACTGCCAGCTTGCCTTCATTGGCTATAAGTCTGTAACAGTCTGATCGCGCCAGTACGGTGCAAGCAAGAAGGTGGCCTCCTGGAAGGCACGCTGACGGTGCGAGCATTTCCCCCTCGTACCCGAGCAACACCTTTGAACTTGTGCTCTCTGCCGGGCGATTCCCACCTACCTTACCCTATTTCCATCCCTGGGAGAGCGTGTCTTTCGGGACCCTCAAACAGGACTGCTAGGGCTGCTAGGGAGGTAGGGCCGTAGGGCTGTAGGGAAGTTAGGACCAAGAAGAATAAGGACCTAAACGACAGGATGAGCACCGTCGAAACCCGAAGTAAGAAGGCGCAGCCTAAGGAGAAGGAGTCCAGTGAAGAATCCACGAGCACGGACACAGAAGCAACCACTAGCGCCGAGCAAACTACAAGCACGGAGAACACAGATGACACGGAGAGCACAGCAAAAGCCAAGACAAGCTCTACGAGTCAAACGAAGAAAGCCACGGGGTCACGCGCCTCTCAAAGTAAACGCGCCGAGCTAGAAGCGCGATTAGAATTAGAAAAGAAAACGATAGCAAAGGTGAACGCTGAAGCTGCCGCTGCTCGCACTCGACTAGAGCTAGCGCAACTCGCCGACCGCTCCGACGCCGAAGATGAAGTCGAGCAAATCGAAACAGAGGACCCAGCGACAGCACCTTCCAAACAAGATACTGAGCTGAACAAAGGCATCGACATGCTTACAAAGTTATTATCAAAAGCAATGAAGCAGTCGAGTCAAGACACCAAGCCAAAGAAACCGCCCGCTTACATGAGCGACCTTCCAATTTTCGACGGAGATCCCATCAATTGGATACCTTTCATAAAGCACTACGAGAGCACCTCGTCGTACTTTATTGATATTGAAAATATTTCAAGGTTAAGAAAAGCTCTTAAGGGACAAGGCAAAGAAGCCGTTAAATCACTATTGTATACAAGCGCAACGCCGGAAAGTATACTCACAGAACTAGAAAGAAGATTTGGTCAACCAACATATATCATCAAAGGACTGATAGCAGAACTTCATAAGCTACCTCGTATGTCAGAAGATCTGAAAGGCATAGGCGCATTCGCTAGCGCAGTATTTAACACGGTAGACACCATCAAGCAATTGGATCAACTGGAATATTTATATTCGACAGAGATATCAGATAAGATCGTTGACAAGATGAACACATTGGTCAGATTCCGGTGGCAGGAATTCAAAGCAAATAGAAAGAGAGAACCAATGCTCAACGTGTTGGCTGAGTTTCTAACAAAAATATCAAACGACTTTGACGAACCAAGCTTGACCGAAAGAACTCGAGTAAAAACAGAGAACTCAAAACATCAATCGTTCCGTAAGGCGAGAGTTCACGTAGCCCAACACGAAGATAGCGACTCGGATTCAAGTTATGAACGTGAGTTTGAAGAAGAGATGAGGATAGTACTCGCAACTTCAACCTCATCAATAAACGAAAAATGCCTGGTATGTGAACAAGTTCACGAAATCACAAAGTGCAGTAAATTTAATAACGAAACAGTAAAAGACAGATGGGAGACAGTCAAGAAGCTCAACATGTGCTTCAAGTGCTTAAAAAAGAACCACAGACATCTCGTCTGCAAAGCCAAGCCATGCGGAAAAGAGGGCTGTGTAAGGCAACATCATGAACTCCTGCACCAAGATAACCCCAAACCGGTAGTAAATCAGATAGTCTCAGTGAACCACATAGGCGCTTCCAGAGCATATTTAAAGATCGTACCAGTGGAACTAACTGGACCAAAAGGATCAACCACAATAATGGCTCTATTAGATGAGGGTTCTACAGTGACGCTTTTATTAGACGAAATAGCTGACCAAATAGGAGCCACGGGTCCTAACAGAAGCTTACTAATAGAAGGGATTGGAGGCCATCAAGTAGAAACAGAACAATCAAAGCATATCAAATTAAGAATAAAAGGTTTGTTCTCCAGGAGTTACGAAAATATACAAGCGCATACTATAGACAAACTTAATTTGAGATCACAATCCGTGACGGAAGAAGATATAGAGGATTGCCCTCATTTGAAAGACATAGAGGATCAACTCATATATAATGGATCTCCACCCAAGCTACTCATAGGCCAAGATAATTGGCACCTCATAGTAACAAGGAACCTTAAGGCTGGTAATCCATCGAAACCAGTAGCGTCCCTAACGAGCCTCGGATGGATTCTACATGGGTTCAAAACTCAAACTACGAAACCCGTGCTATTCATTAATCATGTTTTCGAAAAGAAGAATGAAGACATAGACGAATTAATAAAGAATTATTTCAGCTTGGATTCATTGGGAATAACACCGAAGAAACCAGTGAACGATCCAGAGCAACGAGCCTTGGCAATCTTAGAAAAAACGACTCAAAGATTACCTGAGGGAAGATTTGAATGTGGATTGTTATGGCGAACCGAAAGCGAAACTATGCCGCCCAATAGAAACAACGCTTTACGCCGATTGCAAGGCATAGAAAACAAATTCAAGAAAAATTATGAATTCAAAATTAAATACAGCGAGCAGATAAAGAATTTATTATCAAGTGGGTACGCTGAACCAGTCACCAACGAACCTGCTACGCCTAGAACTTTGTACTTACCACCTTTTGCCGTGATACACCCTCAGAAACAAGAGATAAGAATTGTATTCGACGAAAATTTAAAGAACTTCACTACCACTGGAAAGACAACGAAAAACCTTCAGAAAAGCAATAAATTTAAACTTCAAAAATCGCCTTCAAATCAAACTCCAAGAGCTGATATTCAAAGACTGCCAATTAAATACTTCGAAAGGGCTGAGAAAATAAAAATAAAAATGAAAATACAGAACGACAGCTTCAGAAAGGAACTTCAGAATCTACGAGAAAATAAACGATTCAACCGAGATTCCCGCTTAAAGAGACTCACCGCCGTGTTGCAAGATGACGTCATGCATCGGGGAACTACATTATTTGTCGCCAGTAATATAAGCTCATCCTACAAAAAGCCGATGATAATCGATGGAAAACATCCAATCACTCAATTGTTCTTGAAACACTACCATCAAGAATACGGTAACCTCTATACGGACTTACCCTGGCACAGACGGGCGAATACGAATAGTCGACGTTCGCACTATCGCCGCCATCCTGGAAAGACCCGTTTCACGTCTAATAAGAATAACGCAATCTTCTGCCTCAAAGTAAAGTGCTCCAGATCTGCATCTCCGCACGAGGGGGAGAATATTGAAGATTGACTAAATCAAGACCGAAAAGTGATTTTTATCACTGCTAAATCGTCGATCAGATTCGATTCTCATTACTAGCAATTAGTTTCTTTATTTACATAAATAATTATTTTACTAGGATACTTGATTTCCTTATTACCTGTTCATAGGTATTTAGGCTATTTTTATTGGTAGAAAGTTTATTTTGTTTTGTTTTATAATTATCAGATAATGACCTAATTAGCTATAGTAAATTAATAAATTGATATTGTATAAACGTAATGTTAAGAGAGTAATTGTATCTCGCTCACACGCCTTATGCATCATAATGCTATACTGTTTTATAACCTGTCTCACTCACATTATAATGCTATGCTGTTTTATAACCTGTCTCGCTCACATTATAATGTCATACTGTTTTATAACCTGTCTCGCTCACATTATAATGTCATTCATACTGTTTTATAACCTGTCTCGCTCATATCATAATGCTATACTGTTTTATAGCTCTGTCTCACTTATATCCATTGTTTTGTATTGCTGTACTATTCTAACATATTAAATAAACGGTTGCGAGATACCGAGTTGCGAGCGCTCCCAAGCAAATAAAAATAGCCCACTTTGGGGTCCAGTCACGCACTTCACTCGCTGACTTGAGAGCGATCACATCTCCGCGCTTCAAAGAAGAACCAAGGTGTTTCATTTCACCTCGCCGCTCCCCGCATCCCTTCGCTGTGGTTTGGACCCTCCAAAATCCACCACAGTCATCAGCAAACCGTAAGTGATTAAGGTATCTGCCATTTATGTTGATTCCATAGTTTTGCCAATTTAATTTTCTAAATACCATCTCTAGTACCGCTATAAAAATTCTAGGAGAGCAGGGATCGCCCTGTCTCACACCTCTTTTGATGGGTATAGAAGGCCCCAATCGCTCCAGCTTCACTCTACTAGTGCATTCTTTATAGAGATACTTTAGTACTTTTATATAAGTGCTCTCTACATTTTGTGAATGTAGAGCTTCCCATATAGCTGAGTGGAGTACAGTATCGAATGCTTTTTGGTAGTCTATAAAGACTATGTAGAGTGGTTTACGAAATTCTTGGTACTTCTCTATTATCATTTCTAGCGAGTGGATGTGGTCTATAGTAGAGAAGCCCCTCCGAAATCCAGCTTGTTCGATTGGTTGGTGTTGCTCAAGCGATTTGCTGATTCTTTTTTCTAAAAGTGAAGCGAATAGTTTGTAAAGCACCGGAAGAAGACTTATTGGCCTGTAATTACTTATATTTTTAGGGTCGCCTTTCTTGTACAGCAAAATTATATTTGATTGAGACCATTGCTTAGGCGTGATATTAGACTTCAAAATCATATTGAACAAATGTGACAGTGGTGATGCTAGATAATCTCTAGCTGTTTTTATAGCCTCGTTGGTAATTTGGTCTGGGCCAGGACTCTTCTCAAGTTTTAATCTTTTTATTTCTCTGATTATTTCTAGCTCATCCACCGACTCTATCACTCTATCGTCAGTATAATCCTGTAATTCCAAATCTCTTGATAATAAATGATCCTGCGAACTATAGAGATCTTTGTAAAAATCTGTCGCTGCGAATAAAATTTCTGTTCTGTTGTTATATGTCTTTGTGGGTCCATAGAGACCCTCAATCCAAGTTTTGTGTGAATTTAGTTGCTTATAAGCTTTTTTAAGGCTACCAGTAGCGTTTAGGTGTTTTTCAATTACTTGTGATCGATAATTCTTGTAATCATTTCTAAAACGTCTGCTTATAAGTTTGTAGAGAGCTTTCAGTTCATTTTTCATTGAACGTGTTTTTGGCTTAATACTGTGTAACTCGCGTCTTCGACGTATTAATTTTTTTGTGTGTTCTGAAATGATACAGTTATTTCTGTTTTGAGCATTGGATGTCTTTGCTTTTTTCTGGCAGTTCTCAATAGTAGCAATGATTTTCTCATAATATGTCTGAACATTATCATTTTCGAGTGGGTACATGTCTTCTTTGGCAATATTCATTAACTCTCTATAACTTGAAATTTCATCTTTTGTTTTGAGTGGGCTTCTTGTGTGGCTAGAATACTTTGATCGACTCGAGCTAATTTTTTGCAAACTAAATGTGGCCCTGACCATTCTATGATCAGTGGGGAAAGAAACATTAATCACTGACATGTTTGAAACATTTTTGTGAAGATTAGTTAAGATAAAATCAATTTCGTTCTTAGTTACGCCGTTTGGAGACCGCCAGGTCCATCTCTGTTTGCTGTTCTTTTTAAAAAATGTGTTGATAATAGCCAGTTTGTTTTCATACGCAAATTCGATTAATCTTTCGCCTCTACTATTACGCTCTCCAAAGCCGTTGCTCTTCATAACAATATTTTCTTCTGATTTTGGCTGACCAATTTTCGCGTTGAAGTCTCCCATGACTATTATATTCTTGCCTGAAAGTGTTAAAGCCTTGTCTATCGTGTTATAAAATTGCTCTACATCTTCGTCACTCGCTGTTTCGGTTGGGGCGTAGGCTTGTACCAGACTAATTCTAAAGTTATGGAAGTTTAGTTTTAGTAGAGCTACTCTTTCAGAGAAACCAATGATGCCTTCAATGTAGTTTTTCAGATATTTCTTTATTAAAAATCCTACACCATACAGTCCTTGTGTTTCACCTATGTAATAAAAAATAAAGTCGTTGTGCTCCTGGATGGAGTTTCCGAGTCTTCGCACTTCCGACAAGCCAATTATATCGTATTTTACATTTTTAAGAGAGTCGATGAGTTCCAATAGCCGGTCATAGGTATATAGAGTTAGTTAGAGAGTGGAAGAATACAAAGATAAATTTCCAAAAACAAGCGTGGAAGGAAGTATGTAAATGTTTACATCTCAATTTTGAGGAGATGAATACGCAGTAGGTATTTTCTTTTGTGTTTTTTCTTGATGCATCTTAACGCAAGCAGAAGTAGTATTTAGTGCGGTCCATGTCTCACTAGAAACTAAAATAATGGTCAGAGTTTACTCGTACGATGTCCTATGCGATGAAATTTTTCGTTGCGTAAACGCAACCGCAAATCTTGTGTGTAGCCTCGCCTTTACTCGCGGGGCGGAGTCAAAGTAAAATTCTTGGAAATAGTGTAGGGGACCAAAGTGTTTACGTCTTTAGGAATTTTGCCTTTACCTGGGGAAAAACAACACAAAATACTTGTATTATACAAGATTTTTGCTTAACTATTTTTAAAGGAATTGATGATAATTGCGAGTGCATTTAATAATTTTGGAATCTAACAGTAACTACCAAATGTTAGGTAAGTTCTTGAGATGAAAATGTGGCTTTTCAAATGTAACACTTTTGTTAATAAGTATTTTTTAAATTGCTACCTAAAGCAGTATTCAGTTTTTCATTTTACAAGTTATTTGCCAAAAGAAAGTCAAAATCTTTTTTCTTCTTCTTCAAGGACTTCTAGGGAATTTTTTTTGAGGGAAAACGGGTAAAATCAAAAGCATGAGTGGTAACACTCGTTTTGAACTTGTTGTTATGTCTCCAGTTAGGGTTTCCAAAATGTTTTTTTCTTAATTAATTAATTAATTAATTTTGTATGAAAGTTTTTGATAATTAATTTTCACTTTTTACCACCGCCATTGTGTTTATAGGGTCAAAGTGCATGGGTGGTTGCTGGTAAGTTATACACATTAACAAACACCTTGTATAATATCTCCCGCGCAGATGGCTAATCTCTGTGGAGATTGGCCGCCGTGGCCGGATTCGGTCAGGAGGACATTATTATTATTATAACTATCTGGGTGCTGGAGCACCCGATTATCCGATTGATTTCCGCGGAAACTCTTTAGTTTTCCGGGATAAAATGCTTAGCCTAATGTCCTAATCCTGAGTATGAGTATGTCCATTCCTAATTTCAGCCAAATCAGTTCATTCGTTGTGGCGTGAAGGTGTAACAAACATACACACACACACATAAAAAAATTCGCCTTTTATAATATTAGCGTGATTATCGTCGGGATCTCCTCAATCTAGGTACTCAGCAAAGGTTGAAATCTGTAAGTCATGAGGTCGGTACCTGCACAGTGGTGACGGGGCTGGTCTCGTCGAGCGCGACGGCGTCCTGCGCCGCGCGCTGGTTGGCGGCGCGGTCGTCGGTCGTCGCCGCCACTGCCACCGTGGCGCCCACTGTCGCGGGAGTTGGACTGCAGAAACAGGTACACGCACTTATTAGCTAAAGTCTGATTTTTAATTCCGTGGAATTCTGACGTATCTTAATGTTACCAGAGATTTAAAAAATCCCACAAAAAAACTTATACAAATAAAAATCAATGGCCGCACATAGATATATGACAAATGCCTGACATATAGTTTGGGGTAAAATCGAACTACAGGTGGTAATACTGTTTTTCATACAAATAACTCGCTCTATTTATAAAATGACATCTGTCAGAATTCCACCGAATTAAAAATCAGACTTTAGCTTATAATTTAATCCATGATTTTGACGTGAAACGTCTTTAAAAACACACCAAAACATACGGGTATAGGTGCCGGCAAACTTCTTGAGCATAAGGTGACGTAGTGGGGATAAGTTGGCGCATTTGGATTCGCGGGAAGCAAAGGTCGACAGATCTACCAATCACGCGCTCGATAATATCACCCCGCTTACTTACCACAAATAACACCTAAACTTCGCGTCATTTACTCAAGAAGTTTGCCGGCAACTATACCAGTCAGAAAAATGTACCGTAACGAAAAGGTCTACATCGTCTTACCTTAATAACTACAAAACTATAAGTCTTAGAAACACGAATCCGATGTCATTATTTAGACTTTAGAGTATAGTCATCTCGCTGCTAAGACCTTTCTGCATTGGGGCCTGGCGGGGCGGCGGGGGAGGGGCGCTGCGTAGAATAACCGAAACTCGAAGATATAGACGTTTCACGTTAAAACCAACAGCCGTGTGCACCGACACAGCTCCAAAATTTTTTTATTTTATTCGATGACAAGGTAGTCCTTGACTGCGATCTCACCTGATGATAAGTGACGATGCAGTCTAAGATGGTAGCGGGCTAACTTGAAAGGGGTATGGCAGTGTATATGTTTGAACATACCCCTAATCTGCATCTCGCAAAGCAACGCTATGCAACCTGAATTGCACTTTATTGTTTCATTGTAATAGTCGCTATTCGTTTGTCTCTACGGAGTGCATACTTGTACTATTATGTTTTTTAAGGTACTACTTCAAAGGATCAATATCTAGTGGAATTTACTTGACGAACCTAGCGAGTCTTACCTGCCAAGCATTTGTCCTTTCCCGGAGAAGGCCTGATGCCGCGACGCGGCGCGCGGACAGTCTTCATGCCGCCTGTCTTCTAAGCTCAGCCTCACCTCGCCGCTACCGGACAACTCAGCTGGAATTTCCCTAAAAAAAAAAAAAAAAATTGTTTTGAATACTTCTATACTGATACCCCCCGATTCCTGATGAATACTTTTCTAGTTTGAAAAGTATCCAACCACTTCCAGGATGCAAGCTATCTGTGTGCCAAATTTTATCACAATTGAAACTTATTCAGAAACTAAAAAATATCATCGCGGAAGAAAGGTAAATTATCTGAATTAACACAACCTTTCTAGTCCTTTCACTTATTTCATGCTTTTGAATTTTCACACGCACGCACACACGCACGTACGTACGTACGCACGCACACAAACTTTCACCTTTATCTATACTAATATAATAGAGTGCAAGAGTTGGTTTGCTTGAACGAACTAATCTCTGGAACTATCAGATCAAAGCGTTCCCACAGGATTATTAAAAACTAAATCCACGCGGATGAAGTCGCAAGCAACAGCTAGTAATATTATATGATGAGATAGTATGGAGAGTATTATCCATTAACACACCCCCGTCGTATGCAGCCGAGGAACTCCGCGTTGTCGGGGTCGGAGTAGTGGCGCAGCGGCCCGCCGTCCACCGAGAACCCCTCGCGGTACAGCTGCAGCCGCACTGACCGCGGCTGGTTTTCCTGGAAAACAATATTTAATAATAATAATCTTTACTAGTATGTTTTCTCCCCTCTTATTGGATACCCCTTCATTTGGTCTCCTCTCGGAATGAGAAGGCTTTATATGAACTTTAACTGCACTGAAATTTATTTGGACTGCTGGTTTCACGTACGGTTTTACTACAGAACACGATCTTGTGTCTACTATATCTATATGTGGTTGTGTCCTTCTAGTGGGAGTCAACCAACGCTGCCCTTTTTTGTATGGAATCGCCGCTTGATCACTTTGGGTGCCCAATGTTTATCGGTTCTTCAAGCTATGTGCTGGTTTATTTTTTTTATTTGCAGGATGTATTATATAGCATAATAGAAGCCAATTAAGCTGATAAAAAACACTTTTCAGTTTCAATAACTTACTTAGGGGCCATCGAATACAGATAGTAAACAAATAAATAATAGCTAGTACACAGTAGACAGTACAGTTACTGTACTGTCTACTGTGTACTACTACTGTAGTAGACAGTAGTTAGTAGTTATTTATGACCCACCTGTTGCCCGGCTGTTCTTCCCGGTGTGACCTGTTCATGGTCATCTGCCGTTTGACCTGATCAAAAAACATTTAAATATTAGTAAATTAAAAAAACTCTGGTACAGGAGTTGGGTTCCTAAAAAGTAATTCACCTAATCTGTAGCCAACGCCACTGAACACTCCGCCTCGACCGCGGCTCGTTGACGATGGCTCCTCGTCGAACACTACTGCGCCGCGTCTGAAATTATACCCATAGAATAGAATAGAATAGAATAATTTTTTATTCAAATAAACTTTTACAAAGTGCTTTCGAATCGTCAAATGAATCTACCACCATAAAATATTACTTTGCATTCGCATCAAGTTAGGTTTTTAAGAATCCCACGAGAACTTTCTCTTTTCCCGAGGTAGCCTATGTCACTCTCCAGGTTTTCAAATATACCTATGAATCAATCACGTCGATCCGTTGCTTCGTTGCTGCGTGATTGAAGGACAAACCAACAAACACACTGACATTTACAATATTCACTAGCTGACACCCGCGACTTCGTACGCGTGGATTGAGGTTTTATTGGAGTGCTGCGGAAACTCTCTTATTTTCCTAGCCTATCCTATGTGCTATTCCAATCTATAATCTAACTCTGTGCCAAATTTCAGCCAAATCGATTTAATCGTTGCAGTGTGATTGAGTAAAAAACATCCATACGTCCAAACTTTCGCATTTATAATATTATAATAGGATTATAATACGGATTGGATGATCCTTTGTGCAATATTAAAATAGTTTTGATATTTATTAGCAGCAGCTCTCATATTGCATAGGTCATTATACTGATGGTCAAACCCAGAAAAACTATTAAGTTCTCCATTCTCTTTCAATGTCTCTCCATTTATTAATATTGATTTGACAACTTTCTTTATATGAAACAGTGAGTACAAACTCTCTTGGGCACTCACTCTCGAACACTCTTAAACATTTCTGTGACAATATCCTTCCGTCCTTTCCCCGGCCCCAGTATCTGTTGGCCCGACCTCTCCGACCCTCCCGCGTAGAAGGCTTCTCCTAGAACAATCAAAACAGTAATGTTAGTATAGGATTTAAATCGATTAATCGTATTCGTATTCAATGACATTAGCGTCAAATTAAAATGAACCTTAAATCTATTAGATTAAAATTACAAATTCAGTGCAACCGATATTTTGAAGCGTATCCTTATTCGTAAACATATAAGAATGCTTACAGGAAATCCCTATTCGTAAATGTATGCTTACACGAAATTGAGTTCTAAAATATTGTTATGGTTTAATTTACTTTGACTCTATAAATGTCATAGAATACAAATATGATCAATCGATTTAAATCTTATACTAACCCTACAGTTACAAATAACAAGTTAAATGTTTACAGAAAAAATAATGGCGTATACAATATACATGTATGTAATTTTTTTATATTTTTAATTAATTCTTTACTATTTATCACTAATGAAAATGTTTAAATTACATAAGATAAAAAAATTACTTAAAGCTGACATTCGATTCTGACTATTTTGCCGCGCATTCAAACACGGTAGATGACAATTATTGGAACCTAACCAATATGATGGCCCAAAAATTGTTGTTTATAATACGGTTTGCCACATCACAATACTTTTTAACCACTGATGTGCGTTTTACAAATTTTGAAAAACTATTTGAGTCCAATTTAAAAACCACACACATATTATTCCCTAAGTGTAAATAGTAAGGTTTCAATTGAAACTGAATTTAGCTACACAGACCTGATTCTGTGTTTATTAATCTTGCCAACTCTTCCTTTAATTTCGAATTCTCTTTTGACAATCGATCTATCTCATCTTTCAATCTCTTGATTTCTTCCAATGCCTCATTTAGTTCTTTGTTATTAGTTTCTCTGGAATTTTCTGGACTGTCTTTCTTTTTCGAACATGTTGGTGTATAGCAAAAGAAGTTAAGAACAGTCTCCTCTCTTAGATTTCGCATTCCGAATTGCGACACTTAAATGTTCAATAAATACAATAATTACTTACTTTAATTATGGATGTGACACCTAATTTTTAAGGATAAAAACTATCAAGGTTTTATTTGAATCTTTTAATTCTTTCATTTCGCAAGGGCACGTGAGCTTTACATGTGGTTACATCATGTACATGCACATTGTATCATAATCTATAATGCTCCTTGGCCAAGTGTATCTTGGAAACGTTTTCTGCAATTTGTTTACCTTTTAGTTAACTTAACAAGCTTTTAAGGCAGTTAAGGAAAAACAGAATATACATTCTAGAGAGTTTTTCTCTCTGTCTGTTTTAGCGAGTTTAAACTGTACCCTGACTCACCCTCTTCATCACTAGAGCTCTCCTGTTGCAAGGAGTCGAGAGTGGCAAAGTGTGGGTTGGTGGGCTTCTTCTTGTCCTTCTTCAGTGGCAGGACGGGCGATTGTGGCGGGGACTCAGCCTCACTGTCCGACAACTGTGGCAGGGACATGGGCGGCGGGTTGGTAGCCTCCTCCACGTTACCACCATGCTCATAGAAGCTCGATAGGGCTACCTGAAATTTATTTGATGAATTTTTAAAAGTTTTCAAACATCTTTATCACTGTTGGACAAAGGGTGCTTGCATACTTTCACAGGAATCTGTCTTGCGCCACCTGAATCAAGCGGCTCCCTGGGAATCATTTGATGTAGTCAGTCCATCTAGTGTGAATGCTACATAGAATATTAAGCCATTAACAAGAATTATATTGTAATACTTGCAATTTAATTACTAAGCAATAAAAAACATTTCATCATGATCAGTGATGGATTTCCAAAAATGACTCTTTGTTACTTGTGTACTTCAATTCATTGCTACAGATTTTTTATTTAAAAAGTTATTAGAAATTATTTTAAATGGCTGTACTGTAAATATGATAAAATTCAAATCCAGATTAATTATCATGTTTTGTTATAAAGAAGCTAATTGTTAAAAAGATAACTTTCATCACAGCAAGCATGAAGTGTATAGGGGATCTTTCCCTTATACACTTCCAGCTTGTGCTAATGTAAGTCCACAAATTGAAATCCATGTGTAAAGATTTGCTGTGAAGAAATTGTGAATTTAGATGGAAGCTGAATCACTACTATGTAAATATGCAAGATAGCTAATGCCAGAGTTTGTTCATTTTTATAAAAATCCCATCTGCATTCTTTGGGTTTCCAGGATAAAAAGTATCCTAGTTCCATCTTCAGGATGCAAGTTATGTGGCAAGTCAAGATTGGTTCAATAGTTAAGCTGTAATAAAAAGGAACACAGACTGTCATGCAAACATTCACATATTTTATGATATTCATGTATGGATGATGATAAATATTAATAAGGAAAGTCGATAATTTTTGTTATTAACATATAATTACTTGACGTCGTCAAGTGAAATTAATAATTATATTGGATGGATGTTATTTCAGAGCAAGTGGTACCTACCTAATGCTAAGGGGGTTATATTATGAAACTTTATAGTAGGTTAAAGGGGCTTCATATAGGTAAGTGATGAATTATTTATAATATGAGGGCGATACTTACATCAAGCTGCCAATTAGAAGATTCTAAGAAAAATCTGCATCGGCTCTCATCAGCGCCGGTAACATCACAAAACTGTCGCAAAATATCTTCCTTACTCGGAGCCATTTCACACCCTCTTACACTAATATTGCTCTTGAAATATGTAAATAAGAGACCGCTAAAACTTGGATAAAACTATCTATTAAAATTATTGTGACAGTTTTTATTTTCACTATTTTCAGTCAAATAAAATCAAATGCAAGCAAGTCATCGAAGATTAGAAACCATAGAACAATAGAACGGACAAATACAAAAGTAAAGTACTCTGTGGGACAACCATAGTGGATAGTGAACATAGAAATGAATAGGTACCTATCATGGAAATAGTATTACTTCGTAGACAGAGAAGGCAATAGACGAAGGTACTGTGTAACCGCGACTGAAATAGAGATAACATGACGTAACGATGACGTCACACGACAAGTTTGAGTTTAATGTTGCCACAATAACTGCACTCCCCTAGTACCCCAAATTAGATGGAAAATTCTTCCCAGGATTTTTAAACAAAACGACAAAACAGATGCTGAACTGTTTTATTTTTTAAATAACATACCTACACATGTAAGGTTGTCTGGAAGAGACATACCTATTAATTTTTTACAATATTGTGTGCAATAAAGAATTTATTATTCTTTTGCACACAATATTAACTTCAACCACCACTTAAAAGTATAAAATAATTTTAGTTTGTACACGTAAGTCGGTTTTTTAAAAATATTTTTTTTTATATTAAAGTTTTTTAATGTAGTTTCATAGGACCAATTCATTAGATAATTATTTGCTCCTTAAAAAAAATATTGAAATACTGAATAGAAATTTAGCATATGTGAGTCATTTTGAAAAAAGATATAACACAAAGGAAATTTTTTTTTCGTTACGAGTAAGAATGTTACACAAAATAATTTGTAAAGAACAGTTAAAATTTTCCTTCGATCGAGTAATGCTATTGAATTAAAAGCAACAAAAATTATATATTTAATCATCAAAATCATCATTAATGAAATTAACAGTATATTCCTTTTTTCAGGCAGTCGTATAAAACTGCAACTCTTCATAGTTTAAGTTAATAATTATTAAAAATAACATAAAAAGTCTGCCTCTAGCTATTTAAAAATGGCTTTAAAAATTAAGAACTTTGCAAATAAAATAATTCTTAAGATCGCCAACAGTTCTCGACTGGTCGTTGGACATTCGAACGAAACTTCAGGATGATTCAGAACAGTAACCGACACTATCTAACTGAATACACTTTAATCATCGCCGACATATATTATATTCTAGTATCCATCATCTTTCTTTTCTTTTCTCATAATATTCATTTCTTCCATCACGACCTTATTTTGTTTCAACAAAAATTACAAAAAAAAATTGAAAAAGTAGCCAAAGTAACCCGCCGTTACGGTATGTCAGAGGACATTACTAAAAAAAACCTATCTCCGTGCCAAATTTCAGCCATATTCACGCCACACTAAACCGATATGGCTGAAATTTGGATGTATGTATGGATGGCCATACATACATTCAAACTTTCACATTTATAATATTAGTAGGATAGGGAAAATCGGGACATTGTATAGGTACCTAAAGCTGGCAACACACATAGATACTAAATTTTCTTATTAACTGTCAGTTTGTTTCGCACAAAAGTGTGGCGACCTTGAAAAAAACTGGTTACACGATGAGGGACAAAAAATTGGGTAGCTGCGTCTCTGTTTATCACATTAATAACTTTATTTCTGCTCTCTTTTTAGTGTGAGTGAGAAAAAAATCGTCACTGGGTCTATGTCTTCTCTGTCTACGTATTACTTCCATGGTTCCTACCACAAACATATAAGAGTACTTGTGATTTCACCAGAAAATAAAGATTCGACCCATGAACCTATCAAGTAAATTGGTACTAGAATCAAATAAAAGAATATGACTTTTGTGCCTAGGTACCTACTTATTTAGCTCAAAATAATTGTACCAAGATTTGAATTAAATTACCTTTTATTATAATCGTAGCGTTTCACGCTAGAAACGGAATGTTCTTGAGACAATGAATCATTTTACATTTTGTCGTCTATTGTTCTCTGTCTACGGTCTAATGTCAAACTTCAAAGTGATGTTAGGTACTAATATGAAATGTCATTGTCAATATTGTCAAAACTGTCAAATAAGATGTCGATTTACTTACTGCAGTGCTTTTTTTTAGTTTTTAGAATTTTTAGTTTTTAAATATTAAATGAGCGTATGGTGAATGTTCACAACACTTATTTGTTTCGACCAAATTGTTGACCAATTTGAAAATCATACGGTTAAATAGCATGCATATCATTGGCTAATAAATGAAGACCCATCGAAAATCTTCCGGCAGCATCATGAGGAAGTACTACCAGCTGATTCTTGTTGTTGTGTGTTTTATAAGTGTAATTACACTACTCATTTATCGCCACGAATATTATCGCCTACGATATGTGCTGGAAGTGCTCAACTTCTTTGGGAAGCCGGGGTTGTCTGAAGTGGAGTTTTGCGGACCCGGTTTTAATAGAAATAGAAATAGAAATAGAAATATTTTTTATTCAAATAAACTTTTTACAAGCACTTTTGAATCGTCAATGAATCTACCACTGGTTCGGAATGCCTTTCCTGCCGAGAAGAGCCAGCAAGAAACTCGGCGGTTGCTCTTTTCAAAAAAATAAAATTTTTTACAATTGTTATTGAAACTATGCTATGTATTCAGTGCTTCCACGATGAATTTTCCTGAGTACAATACAAGTAAAAATAAATACAATACAAATACAAATAAATACAATTCAATACATGTCAACACAGGCAGGCAAAAGCAGACCCATTCCCGTTGGTGGCACCCGTTCACGAGCATGACGCATGATCCAGCCATTGCTTAATTTAACGCCACCATGCTGTCAGAAATACTTCGTAACTCTTCAATGGAAGTTAGAGAAACCCCGCCTTTATTCCAACAAATAGACGATAACTTTTATTCATATTCATCCTTTCTACGAACATATAATAAATATGAAAAATTAACACCTCTATATGCTCATGTGATAAATACTATTGTAATTGGCACAGCTCACGTCGCACCAAATTTCAGATGCAACATTTGGCTCGAAAACAGCTCTAAACCTAAAGCTGGCAGATTCAACTACAAGATTGCCTCTGAACCAATTAATGATCATCGCTTATTCATTTTTGAATGTTCATTAAGCAAAAATTTAGGAAAACCTGCAGGAGTCAGTTTTTATGTAAATGATTACAATATAAATCCCATGCATGCACCTATCAATAAAGTAATACAAGTCAACACTAAGAGGAAGGTCCGTGAAAGTGGAAGCATTAGATTTGTTAATAATATAGAACCAGCAGTGTGTGTGATACCTAATCAAGTACCTATAGTGTCTAGAGATGCATTTATTGAATTTCTAGTCTTCCACCACATTATAGGAGTAGACTATTTCACAATATATGACAGTATGATATCAGAAGATGTAATAAGAAGGCTGAATTTGTTCCCTTCAGACATTACTCAATGGGAAATACAATTTTTCCCATTAAATTATCCTTTTGTATTCTCAAAGTCTTATGAGATTGTGAGGAATGCCATTGAGCTGGATTGCCTGTTCAGACATTTTAGATTTGATAAAGAAGAATCAAATAAAGTCAGCCATGTTGTTATTCTGTCATGGGATGAGTTTTTAGTGCCTAGAGTTCATACCAACTTTAAAGCTATGTTGGATGACTTTGACCCTACAAGATCTATTAGAACATATGTTGTAGAATCACTTGTGTTTTGTCTCAATCAAATGGATGATGATAATGCTGAAGTTGGTTATCCAGATATAATGAAGAAGACACATTACTACATGATGCCACAGGAAAAAGTACCAATAAATATAAGGAATCTAGACACCATGACATCATTTGATGACCTCTTTAATTTAATGACCAATAGCAAAAGTATACCTCTAGAGTTACTAGGAGCACATAAGTACAGTGTGTGTAGGGACAGTAAGAAGTTCCACCCAGATGGTTACAATGAAACAGAGATGCAAGTATTTCAGCATAAATTCGAAGGAGCCATGATCAAATTTGGGCAGCCCTTAGTAAGCAATAAGATCTACAGATTATATAGATCTGGTCAGATATGGGAAAAGAATTATAATGAAAATGTTAGAGATATGTTGTAGTCTTGTAATAAGTTGGTTAGTGAAGTATTTTTGCTATGCAATGGTTGCTAGAATCATATCAAATATTTAGGATGAAGAAATGAGGGCACAGTATTATTGCAAGGATTGTTGGTTAGGAATAATTTGTTATAAAACTAGTTGCATTTTAATGATTTGTCATTGCCTTGATATTATATAAAAATATATATATATCCTATTGGGATATTATATAAATATTGAAAGTCAAATTAAATATGAGTTTTAACATTACAATGTTAAAAGTTAATGTGTCTGCTAAACAGATTATACCATTTCCAACAGTTAGTTATTTATAGTTTATGTACCAGATAGATCATATTAATCGAAATATCAAAAATCTTTTCTTTTTCATTTATCCTCTAAATGACTTAGGATAGTTTTATGGAGAAAAGAAATGTCTGGTTCATATACTGCAATTTTTTTTTTGTTTTTACATATTGTAACAAAATAAGTGTAGTTACAAGATATTCCATAAAATATATTAAACAATTTTATTTATTGTGACAAATAATAGTAAATTTATTTTTATTATTCTTTATGATTATTTGGGTCAAATAGTTTTCTTTTTTACTTGAGATTTCCATAAAGTATAAATATCAAATTTATTGTTTCTGGATAGGAAAGTATGTTAGAGAAATAGGGAAGTTGTGCCTTGTTTATATGAGGGTAGTTAGCTAGTTTTAATCTGTTCATATTATTTTTATAATTGTGGTGCTATTTTCTAAGACAATAGTCTAGAGCTGCTGTAATCGAATAATTCGGAGACAATTAAGGCTACATGTTATCAACTGTCAGAAAACTTCAGACTTGCATTACAAGGTACCTTCCTCTTATATTTCATGCTAGACTCCATAAACCATACCTAAGGGATGCCATATTCATGAAGCAAAGTTTCTGATAATTATTAGAAACCATATATGACCAACCATATAATAAATGACCATATATTATAATATATGGTCAGCAAGAAAAGGTTATAATTATTTTGTTATAATCTGCCATCAGAAAAAATCTGTATGGTAATACATGCAGTTACAAACTAAGCACCGCTTACCTCCGCAACCAAGCAAGAAAGCAAAGTTCCCAAGCAAGCAATGCCAACACCACACAAGACTTCTACACTATTCTCGACGCACGTTTCGCTCCGACACCGGAGCATCTTCATATCAGGATTATAGCAAAATAATTATAAACTTTTCTTGCTAATCATGAACTTCCGCAAAATAACGCCTGATTTTATTCAACAAATATATAATATTATATGGTCAGTCTTAGGGTGCATTTATATTAAGGATGAGATATTATGAGTTAAATGTTAATCATATTATTTACATTTAATGAACTTCACATCTCTGATCTATGTACTCAGAGAATAGCACTGTAGTTCTTGCTTATGAATATAATAAAGGTTGGACATTTAAGACTGCTTGTTTGAATAAATAATTATATCTAAATCTATTAAGGTTATCGAAATGCAAAGTCGTTCAGCTCGTCTCATTTAAAACTGAACAGCATTGGTGGTGCCACTAAACGAGATTGTTTTAATGTGTGAATGGAAAAACTTAAGTATATCTACTCACTAAAAAGTGCGTGTTGTGTGCGGATTATTGCAGAAAACTATGTGTGTGTGTATTATTTTCCAGTGCCGCAAACTCATCTAAAGTGCTTCAGTTTTAGATTAGACAATCTAAGGATACTCGGTTCTGTTGGGTTTGACTCTTTGGCTCATAGTGCAAATATTGTTTTGAAACTGTATAGGGAATTATATGCATGTGGTTTTTAACTGACTCCTTGTTGTGTTCTAATATTTTTTTCTGTAATCTTTTTCGACATGAGATCAATCATGAATTAATTCAAAAATTTAAAAACCACGTTCATATACCCTATTCAGGTGTAAGTCTCAGTCAATTTCAGCCTTCATAATGCAACGGTTAGAACGCAGACTGTGCCTCTAGCGTAACTTTTCAAGTTTCCACAAAGCGTTCTATTCACGGCACTGCGGCAGGGCCGATTTAGGAGGCAGCTGATTGCAGCAATCTAGGGTGGTTCCTACACATGGTCTGCCGCTCAGTGCGTGCGCGGTTGTGTGAAGGAAAACTCGTGTAGGAGACATCGGAGGCATATATCTGCTCCTGCCGGTCGATCTAGGAGGCGATCTAGGATCTGACCTATAGAATGACCCTACACACGACATGCTTCGGAAGCAATCTAGGATCCACCCCACTTTTTGACCCTAAATCGGCCCTGCCGCAGTTTTTTCGTGAGTAGAATCTTTTACCAAGTGCAAATTTGCAATCACTTACTATGGATATGAAAGTGACGGTGTACTTTTCTATCCCTTTTTCGTCCATACTAATTAACAGATTTACGCACCTTCACGTAAACTTGAAAAGTCACATTCTGAGGCCAGAAAACGTAAAGTTCGAGATTAAAATGCCATCCGTTGCTGTATTTTGGTACATACAGTTACTCCTGCACACACAAGCTTACGCTTAGTTGGGGAGGGCTAGAGAATATTAGTCATGCTCTGCATGTCTAAGTTTCTTATAAAAGAATTTAAACGTAGTTAAGAAAATAATTATATATGCAATAGTTTAAGTTAAAGAATTTAAGTTATAAGTTGTGTAAGCAAGGTAATCTAGTCCAAATTGTATGCAAACGTAATCTATAGTTTTTCCACGTTTCCACTAACACTTCTATTACCTAGTTACATCAATATCAATAAAAGTTGTTTATTATTAGCGCAGATAGTTTTATTATCTACCTACTTATAAAAATCTAAATACTTTTTCGTCCTAAATAGGTAGGTAGGTACCTCGGGTGGGACGGTAGGTAGCTACATAGATAAACATCTTTAAAATAAATAAATATTTTATTAGATAACAATTTATGAATAATTTATGTAAAACAGATTTACAAAGTAAAACTAAGTAACAGAAAACTAATGCAATTATAAATTTTAAGAAATACTTAAAAATATTAAAAAACGTCATTTTGGTATCACTTGTCTAATCCACTTTCAGTAAAGATTTTCCAAAGCTCAACATTTCCAAAGAATCCTTCGTATTACTTCTGTCTGTAACATGTTTCTTGTGGTTGGTATAACTAAGTTGTGCGAACTGGATTTCACTTGGAAAGGTAGCCATTCGGCGCTGACAAAATATGCGTTCAGCTTATTCCATTCAATCACGAAGTTTCCGCAAGAAGTCTGACGCCATTTTGAATTGCATCACTTGAATTTAGAACTGCCAACGTGTTGTTGGTGTGGTTACCCACAACACTCGGCTTTGGGGAAGGTGCAAGCACAAGGGTCCGTCGCTATGCATGTAGATGGACAGACGCAATCGCAAGCTGCAAACAGAATAAAATTATTTATCTACGATACTAACAAATTTAAATAAATAAATATATGCACAATTACGAATAAGTATTGGTGGTGCAAGTTTCTTTTGTCTAGTTTGAAGGAGCGAAAGACATTGGGGAAGGTACTCGAAAGGCAACCTTGAACTGGTGATGCGATTCTCTAAAAATGATTGGCTGACACTCACTTGCTATTGGCTAAAATGCATTGTTGCAGAAAGAACGCGATAAATTCAGTCAATCACCACAATTGAAACTATAGCAATGATTAATGCAGTTTTTACAGAATTGACCGGCGGGAAACGCAACATTGGAATAACCCCCATAAGGTGGGAGGAATCTTTCAAGCGAGTGGCTGGAAAGCGCTGAATATAATCGAAGTGGCACAAGATAATGCACTGTGGCGATCCTCCAAGAGGTCTATGTCCAGCTGTGTACATGTATCTGTTGAAACCTGTTGAAACGACAACTAAGGGAACTGCTGTATTGCAGAAGTAGGTACCTAGTAGGCACAAGCTCATCTTGACAACGTCGGTGAATCATTAAGTACTCGAACTAAATTGGGTACTAAGTATTCAATAACTACTAAATTGGATACTATTTAACTCTTTTGACCCTTCTGGATCACTTCGCAAGAGATAGGGTAAGTTTAGAGATATAAATGACCTATAAGTGGCTGTTCAGGTCAATTTACTGAAAGGTTTGCGCAGCAGCTTCTTACGAGTAGATAGTTACCACTAACTTTTATGGGCTAACTACCTAAGTTAATTTAGGTGACGCTTTCTGTCAACCTCATTTTCACAAAACTTTTTTAGACACCTGAAGGTGAAAATGACATTGGTTAAGGGATTGTATTTAGGAGCTACCTGCCTAAAGAGACTCCTACCTGTTTAGAGGAAGATTTGGATATGGTTGGTGAAAACGGGCTTAAGATATATACAAACTAGCTTTTGCCCCCGCGTGGAATTAGATTTTGGGGTGGAATTTTCAAAAACTGTGACACACGTACTTTTTTATTTTTAACTGAAAGCTCAAATACCAACTTTGATGGAAACAGCTTGAAAAATGACGGAGTTTCATATAAACTTCCATCCCCTATTTAAACCCCTCAGGGGTGGAATTTCCAATAATCCTTTCTTAGTGTGCGCCTACGTCATAAAAGGAACCAACTGTAAAAATTTCAAGTTTCTAACTTCAGTAGTTTAGGCTGTGCGTTGATATCTCAGTCAGTCAGGACTTTGAATTTTATATATAGATAAGTAGGTTAGTTGGTACATATTAAGCAGGTACTTATTACTTACGTTTGCAATCCCCATAAGAGCAAGGGTCCATGTACTCTGTGCAGTCTTCACCAGGAGGCAGGAAGGACGAGCGGTAGATTGTCGTACCCTCCAACTAAAATCGTAATAAATACATAGGTAAATTAATAGGCAGTAAATATCTACAGATATCCATGATCTGAATCTTAAATTTTATTTTATTTTCGGCTATATACAATTCCAATGGAGTTGAGCTAATAAATAAACAAATATGGCCGTACTAAACACGTGACTTTATTTTGACATGACCTCTAGTTATGGGTCATTGCTGAACTATACCGGGAATTATTTTTTATAGTTACTTTTTGGCAGGGTTTTTGGTACTGTCCCTTGCAGGCCCAGGGCGGGCGCTGCGGCGCCGGCACGCAGACCGGTTGGAAGGACATCTTGTGGATCGTGTCGCAATCCATTTTTGCTAAAAAAAAAACAACCGAAACATGTTGGTTAAATGCATATTTTTAGCTTCGAAGCTATGTTTACTCTTGAAAGGGAAAATTCTTAAAAGTAAAATATAATATGAATGTCCTTAAGTATCTACTACATCAGTTATTCAATAGTCTTGCTAAAAATTATAGGTAGGTATTCAAATCGGTTCTTCCTTTTGGGCAATAAGGTGATATAGACAGACAAAGCAATAAAACATTTAACACCCCTCTTTCTCTCGGGAGTTACTTATTATAGTTAGGTGTGAGGTTTCGTCACACGTGGGTCACCCGCTCTGTCTCGGTCTCATATGTGCAATAATACGCACTGCCCAGCCAATGAGGTGTGATTCATCGCCATGCTCATTGGTGAATCGTAACGCGTCACGATTCGATTTTCTCAATGATCCCCATCTCAAATGTTCATATAAAGAAGCTTAACTTTGATTTACTTGAGAAATACTTAGTAGCTTTAACATACCTGCGGGTTTTTCATAACATCTATTTGGCGCGTAGGATTCTGGTAGACTCTGACGACCTGGGTCGAGGTAGGACATTCGGTTGACAGTTCGATCTGTGAAGTAAATTGTTTGAACTTTTGAAGTGAAGTTTACAAGAGAATTTGTCATTGTACCGGAGCGTACATATCTTGACGGTTCAGATGTTGTAAGGTTCCCACTAGACAAAAAAAATCCATTTAGGAAAATTAGGCTCACTTTCGAAAGGCTGTTCAACGGAATGGAACTTGTGGGGCGGCTTGAAGGACTCTCGTATCGCGGTGGGCTTGGGCACGTAGTCGTGTCGCTGCGTGGTCAGGTTCTGCATGGGGCCCTGACCCCACATGTCGTGGTGACATGGCCGTATGGGTTGCGTTACACACACGGGATTGGGTAGGAAAGATAGCTGGAAATGGAAAGGTTGCGGAAGTAGAGTCTTTACCGATGATCGAAAACAATTTGGGCTGTGAGTCTCGACGCTGGGTCTGTCTTAGACAGAAATAGGGTGAAGGGTTGTGTCTGGCTTGCGTCGACCGTTGCCCAATCCAATAATACTTGTAGTATCGTCCAGTAGTATTAGGATACAGCTAGGGCTGTATCATTCCGTTTATTGGGGGCGCCAAGCTCTTTGTCGCCACTGAGCCAGAGTTTTTTTTAAATAGGTATATAGACTAGCGCTTGACTGCGTTCTAACCTGATGGTAAGTGAAGATGCAGCCTAAGAAGGGGCGCGCTTGCCTAGAAGATGCCTATCCACTCTTGATTTAAAGACACCCACATTACGTGACTTGTGATGCGCTATTCATGCGGATTAGGAGATTTAATTCTTTTAAGTAGGTATTTAGGTACGCAAAATAATTGAACAACAACCTTATGCACGGTGTCTCCTTCCATTTGAGCTGTGGACGGGATGATGTTGGGCGAAGGTCTCACGGGAGCAGGAATCGGCACCGATGCCGGTAAAAAGCTACAAAACAAACCGTAGGTAGTAAAATATATTAACAATTAATAGCTATATAACGTCCTCCAATGATTTAGAAGTTTGTTTGCAACAGCACTATAGAAAATACACAGTCAGGTACGCTGTTTTAAAGATTTTGTACCGTAGGTACGTAGGTAGGTATGTACCAGATTATAGCACCAAAGTAGGTATTTATCAACATTTCCGAGAATAACTTAAGACAACTAGTTAAGTATAATAGTGTTTTTCTGGCGGAATTTCGGCCATAGCAGCCCATTCTCATAGTCCGTTGGGACCGCAATTCGTCATGATAGGAGTGAGCTTTGGAACGCCGACGGCTTGTGTCCACAGATAGGTCACGGATAGCAGCAGGTAGGTTACTTGAAAATACTTACCTGTTTTTGTATATAGTTTGCGTTTCGAATCTCTTAGAAGCTGTAACGGGATTTGTGCAGCTTGAAGGCATGATCGCTCGACGGCGGCAGTCGCTCTTTGAGTCTAAGAAACTGTAAGCATTATCTAATTAAAGTCTAGAAAGAAACCAACAGACAGATATCAAAGTTTTGGTAGTAATTTGATGATAAAACAGTACTTAAATCCTTTACGCTAAAGATTTTCTTGGCCTAAGCGGCGGCTAAAAATCCTGAGAGAAATGGCTGATTTGTGAAAAGAGGAATTATCGCGGGTAGGGAGTATGTCCAGTTGTGGGATAGGATGAAATATATTTTTGATTACTAACCTCATAGTATAAGTAGTGTTTTGTTCTAACTTCTGGCACGGCTTTTGGTACTGGCCTTTACATGCCCACGGCAAGGGCTCCTTAGGCAATATCTTTAAACAAACACTGTATGAAGTTTACGTTATGAGTTTCTTATAATAATTTTATAGCTTCTCTAAGTGTTCTCTAAGCTTTATGTATATTCGCGATTGTAAAGAGCGATACCACGCATCAGCGCAAACCAATATGTAGACGCCTTACCAGCTGTGTGTAATCACATAGCTGTAAGGAAAGCTATCCGAATAAATTTTAAATACATATCAAAAATTACGGAACCGGCAGGATTGACAATTTTCGGTGGGGATAAACAGAACAGAAACCGAGCCGTGGTATCATCAACAGTGTATCGATCGCAATGGCCTCCGATTAGCTCAGTTTATGGCGTTCTTGCTGCATCAATGCATTTTAACCAATAGCGGCAGAGTACCAGCCAGTCATTGCGCGGGTGTCAGAGATGTGAATACAAATCCCGCTGACTCGGTAATTTTGCAGTCAGCTGGCAGTCCATGTTTAGCCCCTTATAGTTACCTGATTAGGCATGTAGCTCATCTTGTGGGTAGTGCTGCCGTCCATCTTCGCAGCCGGGCGCTCGTAGCAGCGCTCTGGGGCGAACGACTTCACCATTTCCATCCTCTCAGGGGGCAGATACGACAGCTTGTTCACCGTGCGGTCTGGACCAATGACATTTTATTGTATGGAAGGTCTGGACATGATACGAGTATTTCGTCATGATCGTAGAGCAACGACTTATCTGCATTTCGTCAGCTTTACAGTACAGCCATTTGAAATAATATCTGAAGTTTTTTTGTCGTAACTTTTTAAATAAAAATCTATAGAAATGACGATTTATTGTTACTGTAATAGTTTTCGTAACGTTTTTTCATAAAAAATTTTTTCTAAAACGAGTTGTTAATTAGTAAACTTGACCACGATTTATCTATTCGTTTGTTTTGAGCACGTGAAATAAAAATGACACTATTTAATTTCCATACATTTCTTTAATTTTCGAACGCGTTAACGATTTTATAGATAGTCAACATGCTGCTCTTATTAACCAACTTGTCATCGACTTAAAACATTAATCTTACCAATATTATAAATGCGAAAGTTTGGATGTTTAAATGGATGGATAGATGGATGTTGGTTATTCTATCACGCCGCAACGACTGAACCGATTTGGCAGAAATTTGGCACAGAGATAGATTTTAGTCTAGAATAAGCTAATTTTTGTCCCAGAAAATAAAAGAGTTTTCTCAGGAATTAAAAAACCTGAATCCACGCGAACGAAGTTGTGGGTAAGTAGTGACTAAAAGTCAACTGAGTAACAATACCTTCACGTCCCAAAGTTAAAGAAAACGATGAAATAAGTATACGGGGAAAACCATTTCTTACTTTCAAAAGGCTGATCAACGGAGTGAAACTTCGCAGGCGGTTTGAAGTTCTCCCGTAACACGCATGGCTTAGGCACGTAATCATGTCGCTGCGTGGTCAGGTTCTGCATGGGGCCCTGACCCCACATGTCGTGGTTACATGGCCTTATAGGTTGCGTTACACACACTGGGTTGGGTAGGAAGGACATCTGGAATGTAGAAACATCTAAAGGATCTTTTGAACGGCATTCGGCGAGTCGCGAAGCTGAAGTGAAAACGTTCGGGGCACATGATTCAAAGAATTGATGGTCGTTGAGGTCCCAAGCTGTTGGAATGGCATTTTTGCACTGGATAGAGCAGTTTTGGTAAACTCCCACTAGTTGGATCGAGTTACAGAGACCTGCTAGATACAGGCGGAGTAAAAATAGGTTCTGTAGAAGCCCATGCAAAAGCCCTTTATCCAGCAGTGGTCCAGTAGATAAAGAAGAAGAAGTGCAGCTGAATAAATACTCCGACCCGCGCGCTACCACCAAATAGATCGATATGTCATATCCAAGTCTAATGCGATTTAGTAACGTATACGTAACGTTAAGTATTAGAGGTCTGAACTGATTACCGACTGTCCTTCAAATTCCGTAAATAGTACCAGAAAGAGTTTTAAGTAAGAATCGCTGAGCTCTATAATTAATCTACGATTCACACTGGAGAGGCTGCTGTCCTAACTAGTTTTGGACCTATTTGATTGACGCCATTTTGGTGCTGTAGGCACTAAGGAGATACCTACGAGGGTCTCTTGAAGTGTCTCTACTTGGTACTAGCCATGTAGGTCTATAATTATAGAGGTCGGTGCGCCATTTGCAATATTATAAGTACCAGAGACACTCGTATGTCAAATGTAGCGCTTCAAATTGATCCATAATTGGGTGCACATAAGCAATAACGTTTCAACCCACAAGTCTTTGTCAAATTAAATACATACATAATATAAAGGAATAAAGTTACTTTTCGATTGATAAGTTGTGTTTGTTGACTCTTTATTGCATATGTGCGTCCAATTAAACTGTCATTTGTATAAGGTCAGCAAATCCAGTGCTAAATGTATAGAGATCAGTGTTAAGAATGCTCACCTTTTGCACAGTACAAGACTCCATAGGCGCACAGCTAGGCACGAGGTTTGGGGGCGGTTTCCTCGGCACTCCTCGGAGGTTCTTGCATCCGTCCACTGGCAGATAGGATAGCTTGTATGTGGTGCAGCTCTCTATAGGAGCCGACGGTTTCATATAGCAACGTCGCGGGGCATACGAATCTGGTATCTTTGGCTGCTTGTAACACTAGAAAAAAAAGGTCACTAAATATTCAGTTATCGTCGGGGATAGTGCAAATCCGCGTAACTAGCATTAGTATTAAAATCCGTTTTCATACGTCAATTTTATTTTCTTGGAAAAGAGCAACTGCTGAGTTTCTTACCGGCTCTTCTCAGCAGAATCTGCATTCCGAACCGGTGCGGTGGTAGATTTATGACGTGTCATAAGAGCTACAAATTGGCCTACATGAAATAAATAGATTTTGAATTTGAATTTTGAATTTGTGGTCAAATCAAAACCGCGTAAGTGTCGTAGCGACTAAGTTAATCACTTTAAAACATATCTATTTTTATCAATACATATAACACATGAATTAATACTCTGTGTAAAAATTAGCCCATTAGCCGTAGAAATAAGAAAATAAAGTTTTAACCTTCCCCTGTAAAACTGTGACTAGTGTAGATCCGCGGTTTTTATCAATGGTACATACGCGGTTTTGCACTATCCCCGACGTTATGGTTAAAGCAACGTAGGTATAAACGTTAACTGAACGTTCGATGTCAGTCTGGTAGAGACAAAATACGAGTTATAGATTTTGAAAGATGAACTCTTCAAATCCATAAGTCTGATTTGAACACTTACTTAACTGATAATAATTTTTTTTTATTTTTGTTTTTGAGTAATATAGTAGTACTGTATTCAAATTATAATGGGGTTGAGATACACCACGCTATAAAAAATGTTTAAATATAAAGCTAAAAAATCGTTAAAAAACAAGTCGCTTGCCTATTTACAATTTGTTCCTATCTAGATAACACTTTTGCAGTTTACGATTGATAAAGGAGTGACTTATGACCCGTAGGTCAGTGGAACACGTTAACGATGCTATTTAGATACGAGTTCATACCTATTTAGATAAATGGTTACATAGATAGATAGATGGTATTTAGAAAGTGCATAATAAGTCAAATGCTCAAATAAAAATATGTTAACTGTAAAAACGTTAAAACACGACCCACTATCTGAACAATTATAATTAATTGATACCTGTGTGAACCAAAATCGGCACAGAATTTCAGAAAAAAAAAATGGTAAGAAAAAATTCTTACAAACATAGAAACTCTTAAATATCGTAATAAATCTGAGACAAGTAAACTTAAGTAAATAAACAATTAATAACCTTGACGTTTTGATGGATTGCCAATAAAAAACGTATTTACTCCTTGTGTAAAGTTTACTTGGCGTTGCTGAAATCTATAAAGCGTCCTCTAACTTGATTCGAGAACGAGACACAAAATGATATTATGTCCCGACATAAAAACGTTTTAGCTCTTATGCCTGTTTTCACCAACCATTCCTTAATCATCCCGTAAGTAGGTATGAGTCTCTTTATGTAGGTAGCTCCTAAATACAATTCCTTACCCAATATCATTTCCACCTTTAGGTGATTCAGGAATCTGAAGGATCTTGAAAACGAAATTGATAGAAAGCGTCACCTAACTTAGTAATCCGTAAAAGTTGAGAAATGCTGGTGTAAATGGGCTTTAAGTCGTCCGCCGACTCGCTACGTAAACGTTCGGTTGAGATTTCTTATATTCTAGGTTTCCAAATACAACACGCTAACTTATCAACTCCGTTGCCTCACGGGATCGCCTCGTCCGCAAGCTGTCCAGTGCCTTTACACGAAACTTTACACATAGTAGGAAGGCGAAGGTGTAATACCGGTTTAACCAATGGCGGTTTGCCGCAGCAGCACGTGCGGCAGGGGCAGGGCTGCTCCTGCTTCCCGTCCATGGGCTTGCCGTCCTGGTAGCCGCACTTCACGCCCGCCGACGGCGCGCACGGAGCCGCCGCGGGGCACGGCACACACCTGACAAATACACACACAGGTGTCAGGTATGGGGTGATCCGTAGGAAAACCAGAATTCCGACATAGATTATCGAGTCGCAAAGCTGAAGTGGCAATGCAAGTTCTTTTGGCTGACATCTCGAGCCTGTGATCCCATGATCTCCTCATGATCCACATCCGGATTAGGCCTACGAGACACATTTTAAATTATTCCTAAAATACTCTTGGGTAGGTACAGAAAATATTTAAAAATTACTTACTCGGGCATGATTTAGTCTTAAACCTTACTTAAAATAAAGACACTGTGATAAAAAATATAAAAATAAAATCTACAAACTAAATTGATAATGAACTGAAAATAATTTTACAAAAACATCTCTATCGAAAAATAGTTCGTATAAAACTGACAGCTGTAGGAAGTGTTCTTTGAGTGACATATTTTTGAAATTCGGGTTGGTCGTTTAGGTATTTCGTTTTTATGTCAGCCATTCATTTCGAGATAATTATTTAGAACGGAACGAGGTCTGAAGCTTTTGGATTGTCTAAAAACATAGAGCTATAAGCAACAAACAAAAAAATTTGATTTCTCCATCTAAAAATGATTGCTAGGTACTGTGTGACGATCGCAAATCGCTATCACCTCTGATTGGCTGAATTTATACTGTTCTTACTGTATCAATGCATTTTAACCACTGGCCAAAGTGGGTCAATCAGATCAGAGGTGATTGACTGGTATACTTTGGCCGTCACATTAAAACAACCATTTTTAGGCAGTTCCACAGCTGGATTAAGGGCCCTATCTCAGTAGGATGTCATGGCAGCGACGCCGGCAGCGCCGCCAGTCAAAACGTGTCAAATTGTATTACAATGTACCTACTTACCTAACCCTACCTCACTTGGCGACGACGCACGACGGCTTGGCGTCGCGGCCAGCCCGAATGGCCAGATAACGAAAGCATAACGAGTGCAATCTCTTAGACGTTCATTTTGATTGCGTGAACATGCGATACTAATCTCTCTGGCATCTGCTTTGGCGGCTAGTTTTGGCGTGTCACGGACGGCAAGGATCGCCACGGAAGCGCTGCTGGCGTCGCTGCCATGGCATCCTAATGAGATATGGCTCTTAAGCTCTTTGTCTAATAGCTCATTAGGCTGTCCGCACTCCGAGCCGCAATGCTTTGCATTGCAGAAAACCCTTCCCTTTTTCATCATTTTCATACCTTCTATATGAAATTTTATATGAAACTAGCTTATGCCCGCGACTTCGTTCGCATGGATGGGAACTCTTTGATTTTCCAGGATAAAATGTAGGCTATGTGTTAATCCTAGGTGTGAGCTTTCTCAGCCAAATCGGTGCATTTGATGTAGCGTGATGGAGTAACAATTAACATACACACACACATACAAACTTGCGCCTTTATAATATTAATGTGGTGTGGCATCAATTAGCATCAATTACTTAATTAATAATATTTTATTGCTTCAATTAAGTGTTTCCCGGTAGGATTACAAATAATCAATCAATATCGAGATAGGAAGTAAGTACCTAATATTATGTAAGTACCTACTTATTTACCTGATAACTTATTATAAGTGATTAATTGTGTTAAAATTATACGAGTACCTACGTACCACAGTAATTGTTTTAGTTGGAATTGTCTTTTAATTTTATCATAATTATGTCATTAAACCACGAATCAAGTCTAGAATGTTTAGTTTATAAATTGAAGAAAAAAAAAGAAATTATAATGTTCATGCGTCTTTGCGTCTTTATTAATTCCATCCATCCATTCATCCATCCATCCATCCATCCATCCATCCATCCATCCATCCATCCATCCATCTATCCATCCATCGAAACATTCAAATTTATCATATCAATACTTCGATGACAGAAAAATAAGTATCAATAGGATAGGATTTATGGAAATCTGACAGTGGACAGATAGACGACAGCATTCTTATTATCATTAATTTGTTACGCATATTTGCTAATTATAATCAATCAGTGGTTGTTGCGAAGGCGACGGGTACATTAGGCCACATTAATATAGATCTATTAAATACTAGATATTATTGTGAATTGAAACATGAGTTTTATGGTTTAAATTTTGTTTATGCACAAAAGAATTGAATGACGGAATAATTATGTGCCAACAAAACAAAAAATTATTAAAATTTCTGCCTATTAGTCTAACTTTAAATGGGCTTATGCCCGTTTTCATAAACTTTTTTTTTAAACTGTACATAAATCATCCCCTAGAGTATCTTTACGAGGTACCCCCTAAATCCCTTACCCAACGTCATTTCCACCTTTAAGTGTACCCTAAAGGTTTGTGGAAACGAAATTGACAGAAAGCGTTACCTAACTTAGCTTAGAGTAAGGAACATTGGTGAAAATAGGCATTCATTATTCCGAAATAATCTATTGTTTAGTAAATGGAACAGCCTATGGATACCTTTAATTCTATGGAATAAATAACAAGTAGGTACTTATATAAAAACAGATACAAAGTTGCATTAATTAATTATCATTCATTTAATTGCATTGATAAGCAAATAGTTCGATATTAAAAGTCCTTGTTATGATATTGAACTGTACATCATAATGAATGATTATATTCATTACAACAAGGAAACTAGCAATTTGCAACGTCAGTACAATACTTATCTTCGTTTAGTTAACACGTTCCTATCAGATTATCATATTATTTTATCATTCTAATTTATCTGAAATAAAGCACACAATAAAACATATATATATAACATATCATAAAAACATTAAAATAAAAGAGGAGATTACAAAATAAGTGTTAAAAGAATTTGTGTGAAAAGGATAAAGCATAAAAGCTAGTAAGTATTCCTTTTTCTTACCTACCACCGTATGCTGATAGATAGAGGAACAAGAGAATTTATTTCGAGCTTATCTGACGGTTACCTAGTACAGTAAGTATCTAGGTTTGTATCAACCCCAAGAGAATATAAACTATTAACTAAAGTAATGCCCTAATAGTGAAGTGGTCATCATTGCGAGCATCATCATTACTAAAGGAAAGGAGTTTGAAACTTAGGTAAGCACCTCTACTGTAAGCGTTTATTTATTTTATTATACTTTTATTTTAGAAAGAAGAAAGAAAGAAAAAGCATTTATTTAAGAAATTGTACCACACATCACGATACACTAAGGTACATTATCCCGACCTTCCTCCCGACGTCTCTCTCTCAAGCATTTGCAATAGAAACGTCGGGCTAAGTCACGTGTGACACATGCACAACTATTAAATAAGTTTTAATGGCTTACTTCTATAATATAAATTAAAAATACATAAGATAAAATGGGAAAAAAATAATTATTGTTTGGGAAAGAATATTTTTTTTAAAGGCTACTTTATGTTGCAAAAGCAAAACTGAAAGGGGTTGAAATAGGGGACGAAAGTTTATGTGGGAAAATTTGAATTATTTGTTAATATTAACTAGAAGCTAGATTCTTTCTAGGGCATAGGCATTAACTAAGAAATGTTTTTATGAAAATCCACCCCAAAAGAGCTAAAAAGGGGATGGAATAATGGTAGGTATTTTTGTGTAGTTGAAGACCTGAACATAGGCAAACATAGGCTAATTTTTATTCCGAAATAACATTGGTTGATTTTTGAAAAACTTACTTCACGCGGACGAAGTCACGGGAAACAGCTAGTAGATTATAATTCTTACTATACTTTATATACTTTTTCAGGACGCACTCCTATAATAATGGAATGTGACTGTGACTATATTTTCCCAACGATGGACGATTGGGAGGAGCATTACCAAAATTGCACAACTGTTTGGTATAAAGAACATGGAACTGAGGTGCCGAAGTGAGTAGGAACTATATTTTAACACAAATATCAATGCTCTACCTAAGGCTTAATTTAATACATGTCTTTTGTTATTCCCGAAGTCTAACTTGGTATTAAGAAATTATGTTAATTGTGTAGCAACCTGTAATTAATAAATGTGTTTTCACACATCGCATCAAATGGTACATCTACCAATTTCTTCAGAGTAGAGCTTCTAGGAACTTGATGCCGCAAGGATTATATAAATATGGGCAATTATTCCCCTACTGTAACTTCCTTTATTCTTGAGGAATGCGTGTTCGTACGCATAGGTATATAGCGTAGTAATCGGAGTAATAGTTACTGTTCACAAAAATATCGGTCCGACTTGCTGTATCAGCAACTGGAGTCGTGTTGCGCTATGCACGTGTCCCTACTCCTTACAAGTTAAATGATTTCTGTATCTTACGTGTACTAAGTTACTTCTTAGGATTTACTTTATGACGTATTTTGTTATCTTTTCAAGGAACTCAGACGGGACGATTCGATTGAGAAATAAGCACCTTTCCACGCTACAATACGATGTTTTATATCATTTGGGCCTCGACACTGAAAATTATGATTTGCCAGCTTTATTTGGAGATGTCAAGGTGAGATAAATATGTATGTACTGTTGATTGGACATAACAGCCAAGTCAAGCCGCACACGGTGAATTTTTTCATGCCTTTTTCAAACGTCAATTCTTATTTCTTAAAAGAAATTCTGATAACGTCGCATAGTATTAAAATGTTCAAAGATTTTAGTACATTAACAGACATCACATAGTTTCCAAAAAATGATAAATTTGATGCCAGCAGGAATCGTAATGTTCGATTAACAAGGGTTTGGGAAATCCTCGTATTTTAAGGCAGTGAACTTATTTTGTTTGTTTCAGTTCGTCTGCATAGGTGGAACGAAATACAGAATGAAGGAATTTGCCAAATACATTGCAAAAGTGTTAAATATGCCCGACAAGGAGTTGGTGAATTTGACCAAACACTCTCACAGATATGCCATGTATAAAGTTGGACCAGTACTTTCTGTAAACGTAAGGTCACATGAATTTTTTAATAGAAACAAAATATAATTTTTATTGGATGGCAATAGCCCTTGACTACGATCCAAATCCTATGAACCAAAATCAATTAATTTTCAATGGTTTCAACTAATTAGGTTGTAATCTCTAAAGTCTAAACTAAACTAATGTGAAATCAGACTCTGGATATGTTTACAATCTCGTTTAATAATTAGCTTGTCCAGTTATTAATTCACATCACTTAGAATTACAACGCAACATCAGTTACATATTTAGGTTAGGTTCACAATTTTGCATTAACCCACACGTGCCACAGAACATTACTTCGCACCGACCGTCGCCATGATAGTGTAGACCGGCTGGCGCCATAAGTCCGCTCCCCGCGCCGCGAGCCATCGCTCGTAGCGACATCTATTTCCTTCAGCGCGTAACATCGGCCATCCTGAAAAGTGAATACCAGCAGGTATTCACACACAGGCATTAGTGGAGAATAAGATTTTCAGATGCAGAGCTAAATTGACTGAACCAGATCGGACTGAAGTAGGTTTTTAACTTTCTAGAACATCTATTATATCCTGTGCATCTACACTGTCCTTATCAGAACCAGTTGCCATAATTTACTGAACTTCGGTTGCAGACACCAGCAGCAACCACCGCCACAATATTCTACAACCTTCCATTTTTTTACACCACGAAGTTAGATCGACCATTCGGTAGAACCCGCGTCCTTTCGCACAGCCCTGCTTACATGCACACTGCGGTGTCGGCACTGTACACCTCAACACACCTTGAGCACTATGTATACCCATTGGCCTGCGAGCGAACAACAGTCAGCGCTAATGTGTCCACAGTGACACAACTGTACTCTCCCAACCAAACATATAACAACTGCATACATATATATGCCACAGTGAGCAAGCTAGTATACCTCTTATTAAGCACTCAGCCACCCAACACTATCCCAAAAGCACTTCCACCGGTGCCTGTCCCGGCACAAGGCTCGACACCTGGCGCGCAGAGCAAAAAGGAAACCGACGAGTGTTTTCATCTATAAGTGGCGTCGTTGCCAATACATGGTCCCAGCTGGCATCACAATAACCTAATGAGTTCTAGGGCCTTTAAGTAAGAGCCGGGGCCATGGCATCGGAAATTTGGAAATACATCAAATCCAGAACCTCTTAGAGAAGATGAAACTAAGAGAGCAAAAGCAATCTCAGCTTTGAGATATATGCAGGATAGTGGCAAACTCCAGGGGCCTCAATTATTTGACCAAAATTGCTGATAAGATGATGAAACAGCAGGTACTACTCATCTAGTCTCAGAACTAAAATCGACACCCAATACTTCTACGAAGTAATCCAATAGTAACTCTCCTAATATGATAGCGGAAATCACCAAATTTGGTGATAGAATGCGTAGGAATCAAACCATGCAACTGGGAGGAGAACTGGAGGAAAAGAAGCGGAAACTGAATATGGCCACAGGGCCGGAAGTTGTGGCTCTTCAACAAATTACTACTGTAGCTACCTATTCACTACAATGCTGGTCGTCGCCTTAAACTACCTAAGCTTTTCGGATGTGAGTTACAACTTAAGTTCTTCTAGTGTGAACGTATCAGTGATTTCTGACTGTCCAGCAAATATTTTACTAAGGGACTATAATTACTTGCTGCAAACGAATCGGAGATCAATACTTAAGGTGTCAAATGTATCAGTGTGCTTAATCTACGATTTCGGATGGAACTTTATCGTTGCAGATGTAAGGCAACCAATGTTTGGTGCACACCTTTAAGTTACTTGGACTTTAGTTAACACTAAGGCACGTGAGATAACGGATCAGTTAACAAAATATCTTAAGGCGGTAGAGCACGCATAACAGAGACGAGCCAAATTTCGGTTAAAGCAGTTGATAGTATTTACCCATATTAAGGTATCCGGAACTTAAAACAATGTCACTTAAGGAGGTTCTTATAATATTTTCAACAACAACATAGGAACAAACAGTTCTTCGGGTGCGACCCCTACTTCCGGATAGGTATAGTAAACTTAAGATAGAATTTAAAATCAGGTGTGATCTTAATAGCTTCCGTTGCTAGGATAATTAGGTAGTAGTCCTGTGCTAAGTCTAAACTAGTGTTTACCAGTTAATTTTTCAACTTATCATCACCAATGCTTGGCAAAAGGAACCTGTTCTTGACTGTTAAGACATTCAAAGCTCAGTACTCCACACACAATCTACTATCAACATTTTTCTTTGACTAAGAACCGTTTATGCTGATCAGCTACGTTCTACAGTCCGCTCTAGTAGAGTCAATTAAAATAAAACATTATTAAGTTATACACATAATATGAACACATCATAATTTCGTAAATCAGAATATAATTTAACCATATCCTTCGTAAAAGATGAACCAGAGTCAAAAGACATATTTTTGTAAATCAGAATCGGATTTTCTCATGCACATAAACAAATAAAATTGTAATTTTTATTTTCTCTATCAGGGACCTCAATCATCAATTTTCAGATCGACAGACCTGCGGAAGTCTGTAAGACCCTTTTGTCAAGCAGGAAATGAGCTGATGATATTTAACGCCTGTACAGATCGTCACTTTTGAAAATCCAAAAACCATCCTAATCCCGTCAGCTTTCAAACAGAAAGGAACCGCATCAAAATCGGTACATTCATTTGGGAGCGATGATGTCACAGATATACAGATATACAGACACATATGTCAAACCCATAACACTCGTATTTTCGTATGAGGGTTACAAATTAGAATCAGAATTGAATAGAACAGAAGTCGGAACAGACTCTACTTGGGTTCAGAATCAGAACATCATACTCAAATCAAACAGATTAAACAGAATGAACAGATTTAACAGATAAAACAGATAAATAGATAAAAGAAATAATACAGATAAAAGAGATAATACAGACAGTACAGATAGTACAGATATTACAGATAATACAGTTAATAGAGATAAAGCAGTTACAGTAGATAGCACAGATTTAACGGATAAAACTGATAAAACTGATAAAAGATATAATACAGGTAGTACAGATCATACAGTTAGTACACATAACATAACTAACATTTTTATACATACATATATATATATATATAGATAGATAGATGGTACAGATAGTACAGATAATACAGTTAATAGAGATAAAGCAGTTACAGCAGATAACACAGATTAAACGGATAAAACTGATAAAAGATATAATACAGATAGTACAGATAAGACAGAACGTACAGAACGCACAGAACGCACAGAACGCACAGAACGCACAGAACGTACAGAACGTGCAGAACGCGCAGAACGCGCAGAACGCGCAGAACGTACAGAACGTACAGGACAGGACGTACAGGATGGACAGGACGGACAGAACGGGCAGATTGGATAAAACGGATTAAACGGATAAATAGGAAAACAAGTTAAACAGTTAATCAAGTAAAACGGATAAAACGGGTGAAACAGGTAAAATGGATAAAACAGATAAACAAATGATATGGGTAAAACGCATAAAACATAAACAGGTGAAACGGATAAAACGGATAACCGAATAAAACGGGTTAAACGGATAAACGGATAAAACAGGTAAACCGAGTAAACGGATAAAACATAAACAGGTGAAATGGGTAAAACTAAATAAACGGATAACGGATAAGACAGGTAAAACGGATTTAACGGATAAACCAGGTGAAATGGGTAAATGGATAAAAAGCATAAAATAAATAAACAGGGGAAACGGTAAAACGGATAAAACATAAAACAGGGGAAATGGGTAAAACGGATAAGACGGATAAAACTGGTAAAACGCATTAAACGGATAAATGGATGAAACAGGTGAAACGGATAAAACGGGCAAAACAAATAAACAGGTGAAACGATAAAACGGATAAAACATAAAACAGGTGAAATGAGTAAAACGGATAAGACGGATAAAAGGATAAAACAGGTAAAACGCATTAAATGGATAAATGGATGAAACAGGTGAAACGGGTAAACGGATAAAACGGGTAAACGGATAAAACGGGTAAACGGATAAAACGGGTAAAACAAATAAACAGGTGAAACGGTAAAACGGATAAAACATAAAACAGGTGAACTGGGTAAAACAGATAAACGGATAAAACATAAAACATGTGACATGGGTAAAACGGATAAAACAGATAAAACGAGTAAATGGATAAAACGGGTAAACGGATAAAACGGGTAAAACAGGTAAAACGGATAAAACAAATAAACAAGTGAAACGGGTAAAATGGTTAAACGGATAAAACATAAAACAGGTGAAATCGGTAAAACGGATAAACGGATAAAACAAAACAGGTGAAATTGGTAAACGGATAAAACGGGTAAAACGGATAAAACAAATAAACAGGTGAAACGGGTAAAACGGATAAACGGATTAAACAGATTAAGAAATTAAATGGACAGAACAGATCAGACAGGAAACAGAACAGATCGGACAGAAATCAGAACAGATCAGATCAGACAGAAAACAGATGGTTAAAACCAACAGACAGATAAATAAAAATAACAACTACGCACCTCAGTAATAACTGTGTCGGAAGAAAAGTCGATTTATCATCATCACCTTCGACCCTTATCTCGTCTTGCATTGGTTAACAGGGTAAAGCAAGGGTAAAGCACGTGTAATAAATTCGCCTTTCTGCCAAAATACATCTTCATCATGATCAGCTGCATTCTCTACGATATTCAGTCCCACAAACTTGATTCTTGTAGTAAAATCTATACGTCCAAGTATAAACTCAATTTGCACTTAGTCTCAGACAAGTCAGTTTCATGAAAAGCATCTTCTATAACATCGCAGACTTCTGGGTAGCAACTATTGAGTATCCCATCGAGTAGATTACACCCTGTAGGTATCTATGACCATCAGCTGGAAGTTTCATTCTACAGCGGCTCGTTTTTTATTGTAAAACGCTTAGCAAACCGCTAATGTCACTGCTTTAACACCTCTCGAGTCGTCTCAATGAAAATCTAGTTTCACGCAACTTTGTCGAGATCCTTAAAAGACATCCTCTTCAACTCTTACAAAGTCGCGTTCACCATACAAAAGTTTTATCGATAGCGACATTGACTGATTCCACATGAAATGTGCTGGCACTTGTCAGGGAAGCCGGAGTTAATCAGCATTTCTTAGTAGCCGCATGAACGCATTGTCTTTCACTGCACTGATCTCTCTATATTTGGGTCCAATTTTCGTCGTAAATACCACTTCTGAATGTGAAATCAGACTCTGGATATGTTTACAATCTCGTTTAATAATTAGCTTGTCCAGTTATTAATTCACATCACTTAGAATTACAACGCAACATCAGTTACATATTTAGGTTAGGTTCACAATTTTGCATTAACCCACACGTGCCACAGAACATTACTTCGCACCGACCGTCGCCATGATAGTGTAGACCGGCTGGCGCCATAAGTCCGCTCCCCGCGCCGCGAGCCATCGCTCGTAGCGACATCTATTTCCTTCAGCGCGTAACACTAAATTGACACATCTCAAAATTGTGCTTATAAGGTGCTCACCTACTCTTTTGCAATGTTCCCTGTGTAAAGAGCGGACCCCGTTTTGAGGCAAAAGTATGAATTTTATCGTATTTGAAGTTCGATTGAGTTTTTCTTCTTTAAAGTTGCTGCTAGCGCCTCTAGCAAAAACTTTGTGAAATAAAAATTGTTAGTAATGCAAGACTTTCAAACAAGTTAGGCCTATAATTCTCTGGCGTAAGTGTAGTTAAATAGAATGTGCAAAATTGGCGAGATAAGCAAACTCCTATTAAGAAGACCTAGTACCTACTCGTATTAGCTTTAATTCTTTTATTTTTTTATTTTTACCTTCCAAAGTTCAGTTACATTAAAAATTTTAATACTCATTTGACGAAGCATTTTACCAACAGGATTTTGTTTAAAACACTGTATTATTATTTGCATTAAAAAGAATTAAATAATTGTTTATAACTTTTCAGCACGGTATAGGAATCCCATCAATGACTGTACTGCTTCAGGAGATTATCAAGCTACTGAGTTATGCCAAAGCAAAGGACCCCATAATATTCCGGATAGGCACAAGTGGGGGATTAAATATATCTCCGGGTTCCGTTGTTATATCCTCATGGGGACTTAATGGGCTTTTGAAGAAGTCTTACGATATAGTGAGTATTATATACACAGCGTGTAAAGAAAATCCTTTAAAATACTGAAGAGTCATATACCTTTAGAATACTTGAGTAAGGACCTAGTTCAACGTTTCTGAAAGGAACCGTTGTTCATTGTAATTACGCGGTGGTAGGGTAAATTCTGTTGCTACCACCGCGTGATTATCAGTACAAATGAAAGTATTTTGAAAATTAAAATACATCTGAAACGTAGTTGGATATATTACAAATATACCGCTACAACCGGGAACCATATTATTATAAAAAAATATTCACATTTTCATTCATAAAAAAAAAAATAAGTCTAATTACAAAATCTACGCCATCTATTGGCGCTGATGTGCTTAGCTGACCGGATCAAACCACCTTAAGGAGTGGAACGTTCTTTCGACATCGGTAGGTATATCTTGTTCTTTCGACATACGTGTTTTGCTCCGTACACCTTGCGTACGCTGCTACGTATAACCTTAAAAGGCAAGAGTGAATAGGCGCCTTTGCCGCAAGCGCACTCCAGCTTAGACCTCATCATCGTTTGCCACCAGGAGTGATTCTCGTCAAGTGTAAGCATATATTGCAATAAAAAAAATTAAATAAGGACAGTAAAGCAGTGATAGCGTAGTGCTTAGGTTAGGTTAGTGGTCTCCTGTGGTGGTCTCCTATTCAGGGTGCCTCTGACATTGCGGAGTTACGTGTGTTTAAGCAATTGAATATCACATACTTTAACGGTGAAGGAAAACACCATGAGGAACTTGCATACCTGCGACTTCTCCATAAAGTTCTCGAAGGTGTGTAAAGTCCGCCAATTCGCATTGGTCCAGCGTGGTGGACTACAGACTTCTCTGAGAGGGACCAGCGCTCATAGTCTATGGGTTGCTGATGTAGATGATAACAGTAGTACTTAATTGGTGGCTGGTGCTTCGCACACTCCGTTTAACATCAGTGGAAACTCACCCTAATAGACCAAGGCTACTTGTTCTGTATTTACTGTATACTTGAATAAAAAGATTTGTATTAGAAAAAATAAGGTCTCACATCACAGAAGAGATATAGGTAGGGAGCCGTGACATAAATAAAACACGAAGCCCGAAGTCGAGAACATGCCAATATTTATATAATTGAAAAGGCTCTTGTATGTATTTCACCGACAGTGTCGTTGTTTTTTCTCGTTTCCAGCCAGTCATGGGTAAAATTATGGAAATGCCGTCGATATTTGATAAAAGACTAAATCAAGAACTGCTTTACCTCGCGTCGAAGGAGACAAAGTGGAAAACGTGTACCGGTGGCACCATGGCCGCAGATGATTTTTATCAAGGTACATCTAAATCTACTTTGAATCGTATTCCTAATTACTGAAGGTCGTGATCTCTTTTTGGAGGAGAAGCAACGAAGCAATACACAGCTGGACTTAGGTTTCTTGCAAGGATCGCCACATAATGCAATCTTGTGCTGCTTGCATCCAGCAGCTTCCATCTTTATTTTAAAGAATATCAGCCAAGCTGTAGTTGACTAATATTCTCCTATCCCCTCCAAATAAGCGGAGAGCTTGTGCTAGGGTACGACAATAGTGTAACGGGAGGGGTTCGAACCTGCGGCCTTTCAGTTCTTAGTTCGCACCTTTGACCGTTGGGCTATTGAGGCTTGAATGTGATTCGCTTTAGATCATCCATCCACCTACCAACACTGCGAGGTCGCCTATCTTCAGGCTACATACATTACGTGCTCCTAAAAACGTACGCCTTTCTTTTTTTTAACGAGGGGAAATGTTAAAAGATACCCGAAATCCTGGGGTGGAGTCCCGGGTTATGTGGGGGTTTTACCCGCTAAAACCCCCTCGATGGCCACCTTCAGCGCATGTTGGAAGACTCCGAGATCTCTTAAGAACACAACCGGAGTCTTCCTAACGTGATGCCCACTGGGAGATAGCCCCCTGACTTACGTCCGTACTAAAAACGTACCTACGCCTAGAAACGTTTCAAGTTTAGGTAGTTATACCTCCATTTTTTTCAGGTCAAGCTCGCTTAGACGGCCCATTCTGCGACTATACAGAGTCAGATAAAATATCCTTCCTCAACACCTTGGTTCAGTTAGGGGTAAAGAATATTGAAATGGAGGCGACTGCCTTTGCCGCCTACACGAGGGAAGCTGGAGTGAGGTCTGCTGATGTCTGCGTGACTTTGGTCAACAGATTGAAGGAGGATCAGGTACGCCACGTAATGTAGATATAAGGTTATCATACTACATTTTATTTAAAAAAAAACATTAGCCAAGCTCAACTTGACTACTATTTTTGTTCGTTGAATTCAATTGGTAAGTATAAATTTTTTGGGGTTCCGTAGTAAAACAACAAGGAACCCTTATAGTTTCACCAAGTCTGTGCGTCTGCGGCCTAGCGCAGAGACTTTTGGTACTAAGAAGCTGTAATTTGGCAAGGTACATACATATTAGTTATAGGCGCATTAATTTGTCATGTTATTTGAAAATGTAATGAAAATATTTTATGATGAGAATTACATAAACACACTCCTCTAAGTACACATAATATTGTGACAGGCAACTACGGAACTCGTGGCCTGGCACGTAATTGGCCGTTTATTAAACTATTTTAATATATTTTTAGGTGACACCCAGTAAGTCTGTATTACTGGAATGGCAAGAGAGACCTATGGTGGTAATCGGCAAATATATATCCCAGTATTGTGAAAAGTTAGCCCATTACTGATGTGATGTAAACATTATGGGGGTTCATCAAATTTATTTGGTATTATATCTACTACATTCATATTTTGTTAAGAATAAAAATTTATACAATTAATAATGTCATTTACCTACTACCTAGTAGGTAAATGACATAAAATAATTAGCGTATATACCTATATACGCTAATTATTTTTTCAAAGTTTTTTATATTTTACTTACCCTTTGTTGACTCTGAAGGCTGAAGCCTAAAAAAAAGAAACATTATAACTCACCTAATAAATAAAAGTATAGTCGACACAGTTCATTATATAAAGTTTCGTGTAACAAAGCGATCGTATTACGCAAAATATTATTTGATATTTAATCAAACACCCTGTCCCAAGAATAAAGTTTTGCCTTGAGCGTATTGGTAAATCGATCTTTATCGAGAATTCAAATTGCAATTATATTCTGGCTCCGAGGCAGATTTTTATCGAAAGAACTTGAAGATAGGTAAAAATTAGTACCTTTACTTCTGTTTGCAGTGTTAAAACTACTATTTTTCAAAAACAGGGCTGTCTCCCTTGACTACGATCTCACCTTATGTTAAGTGACGACGCAGTCTAAGATAGTAGCGGGCTAATTTGGAAAAGAGTATGGCTATTAAAACTATAACTATAGTCAGCTTCTATACGCCATCGTACTGAAAAGGCTTTGCGTCATGTCTTTAATGATATAGTCTTAGAATTCACGAGGGCGCGTGGCTCATGGTTGTATGTGTGTTGTATCTGTATAAGTGTGAGCGAGAGCTTGCTCACGCCTGACCGCTCCCATCTAGGCTCCTGACAGGCACGCACACTAACGCAATGTGCATGTACACGACGTAACCACAAGTAAAGCTCACGGCCCTCGTGAATTGCAAGAACTACAACTACTAGTCATGAAAGTCTCCCACCAGACTAGGCCAGAGACAATTATAAATTTTTGGAATCGAACCCGAGACCTAACACCACACACTTTAGACCACAGCATTCACCACTGTGCCAGGGTCCATCAAGAAAACATCGCCTATTCTAATTTTCTTACATGCATCTATTACTTTCGTTCTGCTACAAAGGTGTCGCGGGGAAGATATTTTCAACGCCTTATAATTGTATTACATTTAAAAGTAGCCTAGCCAATTGCGAGTCGAAACGACACGAAGGGTTCTGTACTATCGTACTAGATTTAAAACCACCTAAGGTCGAGCAAAAACAAAAGTTTGTTGTGTGTAAACTCTTTAAATCTCTGATGAAGACCCTCTTTAATTTTTATCTTCATTTCTTTTTCATTATTTGTTGTATTTTATTTCAAGTATCTATCTATTACGGTTTGTGAGATACAGCCCGCTAACAGACGGACGGACGGACAATGGAGGTTTAGTAATAGGATGCCCTTTGAATACGAAACCCTAAAAATGAATTTCTTATACGAAGAGTATCCGACATAAAAAGTTTTTAGGATTATCTTATATGAGTTTGCGAACTTATTTATCTAGTTTTGCTATATTATTCTTATTTTGTATGTAATTGCTTTATTCTTGTTATCGTCTTAAGCCATTTCCCATGACGAAGTTAGCTGTGAGGTTCTATCTACGCTACGCTTCGTTACTTCGGAAAATAAGGATAAGAATTTCTTGAGAAAACATACATACACAGTTATAAGAAATTGTATAGTAAATTATATATTAAACGACAACAGCAGTGATGATTTAAAACAATTTTACTGTTGTATATTTTATCTGTAGGTTAAATAGAATAGATAGAATATATTATAGTTTGATATCTTTGATAAAATATTCACTTGGAGAGTCGATTAGGACCTCTAGATTACGTTATGACCTTGGCTCTGAGCGGTGTGACCTAAGGGATCTTTGGGTCAATATCTACGTGAAATTATATTGCTGTTCCAAAGGCTCTCACGAAGTCAAATGACTCTACCAAAACTTTATAAAGAATCTGTAGAGAAAATTTTACCTATTAAAAATTCAATATTTGATTTAAGTTTTTTTGTAAAGCAAAGCAAATTTTAAATTAAAGTTATTCGAACTTTAAGTTTTAAATAAATTGAGCGTAAAGCTGAATTTAAAAAAAAAAAAACAATAATAATTATTGTAATTTTTAATCATTAGCTAATTATTATTACCGACATATTATTATGAAATTCTGTCCAATTTTATATACGGAAATAAATTCTAAGGCCGTTTTTTCCAACGTTCCCTAACTTTTACTCTACCTAAGCTAAGTTAGGTAGGTGATGCTTTCTGTCAATTTCATTTTCACGCACGTTTAGGGAAGATCTAAAGGTGAAATAGCATTAGGTAGAGGGTTGTATATAGGGGCTACCTATGTAAAAAAAAATCTAGAACGGATGAAAACGGGCATGCGGTAATCTATCTAATGACACCTACTTCATTTCTTTCAGTTGATAAACTCTATTTTAAATATTTCGGTCACATTTTCATATTACTTCAATTATTTTGCTGTGGCACAATTTTATAACGTCTTTTTTAATATTTATAACTCATGTAAGCAATAAATAATTTCGAGCATGAACTCAATTCCATAAGAAATTAGTTTTTCAACAATAGTGGGAATGGAAGGGAATTCACAATCGAAATTGCTGACTAGTGTTCGGCCTGGTCACGGCTCATATGTTAATTAACGAAAAATAATGTTTTCCCTTCTATACCAAAACACCTACATTGACTGGTTGAGCCATACAGCCTCTCACAGAAACTAGGAAGAAACTTCTACAATCAATTTTAATTCCTACAGCTTACCGCGTAGAGGCTATTATAGTTTAAATGTGTTATAGACATTGCCTACGGTACAGCTTGCGCAAAGCTTTTCGCTCCAACTTGCTACGAAGCTACGTCAGTCTCTCGCAGAAATTCGTAGTTCATACAAGGGTCTACGCCGTTTACGTAACCGATCTTTAGTAATTCTAACCTTACATTTTTTTACTAAAATAATCTTAATTAACTGAAAACGACGTTAAAAAAATATTTAGTCTAGTTAATTGTTTTGTAAAAAGTGATTTTTGTGTCGATGTGTCAAGTTGCCATTATCATTACGTGAGATTAGCCGTTAAGTGCAAGTGTTTTTTGTTTATTATTAAAAAAACACCAATGTAATGGAGAATTTATGTTAATGTGCCCTACGTGTGGATTAAATGGAACATGCTGTGTAAGTATTTTTATGTTCATTTTTAATGTGCATGCAAACAATTAGTGATAACTGATAATAATAATGGAAAAGAAATTACTTAACATAGAATTAGCAATTTAAAATTCTTACCTAAACCGTGTAATTCTATTCTATACTCGAATATTCCAAATATATCTTACAAAAAATTACACTACTTAAATGTATATTTAGTCAGTCAAATGTATGTAAGTATTGCAAGAAAATGATTTGTCCTAAAGCCAGAAATCATATTAAAAATAACCATTTAAAGACGTGTAGCCTAAACTTGAACATGTGATCGGTTTCGAATTACTGAGTGACTTGACTTTATATCAATTACTTATTACCATCTGTCTTTTGTGTCTGGTTTGTCTGTTTTGGTTGCGGGAAGATACCAGCCTAAAGTCAAAGACGTGCTTCCAAGCGATTTCACGTTCCGATACGATGACCGAGATCTGTACGAGACACGATAGAAACTGATTGGAGGTATGGATCCAATTTACACTGCTATACCTCTGTATAGAAAACCCCGTGCGTTTAGAAACCGATTAAAGATTTAATTAAGCCTACATTACCCCCTTCCATACTAGCCTGCTATCTTAAGCTGCAGCGTCACTTGCCATCAGGTGAGATCGCAGTCAATGACTATCTTATCATGGATAAAAACCATTGGGTAGATTCAATACACAGCCTGGTATCATACATCAGCGATAAGGGTGCAATAATGTAGCCCTGTGATCGCTAACGCACCTGCCTAGCATGGAATTACAGGCAAAACCTTAGATGGACAAAGAAGTCCAGTCAACTACGAGTAAGAATGAATGCAGTCAATTCTAAAGGGAGCAAATTCTCTTGGGAGCCTTGGGCCCGACACCTCGCTCGGATGTCTGACATTTTCCTATGAATAAACTGAGCGCTTATCGCGACGACTGAGAGCTTATCGTAAATACGTCTGATGCAGCGATTCATTTTGCTTAGTAAAAGATTTAAAACTCATGGCAGGTCGTCGTAATGAAAGACCTACATATAGTACGGAATATATAGCTTTGGATAGGATCATAAATAAGTAGCAATGCCCTTTTCTTTAACTCAGCTGTTATATAGTCATTAATGTAGTTGCGTCATTAGAATTGGTAATTCTGCCGCTGACACTGTATGTTGGTAACTGCCTCTTTGGTCTAGTGGTTAGCAGGTTAGGAGCTGGTGACGTGGTCTCAGGTTCGATTCGCGGATTGGGTTAAAAAATGTATCTAGCTATTGGGGTTTTCTGTCAAGAAATTCTCAGTACTAGGCCGGAGTTAGTAAATAGGTGATGTCAGATGTGTCACCCCCGTGCCTTGCGGAGAGCACGTAAAGCTGGTCGTGTCGGATTTCCGTCCCATCGGACTATGAGAATGAGGGAATAGGGAGTGTACCTATGTTTGCGCACACACTTGTGCACTATAATATCTCCCGACTAATCTCTGTAGAGGTTGGCCACCGTGGCCGGATTTGGTCGGGAGGACTATTATTATTTACCTTGCAAAGAGAATGGGAAAAGAATGTTGAGAACAAGTCATCAATACGGAATCTCTTTCCAGTGCTAGATCCAGTACTAGAATCTGCTGAGCCACAAACCTGAACAATAAATCTGGGCTCAAGCTTATATCCATAATACTGGTTTACCGACTTACCGACTTTAATACTCCCTTGTCAAGCCCGGCTGGCCTCGTCATAAATATATTTTGCTTCTATCCTCGACCCAAAATTTATGCTCTACGTTTTATCATCGTACCGTTTGGTGATTCTTTCATGTGTTTTATATGATGCTCTTTTCTTTGATATGCTTTTTGTGTTTATTTTTCTTTTTTAATCCTTAATAGCGCGACGCGAAATTCACTCGTTAACCGACGCTTAAAGACTTTTTTTATAAATATTCGATTCAAAATCTATCAGAATGTCTTTATTCCCTTTATTCCTCGGTTAAACGCAGGTACCCGGCAGTGGTAAAATAGGTTCGCACTATAACTTAAGTTGTATTGTCAACTGCCTACGCTTAGAACAAACATTCTGCTTGATTGCGAGGGGAAAGGTCCATATGGCCTCTCCACATTCAGCGAAACACCTGCGGCGCATCTTGAGTTCAGTATCGTTTCGCATATTTTCAGGGCTCCGTACCTCGCTCGCGCTTTTTCCCCGATTGTTGTCGGTTTTTTTACGACAAAGGCTTCATGTGTATGTACTGTGAACCCGACACGCCGGCAGCACGGCGTGATTCGCTCTGAACGATGCGATGTGAAGAGGGCTTTACATATTTGTCAACCAATTTGTAATAAATATCAGCCTGTAGATATATTGACTCAGTTGCGCTGGTTATTGCAGCGTTCATCCAAGTCTATAAATGGATGGATGGTCGACTTTGGCCATTTCATCCAGTGCCTTGGAGAGCACGTTTAGCTCGATGATACATTTATAATTTCTAAGTCTCAGAAACCCATACTCTTAATCGAGCCGTATCTGCTTACCACCTCACTACTAGGCCAAAAGAACCTCTGCTACTTTATTTGATTGATGGAAAGAAGCTATGACCCTCAACTATGAATGATAAGACGCTGAGAGAGAGAGAGAGAGAGAGAGAAGTTGTTATTCATATAGTTACTGCAGTGCAGTACACACATTCTGTGCGTTGTAAGTAGATAAGTAAGTGCATTGACAATATAAGCCATTTTCTTTATTGGATACAAGTTGACTGGCGTAAGCTTTGAATGGGTGTATATTCCTATTGTCTAGATAAGAATACCTATATAAATACACACATCAAAAGTGTCTAGGGATCAAGTATATTTTTAACTATATAAAATTATCCAATTAATATTTACCAAATCGAATCTTTCAGACTGGCTTCTTACTTCTCTCATAGTTCATATGTTTAAGAACTAACAACTTATCTCTATATTTTGTAAAAATTATGAAAAATTGCAATTTTTGCAAATTGCGGACAATTTAGTTAATGTCGTCAATTAAATGGCAAAAAAGGCAAAAATGAGGATTTTTTTTAAATTATTTATTAGAAGTTTTAGACAAACGCACTTTGTCTTAGCTTTATTGTTTGCAGTATGTACATATTTATTTTGGCTTCAAATCAAGATCGAGACGTCAATAAAACAAAGTTGTGCATAAATATTTACTACCCCTAAACTACCCCTGGGTATCGAGCAATTAAATTCACCCGGCCGACGTCTGTGTTTACATTCTAGTCTTAACTCTTGAATACAATGTAATCAATTCACTAGCGTACCTACCTTCCGCAACTAACTTCTTGTAATATTCACTTATCATCTTTATTGTAGTAGATAGAATAGAATAGAAATATTTCTGATTCAAATAAACTTTTACAAGTGCTTTTGAATCGTCGATGAAACTACCACTGGTTCGGTATACCCTTCCAATATACAAGTACGTATATATATTATACAAATAAGTATGTTGTGTTATTTGAAGCACATCGATATAAATAAAATCTATTGTCGCATGTTTAAAAGATCAAGGCCCAACCGATTTGGCAGGTTTTTTTTCTTTGTTGTGTTCGTAATTGTCAGGACAAGGTTTGTATGAAAGAAAATTTTTGGAAAATCCACCAAAAATAAATTGCACCCATAGGAAACCGGGGCGAGTTGCCATAAATTAAATGCTGTTCGTTAGTCTGGCTGTAACTCAAAAAGGAAAATCAGTCAGATTTGAATAATTTTGAAACCCAACAGAAAACCTGAAAAATCAAAATTTCGAAGTATAGGAATCACAACTTAGGAGTACTTTTAATAGATGGCGTGAGCGAAGCCGCGGTTATAAGCTAGTAAATATTATTATAGCCACAAAGTAAGGCCCTGCCTTTATTTCGATGCACAAAGATTTTTCACATCACATCGCACATACTTTAAATCTTATCTCGCATCGTTGTTAAACCAACTCTTACTGTAACCCACTTCAAAATTGCCTCAAATATTTGGAGAATCTTGATAGAGACTACGTTAAGGATCTAGTGACTCTCGGAAGGGTCGTAATGCCACGAAATGCTTGGGCAAAGTCGAAAAATTTCATTCTTCAAATATTTACGAGACACGAGTATCTATAATTTTTCTTGTAATGTGGTTTTCGCTAGTGTACATATGTAGGTATCCACTAAATAATAACAGCTTAAGTGTAGGTCTACCACAATACGTGATAATACTACGGAACTACGGAATAGTTTAAATGGTTAGCAATTTATATGGTATGGTTATGAAACAACTAGATGATGCCCGCGATTTAGTTCGCGTGGATTAAGGTTTTTTATTCCCGCGGGAACTCTCTTACATCCCGGGATAAAAAGCCTATGTGCTATTCCAGACTCTAATCTATTTCTTTGCCAAATTTCAGCCAAATCGGTTCAGTCGTTGCGACGTGATTGAATAACAGACATACAAACTTTCGCATTTATAATATTATTAGTAGACTAGACTATGCCCGCGACTTCGTCCGCGTAGATCAAGGTTTTTCAATTCCCATGGGAACTCTCGGGATAAAATGCAGCCTATGTTTTAATCCTGGGTATGAGCTATCTCCATTCCAAATTTCGAAGGAGTCACAAACATACACACACACATACACATACAAACTTTCGCCTTTATAATATTAGTGTGAAGTGTCATAAATAGGATATAATATAATAGGGTAATAGGATAATAATGTCCTCCCGACCGAATTCGGTCACGACGTTCAATCTCCACAGAGATTAGTTATCCGTGCGAGAGATATCATAGTTCACAAGTATGTGTGCAAATTGTTTTGCGCTTTATATTTCCTTTTTCTCATAATCGCATGGGATGAAATCTGACATGACCGGATAGAGATCAAGCGCAGGACCAATGACTTTATCTGATCTTCGAGTCAAGAAGGTGGCACATTGCCAACTTTAGGAAACAAGGCGGTTTTGGGCTAGGTATAAAGAATGGCGCGACCTAAGAATCAAACCTAGGACCTCGTCGTCCGCAGTCCAAAACGCTCACTACTAGACTGACGAGGCAGTTAAATTGTGAAACAGCTAAATGCTTTGTGGTGTGCATGAAACAGTAATGATGAACATTCGTGAAACATTAAAGTTACCCTGTAATATAATGTTGTTAAATGTTTTGCATGTGTTACCCAACAGTGTGAATAACGAATTAGATTATAGATCGATACAAAGCAAACACCGATAGTAACATGGAGCAGAGACTATTTCATTTATCAGATGTCACATGACCGTAGTACAAATGAGTACAAAAGAGACTGTCTCTTGCTCGATTTTTTCGACCGTTTTTGTGAATAAATTCTCTTATTTTAAGCTATTGTTAAGTTTCAGCGAGATGCTTAAGATGGAATTCAAAGAATTAACAATTTACGGTAAAATATTCTTCTCTAAATTCAAGTTGTATGTTACCTTGAAAAACGTCTTAGGAGCAATAATTACTTTCACAAAAAATTGAACCGACGATAGAAGCCAACTAAAAAGGGAAAATAAATCATAAATCTTTTCAGTCTTACTAACTAAGTTCCTAAATTAATGTAACTAATTTTGAGACAGCGACAAACTTTTTTAAAAGCTTAACAACGAGCTGTATTTTTAAGCATGGCTGCGAGATAGCTTTTAAAAAAGTTTGTCGCCGACTCAAAATTAGTTACATTAGCTAATAACCAAATAATCCAGTGCAAGGTTTCTTGTAAGGATCACCACATAACACCGTGTGCCGTTTGTATCCAGAGCGCTGCCAGCATCTCGATTGAGATCGTCCACCCACCTTGAGAGGGGTCTTTCAATGCTGCGCTTCCCAGTGTAGAGTCGCCGTTCGAGCAACTTGGGACCACAACATCCGAAAGCAGTATGTCCGGGATTGAATCCGCGAACCCCCGAATTAGTTTTGTATATATAGTCGAGAATACAGATAAAACAACCAACAGGCCCATGCCCTGAACAAGCCCAAGACGTTTATTATCTTGACGTTATCGCTCATATCACGTCGAACGCTACCTTTACTCGGCTTTTATCGCCCTAACTGGATTAAATATCACGATAGCACAGTAAAAGTATACGATCACTGAATAAGGGTTCCATTTTCTATCATAATTGATATTATTAACCATACTTTTATAAATAGTAGTAATTATATTCTATTCGCTGCTTAAATCTCATCATTAATTTTGCTTAAATCTTCTACAGTACAGCTATTTTCCGGCTTCCCAAGCTTTGAACAACACTCTCGAACTTTTAGAATTGTGTAAAAATAAAGCGAGAATCCTTATTAAGAGAAGTAGCAAAAGAAGCAATAGTCGAAATCATTCTAAAGAAGCAATTACAAAAAACGTTAATTTCTAGGCAATAACTTCGATTTTCCAATGTATGTATTTACTTTGGAAAATGATGTCAAATTGCGAGTAGATTCCAAATCAGCAACTTTATTCTGATTTGGAATCTACTCGCAATAATACCAAAAATTTTTTTCCTCCGAGAATAATACAGACACAGACGTTCATAGGATACGAAGATCTTATTGTCCATTTTGCAATAAAAATAATAGTAAATGAAATTTATTGTAGCTGTTTTTCCAAACCACCCACAGCTCGATTGTCGTGACTACAATTTACAAAACCATAAATGACTGGCATTGTCGGAAACTGAAAGGATTAACACGCGACCAACTAATTAATGCTACTATTAATTTAATATTATTAATTTCCCCAGCATATACAAAGTCTACGGTTTTCCCTAACGCCATTTGTGTGGTAGCGTTGGTTAAATGCTTTAAGGTGTTAGCCTAGAACAGCCTTCAATTGATTTCTTTTTCTTTTTACAGTGTTCTGAGATAGAAAAGAGGTGTATATTCGCTCGTGTAACTAAGCTGTAAATATACAAAGTGATGACCCTGATGATGACTGATGGACCACAAAATTTTCATTTTTATTCTTTTGTTTACCAGGAAATGTTTTAGCGCATACCTACTCATTAATAAATCCATATTTAGCTGATTTATCACACTTCACATCACATCACATCACACTTCACACTTCACATCACACTATCACATCACATCACACTATCACATCACACTTCACATCACACTTCACATCACACTTCACACTAATATTATAAAGCCGAAAGTTTGTATGTGTGTGTGTGTGTGTGTATGTTTGTTACTCTTTCACGCAAAAACTACTGGACCGATTTGGCTGAAATTTAAAATGAAGATAGATCATACCTTGGATTAAAACATAGGCTACTTTTTATCCCGGAAAATCAAAGAGTTCCCGCGGGATTTTAAAAACTAAATTCACGCGGACGAAGTCGCGGGCATCATCTAGTGATTCTAGTGAATTATATTTGTTATATTTTTTGTTACAATGCGTATACTAGAGCAGGTGAACCGCAGCAATATAAAGATCCCTTCCGGGATCGTGTAATGTCTGGGACCCGGCTAATCCGATCGGAACTTGTTCAAAAAAATATCCGGAGATAAACCCTTAGTAACGTGATTCGAGATCGCGTGACATAGAACTATTCAATTTTTTTAAGCGCCTGGTAGTGTGTAGTTTGACCATTGTAGCTTGTAGAACCTTCGCATGCCATTCGTGTTTAAATACTTTTTTTAATTTTAATTGAATTGAATTTTAATACATTACTGTTAAAATTTAAGTTTTATTCGTGTTTCTCCCAGTGTTTAACAGGCCAGTAAAACTTATTAGACTGAAATCAATTATCATTTATTGTTTATTATTCTGTATTAATATAATCTCTCTGTATTAATATTCAATAGATTTATTTAGTAGAGCTTATTGGATTTCAACATTTAGAATTGAAATCTGCTTGTAGTTGGCATTTTATTAAGTTGTCATTTTCATGTTATTTTTTCCCCAACGTAGTTATTTAAATCTCATTTCGACACCCAATTTGATTCGTGAGAAGCCGATTGTAATGGTTCAGGCTTTGTTGCTTCTTTGTTGTACTTTTCCGCCTTTGTAGCGTCGTATGTGCTGTGTTCGGCGTTGTTAAAGCTTTAACTGGTAATGTTGTATTACCATAAAAATGGTACAAACGGGACCAGCTATTCAACTGAATATAATAATAATGCCTTCAAATACCGTTTAACAAAATAGCAGTAGGTATACTATACTTTCATATCCATACTATTATTATCAATCAATCCTACCGCGACTTCGTCCGTTCGGTTCCATGGGGAACTCTTTGTTTTTCCGGAATAAAAAATAGCCTTTGTTACTCTCCAGGTTCTCAACTATGACCAATTACCCATGCAAAAAATTGTGTAGCTTAATTGGCGTAGTTCTGTTGCGACATGTTTGAAGGACAAAGTAAAAAACAAACACACTTTCACATTTATAATATGAGTTAGGATAAGTAAGGATGCGAAAGGGTGTTAGTCTTCCTATTACCTCTCAAGTCTCAACTCTGTACCAATGTATCTGACGGATACTGAAGACAAAGACTTGTATACTGTCTATCCGTGGTAGCCATCATTAGGTAAACAGTGTTTCTCTTGAAAATCAGCGTTACCCTTTGCACCACCGACCAACACATAAATTCTTTAGAGGAGGTTAGGACCGTTTGGAGCCTTTGTACACGACGACACTTCGCGTGTTTTAATGGGTTTGAACCGTGCGTGCAACTGATCGTCGCGTGCAAAGGCCCTAGTTCTTTAGTTGTGAATTAGTAATTAGCATTATATTTTTTACTAGATGATACCCGCGACTTCATCCGCGTGGATTAAGGTTTTTAAGCTATTGCATAGCTTCTATCGCGGGCCTTGAGCGTGGAGACCGAATCCAGAAATTCCGTAACGAAAATAACTTGACACGGAACTCCTCTCACCGCTAGATGGCGTTGATAAAAAATGCTATGCAATAGCTTTACCGCGGCAGTCCCCGAGTGCTACACGTCTTTTTTCAATTCCCGCGGGTATGCTTTAATTTTCCGAGATCAAATGTAACCTGTGTTAATTCTGGGTATGGTTCTCTATTCCAAACAGCTAAATCGGTTCATTCTTTGTGGGGTGAAGAAGTAACAAACATAGGTACACTCACACACACATACAAACTTTCGCCTTTATAATATTAGTGTGATATTGTATGTGTGCCTTTTTTGTGTTTTTGGCGGAAGTTAGAAGCGAGAACGCTTTTTCCACGTTATGGAGCTAATTTCCAACGGATGTAAAAAATGAAAATGGGGTGTTTTCTTCTTTGCACCGCAATACCTAATTATTTAGAGATTGTGCATTGCTAGAGCTATTTTTAGTTCTTCTCACGGGCGCAATAACTTCAGCGTCCCAAATTATGCAGACGTGCTCAGGTTATGAAAGAGACAATAAGTACAAGTGAGAGAGGGAAAATCGATTGCGACGATGAGTATGAGAGGGACGGAAGACTTGTTGGTAGTTTAATAGAGGAATAAAGTACACTTTTGGCCCCCGATTCAAATTAATATGCTCTAACAAAAGAATTGTTTTTTCCCTATACTATGTATAAAAATTCAAAATTATTTCATGTAGGCACCCATGTGGCTCTTATGAAAAGTTAAGACTCTACCATCGGTTCGGAAAGCAGTTAAAAAAAAGATATGATATAGATAGCAAAGGAAACAATTAGTCCAACGATACTATTTCAGCCATTTGCCATGCCATGCCATGTACCTGTTGATTTAAATACTTGAAGTTGACGATACATGGTCAGTATCGAACAGTACCTATTTCAATTTTTACACATATTTGTCACACATTTCAGCAACAAATCGTTACCAAATCTGTAGGCAGCCCTTGTGTGCCGATTTTGTATTGGCACTCCGCCAGATGTCTCGCCATATACCTACAGATATAATTCAATTTGTCGACGAGCCGGCAAAATTTTTATGTTTTTACATCCAAATTAATGTTATTATGGACTAGTAACTTAGCAATCAATGTTAATACTAAGCAAAAACCTATAGGACTAGAAGCAAGAATTACTCATTCTACTCGGAGTTTTTCTGGTGAGAGACTTTGGCCGTGGCTAGTTATCACTCTACCGTCAAAGACATGCCGCCAAGCGATTTAGCGTTCCGGGACGATGGCGTGTAGAAACCGACTATGGATATGGGTTGAATGCTGCCATACCCCGTCGAAGTTAGCCCGCTACCATCTTAGACTGCATCGTCACTTACCACCAGGTGAGATCGCAGTCAAGAGCTATCTTATCATAGAATTAAAGAAAAAAACTTTTTCTCGAACTGTATTGGACCAAATAATGTCAAGAAATTCTCAATAACAACCCTTAATTGGTATGTTGGCGGTGTTCTTACAGCATTAAATGCTCTAAGGCGGTGTTAGGTACACCTGCGCCTGATTTAAAGCTAGCTTTACCTATTCATCTAGCTCTAGCCTTAACATAAACCTTGATTGGCTTTTTGGCTTGCACATTCTTGAACAGCTTGTATCCAGCGACTCACTTGAGGTCATCTACCCACCGAGTAATACTCCCAATACTGCATTTTCCAGTACCGGTCTTCAGTTATATTTTAGCACATGCTACGCCAAGCTACGCCGTAGAGGTCTTCTAACCATAGCTTTATTTATTGAGTCTCCTTTTATATGTATAGATTTAATAAAAATTTAGCATAAAACAACAGAGATTGAGTACAACACGACAATAGTGCAACGGGTGGGGATCGAACTTGCGACCTTTCAGTTTTTCAATCCGCACCTTTAAACGTTGGGCTATTGAAGCTATACTTACCGTACGAATGTATCACCATTATTATGAATATAAAACCTAAAGAAACAGATTAAAAGACCGCTCTGTGCGTTAAGCACTCAAGTAGTCAAGTGGAGAGCTAGGTTCAGTCCTCTGCGCTGTGATCCAGTGACCAGTGTAAGCGGCCGGCGCTGGCAGCTCGCCAAGTGTCTCGTCAAACACTTCATCTCGCCTGCCCCGATTTATGTATTTCCAACTTTTCTTTCCAATTTAGCATGTTTTTGTTAATTTCTTTTAATCCAAGTTGATAGTAAAATTATTTATGGCTAAACCGGTAAATCTTCCTGTTTTGTGAATAAATAACTTTGGCTGTAGCTTACAGAGTAGAGAAATATCAAGAGATGAATGAAAAAAAAAAAAGACTTCCCAATATGTTTGAATAAAATGTATATGAAATACCCTTGAGTATTAATTAATACTCAAAAGATATACTATAACGTCGAAGACGTGCCGCAAAGTGATTTAGCATCCAGCATGGGTTTCATTAAGACTGCCTATCCCCTTTCAAGTTAGTCTGCTACCTCACTGTGCAGCCGTATGTGTTAGGATTTATCCTATTAATTCCTATTATAATATTATAGTATTAAAACAAATGTTTTCGTTCGTAATTGGTTTCGTAGGAAGACAAAATATTCTTTTCACCATATCTATTCGAAAAACGAATATTGGCTTCAGAGGATAGCGGGAGCAAAATTTAATTTTTAGTCCCATGGGAGTTTTCATTTCTCTCTTCTGATTGGTCCGCGTTCGTGCTTTAGTATGTGTTTATTACTACTGCGATCGTTGCAGAAATTCAAAAAACTCGAAATTCAAAAATGTTTGAGCAGCTGTCGTCTTCGATAAGTCACGTGATCATAGAAGGTTGATACTCCTAGCTTTTTCTCATAGGTAATGATGAAAAATAGTGTGTCACTCGGGGCCTTTTTTGTTCTCGGGCGGCGTATATTGAATTCCTCGCTACGCTCAGGATTCTACTTTAGAATCCTTCACTTCGCTCTGAATTCAAAATAGCGCCCTCGGGGAAGAAAAATTTTCTTTGGTCCCATATAACACAAATAACTATTGTACGAAATTGGCTACGAAACGTCGGTTTCGTACGCGGCCGAAGGGAAAAAAATAACACCAACTTCACTACATTTAATGAATGTCATTGCGAATTTAGTGCTTGGCCGATTAGAACAGCTCCGTTAGTAACGAGGCAGCCGTTACTGTGGTAACGGGTGAGTCAACCAAATTGGCAGTAGGTATTTGATCTCACCCGTAGCAAAGTTTTCCACTCGTAGCGTATCCGTACTGTCCAATATTATTGCGGAATTCACTTAGACCAGCCCGACTGCTTATTACGGAAATGCAGCCAGTATTCTTGGCACCATTTCACAACGGCATGACTTTCACATTATTGTTAGGTTACGTTATCGTTAATTACAATTTCTAACTAATTATAATTCATGACTGTGAGTCAAAAAAAAAATTACTCGACACATTTATTGCTAGTATAACGGCTAGTAGACATGAGAGGACGGTATAATAAAATCATTGGACTGAATAATACGTTTGTCTAGGTATCAGCACCGTGATAAATTCCAAAGGGTCGGTCCACATATTACGGGACGTAAGACAATCAGATTCAGGAATATAATTTTCTCATAGGTCCTGTAGGTATAGTTATACTCTACCGTAAAACATCTATCTAAATGAAGTTTATTAGTTCACGAGATACATATAACTTAGGTTATTTTCCGATCCTTATGTGCACCTGTTGTATAAAGAAACAAAGCAACTTCTCTTATGTAACCTGCGTACACAAGTTTCGTATTCGAAGTTGTTATTTTCTTAGTTCTAAATTAAATTTGCTCCGGCTCTACATGCTGTAGCAATTATGAAAAACAAAAGAACCAATTATAACGTCTCCAATTATTATATTTGCAAAAGGAAAAATAATTAAAAAGTGAAAAATTTTACTTGACCAATTTCTTTAATAATGCAAAATCCATGTTAATCGAAAAAATACGAGGGTAAGTACCTACTTCTCGAGTTTTAAGAGCACTTTGGTGTTAAGGACTGTGGGGTGTCCATTATTATTAGGCCGAAATAAATGATCCCCAATCCTAATTTTTTTGTGGCCATATATAGTATATTTTTTGGTTTAAAATCTACTCGAAATTATAAAGTGTGCTGCTTTCAGTGGAACCTTAGCTAAATTATTATTATCTATATTTTAATGTAATAGAATTTAAAACAAAAAACATGCTTACATATTTTCTTCTATGCTTTTCCTGGAAGGGCAAAAAAAGTTGATCTCCTACCTACTCGTTTCGTTGAAACTATAAATATTTGTAAAATATTGCTTTTAATTAAATCTTTCACGTTTAACTACAATCGTAAATGAAATATTAATTTGGCGGATCATTTTTTTTAGGAATCTAAGTACAATACCATTTGATATTTTGGTCACACTCAAATCTAAAAAAAAACCTTTTCAGAAATACTGCAAATCGTTAACTAATAAAAAATGTTGAAAGCTTCTGCAAAAAAGAAATGAGAAAAATTACATAATAAAGAGTCAACGGGAGTGGTCACGTGCTTGGAATATTATTCTAATTTTAATCCTGAATAGTCTACAGGTCTCTATAGTAGGAACTTGTCTACAATATAGACAGAAAATCGATAAATCATTACCTGCGAAGTTGTCATTCCCGGGAGAAAGAACCTCCTCTAGGTGGACGGAAAATCTCAAGCGCGTCGCCGAGGTAGAGCTGGAAACAAGCGACATAAGTTCAAGTTCTGTGGTGATCCTTCCAAGATATTTTAAATTATCTAGTTAGTAGTCGAGGATATCTATTGTTTGAAGGGACGACAACGACGCAGAAAGAATATTTTACTTATAAAAATATCTACTAGTATATGAAAAAGTTTTAATGAGATTTTGTGTTACTCTTTTAAGCTTCAAAGAATTGTGTACCCAGTAGGTAATTAGCAGTGAGAAGGAAAATAAACAAACAATCACGTTGTTAAATAGAGGTGTACCTATGCAGTGCTCTCTGTAAGAGGTTATGACGTATTTACTTGTTTTAGGACGGGTGTAAACTAACGAGTAAGTATTAAGTTTTGAAGACGTGATATAGTAAGTTTTAATTAGATGGTAAGGTATTAGTTTCTCCACATTTAAGAAAGGAATTTTGGCTTCCAAAAGACGTGTAGTAGTAGGTAACAGTAGGCTATAGCTAATGGCAAAGCTACAGATGTGCTTGTTTTTAATATTATTTTCTTTGGGGCTTACTGAACATAGGATTCCTTCTTTTTTTTAAACTTTTATTAGAAGGCTTTTTTACCAGGATTCCTTTTTCAATTTTATCATTATGACATAACCAATACCTAATAATAATGTCCTCTCAACCTTCTCCGTCCATGGCGCTATAGTATTCACAGAATCTCTAAAGAAATTGACCTCGAGCCATCTGGTCGGGAGATATTACAGTGCACAAGTATGTTGTATTCCTACTCTGTCCCCATGAGGGACAGGAGGACAGATCGGACTAATTTCCCAGGTGCACTCTTTATTCCCTCACTCTCCGATGGGACGGGAAACGACACGACCGAGTTAGATAAGGCATAGGTCCGACAGCTAAACGTGCTCTCCGAGGCACCGGTACGGGCACGACAGTCTATATTATTCGTACTTCAACTCCAGGTAAAAAGTCTAACATAGCGGTCTGTGTGCACTGCGCTTAAAGTAAACTTCCGCACAAACGGAAGCTGGTAATGAAAGACGGAACAATAAACAAAACTACAGAAGTTTAAATGCAAAAAGTTTTCTCAAGCTCCAAAGAAACACCTTCTTAAATTTTCTTATGTAAATATAACCCTGGCAAACCCAATGTCAGAAGGAGCGAAGAAATTGTATAGGGTAGTTAGAAATAATTTAAAAAATAGACCTAATACCTAACTACTTAGTTATAAGTAATCTAAAAATTTATGTATTTCAGCTCTTTAAAAGAGAATAAAAAAAGACGTGTGGCACTCGGGGACTGCCGCGGTAAAGCTATTGCATAGCATTTTTTATCAACGCCATCGAGCGGTGAGAGGAGTCCCGTGTCAGGTTATTTTCGTTAAGGAATTTCTGGATTCGGTCTCCACGCTCAAGGCCCGCGATAGAAGCTATGCAATAGCTTAAAAATGAAAAAAAAAGAAACACCTTAATTATCGTGGTTCTTTACTTCTTTTTTTTTTTATTTTTAGACGGACATACGGACGAACGTAAAATGTTTGTTTGACAAAATCACTTATTTGTGGCGCCGCCGTAACTGGCATGTAGCATCGCCTAAGTACACATTCATGTTTAGGCGAAAGCTCGCGTGTATTGTGTGTTAAATAAAACTTTTACAAATAAGTCCCTATAACTACTCGACCGCACGAATGTAGTAGGTACTTACTCGTGCTCGTATCAACCATTTCAGTATTTTAATGTCAAAAGTTAAAACCACATTGAAATGACATAAGACCTTTTGTTTGCGAACAGTGAAACACATGGGAGTTGTATAAATAACTGATTAAGAAAATGCGACAAAATGTGGGAAAACACTGGTATAATTAATTACATAATATAAATGTACCGGCGTAATGAACGCTAGGGCGTTAGGGACGTGGGCGGCCTCATTTCTACAAGTTCTGCATTAGGTTAATATAATTCTTGCCTATTTTCGAAAGCTGGGAAAACTTTAATAATAATGTCCTCCCGACCGAATCGGGACATGCTTACAGAGATTAGAGGGAATTGGAGAGGGAGATTACAGTTAATCTCCACAGAGATTAGCTGTATGCGCGGGAAATATAAAAATCACACTATATTTTATTATAAAGGTGAAAGATTGTATGTGTATATTATGTGTGTGTGTATGTTTGTTACTCGTTCACGCAAAAACAACGGGACGGATTTGGCTGAAATTTGGAATGGAGATAGATTACAACCTGGATTAACACATAGGCCACATTTTATCATAAGGGTTTTCCGCGGGAATCAAAAAACCTTAGTTCACGCAGACGAAGTCGCGGGCATCATCTAGTGGGTCCATAAATCTGTGTGGAATGAAAGGTACACTCTCAATTCCCTAGTACACTCATATTCCGATTGGACGGTAAACACGACCTGATAGATACCAGGCGCAGGAACGATTTGTTTACGTGCTCTAAAATAAATAAGAATAAAACTACGTTTATATGGGGCTTGCTCGTATTTAGTCCTCTCAAAAAGAACTAAGTTACACGTAGGCTTAGCAAACAAAATATTTGGGCACTCTCCAAACTTGTGCAATATTTCATGTTATGCACGCAATACAACCATTCCTCGAAGTCAATTATTCCTAGTCTAGACGTCGCCAACAGAAAGCCTTCCAGTTCACATTACCTATTTTGTGACTAATTTGCGGTACGAGTATTAATAATTTCCGCTTGGTTTCTTTTGCCTTTGACAGCGATATCTTTTGGCGATATATGACAATTCAGGAAAATCTTAAAAAAACAAACTTTAAAGAGAAATTATATCGGTATTTGTATTAAACACCTATTGTGATTCAAATGCACGACCGCATTCCGACAATGTATTATCCGTGGCACAGATAAGCCGACAATGTTGAATGAGGAAACACGGTATCTGCTACATACTTTGAGTATTAAAGCAACGTCGACTACAAAACGGATAACCCTGTATCAAGTACAATCCTTACTAATATATCCTTACTTCCTTACTACTTCCCTACTAATATTACAAATGCGAAAGTGTGTTTGTTTGTTGGTCTGTTCAATCACGACGCAGTAGCGCAGCGGATCGACATCATTTTTTACATGGGTAGTTGTGGACCTGGAGAGTGACATAGGCTACTTTTCATCCTGGAAAATCAAAGAGTTTCCACGGGATTTTGAAGACTAAGTCTACGCGGACGAAGTCGCGGGCGTTAGCTAGTCATTTATAATGAACTGAATTTTGCCCGCGACTTCGTTCGAGTGGAAGTTCTTAAAAATCCCGCAAAATCGTCTGTTTTTCCGGGATAAATTGATTTGATTTGCTCGCTTGATTCTTTCCCGGAATTTGCTCCGTTTTTGTGATAGACTACGACTTACGTCATATTTATTATTATTAAATAGGTCAAAATAATGAAACTCAAAGATATTAATTATTATTTTAGTAATTGCGTGTTACGGTCACGTGACCCCATGTCACGTGTAAGTTACGTGTACTCTCTCACGAACGGGTTCCTAAAATAAGCTAATCTAGTTTAAACCCAAAATTTAAAACGCTTAGGAGCTATATTGCTTTAACAATATTCGGGAAACTCGTCAGAAATAGTTACGCACTTCTGTGAACAAAAAAAGGTGTTCAAATTGTGCCAGTTATCTATCATAACGATAAAATGTATGATTCATTTCATCGATTTTTGTAAGAAAAAAAAGACGTGTGGCACTCAGGGACTACCGCGATAAAGCTATTGCATAGCATTTTTATCAACGCCATCTAGCGGCTCACCGTAGAGGAGTCCCGTGTCAGGTTATTTTTGTTACGGAATTTCTGGATTAGGTCTCCACGCTGGCCCGCGATAGAAGCTATGCAATAGCTTAAAAACTGTGTAAAACTTTATCACATAGGAGTCACAGATAAAAATGTATTATTAAGCCGCTGGATTCAGGTGGCGCAAGACCGAGGCCTGTGGAGGTTCATGCAAGAGACCTATGCAGTGGACGTGAAGTGAGATGAAGTTTTAGGCCTTAATCTCAAAATCCATCTTGACGGAATTAACACGCTTTGATGTTTCTCCTCTAAATGTATATTTAAGAACTTTTCACTTACTAAGTTCTGTCGATACAGGCTTCGACAAAAAGCTATTTCTGTTAAACCCCGAGTATAAGTTTGTTATCTACGTATACAAAAGACATCTTTCGCTCTCTTTCCAGCTTCCTGGGCACCGTTATAGTGCATCTCTCTTCCTCGTGAGCTGGCGGCTTGGGCGCGCTGGCCTCGATGATCGGGTGCGTGCGCTGCAGCTGACAGGAGCTGAACGAGATGTCCAACAAGAAGCATTCGCCGCAACCAAGTAAACAACATCTACTATTTTTTTTAAAAGAAGACTAGAAGAATTATTGCACTTATAGTACCTACATTTATCTCACGAAGTTACGGGCGCTTTACTTGTGGTTACGTCGTGTACATGCACATTGCGTACGTTTGTGTGCTTGACCTGTCGAGCTTAGGTGGGAGCGGTTAGGCGCGAGCAAGCTCTCGCTCCCACTTATATAGATACGCCACACACACAACCATGAGCCACGTATCCTCGTGGATCGAAAGAACTATACCATCAGGTGAGATCGCAGTCTAGGACTATCGAACAAAAAAAATATTTTTTCATACAAATTTTCACTCCTATTCAATAAACCCAAAATTCCCAAATTGGGAAGTGGAATTGACAGTGAAGAAAATTGCATATTCCAATACGCGTGACCTTTGATTATATACATGCGTGACTTAAGTATCCTATAAATGCACGACATCAAAGCATCCAATCGTAGCAAGGACGATACGAGTAAACGCCGTGCATTGGATTGACACAGACTGATCATCTAGAATTTAGACGGTTGAGTGCACTGTATCAAAGGATGCACTGCAAATCAATGTAGATTCATTACCCCGTACTAGAACCAAAATGCTTTTCACCAACCACTGGGAATTCGGCTCGATTTGATTAGACGGACTAGAATGCTATTGGAATGTTAATATAAACCGGTGTTTTCCAGAAAATTAACAAAAAGCGTTCGCGTATGGCAGGTTACGTCATAATTTACGATATCATAGGTGTGCGTTAAATTATATTTTATTACTTAATTTCAATTTTGGAAATACTTCATTGTTAATTATTACAGTTAATTCATTTGTTAAATCGTGTAATAACAACAATCGGATAGTTAAAAGATCTTTATACGACATCGTATCGGAAAGCTAAATAAGTACAGTTGCCTAGTTGGTATCCTCCAAGCGTTGCCTATCAAAGGGAACTATTTTTTTTTCTTGTTTTTCCAGTGTAAGTAATTAAGTAATTTACAAGAATCTACATAACATTAGTAGGTATAATTCTGTTTATAAATTCTCGCCATCACCCTGTGTCATGAATATTCAACACAATCGTCGGTGTGAGCCTAAAATAAAAGTATCACAGTAATTTGCCGCTGCTAAAATTATGTTAATTCGAAAAGTAAATTAAAATCCTTACAAAGGATTGTTTCCACAAATATACGTAATTTGCCATTTGCTGCTTAATTGGATAAAAATCAATATTGTCATTTCTTTACCTAGAACTAGACCTAAGACTTTACCTGGGTACTCGGAAAAAAGAAAATAAAGAATTGGACAATCTATAGCCCAGAATTAAAACGAGCTATAAATATTAAATACTAGATGATGCACGTGACTTCCTCAGTGTGGTTAAGATTTTTTAATTCTTCTTTAACTTTCCGGAATAATATGTAACCTATGTGTAAATCCTGGGTATGAGCCACTTATCTCCCGCACTTGCTATGAACGGGTAGTAAACGCAAAAATTTTTTTGTAACTTTTTTTCATAACAGTTCATGAATTAAGTAGGTACATTTCTAGACTCATACACTACACTAGACTAGTTAAAAAATATACGATAGTAAAAAAAACTGTGATAAATGACACGCAAAGTTTCGTGCTCAGCCATTATGTGAATAAATTAAAAATGTGGTGGCAATTTCGTAAATTGCTGTGAAGTTGAGCCTAAATATGACGACCATAAATTACAAGCACTTTTCCTTTAAAAATTTTCTAGAAAAATATCTAAGAAGATCAAGATATTTCGGGCTGCAAATGGCTCCCAAAACTAACGCAAAGTTTCATTTAGGAAAAATTATACTTCGCAGATTAGGTTGTGTATACCATATACAATATACATATATTACATGTAACCTAAACATCAAGGTTTAGGCCCAGTGCATACGAGTGAACACATATATTTCAAAACCCTATTTTACCCCCTTACGGATAGCATTTTTAAAAATTCTTTCTTAACGAATGCCTACGTCATAAAAGCTATCTGTATGCAAATTTCAGCCCGATCCGATAGTTTGAGCTGTGCGTTGACAGATCCGTTGGTCAGTCAGTACGTCTGTCATCTTTTCCTTTTATACATATACTAGCGGCCCGCTCCGGCTTCGCACGGGTATAAAATATATAGCCTATATCATTCACTGTTAATGGATCTTAAACCATATAAACCTTCCTCTTCAATCACTCTATCTATTAAAAAAAACCGGATCAAAATCCGTTGCGTAGTTTTAAAGATTTAAGCATACATAGGGACAGAGAAAGCGACTTTGTTTTATACTATGTAGTGATTTAAAAGATTAGTAGGATTTAAATTTATTTGAAGTACTTAAACTATTTCTGTGTCCTTTAAATCAAACGTAGTAGGTACCTATGTTTGATTTAAAGAGCACAGAATAGTTTAAAAAATACTAGTAGGTTTTCCAGTAAAAATAGCACGCACGAGCGTGTTTTTAGAATTCCCTGTAGCGTTGCGCCAGCGAAATTTGAATAGAGTTGGAACAGAGGTAGGTAACACATTATTTACCTACACTTTCAGTTTACAGCTTTTTCTATGTATTTTCAACTGAAAAGCAAAAAGTGATTATTTTTACAAGCTTTTATTTAACTTGCAATATATGTATATTGTATATACCTATGTCTATTTATGTCCAAAACCAAATCTTGCAAGCTGAATAACCACTTCCCGGTTTCCGACTGAGCTGAAATTTTGCATGTAGGCATATGCATGTAAATCGGATGAAACTGCAAATTACTCTGCCATAGAGATGGAACTTGAATTATATAACCAACAGGTGGAAGATGGCCTCTAGTGTGATTAAAATAATTGAAAGTATTCATGCCCTCAGCAATGAGGAATACGAAGTGGAAGGGGGAAAAAATCCAACATCTTCTGTAACGAATAAATTGTCGATAAGAGAAAAGGAGTAGTGTAGTTCTTTAGCATCGCTGTACTTTGTTTTTCTTGAAAACTATCTTGAAAACTACTGATATGTACCTAGTAGTGTTCTTTAATATTGCTGTATTTTGTTTTTCTTGAAAACTGCTGAGACGATTCTGATGCCGTTTACATATTATTGCATAGGTATCATACATACAGTTGAAAAATATTCGAAATGTTATGCTTAATTTTCAATCCGTCTATAGTGTGACTCTTTAACTGACACCCATTCAGGCTGAATTAAATATTGATTATAAAGTGGTCACAAGTCTTTCACTGAAAACGAAGCATTAAAATTCATGAGCTAAGTTGCAAGTTGCGAGCTGAAGCGACATAAGTGTACCCTGCAAACACCGCGATGGAATCTATTGATGTCTTATAAGTTAAACTATGTTTAACCTATTACGGAAAAAAGGAGCGTTATAATAATTTTTATCTTTTTTTCTATCTGTTTGGATGGGTTCGTACTTCCCCAGGAAACTTTTATAGCCACACCCAAGGGTTTTGCGCTGCTTGTATCCAGCGGTTTTTGGTCTGTGACTCGTTTGACGTCATCGATCCACGAAGTCTGTCAACATTCCGCTTTCCGCTGCAAGGTTGCCATAATAAAAAAAATTAAATCAAAAAATCACTAATATTATAAAGGCGAAAGTTTCATTTATTTTTCATTTTATCCCCAAAAATAAAAGAGTTCTCGCAAGAATTAAAAAACCTTGATCTCGCGAAGTCGCGGGCATCATCTAGTATATAATATAAATAAAAAATTAATTATTCACGACCCCACAACATCATTTTGCTAAGATAAACACGAAATTCTTTCTAATTTTTGTTCCGTATTTTTTATATTTTCAGATTGCATAAAGTGTATGAGCAAAACAATGAAATTCCTGAACACACAGATTTCCGAGCGATTTTAGCCACCAGCATTCTAAAGTCAACTAATTAAAAATTAAAATAATACACGAGTTTTTTGAACGTTGGCGCTTTGCGGATTACAATATCTGAATGAAAATAATTTCATTTTAGCTTTGGGTTTGAATATTAAATGTCTGATGATAGCATTGTGGTTAAAGTTTTGTTGTTATAAAGTTACCTATGCGAATAAATTTGCATTTTTTTTATTCTATTCTAAACATCGTTAAATCGTTATTGTTTTTAGCTACGAATCGTTAATACTCTACTATCAAAAGCTATTTCACAGAAATTCCTACGTAATTAATTCCTGCAACTGAAATTCAAATTAACGTAGCGTAAGCAAAGATATCAAACTATTATGCTATATTATTTAAGTTACGCTAACTTAAATTTACTTAAACTTAGCATCAACTTACGAAATAACTATACCCTGAATAAGTTGAGAGTAGTGATACCTAGCCTAGTGATTAGGACTTCGGTCGCTTATCCGAGGACGTGAGTTCGATCAAAGACTTCCCTTACTTAGATAATAATATTATATCCTCTTAGACAAAGGTTAAGATTATAGGCCATAGTCCACCATGTTGGTTCAATGCAAATAGGCAGACTTCACATGCCTTTGAGAATATTATAGAGAACTCTCAGGCGTGCAGTTTTTCTCAGGATGTTTTCCTTGACTTTTAAATTAAACACTTTAGAGGTGAAGGAAGCGACATAACTCTGAAAGGTCGTCCGTGGAATGAAACCTGCGAGTCCCCGTTTAGGACACCACTAGGGTTGCCAGATTTTTTTTCAGCCTATAAGGGACAAATGGTTAAATGGGAAAAAAAATACGGGATTTCAGTTTTTTACCCGGGACAAATAAAAATTACAAATTGTTTATTATAATTGACAAATTATCTTTTATATTTTTCCGAGGATCGAGTCAGTTTTAACATTGTCATTCTGACACTAACACTGTCATTGGTCGATGCGCGAGTGCAAGTTAGTAGCGAGACGAGTACGTTTTACGAACGTTGCGTGTGTGAATACGTAGATCGATTTCATAATGAAAAACGACGTACGATTCAAATACGGGACAGAGTCAGTCCCGCCGGGACATTTTAAACTATGCCTAAAATATGGGATGCCCCGGGAAATACGGGACGTCTGGCAACCCTAGACACCACAGTCCTAATCACTTAGCTACGAGTATCAATGCTCTGAAGTCCTAATAATAATACATCGTCTCCAGATACGCTGTAATGTATATATTTTTTTAGCTATAACAAGATTGTATTGAAAGTAAATTCAATCATTCCAATATTTGAGAAGAAAATTGTAACAATTTTCTGACATCGGTTTCGCATAACATTATCCGAATTTTATGCAAACAGACAAATGTTGAAATAGTTCAAGTATCTTTCTGCTCTTTTTGTGAAAGGAAAAGGAACAGTTTTGAAACTCAATACCCACTTTCTTTTATAAATGTGCTATAGATTTCAAGATGAAAGCTTTACACATACTAGTTATTTTGAAGAGCATAACTTGTACTTCGTCTAGCTCGCGTTACTCAAGCGTAAGCCACACCGTTAATAACTTAACTTTGCTTAACTTTAGTTCATACAACCTGCTATGGCTACTAAGCGAACCAAATATGAAAAGACACCGTGCTAAGTTAAGCTAAGTTAGCTTGATTCTCGCTGTGGCTTGCGCCTTTACATGTAACCAACTAGGTATATTATGAGGTAAAAAATGACGAAACAAAAACGAAGACCAAAAAAATAATAATTATAAAACATAGATTTTGACGACCTCCCTGGCGCAGTGGTGTGCGCTGTGGTCTTATAACTGGGAGGTCTCGGGTTCGATTCCCGGCGGGGGCAGTTTAGGAATTTATAATTTCTAAATTGTCTCTGGTCTGGTCTGGTGGGAGGCTTTGGCCGTGGCTAGTTACCACCCTACCGTCAAAGACGTGCCGCCAAGCGATTTAGCGTTCCGGCACGATGGCGTGTAGAAACCGATAAGGGGTATGGGTTGAATTTACACTGCTATACCCCTTCCAAGTTAGCCCGCTACCATCTTAGACTGCATCGTCACTTACCATCAGGTGAGATCGCAGTCAAGGGCTATCTTGTCATCGAATAAAAAAAATAAAAAAACATAGATTGACAGATCTATTTACTTTTGCCTCTAGCAATATCCATTAATTATCATCCATCCCCCAAGAGCGATCTCTCTTTTCCCCTCCTCCTTTTATTGGGTTTCGAAGGGAATAATATAAAATTAAACAATTTACTCGGAATTTTCATCAATTCGAATATATTAGTTTCAAACCCATCGACGAATTTGTTAACTTTTTGAATATTCAAGGAGCATACTTAATTAAATACAGTTGCCCCATTTATTATTTGTTTACAGCTTAGTCCTTTTCTCTATGAGTAATTTGATTTTCTCTATGAGTAATTTGGTTTTCGTTATTTGATTTCGTATTTTTTGACCCTATTGTTATTTATCTATTCGTGGTGATATATTTGCTGCTTTATGATGCCCACAACTTCGTCCGCGTGGAATAACGTATTTTGAAAATATAACGGGAATTCTTTGTTTTACAGGTATGTAGCTTATATCACTCTACAGGGTGTAAAAAATTACGTCGATCTGTCTATCCATACGTCTGCATGATTGAAGAATTAATCAAAAAAACAGTCGCATTTATAATCAGGAGTTATTATGGAAAAGGACCTCTTAGGCAAACTAACTAAACAATCACTTTGGCTAACATTCGTTTACACACATAACAGTAAGTTATCAGTTTAATTTTTAATTCAATTCAATTTATTCGCAAAGATTGAGTAAGGTCTTAAACAATCTATAGTGCTTCAATCTACCACATTTAGCAGCATGCGTTTAACATAACATTTCGATACGCTGTTTCAGAATCTCCATAGAAATTCTAAAGCAAATTCGACAAGAGCAAGCAAATTAAATGCTTGAAGCAGCCATGGGCATGCACCTTTATAAAAGAGATTTTCTTCGAAAAGCTTTTCCACTATTAACGGCCGCTCATTACGAGGTGTTATATCGTAATCAAAATAAATTGAATATTTGTGTAAAGTTTGTGAAAGCCTGGTGAAAGCATGATCGCTAACGATTTGGCTTCACGGTCTCACGCTTAAGTTTAAAAGCAATTTACTTCATAAATCTCTTTAACATGAATTTGCACAAGTTTGAGAGGGTAAAAGAAATTTTCGTTGCCTACAAGATTTTCGCTTATTGCGTAGGCGGCGTATGGTACCTACTGTAGGTATTGAAATATATTATTATAGTAGGTAGGTATTATTTAATGTAAGCCGGATCTTCGCACAGTCGCATGAAATAAAAATATGTATTTCCTAAAGGACAATAAACTCATCTTTTCGAGGAGGAACCAGTAGTGTTAAGAATCCTCTAAAAATGATTCCATTAGTGTAACGATCGCAATGATCTCTGATTGGCTGAATTTATAGCGTTCATGCTGCATCAATGCATTTTTACTGAGAGAGTACCAGCATTTTTAGACAATCCCACAGCGCAATAAGTTTTAGATCTAGTAACTAAAAGTAGATTTATCAGCGTAATACGTTTGTATGGGAAATGAACCATAATAATGTTTGTATGGGTAGCTGGTATGGAGTCATAGATTAATCTTTTTTCCAGAGAGGTCAGAAGCTCTGAGCGGGCGGTTGTCCAAGTCAGCGTCAGAGCTGTCCTGCTCGGCGCCCGTGCAGGCCGCCCCGCCGCGAGCGAGGTCCGCGCACCACCACGCACCACTGTCCGTCGTACACCGGACGCAGCACTTCTTTAATAACTTAAAGGTAACATCTTTGTGTGCTCTCTTTAAACATTTCTGTGGTGGTGTCGTGTGATGCGGGTTGTTACGTTCCCTCAAATATGGTTGAGCGAAGCAACGCGCAGCGGCTGGATCATGCGTCATACTCGTGAACGGGTGCCACCAACGGGAATGAGTCTACTTTTGTCTGCCTGTTTTAACATGTATTGGATTGTATTGCATTTTTGAAACTTCATTGTAGAAACATTGTATACATAGCATAGTTTTGTTACCTATTGTATTATTTTTTTTTAAAAGAGCAAATGCCGAGTTTATTGCTGGCTCTTCTCGGAAGGAAGGGCATTCCGAACCAGTGGTAGATTCATCGACGATTCAAAAGCACTTGTAAAAGTTTATTTGAATAAAAAAAAATCTATTCTATTCTATTCTTTCGTCGTCGTCTTATCTTCACCGATAGGCATCCACTAGTAGACATAAGTCTCTTTTTAGTTCTAGCGAGCAAACGAGCAGGCGGGTCACCTAATGTTAGGTGATTATCGCCGCCCATGAACATTTGTAGCACCTGAGGCACCACTAATGCGTTGCAGGCTTTCCAGGAATTTGTTAGTTCACCCTTTGAATGACATCGATTCCAACGATTCGCTTGAGATCGTCCGTCCACCTGGCGCCTTAATACTAGTTAGTTCTAATTACCAAAATTTTTGCATTAATGCAACGTGTGGGGGTCGAACCGTCGGCCTTTTAGTTTTCAATCCGAACCTTTAACCGTTGGGCTATTGAAACTATTTACTATAGTCACCACCATATACTTAAATATAGTTTTACTGTGGTTAGCATAATAAAATAAAAAAAAAATCAAAATCAAAATCACAATTTATTTATTTCATGTAGGTAATTAGGCCAACTTGTAGCTCTTATGACACGTCATAAATCTACCACCGGTTCGGAATGCAGATTCTGCTGAGAAGAGCCGGCAAGAAACTCAGCAGTTGCTCTTTTCAAAAAAATTTTTTTTTTTTTTACAATGGTTAACAAAACTAGGCTATGCACACAGTGTTTCCACAAAGAAGTTTCAAAAATGCACACCTACCACAACCTAACACACGTTAAGATGGGTGGACACAAACTAAATAATTATGTGTAATGTTATACTTTTATCAAAGAGTTCTATACCGCCACGGATTTTTATCTTACAAACTGTGCAGACAAAGTTGCGTCGCGACTGCGAGTAATCTTACAGTTAACAAACAAAAGTCGTAAATTATTTCGTAGATATGACAGAATAAAAATCTCGTTCAAACTTTTCCCGTTATAATTTTTTAGAAATGTAGATCGGGGCTTTTTTCCACAGGCGTAGCAAACGCCCAGTGACCACAAACACGCTAGTTATTGAAATTTTATGTGTATCTGTTTTTATTTTATACTAGCTGATGCTCGCGACTTCGTTCGCATGGAATTAGTTTTCAAGATCCCGCGGGAACTGTAATTTTTTTCGGGATAAAAAGTAGCCTATGTTTTAATCCAAGGTATAATCTATTTTTGTTTTAAATTTCAGCCAAATCAGTCCAGTAGTTTTTGAGTTTATTCATTACAAACATACACGCAAAAATACAAATTTTTCCTCTTTATAATAGTAGTGTAGATGTAGATTACTATGGCTTGAATGAAGCTTTATCTTACTACACTACTTCCTAATTACTATTTTTTATACTAATTTCCTTGAAATGAAATGTGGCATTAAATATTCCATTTAACGAAGGTAGAGGCACCTACGGTTTACCCCGGAAAATAAGGGTTAAAAGGTGCAGGGTTATACACGTAACAGAAACGTTTTATGATGATCGTTAGATCGGATAAAGGCATTAAGAAAGCTATTTATAACTGTTATGAGAACATAATCCTCTTTCTATTAAAGAAAACAAGTTAAAGCTGGCCTTCCACTGGGGTTAATATTGAATTTATATACCTAGTTTAGCTGTGTAGTAAAAGTCTATACATAGTTACTGAGATCATAATAAAAGATATTATGGTCTCTTTATCGGATTTCAGATAAGGTAGTATACTGCTGGGTATTAAAAGGTTAAATATCAGCTTTATGAAACACAAGTTATTTATCGTTATACAGTTTCATTAAGTCCCAAAGAAAACTAAGAGGGTGAAATGGGAATTGGAAGGTTAGGTATATGAAACCTATATACCTTCTATATTTCTTTAAGTCAGAGACAGGAAAATCGGCATTTAGGTCCCTACTTTTAAATCATAGAAACAACATAGAAATACTCAAAACACTTTTTAAATTACTTCTTGCCAAAAAGTCATCTCGAACCATGGTCGGCCCTATATTGGTCTCCTCTCGAATCAGATTAGGCCATAGTTTACTAATACGCTGCCCAAGTGCGGATTAGCAGGCTCCATAAACCCTTGAGAACATCATAGAAAATTCTCAGGCATGCAGGTCTCCTCACGATGTTTTTAAAGCAAGTGATATTTAATTACTTAAAACGCGGTCTTAACCATTAGGCCATTAGGATTATAATATTAGTACCGACTATTTGTAGACTCGCTGGCATCGCAGCAAGAGTAGAGAGAGATGTCCAGCGGGGACGGTGTTCTCGCTCGCGCCGGGCCACGACAGCAGCGGGACGGAGTACGCGGCCGACCAGAGCTCCGAGCACAGCACACCGGCCGCCTCGCCCCGCCGCGGGAAGAAAGGTAATGGCGTCGTGTACTGACAAAATATTATATGTCATTTTCCTGTAGTCCTTACTCTTTCATGTTCATTGGCACTTAACAAGTAAAAGTAGAAAGAAATGTCCAGAGTGGACAGTCTTTTCGCTCGCGCCGGGCCACGATAGCAGCGGGATGGAGTACGCGGCAGACCAGAGCTCCATGTTCGCCCGCCGCGGGAAGAAAAGTAATGGCGCGCGTCGCGTAGAGACAAAATATTATGTATCATTTTCCTGTAGTCCTACTCTTTCCTTGTCATTGCCTCTTAACAAGCAATAATAGAGAGAGATGTCCAGAGGGGACAGTCTTCTCGCTCGCGCCGGGCCACGAGAGCAGCGGGATGAAATACGCGGCAGACCAAAACTCCGAGTTTGCCCGCCGCGGGAAGAAAAGTAATGGCTTCGTGTGGAGACAACACTCAATTATGTACTCGTATATGTATTTTCCTGTAATCCTACACTTGCCCTTTGACGTGACATTTTTCAGTCGACAGAAGGTCAACAGCAATCATAAAACTCATTGTGATTTTATGATAAGGCATGTAACGGTTAAGGTAGTATGTGACAGAATTTTCCGCTGGTAGCCCCTAATGTGTCCTACCCTTGACTGAATCAAAAAAAGTCCATTAGCCTTTATATGAGAACCCAACTAGCAACAAGCAATATAAGCAGCCACTGTTAGTATGAAGCTGAAGTAACTCTCTTAAACAGCTATTATACAGCAATTAAGCGGTACTGTGGCTGCTTATATTGCTTTTGTGCTAGTTGGGAAAGCTTGATTAGCGAGTAACACATCTTCTTTTTCTTTTTATAGAAACTATGCCAATATTTCTTTAAGAAGGGCATTCCGACCAACACTGGTAGATTCATTTGACCGCTACAAAAGCACTTTGCAAAAGTTTATTTGAAGAAAGAACTATTCTATTCTTTATCTTAGGTTAGCATAAGATACCCGTAGCTATTCTACGTTTTTTCTAGTTTCTTTCGGGTTTATTTCGTATTTCAATAATATTGTACACTAGTATTTAATATTATTCTAATATCTTCGCTATTTGCGGTCTGCGTTTGAAAAGAAATAAGTTAATTTTAAATTCATTATAAACTCAGCTTCAGAACAAAGTTTCAACATTCAAGAAATAAATCTGGCGGTAGAAATTTAAGACGCTATTTCACAACTCCGACAAAGAAAAGTTTGAGAAATCTGCTGTACCTACATATATAGAATGGAAATGAAGAAACAATATTACGTAATAGTAAGGCTTTGCCTCGAATTCGTTGTCGTTCGTTTTTGCGGGATAAAAGAAAGATATTATTATTATGTCACTCTCTAGGTCTTAGCTCTAGGTCTCTAGGTCTATACCCAAGCAAAAATCACTTCGATCCCTTGCCCATTATCTCTACAAATAAATAAAATTGAAGTGCCTAGAAGGTACCTATGGGAGCATCTCGCAAAGTTTTTGTATCGATTAAAAAAAGATTCTCGCAAATCGGTTTAGAAATCACGGAGATATTGATGTAGATATGTAAAAAATTACAATTCCTGCTATTCCTTTTTCAAAAGTCGTTTTAAAATTAGCCTATGTTACTTCCGATAACATCAGCTGTCTACCAGTGAAAGTCCAGTCAAAATCGGTCCAGCCGTTCCCGAGATTAGCGGCAGCAAACAGACACTTGAATTTTAATAGATCTAAGACTACCATTCGTGACGTCGCAAGTTATAATAGATGGCGCTAGTTGTTGATTAGCACGCGCGATGTGTGCATCGTTATAATAAGCTGCTACATCAAATGATTTTGTTTTAGGCACTTGAATTTATTTATTTGTATAGGTAACCTATGTCACCTGGACCATTATAATGAATCGATTGACACCTCATTCGTCAAAGTCGGCTTAGTAGTTTATTATTTATATTGGAACATTCGTAAATAGTCATATAGTTATAATAGTTATATACATAGATACTGCTTAAATCATCTTCCTTGCTTGGCAAAGCCAGACAACATGTTCCAAGCATGCCAATAATGGAAATAAGAGGCCAACATTTAATAACCATCACCCCTCTCCTGCCCCTTACTACAAAGCAAAATCAACAAAGCGAATTACTTAATAAATTGCAAGTTGAAAACTGAATCGGTCGTCTCCTAACAATTGGCTTTTCATGGGGTTTCCTTCTTTAACCCTCCATACTTACTTAAGCTTCCACACAAGCGTAGGTAGTAGGTAGTTTAATATATGTAATTATTCTCATATCAAGCTTTGCCTGTAATTTTTTGGGACTTCTTCAAGTTACTCGTACCGTATAAGGGGTAAAAGAAGGAAACCATAACATGAAAAGCCTTTCAATTGTCAACGGGCGAGGCGACCAATTCAGTTTTTGACTTGCAATAAAACTTTCGCAACGCGCTTTGTTGATTTTGCTTTGTAGTAAAGGACAGGAAAAGGGGTGAGGGTTCAAGAGGTCACCATTCATAGTTCCTATAACCAAACCTGGAATGAACAGGGGAGGGTACGACTGAATAGTGTAACTAATGCCATCTAGAAAGAGTTCGGTATAATTATAGTTCTACAGAACAGCTCTAGATGGCGTTAGTAGTTTATAGTTAGCGACATCTAGTGAAGAATTATTTTATTATTTCTTAGTAAATACGGCTTCGTTGTGCTCCGTGGTGTAGTACCCACTGGTTCTCAACCTAAAGTTCTTCTGAAATCAGTCCAAGGATGGCGTCCTTCGTTTAATTTCGGAGCTTCCCAACTTTTACGACAGGTGACAAAGGCTATTTAGTGGGGGTAATGGAAAAGTAGTGCCTCGGCATACTTTCACAGGAAACCCGATATTTTTTAATGTTCAGGATTTAGACTTAGGAATTTAGATTTAGAAATAGTGATAACTCACATACATAGGTACATGAATCCTGAAAATATTACAGTCCTTTTTTTGGACAGTCGTGTAATTACAATAGCCTCCGAAATCCGAATTCGAGGCTTCGAGTTAGCTGGGAATATAAACCTTGTCACCGGAATCTAAGTTTCAATTTACTGCACAATGGCGCAACTGTCAGGGCGTGGACTGAAAACAGAGACCATAAATTCAAATCTCACCCGTGCTACTATTAGCGTACCTATTGTCGTAAAAGAAGCCCCCTCATATAAGATACCTACTTCACGCTTAGTTAGAGGGAAAAAAGACTACTACTTCTTTGTTCTATTGTATAAGCGACATATTCTTTTTAATAAAATAATATGTAAAAACCTTAATCGGATTAGTCAAGGACTATGTTTTCACTGTATTAATTTCTGTGCTTTTATTAAGCCATTACATAAATTAGATACAAAAATGTAATTTCATAAAAGCATGTAAACTATAACACGCAAACCGCACCTTAATGACAAAAAAATGTTTTTTATTGTAACTGTTACTCTTTACTAAAACATAGTATTACTTACTACATGCTATACCTAAAGCTGTGCAAAGGTGCTAACACATTGAGTAAGCACCTATCTTTCTGCTAAGGGCAAATTAATAATAAATAATTGGGCAAATATTAAGGCACTAAGAACTTTAACTGCTTTAGGCTTGTGTGATGAAAATATAGCCATAAGCTTAAGGCGGTCATAACATGCTGTAGTTAGCACAAACTCACCTCATCTCAATAATATTATGCCACAAAAAAAAATTCGCCACTAAATATTACAAAATAATTACTTTTTCCAAAAAATTTAACCGACGATAGAAGCAATTAAAAAGGGGGGAAAAATTGTAAATCTTTTTAGTCTTCCAAACGAAGCTCCTAAACTAATGTTAGTAACTAATTTTGGGTCAACGACAAACTTTTTTAAAAGGTATCTCGCAGCCATGCTTAAAAATACAGCTTATACTTTTAAAAAAAATTGTCGTCGACTCAAAATTAGTTACATTAGTTTAGGAGCTTAGTTAGTAAGACTAAAAAGAATTATATTTAATTTTGCTTCTATCGTCGGTTAAATTTTTTGTAAAAAGTAATTATTAAAATATTTTTTACAGTACATTTGACCACCGCTCAGTAACAATTCTAAATAATCTAACTACTCTGCCATGGTGTGAAATAGTTATAAACTTGAGGCCATTTTGAGGGACATTGCATGTCTAGTACGTAAGCACTTTGCAGCTCATGCTAAGTGGGCTCTAATAAAATTTAAATTATGCCTATTTGAGCCGTTCAACTTCACAGTGGGCGCGGGTCCTCAAACTGTGACATCACCGCAGCTATTGATCCAATCACACGTGCTGTGAGCATCTGAGAGCTATTCGCGGCACAGATGCATTACATCATGCAGGTCAACTGGCTGACCTAGACCGCTGGCTTTTGTTGTCGCGAACAATGGAGTATCTGGATGCTATGAGGTGGTATGTGCGAGAATTAAAATATACCCGCTTTAAAAAATGAAATGAAATGTACACAACATTAAAATACAAATGGTGGCTTTATCGCTAAGAAGCGGTCTCTACCAGACAACCATTTTCGATTATAGAAGGATAGAATATAATACGCACGCAATGTTCACGTACAGAAAAAAATAATAATCCACTACACTACACTTTTTAAAAGTAGTTTCTGAAGTCCTTACTAATCTATATATATAAAATTCAAAGTCCTGACTGACTGACTGACTGACTGACTGAGATATCAACGCACAGCCTAAACTACTGAAGTTAGAAACTTGAAATTTTTACAGTTGGTTCCTTTTATGACGTAGGCGCACACTAAGAAAGGATTATTGGAAATTCCACCCCTAAGGGGTTTAAATAGGGGATGGAAGTTTATATGAAACTCCGTCATTTTTCAATCTGTTTCCATCAAAGTTGGTAATTGAGCTTTCAGTTAAAAGTAAAGAAGTACGTGTGTCACAGTTTTTGAAAATTCCACCCCAAAATCTAATTCCACGCGGACGAAGTCGCGGGGGCAAAAGCTAGTTTAATACAATTTAATGGTGCCGGTGACTTCGTTCAAGAGAATATAGTTTTTAAAAATCAAACTATTTGACTTTCCGGAATAAAAAGTAGCCTATGTCACTCTCCAGGTCCTCAATTATGCCCATGCAAAAAGTTAAGTCGATCCGTTGCTTCCTTGCAGAGTGACTAAGAACAAACAAACACACTTTTGCACACACACACTTTTTATAATATTAGTAAGGATTATTAAATACCCACGGGCCTTCATTTCACAGTAATATTGAAATGAATTACCTGGTCTGTTAAAAAAAAAAATTCAGCATTTAAAATTAAAACATTTAACTACACATCGATGTATTTAAATGAGCAAGAGTCCACGTGTGTTTTGTTTTCGCACTCACAATAAAATTGTGCACTATAATATCCCCTTCGAAGTTTGCTAATCTCTATCTCAGATTAGCTTGCCGCCGTGATCAAAATTCGATCGGAATGTTGTTTTGTTCTTGAAGACAATCTTCAATCTTATTTTACTTTATTAAACAGCAAAACTTTTACTTCCCAAGTCCAAATGTATTTAAACTTTTCGAACAAGAAAAAACTGACGGAATCTAATTGGAAAAAACATGTTTCCATTTCATACCACAGATCAGAATTTCACATTGAAATGAAAGTCACGTCTCTTATCTCTCCAAGGGAATTGGTGGATATAAGTTCTTTCATTTCACGAGGGCACGTGGCTCATGGCTGTGTGTGTGTCGTATTTGTATAAGTGAGAGCGAGAGCTTGCTCGCGTCTGACTGTTCCCACCTAGGCTCCTGGCAGGCAAGCACACTTACGCAATGTGCATGTACACGACATACCCACAAAAATGTAGCTTATGTTATCTAGACCGACTTCGTCGATTGACACTTCGTTCATCAAAACCGGCTCAGAAGTTAGGCGCTGCGGTGGAACATAAGTAAATACACATACATAAATATACAGACTGCTAAAATCATAACACTTCCTTTTGGCTTTGGCGTGGTCGGGTACAAATACAACATTTTCACATATCAAAATCCACCGTTAGCAGTACTACTAGGTACTTAAAACAAAAGGTGCTATTTCACCGAACAGCTAAAAATATCGGATCAACAGTTCCATTTGCCTACAAATAAAAAAGGTCAGAAGTTATTCAGATCATTTGGGACGGGAGTGAACGTTACAGAACTGGGTTATACCTAAATACACAGATTTTTTAATGCTTCTAGCTTTAGCTCTTTCAAGCGCAACTCGAAAATAAAGTCTGAACAAAGTCTAAGTTTGCCGCAGAAATTCAAGTCTTAGATAAACTTTTATATTATTACTAGCTAGCTTTTACCAGCATCTACATCATTTTTTAAATCTACAGATGCCTATCCTGATATCCTCTGTATATTATCTTCCTCCAAGTCTTCAACTTTGCAAAAAATCGCGTCAACTCGTTGCTCTATTGCCGTTTGAAGGACAAACCAACCAACAAACACACTTCTACATTAAAAGTACGAATTTTTTAGACCTTAAAGTACAAAAGACCTATAGTTTTTTGCGCTTGACAACAATCAATGATGAAAAGCGCTAGATCGGTGTGCGCTTGCCTAGAAGATGCCTATTCATTTTTTTTAGAATAAAATAGAATACAATAATTTTTTATTAAAATAAACTTTTACAAAGAGTTTTCGAATCATCAAATGAATCGATCACTGGTTTGGAATGCCGTTTTGCATTGAAGTTACAAATTATACGTTGCAGAAAACACGGACGGACGTTGGAAACGAGTTCCACACCTTGGCGGTTCGTTTCAGAAACGTTGAAATGTGTATATTTTTATTGTGTTTTGAATTTATTTGAATATCTATAGAAATTGTGGTTTATCTCAACGTCAGCGGTTCGTTTTAATCGGCGGCGAGTGGGTGGAGGCCGCAGAGGCAGCAAAGGTCGTGTCAACGCCCACTTCCCATTTTAGATTAAAAAGTAGACCGCGAAGAGACAAATATTCGTATTTTAACAAATTAACAACAACTTTTACCCGGGGTTTTGCTTCCATCATCTATTAAAAGTAATCCGAAATGGGAATTCCTATAGAAATATGGGCGTTTTTAATCTAAAGGGATTTCTATACAAAATTAGTAATTTTATTATTTTTTTCGGTTTTTCATATATATTTTTTTTTGTTTTCAAACCACCCCTGTGTTAAGGCAACAAAAAAACAAAAAAAAAAATCAAATCGGTCAAGCCGTTTTTGAGTTTTAGCCAGACTAGCGAACAGCAATTTTTATTTATTTATTTATAGAAGATTAAAATCTAAGTTTTTCAAAATTCTATAAAAAGTGAGCCCTTGATTCGGTCTATCAGAGGTGATCACACTGACAAGTATATAATGTAATGTTATGTAATGATGAATGGACATATTATCTAACTAAATCCATAGAAGAAAAGTTGACTGACTGACTGATTTATCAAGGCAGAGCTCAAAGCACTGGACGGATAGGAAAGACAAAAGCTAGTATAATATAGGCGTCAGCTAAGAAAGAAAGAATTTTTAAATATACAACCCCCAAGGGTGTAAAATAGGGCTTTGAAAGTATGAGAATCGAACCCAACATGAGTGGAGCCACGGGCAAAAGTTAGTAAGATATTCGTAGGGAGACAAAGTAGATCTAGAATGTCGATTCAACAAAATTAGATGTCAAATTCGAGAATATCGAAGTAACTAGGCACCCGTTAGAATCGCTCCAGAAAGCGGAGTATTACAGTGACCTAACTTTTTATATATTCCTATATTCACATCATTATTTCAGATTCCGAATACACGAGTAAAAATATATTCCTAAAAATTTTTGCATCGTTATTTAATAGGCACACAGAAAAATTCTTCAAGTTTGTACCTTACTAGCCAACGCGATGTTGTAGTTTTTTTAATCCCGTTTATACTAAAATATTTGTATGTTGTTTATATTGTGACCAAACATATAACATAAGAATTTATACATTTGAATACAAACATGTATAAATTCTTATATAATATGCAAACAAGATTTTTATTAAAATTGAAGTTGAAGTAAATATTATTTTCAGGCATAAAAAGTGTTCTATGTCACTTAAGTTTCCCCTGAAAAATAGCATTGCAGCTTGCTGTGGCTTTGTGCTGAGTGAGGTGCCTTAATTTTCAACGTCTATTTCTACAATTATTTGTTTCGTGGAGAAATTAAAAAAAAATATCTATCTATATCTAGTGGGCTTCTTATATTATGTGTTTTAGCAGCTATAGGCCGTACCATTCTCACCTTGGAGGACCTAGGCTCTGCAAATCCTGCTTTACCTAAGAGTATTATTTACTGAGAAAATGCGAAAATGTTTTTCGATATATTATGCGGTACGCGATCGATGTAGATATACCAACAAATCAAGTTTCCGTTCCTTCAGACACAAAGATCTCTGTTCAAGCAACTTGAGTTACGTAACAAGAACTTAACTTTAATGATAGAGCTCTGAATTACTGCGTCGAGATTTTGTTTTCTTATAAACCTTTTTCCTTCAATACATAAGAACGTACTCGTTAAAAGCTTAATAGCACTTGAAGCTCGGAACGCGTGTGATAAAGTCAAAGTCAACTTACCGCCAAAGTCAAAGATTCCTATTTTGAAGTGGGTACAACTGTAGCTTGGTACACTTCTTGAACGTTATAATCTATTGCAAGTTTTTATTCTGATGACGAGATCTTTGATCTCACCTAATGGTAAGTGACAATGCAGTCTAAGATAAGCCTTTGACATTAACGTTAAGGTGACAAATAGCCACCGCCAAAATGATCCAACAGACCCGCAGGGTGAGTATGGGCATGGGACATATTATCCACGGGGAAAGGATAAAATGTTTATCATCCCGCTCAGATTTATCCACCTGTCGAATATGGCCAAAATGGTGGAAATATGATAATATCCACAGTAGATATACTTATAGGAATATACTGCTCCTCTCCCCTGTCGCCATGCTTTAGCATAGGGAGAAGACAATTTTATCTCTTGTCAGTTGATAAAATTGGGGATAAAGTATCTCCTGCCCATGCTCACCCTCAGTGGCGTAACTATGGCGTTTGAGGCCCGTGGCAAATTCATCGTATGGGGCCCTCCCTACCCCAATATAAAGAAGCTCAACCAATGAGATACCTGACCGGGGGCCCCTTCAGGCTGGGGCCCGTGGCATTTTGCCGTCTTGCCACCCTATAGTTCCGCCACTGCTCACCCTGCTGATGGTAGTAGATCCTTAGAGTATATCCACTGTGGACATTTTTCCAACGTTTTGCCCATGCTCGACAGGTGGATAAAGCTGAGCGAGGGGATAAACATTTTATCCTTTCCCTATGGATAAGATATCCCCTGCTCATGCTACCCTGCAGGTGCTTAAAACTTTGTCATTAAAAAAGTGGCGAGTCTCGTTTAAAATGCTGGCACCGAAGTTTCATGATCAATTTGCACCAGGCCCTTAACGACCAATATCACCAGCAGTATTTTATGCTACCCTAGTAGCAATATTCAGTTGGCCAAGAGACATTGTGGGTGGCGGACGTTGCCGGCTCCCGAGCTATCATTTCCCGCGCGCTTATTCAATTTTATTTTATCTGTGAACGTGACATTAGCGTTATAAATAACATCTTTTTATATTGTTGGCTCATCGGTTTTTTGATTTGTGGCGGTGTGGTTTATAAAGGATGCAGTGTATTTTGTGGACATGCGTTGTGAACATCGAAACGAGAAACGTAATCGTAGAATTTCCAATTTCTGATAGATTTTGCTGGAAATGTATGGTATGCTTAAGAAGAAGTTATGATAGCATTTACATAATAAGTTTCTCTCTGAGTGAAGAGAATATATTCGTAGTAGCAGAGCACTTTTAGCCCCATGCGATAAAACATTTTATATTTAGACATTATTATCCAAAGCGATTTGTTTTTATTCATGACAAGACTAGATGATGCCCGCGACTTCGTCCACGTGGATTCAGTTTTTAAAAGAAAGTAGTCTATGTCATTTCTCTAAACTATGCTCGTGCAAAAAATCACATTGATTCGCAACTCTGTTGCGGTGTGATTGAAGGACAAACCAACAATGCAACAAACAATAAAACACTTTCGCATTTATAATATAAGGAGTCAGGGCAGTAAGGAAGTGAGGAAGGACATTAGTAGGGATAGTCCTTGATTGCAATCTCACCTGATGGTAAGTGAAGTCTAGGATGATAACAGGCTAACAAGTTAAAACTAGGATCACGGTTTTAACTAATTATGTGATACTTACTTTTTTTTTAAATGCCTGTTAAAATACCTGTCACCGCTGCTAGATAAACAAGTTTAGTAAATCTCTTGTAAATGAGTATCGGCTATTTATCTAATTAGCAGATTTAATAAGCATTTTTAACGTTTCAAAATGCTAATTAATAAAATTAATGCTTATCTTAGTAGTTAATTTGCGTCATATAATGATATTAACTAAAAATATGTTGATTAGACAGATTGTAAAGCTCCAGTGAATTTTTTGATACAAAATAGCAACACACTTATGTTTGAAATGTGTTTTAACCCGAGATATGTCATACTTTAGTTACTAGAGGGACTAACTTCATACTTCTCCTTCTACATCGTCAATCGATATACTCACTTTACTGCCGGAAATCAGGGTAAAAACATGACGAAGATGCCTCTCGAAAACTCGATGTCAATACTTGCAATTTCTGCATGAATGCTGGTGTGAAAAAGTTGTGTATAATTTTTTTTCACGTAGAGACATCGAAACCCGCGATGTAGATTGCATGAGATAATTGGCAAGCTTTTACCCAAAATCTCTTGTAGGGATTTCCACGCGCTTTGGTTTTGCGCCGCTTGAATCCAGCGGCTTCCCGCGACTCGTTAGATTAAATCTGTCAAACCCACTGGGGATGAAATGAAATGAACCCACTAGGGATCTGCTAATCCAGCATCTTGTTACCATATAAATGTCTGTGTTCATATATAAACAGATATTTTTCCTTTAGGGAAAGTTTCATTGTTTACGAGATAAGTAAATATAAGTTAGTAAGGTAGTCGTGTGCCAGATCCGCGTCTGATAGCATCGGTTGTTTTCTTTTGCCTTGTGATAGATACATTTATTTTTTCCTTCTTCTCTGTCTTGGATATTCTACGTAAGTAAATAGAGTAATCTAATAAAAAGTAATATCCTTCTTGATGTATTACCTATATTAATTCAGCGATATCCCCTACATCCGTATATGGTAAAATGACAAAACACTTGTTAGAAAATGCATTTTCAATGGTAATGGATATAATTTATTGAAACATGATGTTGCAAACACGCATGTTGCTCGGGCTTTCAAACTTCAACACAGGGTTACCGCAACCGTTACCCGTTAAAACCCCATCCCCACACGGACAAAGTCGCGGGAAAAATCTAGTAGCCCTGTAAAAAAAAATACGTTTAGTTCTTATGCAACTACTTATTATGCTAAACAAACTAACTCCACGTTAAATGCGCAAATAATAATTAAGTTTAATAAACTTTTTCATACTTAAGTAGAAAAGAGTATAATTTCTACGATATAATGTATAATGGGGTCAACGTACTCTATAAACCCTGTTTAAAAGACCATTGTCTAGTTGATGGAACGCTTTCCACGTCATTCCAACGGTTATTTATTATTTACAGCTTTATAAAGATTATTTTCTTTTTAATGGATTGTTTGAACGAGCATAAAACTCATTCCATTTACCAAAACGTCTTCAAAATCGGCGTTTAACATCAATTATTGTGATATTTTAGCGTATAGTAGTATTTTTAATGTAATGTGTGCGGAGAGAAAAGCTTTGTGGCTTTCGCTTCCGCCTACCGTAGACTGTCTACGAACTCGCTACGAGTGGTGTAGCCTGTGCGAACTATGTGTAGAATAGTAAGTAATGTAAAAGCTGCCTTGAATTATGTACATAGTAGAACTAGTACAGTATGTACTAGTTTGATCAAAGTTGACTGAGTGCAGTCCAAGAAAAAATCTTTTAGAATAATAATAATAATTAATTAGATTAGATTAGAATTTCACTCAGGCGTAACTTTTGAAAATGTCATTAGTTAGATATAATTTTTTCTGAACCGTGTTCTAAAATAAGTCTGAAATAACATCAACTAAGCATCAAAAACATCAAAACACAGGTATTTAAAAGTAAAACAAAAAGAACAAGGGCTTTGAAGAAGTAATTTTCTTAATTTACGTGACTTTTTGAACCTCGACTGTGTCGTTTGGACGGCTTTTTATGTAAGGGAATTATAAGTAGACTTAATAAAAATAAAATTAACTCAACAATAACTTTTTTATAGAATAATATTAGCCAAGCTTAACTTGAGTAATGCTTACTCCAAATAAGCGCAAAGCTTGTGTTATGAGTAGATACGACTATAGTGAATCGAACCTTCGATCTTTCAGTTTCAGTCCGATTTTAACCTTTGGGGTATTGAGACTATTTTAGTATCTATTTTTAGTAATTAGTTACTACATGATATGACTGTCCGATTAAAGTTTTTTAATTCCCGCAGGAAATCTTTAATTTTTCGGGATAAAATGAAGCCTGTATATTAATCCTGGGTATGAGTTATCTCCATCCAAACGAAATCAGAAATCAGAAAAAATTCATGCGTTGTGGCGTGAAAGAGTAACAAACATACACACATAAACTGTCGCTTTTATAATTGTGTGAAGTGTGATTAATTATTTGTAGTTAGCGTTCAGTTGGAATGCAGTTCTAATGCTGTTATGTCACCACCACTATTGTTCAAACTGTAATAAAGTTATCTAGTCTGCTTTCAGTTTAAATGAAGTACGTCAGCATCGAACTAAGTGTTCCAGCGAACTTCATAACATTCTGTAGTTTAAAGCCTGCCTTGACCTCTTAATATAAAAGTAGATGAAGTATGTTAATGATGTCCAGCAATCCAAATAGCAATCAAGCGCCTCCCCGCCCATTCAAAGCCAACCCTTTGTTGTTTTGTCGCCATCAGTGAACACGCCTGTCTATATGTCAATTATATCGGCCCAAAAAATGTTTGACCTACTTTATCAAAAACTAGCTGGTACCCGTGACTTCGTACGCGTGGATTGAGGTTTTTTTCGGAGTCCCACGGGAACTATAATTTTTTTCGGGATAAAAAGTAGCCTATGTTTTAATCCAAGGTATATAATAGGTATAGTTTAAATTTCAGCCAAATCGGTCTAGTACTTTTTGAGCCAATTCGTTACAAACATACACACAAAAGTACAAATCTTTCCTCTTTATAATAGTAGTGCAGAAGTGTAGATGTAGATAAAAGTGTATTCCACAGAATCGTATACTTTCAAAACTAGCTATACTACATGTATAAATCGTTCAAATTATAATAATATAACTGAAACAAACCGAAATATTATCCTAAAATCATCTTTTTTCAAGTTTTCGTTAAATATGCAACACCAACAAAATATATGGAACCATACTTTTGCTTGCGACTTACAACAACAACAAAAGTACAACAAAAGTACCTACGTAACTCCGGTTACAACGTGTTTGCATGCAAAATGAAACAGTCAAGGCTTTGACGCTAAAAAAATTCAGTTCTTTTAGTATTCGCTAAGCATACACCAGGTCGTGTTGAATAATTTAGCTGAGCTTAGCACGGCCTAGGTCAAAATTTGAAATGCGAAAATGCGCATACAGCCTAGGTCTAGTAGGCTTTACATTTAACTTAATTTTCACTTCTTTGCCCTTTCGAGATGCAATGATTTGCGCAACATGTCTGACATTAAAAATAAAAAAAAAAGAATTAAAAAAAAAAAAATCCTTTACCTTCTATCTAAGTTTAATGTTTGTGCTAGGACTGGAGTAGGCATTAATGTTACAGGTGGCGTTTGAACCAGCGACCTTTCGGTTTTCAGTCCGACGTCTTCACCGCTGCTCCATTGGGAGTTGAAAAGCTTAATTGTATCGTAACGAAATATTAAATGCAATCTATATTGGAAGCGGAGTAATCTGGAAGTGTTATTTCAGTCAGTATATTACTGAATCCATACCCCTATCGGTTTTACGCGGCGTTGTATGGTATCGTACCGTATTTCCATATTACTTTGCAATACCTTTATGTGCACTCGATCCATCGGGTCATAAGGTAATTTAGGTCAACAAAAGAGCGGTTCAGAAATATTAAAAACCCTTCAACAATAATTATATAGGTAGGTTCTAGCAAAGGGCTCATAAAACTGTGCAAATATCGCGTGCCTAATACAATATCTATAATAACTCGTCTCCAGGGCTATATTACGTACCTATTAAGGGCGATTAAGGTCAGACATCGGAGACAGGAAGTAACAACAATAAGACACCTTTTTAACCGACTTCCTAAACAGGTAGAGGTTCTCAATTCGTCGGAATCTTGTTTTTAATTATTTTTTATGTACGGTCGGGGACTAAATATGTTTACCACTTTTCAAATTAGATTCTTCGTAACCCTGCGTTCAGTAAGGTCTATAATGCTATATCAAGGCATTTGTTACGTTATAAAAATTTCATGTATCGTTTTATCAAAAAAAGTTTATAATGACTTTTCTATACAAATATTTAGTAATAAAACTCATTTCGTAAATTCAAGTTTGACACGTTAGATCATTGCACTTGTAAAAGTGTCAATTAATTATCAAAAATATTAGATTTGTTATTTGAAATTTAAATATACAAAATAAATACAAAATGGAAGCTTAATCATAATTCTAATGGTGAAGTTCATATTGTGCATTGAATCATAATGATGCTGGTAGCATCCACAGTCAAAAACAGTCAAAAGGAGGTGGATGAGCTATGGGGATGCGTGGTGTTTCTGCAGCATTTTACATTGATGTTCTGCAGCAAAATTCCGACAACCTAAGTTCAAGATAATGCGCTGAGCTACTATTCCATGGTTCAATCTGCACCGTGGCAGTCATCTCGTTCAATAGCCCGCTCGATCTGCTGATTTGAAAAATTTATGGGGCTTAGTGATTCAAAGGTGGGACTGTCAGAATCAAAGAAATCCTCAAAGCACACCTCAGAGTCTTAGATCACGTTGCACTGGGGTATGGGATCATATGAACTGACTTATCGCCTTGTCGCGTCTATGCGAGAGAGTCTACGTGTTGTCATTGCAGCGAATGGAAGCTAATTAAGCTAATTTTTTATTTATACTAATATTGTTTAGTTTCTCAATAAGTAATAAAATTAAGAAATAAAGATTCTTTGAAATTTCATTGCATTATTACTTCCGTTTTCTCATTTTGGTAACTCGTGTCCTGTGCTCGTGTCTATATGAGATGATCAAATTACTAGCTTTTGCCCGTGACTTCGTCCACGTGAAGTTAGGATTCTAAAATTTCCATGGGAACCCTCTATTTTTCCGGGATAAATGTCGCTATCCAAATCCTCAACTATATCCATGCAAAAAACCATGTGGATCTATTGCTCCGTAGCTGTGTGATGAAAGGACAAACCAACAACGAACAAACAAACACTTACATTATTTTATAACATTAGTAAGGATTTTTTGTTCCAAAAAAGGTTTTCTACATCTAACCTATTTAGCAGTCACCTACTAAAGAGACCGCTAAAGGACTGTCTAAGCACCGCTACATGTTAAAAAGTCTATGATCTATGGCTAATCAAATCACATATCGACCTTCTGACACAGATGTGTGCATGCAATTATGAATCTTAAGGTGGTAAACATTTTCTGTCCGCGACTGTATATTCCCCGATTACTCGAAGACGCCTGGACCGATTTGGAAAATTCTTTTTTTGTTTGAAAGGGTCCCATTATCATCAGGTCAGAATCTGATGAAGGGATCCTGGAGAAATCGAGGGAACTCTTCAAATTTTATAGGCACAATTGATATACTTTGTAGTGGCGTTTGAAGTCGGTTTTGTAAAAAGAAAATTCATCATTGTGCACGCGGCACTGTGTGTGTGAGCTTGTTTGTAAAAATATGACACTCAACTGTAGGTGGCTTACTGAAACCATTGAAACACACGTCACTTCTTCATGTACGTGTAAGCCTGGCTACTCTTATAAGACGTATCCCTATTCCGCCACAATATATTTAATACGTAATTCCGCCCTTATAGTAACCAAGACGCTGCTTAGAATACATAATTTGGATAAAAATAGAAGCATTGAATATACCATTTCTGTTTACCCGCGCTAACGACGTCGGCGATTGTATAACCGCCTTGAATTCGAATTAGGGCTGCCTGTATGCATAGCTCTTTAACCCCCAACGGAAAAAGATGTATAAGTTTGACGTGTGTGTCTGTATCGGTGTGTCTGTCTGTTCCCTCGTAGCTCCCTAACGAATAGACCGATTTTGTTGCGGTGTCCCCTGTTTAAAAGCTGACGTGATCAAAGTAGATCTTAATATCTATTATCTGAAGATCTGTTCAGGCGTTTGATGATCATCAGCTAACTTCCTATTCGACAAAACTTACACAAGTCAGAATGATTTTTTTTTTTAATTATTTTTATTAGTGTAGTGTTACTTCGTGGGTAATTCCAAGAGATCCTACAAAAACCATTGTCGTACTGAAACTCGAAATCTCTCGACACTGTCGATAGATGCAACTCATACTAAGACTTCAGGAACCAAAGGGTTTGCATCAAATTTTTTATTCGATTTTATTATCTCTAGGAAAGATTTCTTCTGTTACCGGTAACCCTACCCCTTGGTTACCTAACTGGAGCATATCGTGAATTTTTTATGCAAAGATCGGTTTACGACCCTCGAAGGACTGCTATAATACTGTTATTATACTTCTATAGCGCGGCCATTCTTATTAATTTTTTTTTTATTTACTTTAATGCGCGTGTGAAGGGCATACCTTTCCTTCTCAGATATTCCAGAATACGGATGCGAGAGATGGGCATGGAAACTTTGAACTTTATTTTGTTTTCAACCGACAAAAAAAGGAGGAGATTCTCAATTCGTCGCGTATATTTTTTTGACCAGGCATGACTTTTCTGAAATTTCCTTTTCAAATTTAAATGGAACCAACTTGAAAAGAGCAACTGCTGAGTTTCTTGCCGGCTCTTCTCAGCAGAATCTGCATTCCGAACTGGTGGTAGATTTATGACGTGTCATAAGAGCTACAAGGTAGCCTACATGAAATAAATACATTTTGAATTTGAATTTAATTTGAATTCGAGGTAGACGCTATATCCATTAAAAAAAATCTTCAAAATCGGACGACTCTGCGGAAAGTTATACGATGTATTTAGAACCTCCTCCTTTTTTTTCGTGGGTTAAAAATGTTTGTCGCCGACTCAAAATTAGTTTAGGAGCTTAGATAGTAAGACTAAAAAGATTTATATTTTTAACCCCCCACGCAAAACTACGTAGCTGCTGACCGACGCGTTACGATTGCTACGCTGCTACGCTTGGACGATGTTAGAATAAATTCTACTTAAACTGCATTGTGACTTACCATCAGGGGAAATCGCCGTCAAGGCCTAACTTGCTACTTAATATTAAAGTAAACCTGTTCCGTAGAAAATACTTAATTATATCTTTTGCTTTACTATATTATCCATTTCAAGAGAGCTTACACAACACGAACTGTGAAGTTTGTCTATCTTCAACGTTGCAGCTTTGAAATAAACTTTTCTTTTTCTTTTGGATTAGAGCGAACTAAGATTATTGCGTAGTGGGGTAAAGTGAGATTTTTATATCTTTCGTTCCAGGTAGGTTATATTATATTATCCTGGAATACACTAACTTTTTTATAAAAACATCTTCACCTTTATTCGAAATAAAATTTTGTAGAAAAGCCAAAAAAGCAATATCTGAAGTCAAATTTTCGTAAAAATATGTAGTTTTAGTTTAAAGAACTCAAAGATTTTTGTGTAAATCCTTGAAACAGAACCATAAAAACTAAAGGCATGTAATTAAACGAGCTTCTATTTAATACCATTATTGGCTTCTAAATTACTAAGTCAGCTTCAACTAGTGAGCCTCTAAAAAATATAATTTTAGCATCTATATTTATAACTTAGCTTCAAACCGTGAACTCCTAAAATACTTAAATATTAGCATCAAATAATACACCAAATCTTCAACCACATTTTTATTTTTTTTTTGTGAGAAAAATGAAATAAAAAAATGTTTCTAACTAAATAAAAAAACTTTTTTTTTGATAAAATGAAATTAAAAAATGATTGTTTTTAAATTTAACTCAAGATAAATACCTAAACATAACATTATAACATTTTTGAAAAAAAAAATCAAATTTTTTTTCAACTTTTTTTTTAGTTTTAGGTAGGTTTACGATCCCAGCAGAACCTAAGTGCCCGGCCTTCGGCCGGGCACCTGAATATTCATGTATAACCCTAACCTAACCTAACTTTAGTTTAAAGAAAAAATTATACAAAAATAATTGCAATATTAACACACTAACAACAGAACAACAAAAAAAAAACAAATGCATGTTTTGAATGGCGCTCTCTGATTGGTGCAAATAGCCATAACCAACGAGATCGTGCAAATTGCCAGTCGCATTGTGATGGTACGCAGCTGGATCGTCTAGTGATATCTAGTGGATTGATTGAGTAAAGAAGAGTATTCTAATTATAGGTAAAACACTTCAGGATCGAGAGACATATTGGCTTCTGGCATGAACACTGTTATGTACTAAGCACCCTGCGGGTTAGTTCATTTCGTCCGATGGACAAAGTAGGCTACCAAATCATTCTACTTTAGCTGTCGCGGATTAATTATGAACAAACTTCAAAAGAATTATGTTATGCATTCTCCAACCTTCAGAAAAACAGGGAAATCCTAGAGAGTTAATTTATCAATTTAAGTTTAAAATACGAGTAGAATGAATGATTAGCTGATACAGTGTACGAATTTGCCTCTTTTTGGGCCGTCGTTCTGACCGAATTCCCTCTAGCACGGGGGAAACCCTACGCCGCTCCACGGCCTTTTATCATTGTTATGGGGGCACAGCCGACTCTCTTTCGCTGCGAAGCGCTTTGGTGTTCCCATACACCCCGAAGGGTTGGTACAATTCTTTTCATTGAGCTTATAGCTCGCCCCAATACCATGGTTTTACTTATTTGTATTCATTGTTCAGTTTGATATAGATTTGGCCAAATCTAAGTCGAGAGTCGTGCTGTAAGACATGGCGTGTTTGGTTGTGCCGGAAATTCGCCGCCAAGAACGCCATCGAACCGTGTACCACTTAGTAATAACTTTGACTCATCTGAGTCAAACATATTAATTTAGCCAATACTCAATCAGCCTCAGTGTCTCAATCCCTGTAGTATTTCATCATGGTCACCCTACCTATTACCCTATCTTGTCCTCTATTCCAAAGTAATATCATGGTCACCCTACACCTAAGTTTGTAAATACAATAAACAAAGGATTCTAATTTTCCTACCTGCTTGTAGGGAGTACCGTTGACCCACACCCGTAGCTCGAAGGTCGCTCTGGTATCTCGGAGTCTCGTACATTTGAAGACTTAATTTATAGTGAATGATTTCTAAAGTTTTCATTCATACCTAACTTCTAACTCAAAGTGAATCTAGAATCTAGTCTATTAGTTATGTAAAACAAAATAAGTCAAAGTTTCTTTAGACTGCAATATTATTCCATCTCGTTCACCTATCTGCTTTATTTATGAAAGAAATCAGGCTTCTCTATCGTGATAGAATAAACTGACCCTAAGTAATTTAATGTCGCCTATTGACCTAAATTAGTGCACTAGTCTGCACTTTCTAAACTGACTGCCTACTGAAGAGTCGTGACTCAATTTCGGATATAGTATTTCACTATTGGATTGTTCGGTTCAGCCCGCCACACGTTACAGATGTTAAGTCTAGGGTTCAACTGAATACTAATAAAACACTAAATCAATTTATGTAGACAGAACCTTTGAGAACATTCCATTATTGAATACCTTAGGAGAAATATTAGGGTTGTTCAGTAAAAGATGATAATTATGACTTCATAGATTTATTTTCCATTTTATTAAATCTACTCAAAAGAAACTGTTTGATTATTTAGATTGGTTCCAAATGGGGACATTTGAGAACCAACCGGGTTTTCCGTTCCTAGCAGCCATTCTAAGACAAGGGAAAACGGAAATACCCAAATGAAAAACCCTTGTGGCATTCTAACCTAAGACATCTTAGACTAAAATATACACACATGCTACAAAAGGTGTTAAATGCTTAAAAGAATATGTACACTTTCTACTAGTGGTATCAGGGAGACAAGACATTTTATAGTTTTAGTAGAAATTACAACACATAGTACATTACGTTAAATAAATTCACAGATAATAAGTTATATTTTATTCTCGTTTTCACAACTTCCTGACTATATTTTATATAAATGTTCCTCTTCCAAAACAAGTGGTATGTGTGCCAAATTATTACATTTCACTCCCTCAGATTTGACCACATTAATCTGATTAATAAAAAGAGCAGATATAGGACAAATGTCAGAAATAAGATATACATCATAATAGAGAACCCATCGTCTCAAGATATCTCTCTCACACGTCTCCTATCCCTTTGTTCTTCTGCATACAAAGCATCGAGAACTATATCTGGATACATTTTAATTTCTTACAATAATGAACGCCTAAACCCGGACGTTACGGAAACCCTTTATCTGTGAATTTACTTATCTCAAAATATAATTATTGGAATATTTGTACATTACCGGGAATATTCAGGCCTCGTTGCGCACACACACTTGCTTATAAGCTTAATTATAAACTATTGCACTGATTCTACTTTTATGTATAGATCTATTAAAATAGGTTAAAATTTATACAATCTTAGGATTAATTTATTGGAGAATGGAGTCGACTCTGCTGGAAGAGCCCTCAACCCGGAATGCCTTCTCGAAAAGCACCCCCGTGTATCTCCCCTTCCGAGTCCTTATCACCCCTTCTCCAAACTGAAAAATAGAAAATCCCCACCAAAGTAAACTGCCTTAACTTGATTCGTCATTTTAGGTTTCCGCCAAACGTTTAGGCCAATTATCGATAGCGTCATTTACTATAGTCACGCCCATTTAAGATTCCCGCCAAAATGTTTCGGCCAATCATCGAAAGCGTCATTTTACGGTCACGCCTTGCTTTTTTGTTTATTTTCTATGCCCTTCGCCTCGGTTCGGCTATGTCAATCTACACATCTGGTTTCAATATTTTGTGAAGGCAAAATGTTTCAACTAGATTTATGATCTGATTCTAAATGTTTCCTTTTAAAACGTCTGCACTTCTATTGCAATTTCTAAAGACCCTTTTTTGTTCTAATCTTAATGTGTTTCCAAAATCCCTATACTTTGTTTTTAAAAATAAACTGCCTGCACTTTGAAATATTTATGAGGGTCCAAGTGTTCACTTAGAAATTCTCTTTTATTTTTTTCTGCGTTTCAAATTTATTTTTAATACCCATGCAAGAGAAATGGGGAAAAAAAATATGAGCTATGTCTGGCCATCTCACACTCCCCCAAATAGATTTTTAATACACCTAGTATTTCTTATACCTAACTCTCTACTAGTTGTTTGAAAATCTATTTCCTCACCTAACATAAACTGCTATCTATGTTGATGCCGATAGGTCTCACTAATCTCCATTGTTCGCGCTAATCCTTAATGGAATTCATTCCTTTACGAGTTTGCATAATAGCGGAACAAATGGATCGCATTGTAATTCCCTCTTATCTCGTTAGTACGAGCGTCAACCAAAGTGTATACGTTATTGTATGGAATTGCCCCTATCACGTAAGGTCCCTCATAAAGTCGCATGAATTTCTTTGTTAATTTTTTATCAGCGTCCGACCTCGCAAAAGTCCTCAACTTCACCAAGTCGCCTATCTCAAACTGTATTAACTTATGATTCCTATTATAATAGAGCTCTCTATTCTCCGCCGCCTTTGTTATGTTCCGACGCGCCTGTCGTCTAATCTGTTCTAACGTTTCTCCTTGTATATCGGTTCCTTTCGCTATGTCTTTGCCGAAATCAGTTGATAGTATGGTCCGCTTTCCCCAAACTAGCTCATTCGGTGTATAACCTGTTGTGGTATGTACCACCTGGTTGTAACAATCTTCTATGTCCGGCAATAAATCTGCCCAAGACCTATGAGATTTCTCGCAGTATGTTCTGAATAGTCTACCTAATTCCTTGTTAACCCTCTCTGTCGAATTTGGTCGCGGATTCCTAGCAGATGTGTGCGTCAATTCGATACCTAATTGACGTACACCTAACTCGAAAACCTTCGATGTAAAATTCGTGCCTCTGTCTGAACATAAGGTCTTAATCTCAACTTGTTTGTGAAACTTCTTCACACATGTGAGTGTAGCCTTTCCGCTCGCCTGACGTAATGGATATAACCTGATCAATTTACTATAAGAGTCCTGCATTACAAATATGTATTTGAATCCGAAGCGTCCCGCCGGTAAAGGTCCATAAATATCGCAAAAGACCCGTTCTCCTATATCTGTCGCTATCACAGTTTTGATCGGCCCCGTGTGCTTTTCTAACGCGTGCTTTGACATTTGACACTCTCCGCAAGCCCTTACAACACGACTTATCACGCGAGACATATTCGAGAAATAGTAACGACGTTTCATCAGCGCATAAACCTTGTAGCGTCCGAAATGACCTATTTCTTCATGTATGCTAACGATCAAACTCCTTTGTAAAACCTCGGGAACATATAGTCTCAAGGTATCCCTATTTATGTCTGACCTATAAAGGACCCCCTCCTTAATCACATAATACTTTGATTCAGATGTACCTGATATTTTCATACGTTTAATTATTTCACTAGCGACCTTGTCCCGTTCTTGTAGACTACCTATCTCTTTCCATCTCGCTTGTACTACCTGTCCTAGCGATGTTTTGAATAAATTCATCTCAGGCCCCACAGACTTGTTATTCAATACGTCAGTTGTCCCTTTTATATGTCGGGATAATACGTCAGCTACTGTGTTTAATTTCCCTTTTACATGCTCGACCGTATAATCAAATTGTCCTATGTAATGTACCCAACGTATCATTCGTGCGCTCAACAATTTACATGTCTGTAAGAATATCAAACTTTTATGATCGGTCCTAATCACTAACCGTGCCCCCCTCAAATACGTTTCAAACTTCGACAAGCTAAATATGATAGCCCACAACTCTTGTTCTGTGACTGTCCACTTACGCTCCGCCTCAGTCAACGCTTTACTACAAAATCCTATTATCTGCTCTTCACCTACTTCGTTCAATTGATAAACATACCCTGAGACTCCTAAATTACTGCTATCGGTTTGTAGGTAATAAATCTCTTTCGGATTAGGATGTATGAGAAGTAATGTGTCTACAAATAATCTCTTGACCTTTTCAAAACATTCATTTACCCCATGTGTCCATGACCATTTTGTATTTTGTTTTAATAGATCGCAGAGTGGCCTAACCTCTTCGCTATACTTCGAGATAAACCTTCTGAAATAATTTATTAATCCCAAAAATCCTCGTAATTGTTTTATTGTTCGAGGGACGGGAAAATCTAATATAGCCTCTACTCGTTCTGGATCCATCCGTACGCCTTTCGTATTTACTATGTGTCCTAGCAGTTTTACTTCTACACATAGAAAACGACACTTTCCTAGCCTGCCCGTTAAGCCTGCTGATTCTAATCTGTCTAGCACTTGGTCTAAATGTTCCAAGTGTAATCTTATGTCTCCTGTGGTAAATATGACAATGTCATCTAAATAGTTAACGCAGAATCCACGCACTTCTTTTAATATAGAATCCATTGCCCTTGAAAATCCCGCGACAGATGTCTTTAGTCCTTGAGGCAAGACATTATAAGTATATGTCCTCCCCATAAAAGAAAACCCCGTATATTTTCTAGAATCCTGACTCAAAGGTATTTGAAAGTAAGCATTATTCAGATCAATTAAACTAATGTAATTCACTCCATGAAAGGATTGTAAAATTTCCGATGTGAGTGGCGGTGACCCCGCATCTCCCACCATTTTCTTATTAAGTTCGCGCGCGTCTAACAAGAGCCTTATTGACCCATCTCGTTTCTTAGTAAATGTGAGCGGGCTACAGTATGGCGTTGCCTCCTGCCTGATCACGCCTAGCCTCTCTAACTCCTCTAATTCTTCTTTAACCTGATCTCTATACGCTAAAGGCACTGGATAACTATGCTTTATAAAAGGAATCTCATCAACTAACTCAATGACGTGTTCGTACCTGTTAGTCAACCCTAATCTATCTGTAAACACCTTACAATGCTTATTCAACACAGGTAACAACATTTCCTTTTGTTCCCTACTTAAATTTGAATCATTCAAACAATACCCCTTTCTGTCCTCGCCATTCGAATCCTTACTAGATAAGCTACGTTCCTCGGACCTAGTACCTTGATTCAATATCGAATTAATTGTGGCGGCATTCGTCTCTCCCCCTAACCTTTCGACCTTACAATCCGAGTTCAGTCTTACGCAAGACTTGACCCCTAAATGCTCTATGGTCAGTGTCCGTTCACTGCCGCAATTTACTACTCCCTTTACTCGTTCTAACCAATCATATCCGAGTATCAACGACCTAGGTAACCGTCGCATAATTAGTACTGGTGCTTCAACTAATGTACTCCCTAATTTGAACTCTATTAATAACATCCTATTTGTACTTTCGCTACGTGAACCGAATGCCCCTTGTATTTGAATCGCTGGGATGGCGATTTCTGACAAAGTATTATTTCCAATTAGAATAGATTCGTATAATTCCTTAGTTATTCCGCTAATCTGACTTCCCGTGTCGATAAGTGCATTTATACTCCTCCCATACAAGCTTACACTCACTTCAGGTAACTTAGGTAAGGAATAATCAATTCCTTCGTCAATCGACTCATCAAGTTCATGGTACATTGTGTATACGTTTATTCCTCTCCTTACACACAGCTCACACTCAATACCTATCTCGCCACATTCTACTACGTTGTTAAACTGATTTTCCAATAAGATTCCTATGCTTCTAGCTTCAACCTGACAGCTACTTTCGTCGCTAACCTTTCCGCCCTTTATTAATCGTTTAAGACCTTTATCGCCAATGCCCAAGCTCTGACCCGGTCTCCATCCTTTGCTAATTAAAATATCATAAGCCACGTTCGGCCTTCCGCGTTTCGAGGTCTCTACTTTCCCCGTTCTACACAATTCTAGATTATTGTACCTCGCTTGTGTGGGGATACCTAGTTTTTTGAAGGTCCCTCTCCCCCTCCTTCTTTCGACAAAGCAGAGTTTTCGCCCTCCTTTACAAAAGTAATAGCCGGTCTAGCTCGCTCAGCCCCAGAAAACGCTGGTCTGTTAACGTTTGACCTATAACCTGACCTACTCTGGCGATAACCTCGTCCTCGGGTCGTGTTACCTCTAGTATTCCACTTATTCGCTGAAATGGCCGCGACAATAGGCCGCGCTAACGATGGCCTGTCGTAACGCCTACCTCTAAAATTATTACCTACTACCCCTCTCGCAATTCCTCTCGGCTTTTCAACAATATTTTGCTCTATACTTCTTAGAAACTTTGCCCCGTTCATGATGTTAACTTCCCCAGTCCTAGTAAACCACAACCGCTGAATATCTATCGCATAATGCCGCATAATAGAATTTACTAAGTCACTCTCGCTAAACGCAATAGTTAATGATTGCATCGATTCTACCTGTACAGCAAAATGTTCGGACATCGTCATTCCAGAATCGCTCGAATATACCGCATTGATCAACCTATACCTCACAGATTCTTGGATCTGCTCGGTCCAATAAGTTCGTCTAAAATCGGTCTCAAAATCGGCAAATGTAGCCCAGTCCTTCGAGTATAACTCCATGACCTGACGTGCGTGTCCCGTTATACATCCTAACGCTATATCGATCTCCCGATCCGACCCATTTACCGCTCTAATATACTTTTATAATCGCTTTAAAAATGCAATAGGGTTTGTAAATGGTTTTCCATCGAAATTCGGCTTGGTAACCGAAGGCTGTACTACATAAACGTTCCGAGTCTCAGAAGGAGATACACTAGATCCCGCAGACCCAACTCTAGGCCCTGGTCCATCACTACTACTTTCATTGCTTACTCCAACCGACTCGTGTGACGTAACACTCGCGCTTTCATTTGGCAATGAATTCACTTTTGAACTCAATTGTTGCAACTTTCCATCGAATTCGTTGATTTTTTGTAGAATCAACTCTAACGTCGAGTTACCTACAGTTCCCGTTTGTTCGTTTGTTTCTACCGCACCTTTATCTAATCGACCCGTTGCTACCCGCTTTGTATTCCGTTCCTTTTTACCTGCCGGCATCTTTAAACAATTCGCTTTAAAACGCTGTTCCTAACTACTTTCTAACTAATAATCGCTCAAGTCCGCCAGATGTTATATTACTTGTTTACTAAGTCGCCTTTGCGAGCCGTCTAACGAAACACGTAATAATGGCACAATTTTAAAACCAGATGTGGAATGACAATGGAGTTTGGCCCGTTCTATTGTGGGATCTCTCGGTTCAACAAAATAAATTGCAAGATAAAGCAAAGATAAACAATTAAGTCTAAGAAATAAGCAAGTGTAATGCTCCGTTCACTGCAATCTCCTCCTAGAATCCTGTAAATTTTACATTTATAAAACATACTGCTTATTTCTGCTTCTCCTATACACTAAATAAAATAAGTGCACAACATATAATTAAATGTACAACATAATAATAACATGCACAGTGTGTCTTGTCTCCCTTCTCCCTTTTCATTGTTTCACCTAAATATTTCTCCTATACCCAATCACAAGTTTCTACGTTGTGTATTTTTTTTCTAATAGGGATTATTAATATAGATCTAGTCGTAACGTTATTTCGAATACGTACATAGACCCCTGGTCACCTCCGGCATCAAAATTCCCAGGCTTTCAAGATTTTCCAGGATTATATCCTGGTCACGGCACCAAAATTCTGTGATGGTACGCAGCTGGATCGTCTAGTGATATCTAGTGGATTGATTGAGTAAAGAAGAGTATTCTAATTATAGGTAAAACACTTCAGGATCGAGAGACATATTGGCTTCTGGCATGAACACTGTTATGTACTAAGCACCCTGCGGGTTAGTTCATTTCGTCCGATGGACAAAGTAGGCTACCAAATCATTCTACTTTAGCTGTCGCGGATTAATTATGAACAAACTTCAAAAGAATTATGTTATGCATTCTCCAACCTTCAGAAAAACAGGGAAATCCTAGAGAGTTAATTTATCAATTTAAGTTTAAAATACGAGTAGAATGAATGATTAGCTGATACAGTGTACGAATTTGCCTCTTTTTGGGCCGTCGTTCTGACCGAATTCCCTCTAGCACGGGGGAAACCCTACGCCGCTCCACGGCCTTTTATCATTGTTATGGGGGCACAGCCGACTCTCTTTCGCTGCGAAGCGCTTTGGTGTTCCCATACACCCCGAAGGGTTGGTACAATTCTTTTCATTGAGCTTATAGCTCGCCCCAATACCATGGTTTTACTTATTTGTATTCATTGTTCAGTTTGATATAGATTTGGCCAAATCTAAGTCGAGAGTCGTGCTGTAAGACATGGCGTGTTTGGTTGTGCCGGAAATTCGCCGCCAAGAACGCCATCGAACCGTGTACCACTTAGTAATAACTTTGACTCATCTGAGTCAAACATATTAATTTAGCCAATACTCAATCAGCCTCAGTGTCTCAATCCCTGTAGTATTTCATCATGGTCACCCTACCTATTACCCTATCTTGTCCTCTATTCCAAAGTAATATCATGGTCACCCTACACCTAAGTTTGTAAATACAATAAACAAAGGATTCTAATTTTCCTACCTGCTTGTAGGGAGTACCGTTGACCCACACCCGTAGCTCGAAGGTCGCTCTGGTATCTCGGAGTCTCGTACATTTGAAGACTTAATTTATAGTGAATGATTTCTAAAGTTTTCATTCATACCTAACTTCTAACTCAAAGTGAATCTAGAATCTAGTCTATTAGTTATGTAAAACAAAATAAGTCAAAGTTTCTTTAGACTGCAATATTATTCCATCTCGTTCACCTATCTGCTTTATTTATGAAAGAAATCAGGCTTCTCTATCGTGATAGAATAAACTGACCCTAAGTAATTTAATGTCGCCTATTGACCTAAATTAGTGCACTAGTCTGCACTTTCTAAACTGACTGCCTACTGAAGAGTCGTGACTCAATTTCGGATATAGTATTTCACTATTGGATTGTTCGGTTCAGCCCGCCACACGTTACAGATGTTAAGTCTAGGGTTCAACTGAATACTAATAAAACACTAAATCAATTTATGTAGACAGAACCTTTGAGAACATTCCATTATTGAATACCTTAGGAGAAATATTAGGGTTGTTCAGTAAAAGATGATAATTATGACTTCATAGATTTATTTTCCATTTTATTAAATCTACTCAAAAGAAACTGTTTGATTATTTAGATTGGTTCCAAATGGGGACATTTGAGAACCAACCGGGTTTTCCGTTCCTAGCAGCCATTCTAAGACAAGGGAAAACGGAAATACCCAAATGAAAAACCCTTGTGGCATTCTAACCTAAGACATCTTAGACTAAAATATACACACATGCTACAAAAGGTGTTAAATGCTTAAAAGAATATGTACACTTTCTACTAGTGGTATCAGGGAGACAAGACATTTTATAGTTTTAGTAGAAATTACAACACATAGTACATTACGTTAAATAAATTCACAGATAATAAGTTATATTTTATTCTCGTTTTCACAACTTCCTGACTATATTTTATATAAATGTTCCTCTTCCAAAACAAGTGGTATGTGTGCCAAATTATTACATTTCACTCCCTCAGATTTGACCACATTAATCTGATTAATAAAAAGAGCAGATATAGGACAAATGTCAGAAATAAGATATACATCATAATAGAGAACCCATCGTCTCGAGATATCTCTCTCACACGTCTCCTATCCCTTTGTTCTTCTGCATACAAAGCATCGAGAACTATATCTGGATACATTTTAATTTCTTACAATAATGAACGCCTAAACCCGGACGTTACGGAAACCCTTTATCTGTGAATTTACTTATCTCAAAATATAATTATTGGAATATTTGTACATTACCGGGAATATTCAGGCCTCGTTGCGCACACACACTTGCTTATAAGCTTAATTATAAACTATTGCACTGATTCTACTTTTATGTATAGATCTATTAAAATAGGTTAAAATTTATACAATCTTAGGATTAATTTATTGGAGAATGGAGTCGACTCTGCTGGAAGAGCCCTCAACCCGGAATGCCTTCTCGAAAAGCACCCCCGTGTATCTCCCCTTCCGAGTCCTTATCACCCCTTCTCCAAACTGAAAAATAGAAAATCCCCACCAAAGTAAACTGCCTTAACTTGATTCGTCATTTTAGGTTTCCGCCAAACGTTTAGGCCAATTATCGATAGCGTCATTTACTATAGTCACGCCCATTTAAGATTCCCGCCAAAATGTTTCGGCCAATCATCGAAAGCGTCATTTTACGGTCACGCCTTGCTTTTTTGTTTATTTTCTATGCCCTTCGCCTCGGTTCGGCTATGTCAATCTACACATCTGGTTTCAATATTTTGTGAAGGCAAAATGTTTCAACTAGATTTATGATCTGATTCTAAATGTTTCCTTTTAAAACGTCTGCACTTCTATTGCAATTTCTAAAGACCCTTTTTTGTTCTAATCTTAATGTGTTTCCAAAATCCCTATACTTTGTTTTTAAAAATAAACTGCCTGCACTTTGAAATATTTATGAGGGTCCAAGTGTTCACTTAGAAATTCTCTTTTATTTTTTTCTGCGTTTCAAATTTATTTTTAATACCCATGCAAGAGAAATGGGGAAAAAAAATATGAGCTATGTCTGGCCATCTCAGCATCCGTCTCACTCGCACCAACGAAATCGTGCAAATGGCCAGTCGTATCCATCTCACTCGCACCAAATCGTGCAGTGGCAGTGGACAATAATAAAAATAGTGGCTCTTTATTTGATGCTTTCTTTGGAATATTTTGTGGCCATTGTGAAGAAGCCGAGTTAGTATATTAGAAGCTTCATCATTTTCCCGTTGCTGAGTTATTAAATTAGAAGCTAGGTTTTGATGCCAAAAAATAAATTTTGTTGGTCGACTTATTATATTCCAAAACTAAATACATTTTATTATTTTTAATGCTTTGATTGGTTAGTAGGTATATTTAAATAAAAACCAAACTTCGTTTGAATGAAATGCCTTAGGGAGAGACTTCCCTAAAAGTCAAATTATGTTACACCAGACCTGAGACACTTTCTCTCGAGGTAATATTATCAGTGTCTAGATGTCTAAAATCCTCAGCTAGGATGGCCTTTGGATGTCGTGCAATTGATGTTTATTACTAGTGGTGAAAGTGCAAAAATACTTTAAACCGAGTGATATGAAGACCGAGTGAGTGAATAGATGTGCTCAAGATGGCGCCACAGAATAGTGAGTGCGCTAGTGAACTGTCTTCTGATGAAGCAACTTAAGACGGCTGTGAGGAAGTGGCGGACCATGCGCCTCTTCCGCAAAAGAGACGGTAAGTTGAATAATACAAAGGTGTGACAAGGATAGAGGGGCTCGACGCTCGTCCCGGGGGCTCGTTCCTCGGGGAACGTGCTTTGTGCCCCTCAATGAGGTACATACGAATAGCTCGGAAGCTATGTGGCCTACATACATACAGCTGAAAGGGACATGTTCAGAATTTCTATTACGTCATTTTTGGTAGTTGCAGCGGTGATAGCCTTATATTTAAGATGTTAGTTTAGTTTTGGGAGGTCCGGCGATCTAGCCCGGGCACACATCTCTGAATTTTCGGTTAAGCAATTAAATATCATTAGCTGTAAGCGTGAAGGAAAACATCGTGAAGAGACCTGCATGCCTGAGAGTTCCTCATAATTGCAAAGGTGTGTGAAGCTTGCCAAACCTCACTTGGTCAGTGTAGTAGTAAATTATGACCTAATCTCATTTGGCTTCAATATGGGCTGGTGATGGTTCAAGATGAATTTTTGGTAAGCAATAATTTAAAAAGTCTTTTGAGTCTTTTTATGATATAGAAGTTGCAATGATGTAGAAAAGCGTTCAAAACAATTTGCTCGCTAAAATGTTTCTGTTGGTAAAGCCAGGTTTTCAGATATTTAGGGATATTAGATCTCAGAGTCTAGCTAGACGTTTCAACATGTAAAAGTAAATAAAAGTAAACAAATATTAAGTAAAGTGAAAGCTTTAACTATATCACGAAACTCCACACTAAACAGTAAACACTGCCAACTATACTGATTATTTCCCTCTAATATTGAATAGCGTTGAAAAAGCAAAGCTTCGAAGCTCAAACTAATTGAAATTCTACTATCGCTTGATCGGGTTTCATTAATCTTACTTTGAATTAAAAAGACATCACGTACCCAGAGCAGAGAGTAGGGACCAGAGCGAATGCTATGATTAGGTTCTTATTATTTTGCAACTAGTGTGTTTTTATATCACGTCTTATATTTTAAGAGTCCTATCGACAAAATTCCTACCGCTAGTAAAAACCGCAATCGCAATTTACACGTATTTTTTTTATTTTTGAGATCGTCCCTTGGTTTATCTCTATTTCCTCTCAAGAGGTGACTTTCTAAAAAACATTTTCATGCGAACTAAAAACTAAAAGGTCGCAGGTTTGATCCCCACCAGTTGCATTATCTTACTTACTACTTACTCTTATTATCTTACTCACTACTAACACAAGCTTCTCGCTTATTTTAGGGAGAGGATAATATATCTTAAGTTCAACTTGCTAATGTTCTTAAAAAAAAAAAGATTTCTTTAATACATATGTTTATTTGTACATGAGGTGGTCTAAGTAATTACTTACCTAACCTTTCGTGCAAATGGCCTTTAATGCACATGATTTAGATGTGTGCGTAAAAAGGTAATAAAAATCTAGACATATTGTCGGTCATGTAGTAAATTGTTTGGAGCCGAGCCAAAATTCCGTACATAGGCACAAACATACATAATATTATATCATGGATATATAAACCTAATTCTGTTTACTACTCATGTTATTTTCATGTTATCCGGACTTATGAACATATTCAACAATAAATTCACTTTGTTTGGCAAAGTGTTTCATTTATTACACGTATTTTTAATTTTAAAAACCACAATAAGTCTATCTGAGGAGTAAGAAAAGGTTAGAGCTATTTTGCTATAATCCGCCTACAGAAAAATCTGTATGGTCAAACATGCAGTTAAATGCTAAGTACCGCTTACCTTCCAAACCTAGCAAAAAAGCCAAGTTCCCAAGCAACGGTGCTAACGGTAAGCGGTGCTTAGCTTTTAACATGCATGTTTGACCATAAAGATTTTTCTGTTGGCGGATTATAGCAAAATGACGCACCTTTTCTTGCTAATCATGAACTTCCGCAAAGTAACGCTTGATTCTATCCAATATGTATCTGAGGAGTGCCTAAACTGTTGACGGCGAAAAAGCAGATTGATCCTAAAACTTCTAAAATTCAACTTATTGGAGGCACTGAAACTGGTATACAGAGCCCACTATAAATAAGTAAAGCGTCCTTAAAAGATCTAACTTCTCTATCTCTAAAGCAGTCTGAAATGCTCAATTAATCCCTTCGCTCGCATACCGCTCTTGAGCGTCTCGATCTCGAAAGTTTATTGGAATTTGGAATAACTGAATAATGTAAAAAACAAGCCTAACTAAAAATAAAACAAGCCTTCCGCCAAGATTGTATACCTATCTAATATATAATAATCTCAAAATTTACTGTACGGATCTTCATTCAGTTTTAAACAATGAATTGCTTAATTCGTAATTTGAATTGAAGTCAATTTATTTTAAAAATTATAGGCTGAAAAAATTAAAATTATAGACCTAACAGAATCAACCTATATACCTATTGCTGAAAACTGGGTGAAAATCTTTACAGTAAAATTTTTGAATTATAGAGCACATAAACAGAAACAGTCAGAAGAAAAACTTTTGCATTACTAAGTTTTGGGCTCAAGGTAGAAATACAGTTCAATTTGAGAGGAGCAGAAAGCTATAGAAAAACACTCCTAAAGTGTTTTATATATTTAAAAATTGAAAATTATAAAAATGCTCCTACGTCAATCATCGAAACTCAAAAATGACGTTTTTTTTGTATTAATTTAATTGGCTTCTATTTTGCTTTATTTTACATCCCGCTAAAGAAATAAAATCAAATCTTTAAATACAATTTGATTTTTATAGTTTCGATGAAATCATGAAATCATAGGAGGGACCGTCGAATTTCATTTCATAAATAATTTAAAATTTTTGCGTTTTTTAAGTATAACAATACAGCTATTATAAATATAAAAATTTTATGATTTTTACTGTATTGTTCGCAGACTCATCAGTGACGCGGCAAACATCAATCGAGCCCGTACCCTCCACCTCAGGGACTCCCGCGCACCTCTCCCGCCCGCCCACCGACTTACTGCAACTGGTAATACATAGCTTTTTGATGTTTTTCCTCTTACTATAGTTGATCTTTCGTTGGTTGCCTGGAAGAGATCGATCTTCTGATTGATCGATTTTAATTTTTTTTTTCATTGATCTGATGATTCTTGTACTGATAAAAAGCGCCACCTATGAGTATACAGAATAACATTTTCCAATATAGTATGACAAATTATCACTAATTCACATTGTTTCCGAGTGCCTTCACTCTCACTTCTCTTAAAAATCAGCGCCAAAATTGCGACAATTCGAGTGCTTCTAACGTCGTTTATAGCCAGTTCAGCGTAGCTACTCAGTGTCTGGAAGAGTATCAAAGAACCTTAAATTGTCTGTCCCTAAAAGCTTAAAAACCAATAACTATAACTTGCATAAGTACAACTTAATTATTACTTTAATTCGGCATCCTTTTCAGACCAGTTGGATGATCTTTATAATTCATTTTAAGGCTATCATTAAAATATATATTTTTTGACAAAATGCCAACAGTTGATACATAACCACATTATAACTTTAAGACACAGCAGCTGTTCCTCAAAATGCTAATTGGTAAAGTACTGAGAACTTCATTACCAAGTTATACGGTACCGGGAAACAAGGTCGATACTCTGTTACGATTAAATGGGAGAACAAAAACTGTTTTGCATAATATATTCATAACATGAACCCGTACGGTTCAAGTTTTGTACAACGCTCTGTTACCAACTCCTGTAAGGATTAGAAGGGTTTAGGTCCACCTTGCTGGCAAGATTGACAAATCAGAAAAATCGTATCGCTTGCGCACTGTCTTTGTTCCAATAGAAAAACATATACAGAAACAACATCTACATTATGTACAACATTATGTAATGTAAAAAATAAAAATAAATAATTCTATGTTTTTATTGCGATCCCCGTCTCTCACTAACAAAAAAACACAAGCGGAAAAACTCACCTTTGCTCTATACGCCTGATGAATTTTAAAGCTTTTATAATTAAATTCAATACAAAAGGCTGAAAGAAAAGAACTAATTGAATTGAAAATGTGAAAGAAAAATTAAAACATAATGTACCAGCACACGAGTAAATTACTTATTCAAAAGCATTTCAGACGGCTTCGTAAAAGCATAAAAGGTCAATCTTTTAAAGTTTACAAGCAACCTTCAGATCTTCAACTATACCCATGCAAAAAATCACGTCGATCTGTAGCTCTGTTGCAGCGTTATTGAAGGACAAATCAAACAAACCAATAAATCAACAAAAAACACACTGTCGCATTTATATTTTTTTTTATAATAATATTAGTAAGGATTTATTGTTTTACATTTTTTGCTGAGAAGGAAAGTTAGTTTTAGTTCACAGTTAAAATATAAGGCAGAGGATGGAGCGCCACTTTTGCATGAGCCAAATAGAAATACTGTGGCCTCCTATTGTTGCCATAGACACTGTTTTTAAAAAACAGTTTTTACTGGAATACTACTATGTTAATTTATTTATTAAGCTATTGCATAGCTTCTATCGCGGGCCTTGAGCGTGGAGACCGAATCCAGAAATTCCGTAACGAAAATAACCTGACACGGGACTCCTCTCACCGCTAGATGGCGTTGATAAAAAAATGCTATGCAATAGCTTTACCGCGGCAGACCCCGAGTGCCACACGTTTTTTTTTTCTTTTAGGAACCCGACGAAGGTCAGAAGTTGAGAGAGCAGCACTTGAGACAATATTCATTTTTCCAACTCCGTATTCATTTAAAAAGAGGCCAGAATCTCATCGCAATGGACAAGAATGGTGAGTCTGTTCATAATATCGCAAACGACTAAAGTTCACCACACACGTTTCGTATTTTTTATAGACTACTTGGAACGCTCTTCAGAGGCGTTCGCAGCTATTTTATCACACATGGATTGTTGATAGTGGATTAACCCGCAAGCGTAAACAATAAACATGCATGTGAGGCTCCACGTCCGGGAATCACGCACGAAATTGAAACGTTGTTTAAAACAACGCTTGCTAGACGGCCAATTACGTGAAAAAATTTGCATATATCCTCGTATAGAAACGCCTTTATTCATAGCTTTATTAAGTTTAAATATTCAAACTGAACTGATAGCTCATTATTGTACAAAACGTTATTTTTTTATTAAAAAGAAGGATTATAAAATCCGTAACGTGTGTGGTTACCATTACACCAACTACACCACACTACTACAGATCACGTAACTCGCTAAGGCTAACACCACACTTGCACTACACGCTACGATATCTTAATCGCCAAATAAATGTCGATTACATCATCGCCGAGAATCTTTAAATGACGAATAAAGTTGACGGCAGATTTTCAATTCAAAAACTGTCAAAACGTCAAATTTATTCCTCGGTTAAACATAACTCGGCCCTGGTGAAATATAAATAAACGTTTGTACAGAATAAACACAGCAATCAAAGATCTTTAAAAAATCCAACATTTTAACACTATTAAATATTTCGCCAGGCAGTTTGTTTTTTAATACGATGTTGGCAAACGTCCAGATTGTATAGGTGCAATCGCCCTATTAATCCGTAACCGCGAAATACTAAAATTACTTAATCCTCGATTCTGAATAGGTGCTACATTTCTACAATAATTTAGAATATCTTTTTATGGCTAAACATCTAAATTATTGTTGATTTGACTGGAATTTTACTTAGCAACATAACTTAAATTGAATCGAAAATAGCAAACCTTTCTTAGAGGAAAGAAGAAGTATAGGTACAAATCATAAAATCATATCGACTGTTAAAGGGTGACTTGATTCAAACGCCATATTGAAAACTTTACAGGAGAGCGATTTAAGTACAGTGTGTCTTTGTACCTATTAGTTTTAATTTACTGAAACTTCTAATACTTCAAAGTAAAGTAAAGTGTATATGAAAAATATTACCTGTTTATATAATATATTAAAGATTTAAAGATTTAATTTTATTTCAAGTTGCACTGAATTTTGATAAGGATAACAATTGGTTTAGATTCCTTAAAAATTTAAAAATACAGGAAGTAAAAAGCATTAAGTGCCACAACTATGTGACGGTTGACGTTGCAATCCCTATCCTTTGTATTATTGTCGCACTCACTCATATACAAGCTTTATGAATATTTGGAGTGGAAAGGGAAATATACCAATCAGTAGTATTTAAGAAAAGTTAGTAATTACTATAATGTTGTGTGAACTATATTTTATTCTATCAATCTAAAGGAACGCTAAATCGCTTGGCAGCACGCCTTTACCGGAAGATAGAAACTAGGTCAAGGCTTTTGCCTCCCACCAGACCAGAATAGACATTCGAGATATTATACATTTTCCATCTCGGGAATTGAACCTAGGGCCTCTGACAAGATCAGCTCGTGTCCGACCTTCGGCTTCGGCCATCTTCGAACAAAAAATACCACCAAAATGAGCTGAACTTTTTCAACATGGGCCGAAATTGAACGAACTGTTACGAATGTGGGAGGGCGATGGCGACGTGGTGGGATGTGGATGTAAAAAATTAACTTGCAACTTCTCAAAATAATAACATTGTTATTGATTATTTAATTCACTTTTACCAGCTTTTAGCCAATCTTGAACGGAATTCCCTCGAGTTATTAAATCTTCGGCTTCAGCTTCGGCTGAAGGTTTTGGTGACAATCGACTAATCGGCTTCAACTTCGGTCAGAAATCGACCTTCGGTCGGACATTACAAATAGCGCTAATAAATCCACCAGTAAGCTATGATATTGTATATGTAGTAAGGTCGTAAATAACAACTAAACAGACCCTTTTTGAAATTTATCGGAAACATTACCTAGGACGAAGATTAAGTAGGTAACTTGATGGATATATAGTGTAGGTAGGTACAAGGTAAAACGTATTTTGTTACCTCAAGAAGTTGTTAGATTTAACAGAGTTTACTTTATTGAGATTAAAGGGACTTGATTTTTAGAATCTCAGGCATCATTAATTTTACTTTGGGTTTCAATTTCGTGATCAAATACAAGTAACTAAATACATAGAACGCGTTTGAGGCATTCAAGATTGTATATTGATTTAAAGTAGTAGGTCTGTTACTTTAAAAGCTTGAAGTGTGGTATCACAGATTAGAGAGTATATGGTATATGCTAAGATCTTCCTGTAAGTGACAACATTTGTCCCAATGCCCTTGTTGTTACTCTGTATAATATGACATCACTGCCTAATTTACAGTAGTTTAATTTGTCACTATTTTTAATTAAATAAGACACTAGCCACACTTATTACAGGCTTTGATACAAAGTCTTCGAAATAATCAATTTCACTTTACATGATAAGCAATGCACTGCTGGATATATACAATCAAATACACACAACACACCAGACAATACATATTTTGTATGCGTCTATTTTACTCGTATTTTTATATTATTTTTATTTCGCACTTTTATAAGTTTTATTGCCTTTATTTTGCGCTTTTGCTTAAAGTTTCCTATAGAACACAGTAGATTAGCTCAAACAATCTAGATATATAGACTTATACATATTTAACAACATCATACAAATGTATTTAAAATATTTTAGTATAAGAAATGATATTCAATGACTGACGCTCCTCACAAATTGGCATAAGCATTGGTATTCAGTACAGTATGAAAAATTCAAAATTGAATTTATAAGTTACGTTAAACGATGCTTTGACGATGCTCAGAGCTTATGATTCGTTAAATTGTCTATCTGTGATCCAAAACTAAAATAAAATAGCTCATTTAACTTTACAATTTTTACATTTAGTCACCCATTGTAAACTCATTTGCTAGTCTCATGCCAGCAACTGAAAAACCATAGCCATCATCAAAAACGAGTAAAAATGTAGATATTGATACTAGAGTCCCCTAACCATAGACTAAGCTTTAGTTGTTCTATTATTTTTGGCTTCTTTTTCTAATTTTAACCTTTGTGGGGTCCCAAAACCAGGTTTGTTGTCAGGCACGAGCGACCCCTACGTGAAGTTTAAGGCGGGGGGCCGGTTACTGCATAAGTCAAGAATCGTGTACAGAGACCTGAACCCAGTGTGGGATGAATGCTTTACCGTGCCTATCGAGGATCCTTTTCAGCCTGTACAGCTAAAGGTATGTAATAGCTTACAGCGCTGCCAAACCGTAAAGTGATAATTTCTCAAAGAGTTATATAGGCGAGTTGGTATACTATGCGAGGTAATTTTTTCCTCTATCAATCTGTTTAGGTTTCATAATTTTATCACTCATAGATACAGAGAATAAATAGTTCCGGTTTTTAAGCTATTGCATAGCTTCTATCGCGGGCCAGCGTGGAGACCGAATCCAGAAATTCCGTAACGAAAATAACCTGACACGGGACTCCTCTACGGTGAGCCGCTAGATGGCGCATTTTTTATCAACGCCATCTAGCGGCTCACCGCTATGCAATAGCTTTACCGCGGCAGTCCCCGAGTGCCACACGTCTTTTTAAAAATCCTGTGGTACCTAGCAATTGGTTTTCCTATTATAAAAAGTATCCTATGTCACTCTTTAGGTCTTTCACTATAATATATACGAGTATACTGCTACGTTTCGTTTATTTGCTAGATTGTATGTAATAAGGTGTTAGGCACACATTTAAGCACTTCAATCTGCCAAGTATCGGCTTGCAAATCTGCATTTGCAAGTGCAATTTGCACTTTTAATTTTTGAGTCATATATTATCATAATACCAAAGCAGTATAGCAGTATGGTACCTTAATCCTTCTGCAAGGGGTAGCTAATAGCTATCTACATTAAATTTGAATTGTCAATTTATTACATCACATCATGAAGCGGAGTATATTGCAGCTTGAATCAATTGAACTGATTGCTTCAGTGTAACTTAATTTCAAGTTTGGTTGTCCAATTAAAAAGACGGATTAACCTTATTACTGACCTGACTTAATTAGGGAAGCGTACAAAATCCTACTTTATTCGTTATGGGACAAGCTTGAATGAACAAAGCGGAGCGTAAGTTAATTAGAAGTGGACACTTTTTATCCTACTCGTACTAATGAGGTGATCAATGCAATCTTTCCCCATCTGTACGGTTCTGTAGATACCTACCCTATTAACGTCCAAGTAAAAAAAGTCTAAAGGTTTTGTACCTACCACCGGTATTATTCCACGAAGTGTTTGTGAGGCATGGGGGCTTCAGACTAATGGAAGAACTTATCACACAAACGTTGTCGAAAATTATAGATTTATGTACGTACTGTACGCAAGTACGAACTTCTAAAGGTCGCTCTTATAAACCCAAATCAGCGATATCAGTGTTCGTAGCACGTAGCACGTAGTCACGTAGCATTAGGGTCGATTTCGTTTATACCGGGCCTATGTCGGCGAGGTAATCATTTATTTGATGTTGATGCAGTATACACTTTTTGAATGCTAACAATTTAACAATTAAATAATACAGTGAAAAAGGTATGAGTACCTTAATATCAATAATCCTTATCCTAATCTTTATAAGGGAAAACTTGGAAGTTACCCTTCTAATAAAACCTATAAAGTTTTTAAGCCCAATGGGCTAACTTCTAACTGTATTTCTTTCTGTAATGGTTTTCAAACGTCTATGCATGTTCATTTCTTTTCGCTCTGTAGTCTACACAGTTTGACGGATTTTAACACATGAGGTGAGATTGGTCTTATGAGAGTGGCATAGGATATGAAATTTAAAAATGGCATCAGCATAAAAAAAACTATCAAATTTATTTGCATTTTCAAATGATTTTTAAACTGACTTCGGCAAAATATGGAGGATTACGATTGTATTTTTACAATAAAAACAATTCTACAATTTTTTAATTTGTGATACTGTTGAATTGAAGCAGCGATATATTTACGCTCGAATAAGACTTATTTTACGTTGGTGAAATCGGTTCTAAGTAACATAATCCTTGTCAAAAACCACCAAGTCATCTTCACCTTTCATACTCCAGGTGTTCGATTACGACTGGGGATTACAAGACGACTTCATGGGCTCTTGTCAAATGGACCTCACGGCGCTAGAACTCGGCCGATCTCAAGACCTAGTTCTGTGTCTCCGGGACCCCAACAAGCCTAGCCTGGACCTAGGCGAGATCGTACTGAACGTGACCCTGTATCCGAAGTCGCAAGAGGATAAAGAGGCGGTGAGTATACCTATGCATAAGAGACTATCCGGAATGAGGCTACATGGTCTTGGTTATTGCCAGTGGTCGCCATACGTGAAAAATGAGCCATCCATAGATTGCGAAAGCAATACGACATCAGAATTGGATTGGTGAAAAAATCGTTTTTGTTCGCGCCACGTTTGACAGTGCTGACATAACGTTTTCGCCAGAATAATGAAGCAGTCAAAAAATTAAGGTAAGGATTTTAGTTGCGTACTTAGTACCTACGTAGTGCGAAACGTGAATCCTTTAGACTAGAAAACCACACAAAAATGTCGAAACATTTGTTTGGTACAACAACCTAAGGTATCTTAGCTAAACTTTACCGTTAACAGAACAACGAAAAACATCTATTCATTTTCGTAGACATACTTTCATAAGTAAATAAGACACTTTTCATTCAGTTTTATTATTTTAAGTTCAAATTCAAACGTTCTTCTAAAACTTTCTGTTGAAATTGGAGTGGAAACCAAGACTGCGTGTAGCATTAAAATATAAAGTTTCAAAAGTAAAACTCAAGATCTTTCTACGGATTCTTATTAAGAAAACCCGAGTGCGAAATCACTAGTTATATTTTTTTGAAAATATTTATGCACTTTGTACCAAACTTTCTTTTTTTTATATTTTTTTTTAAATCTTTTATTGAAGGCTTTAACGTTAGGACTAGGGAATGCAATCTCGATCTCGCGAGATCTCGTTCTCGCGAGATCTCGGCCTTTTTTAGCGAGATTAATCTCGTACGAAAAAAGGGCGAGATCTCGCGAGATTAACGAGATTGCACTCGAGCATAAAAAAGTCTTATTCGAAGCGCGGACTGACACGGACGCAGTTGCGACCTGTCGGATTCGTTCGGTGCGCAAATTAATTTGAAGAACGGGCAAGAAACTCAGCAGTTGCTTTTCAAAAAATAAAAAATAAAGATTTTTTCAATAGGTAACCAAACTGTACTATGTATACAGTGCTTCCACAGTGATTTGATACGATACGTACGTCAAAGTCTACTGCTTAGAAGTTTATTAAAAAATTATAGACAATTTGATGCATAAAAGTCTATTGAAAAATTCGTGAAAATAAATGTTATCTTATAAATCTTATAATACTTAAAATTTTTATTATTTTTTTCAAATTTATTCAAATATTGTGATTATTTGCAAAAAAAACACACAAAACCGCCAATCTCGCGAGATCTCGAAATTGGCGAGATCTCGCAGTATTGTTATTTACAATCTCGCGAGATCTCGCTTGAGCCCCAATCTCGCGAGATTTGCATTCCCTAGTTAGGACGTATGTCAGCCTTATCGTACCCTAAACAAAATATAATACTAAAATACTATTTACACATGAAAAGACTGAACAAACTACAAGCTTCGTCAGAATTTGGGTTTGCCAATAAATTATGAAAGACACCAACGTGCAGTCTGTTCAGTCTTAAATCTTCCATCAACCGGACTCTAACAGATTGATACCGGACACATTCCACCAACAAATGGTGCACATCGTCTTTGAAAATATTTACTTTTGACATAGAAGTTAAGACGGATAAGATCGTTGCACAGAGGAAGTTATCCTTTCTTTTTACATACGAAAAGCATTCAATACTTCAGGAAATAGGACAAAAAGACAAATGAAAGTTCTTAATTAACGAATTGAGAGTTTATTTCGAGGAAGTGGAGTACTTAGATACTAGAAGACGCATAAGCTTTATTTATCGAGCCATGTTTATTGTTTACGATCATGGAAAGGACATAGTTTTCTGCTATTCTAACGCTCTTTCAGATTATCTTACATGATAAATAAGACCTTTCTTTTGTTCTCATTTGCTTGGTATTTTACCATTGGTTTATGTTATACTGATGTCTCTGCTCCGTGCTCATCTTGTTTATAGCCACGTTTCTTTTCTATGAATTACGATAATGGCATCTAGCATTCTTTGTATATACTGTCTGGTCTATATGCTCTTTTTACTGGCAAAAAATTGGACATAACACTTTTGGTAATCCTGCATGATGTTTAGGGTCCTTCCCACGAAATTACGAAAAGCAAATCAAATCTTCATCAAAAATATGTTTACCTATATCCATTTGTAGAATAATGAGGCTCATAGTTAGCGACCATATTTCGAATCCAAACTCATAACTGGCATATATTTTATGAACATTTCGCCTTCAGACAAAAATAGATTTTATACAAGAAGACTTATCGAAGTTTCAAGCGGCACAAGATCTAGTTCTGTGACAATCCTTGTAATAAACCTATGCCCAGCCGTGATTATCGTTCGAGATGACTGGAAATTGACTGTATATTACGTCATCCAACAACACCACAATACGGTTACCTATGAATTTTGTAAGCGTCATTAAAAATTGGGAATACCTAAAACACACCAACTTTACCTTTTTATATAGCCGACTAACTTGCAGACTTGCAATTTCCTATCACATCGTCATTGCAGTGTACTCGTAAATTACTACATAGAAGTGCATGTAAATGCGGTATTTTTACGTTTAAATTACTTTAAACGCAGCGGGGTGTGGTGATTCACGAGTCACGACAAAGTCCGGGAATTTATACTAAACTCTAGGTGGGGCACCGGCAACGGAAAACGCTATTTGCGATGACATAGACCTTTACCTACGTAATATACAATATACAATTTAAGGTAAAATAATTATAACAGTTTTTTTTATTCGACAACAAGATAGTCCTTGACCACGATCTCACCTGATGGTAAATGACGATGCAGTCTAAGATGGTAGCGGACTAACTGGGAAGGGGTATGTCAGTGTACATTCAACCCATACCCCTAATCTGTTCTACACGCCATCATACCGGAACGCTAAATCGTTTGGCGGCACGTCTTGGACGGTAGGGCTAAGCTAAACTAGCCACAGCCAAAGCCTCCAGACCAGACCAGAGATAATTCAGAAATTGTAAATTCCCAAATTGCCCCCGCCGGGAATCGAAACCGAAACCTCCCAGTTATAAGACCACAGCGCTCAGCAATGCGCTAGGGAGGTCGTCAAAAGGAGGTTATTTAGAGGCTCGCATTTTCCCTTCTCACGGGCATCCCATGGGTATGATAATATTTTCCTTGAGCCGATAGTGGTTGAGGAAAGGTCCATAGCAAAGCACAATTTCTGAGTATTTATGATTAAACTAGCTTTTGCGTGGAATAAGTTTTAAAAATCCGGAAACCGAACCGGAATTTTTTTTTTGCATGGGCATAATTGAGGATGGATGTGGACAGTAGAAGAAAATAAGATGGATTGTGTGAAAGAGGATATGCGTGTAAGAATAGTGGATAATGAGTTGACGTATGGTGTAAGAGAGAGAAAGAACAAGACATGTTGTGCCGACATCACATAGTGTGGGACAAGGACAAGAACAATAAGAAGGGTATAGTTGAGGACCTGAAGAGTGACACAGGCTACTTTTTATCACGGAAAATCAATGAGATCCCGCGGGATTTAAAAAAAACTAAATCCACGCGAGCGAAGCCCCGGGCATCAACTAGAGTAATAATATATATGAAACTATGAATGAACCTAATACATATGTAAATCAGTGCAACTTTAACGGCGTGGATTTTAACATACAATATATGTACTAGTAATGTTCTGTATGAGTAGCTATAGCCGCTGACCTTAAACTTGTTAGGTATCAAGATTTATTGAGTTTAGTTATTGTATTGTAAATCATTTCCCCGCTCTCCGCTCCCCCTCTTAATGGCTCCTACAACAAACTCTTGCCTAATAGATCATTACCGGTTTATTAAATACCTACTTATCCCATCGATGCTATTCCTTGCTAACTTTGCTATGATGATCAACTAGACTGTTCCGTAGAACAAAGTCACATCTGCTAAATTCACAACTTGAAATTTGAGCCTTAAAAGTTTTTGTAAACTACATATAAAATGTTTATACCTACCTAGTTTACTAAAACTTCTACGGCTCAACAGTCAAACTAATCTACGTTATCATCTTTCACTCTCACTATAAATGATATTACTTTAAAATATTTGATAAATCCTTATTAATATTATAAATGCGAAAGTGTGTTTGTTTGTTGGTTTGTCCTTAAATTTTGCGGCAACAAAGAAATGGATCGACCTATTTTTTGCATGGGTATAGTTGAGGACCGAGAGCGTGAGATAGGCTACTTTTTATCCTGGAAAATCAATGAGATCCCGCGGGATTTTTAAAAAACTAAATCCACGCGAGCGAAGCCGCGGTCATCAACTAGTCGTAAATAAATTCACAGTGTGGCACACATCCATTTTGTATCAAGGTCTGTGTCCAGCGAAATACATAATATAGCCATACACGTAAAGTGTATTGAACTTTTATTTCCTTGTAGAGTAGTTTTGGGATAGAGAGTGCTTGATTTAATGTTTTACATTTCTTGTTCAGTTGTTCAGTTACTTTATTCTGAGAATAAATTCTATTGTAGGTTAAACAAGGTAGGTTTTTAGTACCAAAATGTTTAGTCTATTCCTTAACCATGGACAGTAGTCCATTTTTGACTATCATTTATTTCAATTTCACACACATTTACATTATACCTACTATTTTAAAAAAATGTTTACAAAAATACAATTCTATTATTATTAGCTGCCAGCATTAGCTGACATTATGCAACCTACTTTGTCTGTTTTTTGTGGGCTGGTAATCTAGCTAAATTAATTTTAACTGTCTGACTTGAATGAAATGAATGTATGAATGAATGAAATATTCTTTATTGTACACGAAGAAAACCACTGATTCGGAATGGTTGCTCTTTCTACCCGGCTACGGCAAAGCCCAAAAGGAAGGGTCGTGATTGTAGCAGTCTATGTATGTATGTATATCATAAATAGGCACATACATATATCCATATATGTATGTGCCTATTTATGACATTCCACCGTAGCAAATAAACTTCTGAGCCAATTTTGATGAATAAGGTACATATTAAATTATCAATCGATTCGTTATAATGATCCGAGTAACAAGGACCACATTTTATACGAACTAAATCAATATAATGCATGTTACATCCAATTTTCCTTAGCCAGGATATATTAGGTTTAAATATTATTATCTGAACAGTTTCAAGTTATTACCGTCTCAAGAATTGCTGGAGCCGATTACTATTACTCTATACAGTACGTATAACACGGTATCTAATGCAATAAATAAAATAGTACGGCAGCTGCCGGCTTTGCGAGCTTACGTGCGTTTCGCCTCGCTAAATAATTTGACCTCGATTTGCGTAAGAAAAATAAACAAAACGGGCCAAAAATGAAAACAGTGTGACTGCGATGAGCTATTTTAACTTTGCTCCTATTTTTCTTTATTATAGACACAGTGATAGTTTCACTCAAAAGTTTTGTTGATACTAAAAGTTCGATGTGTATGTTTGGATCATATTCTATCAGTCGTATTGATAGCGAAATAAACCAAACTTTCTGTTCAATATCATACTTTTGATTTTACCCATAGTTATTTAACTTTCAAGCTATTGCATAGCTTCTATCACGGGCCTTGAGCGTGGAGACCGAATCCAGAAATTCCGTAACGAAAATAACCTGACACGGGACTCTTCTCACCGCTAGATGGCGTTGATAAAAAATGCTATGCAATAGCTTTACCGTGGCAGTCCCCGAGTGCCACACGTCTTTTTTTTATAGTAAAGTTTATTTTTACGGTATACCATAATGTTGCAATCATAATTATTATGAAAACAGATTTTCTGAAAAAAAAAAAAAAAGAATAGTCTCAATAGATTAATCGCAAAAATCTATTATAAAAATAAGTTACGTTACGTAACTAAAAAAACCGTAACATAGTTATGCCTGTCACTCAACTAGGTTCACTAATTTAACTGCTGATACAATATTCTAAATGCGGGTATTCCTCATAAAATATCACACGATTATCCTTTCACAGCGTCATGTTTTATGACGCTCTGTCCAAACACCTACAGTACTCTGTACCACATGATTACCACACGTCCACAAAACAACAATCTATAGCACGGCGCTGTCTGTTGTCTGTAGACTGTATGGCCAGTTTGCGACCGGCTTCGTTACTTTGTACGCGTTTCGCCAAGCGAAGTATTAGTTTAAGTTATTAACTTTCGTGAGAAATAAAAATTATCTTAACCAATCAAAGTTAAAAACATTGCGATCCATAACATTCGTACTCCAAAAAATCTTTTTTAACATAAGTTCAGTGTGGTTTTGTGAAGTGTTTTAATAAAAGTTTGGTATGCCGTAAAGTTGAAAGTTTTTTGTACTTCAATCAAGTTTTAAGTTTTGTTTTATTTTTACGAGTGTCTGAATCCCGGAATTGATTTGTTTTTGTTTTGTATTTCGAAGGATAATTTATAACGAAAAATCAAGGATTTTAAGAAAAACCTAATCTACGAAATCTCCCCTGACATAACTAATTATGAGCGCTGTGGTCTGTGAGAAGTGGGCGGTCTGGGGTTTGATTCCTAGCAGGGGCAATTTAGGAATTTATAATTTCTAAATTGTCTCTGGTCTGATCGGGTTGGAGGCTTTGGGCATGGCTAGTTATCACTCTACCCCAAACCGCCGCCAATTGATTAGCGTTCCGGCACGATGATGTGTAAAAACCGAACCTTCTAAGTTAGCCCGCTACCATTTTGGACTGCATCGTCACTAACCAATCATCAGGTCAGGTTGTAGGCAAAGGCTAACTTGTTATTTATTGACAAAAAAATTAACTTATGCCTAAATGTACCTACGTGTCTTGCCAATTTGTAAAGATAATCAAATTCACATATTCGTTAGAGATGGCTAACTAGGTCGGTATATACAAATTATAATTGTAATTAACAGGTTAACTGTTAATTATTATAAAGTAACAATAGATTTTACCGTTTAAATTAGAAGTGCTGCACTGGTAGCATGGGCGGGAGAAATTTTATCCCCGGGGAAAGGATAAAATGTTTATCCCCTCGGTCTCTTATCCACCTGTCGAGCATGAGCAAAACGGTGGAAATAATATCCACAGTGGATATTCTTATAGGAATATACTTTTCCTTTCCCCTGTCGCCATACTTTAGCATAGGAAAAGATAATTTTATCCCCTGTGAGTGGATAAAATCGGGGGATAAATCTTTTAACTCCTACCCATGCTACCAGTGCTGGTATAAATTAATTTAAATGCGTTTTATGAAATTGTCTGCGGTTTTCAGCCAAAATTAATAGGCTAGAAAGGAAATAATCAAAAATATTCCATTTATTTTAAGATAGAAATGCTGATATTAAATAATAATTTATATGCGTTTTATGAAATAACTAGTAGATGTCCGCGACTTCGTTCGCGTGTATTGAGGTTTTTTCTTTCCTCACGGGTAGGTACGTAGGTACCCGTTCGCTTATTTTCCGGAATAAAAAGTAGCCTGTTATTCCAAACTATAAATCTATCTCTGTACCAAATTTCAGCCAAATCGGTTCAGTCATTGGGCCGTGATTGAGTAACAAACGGGTCAACGGTTAAAGGAAATCATATTGTCTCGTCATAGAAAATGTGCTACCACTGTACAAGTTCTAAAAATATTAGTTAGGTTAGGATAGTTTCAGTACTTAGGTGCATAAATTATCAAGTAAAGATCTAGTCTCACTGACACCATACCTCTCAAGGACACAATGAGTCGTCGCCGGCGCCGTAGGAAATTGCTACAGTAATTTCCACTACTTATCTCCAACGTTAGTACAAATAGGGCTGCTTGCAGAGCAAAAAATCATCGATCGAATAAAATACGTTAATAAACAAGCATTCAAAATTCCGCAAGAATCCCCAGGGAATCCCCCTTTTTAGAGTTACATTCCCAAGGGGTGACCAATGGGACCCTATTACTAAGCCTTCGCTGTCCGTCCATCCGTCCGTCTCCGTCTATAGGTCAGCGCGCTATAATATACTAAAAAAAAGACTTGTGGCACTCGGGGACTGCCGCGGTAAAGCTATTGCATAGCATTTTTTATCAACGCCATCTAGCGGTGAGAGGAGTCCCGTGTCAGGTTACTTTCGTTACGGAATTTCTGGATTCGGTCTCCACGCTCAAGGCCCGCGATAGAAGCTATGCAATAGCTTAAAAACACTCCATCGTACCGATACGCTAAACCGTTACTGTTACCGTACTTTTATCCCAAGAAATATGCAATTTATTATTGGAAGAGACACGGGTCACGATCGTCACAAATAATGATTTCAACGCTAAAGGGATTCAAAGAGGAAATCGCGATTCGCGTACAAAAAGAAACTATGTTCCCTCATCCACCCCTCCCTAACTGCGAGTTTTACGATGGCTCGTAAAATTTAATCACCCGTTTTTATTACTACAGTCCTTTAATCTAACCTTGATTAACTTAAGTTCTCATAATTTATGGCAAGCCATTCCTGTAATTGAACACTTTAATCTACTGCGGTGCAAGCAAGCAAATAACACGGTAATGTTGAGTGGTTGTCCCTAACACCAGCCACGTCGTTAACACTAGCCTTTATGGTTTTTCTAGATGATGCCCGCGACTTCGTCCGCGTGGATTAAGGTTTTTAAGCTATTGCATAGCTTCTATCGCGGGCCAGCGTGGAGACCGAATCCAGAAATTCCGTAACGAAAATAACCTGACACGGGACTCCTCTACGGTGAGCCGCTAGATGGCGTTGATAAAAAATGCTATGCAATAGTTTTACCGCGGCAGTCCCCGAGTGCCACACGTCTTTTTTTTAATTCCCGCGGAAACTCTTTAATTTTCCGGGATAAAATGTAGCCAATGTTTTCATCCTGGATATGAGCTACCTTCCAAATCAGTTTATTCGTTACACACATACACACACACATACATACATACACACACACACATACACACACACATACACATACACACACACACAAACACACGCACACCTGTGTTGAGATCGTGTTTGCATACGAAGTATGATCTATCTATTCATACATCCAAACATTCGCATTTATTATATTCTGTTTTCGGAAAGTTTCGATCGTGTTAGTGCTAGTTTATAGCAACCCTATTGTAATTTCGTTACTGTAGAAAGGAAGTTGTAATGATATAATTTGTACGTGAGGATTTGTGTTGGCCATAATATCCAACAATGTATTAATTTTCCCTTCTCTATAATATTTTTAGAGTATTCTCTATGGAATATCGCCTGTATCGCTGAATTTAGTACTTTTCTTACTAAGTTAAGATTTTCAATTTCATATATTTTATTTTATTTTCATAGAATACGAAAAGAGTAAAATACCTAGTGCATAAAGCACATACATAGTTCATTGAAACAGTTTTTTTTTAGTTCAATAGTCTTTCTTTTCTATTTAAATTAAGTAAACTAAAAGTCTAACTGTATGACGGTCTTTATAAACAAATCGTAGCGGACTGAGATTCAAAATTTCTTTAATTTAGACTAGCTTTTGGCAGCGATTTAGTTCGCGTGGACTCGGGGTATTTTAAAAAATCCCACAGGATTATTATTTTTCCGGGAAAAAAGTCATTAATCCATTGTTGAGTGATTGAAGGATAAACTAACAAATTGAACGCATTTTGTAGCATTTATAATATTAATAGGGTAATTAACTCCAAACTTCCAATACCTACTGTAATAAATAAGGAAAGTAAAGTATTATGCTTATAGTTTAACTAGGTACCTACTGGTAATGAGTACGGACAGTAAATGACTAACTTTTGTGACTGGGTGAGTCAATCACGCTCCTATTATGTACGTAGCACAACATACAGGCACTTTCAAAAGGTTTTGTGCATGTTTTGTGAATGTGTAGTTAAAAGTCAAAGTACGTACTCCTATCTTCTGTTAATCTCTGAGGCTGAAAAGAGTTCAAAAAGCTTCTTTTTCAGTTGCACTTTAACGTACTATTTTTTTTTTTGAGACCGAGTACATATATATAAATGGTAGGTACTTATTTAATACGTAAATCTAAATTGATTGGTCAATAACTAGGCATCTTTTTGAACACAGCTAGTTAATTTTTAACCTATCACCTAAGTTTTGATTTGATATTTTTTACAACTAAATCGGCATACTAAGTAGGTACCTTATTAAATTCCTACAATATTGATTTACAAAAATATTTAAAACGTAATAAATAAAACTTTAAAAACTCCGTTTACGAATGCTTATTATTGTATCCAATTAAGATAATTAATCTAAACAAATAGGTAGGTATGTATAACTCAAGTATTATCTTGCGTTGTTTTAAAACGTAAGTGTCGTGACATTACGGACTATAATAAAATTGCGTCTCTTAGGTATCCACAACTACCTAATCGCGGGTCATAACTCCGCACCTCATATATTTTATCATTATTAGATTAATCCCACCGATCTCTCTGACGCAGCTGAAAGATAAATATAAACCTTCTTCCACACGAATTTCAGTCTCCACTCTCCAATCCCGTAGAAAATTAAAAGTCCTCTTGAAGTAGCCTAATGAGCGTTCGACTTATTTGACTATGACTCCAGAAAAATTTAACAATCTCTGCTGAATTCCTGTGGAAATGCTATCAAAGTACTACGCGGTCTGACTGACAAAAATTTTAAGTGACACTGGGTGTCAGTCAGATCCATGAACATAGTATTATAGTTAGATCGCACAGAGGGTTCCATACTCTTTATGGAAATGTAGGAATCCTATTATCCTATTGATCCTCCTAATATCTTAAATGCGAAAGTTTGGATGTTATGGATGGAAATTTGTTACTCAATCACGCAGCAGAAAGCACCGCAGCGACTGAAACGATTTGGCTGTTTAGCACAGAGATGGATTATAGTTTTGAATAAAACTTAGACTACTTTTTATCCCGAAAAATAAGAGAGTTCCCGCGGGAATTAATAAACAAAGGAGCGGGCATCAACTAGTACGTACCTACAGAAATAGATCCCATCTCATTAAAACGAGAACAACCGTAAAACGATAATATGAAATCGCAGTTAAAAAAAAAATAGACGCGCCCCAAGTAACATTTTGGTACTATAATTTAAGAATTCATCACGAAAAGGTTGAGTTAACATCGTGTAAAGGTTGTAGCGATAACCACCCGTTATATAAAAGCATTTGCTATGACTTTTTTGCTCTATAAACTTATATAGCCAAACTATCCTTTTAGCAGGGGATGTAAAGGTTTACAAAACCGTTTTGTAGAGCCGTTATAGGCAAGTTCTATAAAAACCTCGAATTTAGACAATATAGCGCTATATTAATGTATAACAGCGTTTGAATTCACTATTATGTACCCCATTAGTACTATAAAGTTTTCCTGGTAACCGCTATAAGTATGGCGTTTTAGCAGTGATGAAGGACACAACAATACAATAATTTGACGCTATTGTGGTCCCACAAAACACTGCTATAGTACATGGTACATAATTACTCATAACAACACTGTTATAGAGCGGTTTTGCTTTATAAACGATTTTCGGGACATTTTTATAACAATAAAAAGTGTTTTAATTATCTTTGTTGGGTTTATTATAGTCTCATTGAAGAAGAAGTCACCATGACTCTATTATATGACCAAAGTTTTCTATTATGGTTTTGGTTGTTCTGTTTTAAGACAACAGCGATATATAGCTAATTCCTTTATTTCCTTTTTATATATAGCTAATTCCTTTATTTCCTTTAAGCATAAAGATGTTTTAGATAGAGTACAATAATCACAAGGTAAGAACTCTTCATTACACGCTGGTGCAGCTTTCCCATGCTTAACCGGCTAGACCCTTTATCAATATCCATTACTAGGGGCATATTTATTATAAGTACCTGAGAAAGAAAACCAATCATGAGCAACGATTACCTACCTACCTATTTTATTTCTTCCTTGGATACAAAAATGTATTCAAAAATTAAGTATGTGGGACAAGACTAGTCATAAGGAACCCTAATTTTACGTCAATGGCGGCAGATTTTTTGTCACTTGTGCTATAGTTAACCTAAAAGAGAACCAAATTAGCTTTTTGGCTGTGTAGCAGAAACTACGGTTAATTTTATTTATTTTTATTAATATTTTAATTAAAAAACTCAATTAATTTAGGGCGCATTGAAAATAATAAGTAAAACTAATGCTATTCTATCAGTAAAACTTTGGTTCCAAGTGGTTTTTATAGTATTGGTCGAATTTATCCATGTCTAAATAAAAGATGACATTAAACTCACCAAGATGGAATCCTTATCCCTTTTATTTTTTTGTTTTTGTATAAACACACGTAGACCACCTTGCCGTGAAAAATTAAAATGAAAAGCGTAGTAAAAGAATCACGTACTTTTCTATAGAGTATAATAGCACTATAATGGAATTACGAACGCTGCTACAGAATAAAAAAGAACTATAAAAGCTTTATTGTGCCTCGTATGTCAACAAATTGTCATACAAGGCACCAATATATCAAATTTATAGAAAAAAAAAGTCCCAAGCACAACTGCTATAGTTTCGCTATGTCTCTAAATAGAGATATAACTGCGCCAAATCAGCGTTATACAACCTTCTTATTGCTTTTACAGTGCTTAAGTGGTGTTAGAGGAAACGTTCTATGGGCTGCTATAGGACAAGAAATTGTTACTTGGGGCTGAACATGACTCACATTGCATACTCGTATTCCCCGTTCCTTTCCTTTAAATTATTTATTTAAAGTTGGAGTGGGGTTTAACCCGTCCACCTTTGGGTTTTTAATCCACCACCCTGCCCATTGCAAATTATTATTTCGAAATCACAGATAAAAACGTCCGTTTTAGTTAGATTTAATAATTATTTATAATAGGCACATATCTACAGGTCTGTTTATTTGCATTATATGAGAATCATCTTGAGATACGGCAGGTTTCACACTAATCTTTCCTTGTTTTCCTCTCTAAAGTTTCCTTGAACGCTCGAATGTAAGTCGGTAAATTCAGGGAAACATCTCATACTTGTTTATAGAATTAGAACGGGCAGTTTGTAAAAACAATACGAAACAGAACGCGGAACGTAAAACTTAAAAAGGAAAAATAAAACTCTGCCAATACTCAAATGTCCTTTACAAATTTAAAGGCACATCCATTTATAATTTTGGTACCCCAAATAGAATTAACTTCCACATTCAAGTCTGAAAAGTAACTGCTTAAATCACTGACTTTATAAAGTGAGTAGTCTCAACAATGGTTAGTTACTTTTGCTGGTTAAAAACAATGTTGACTCAAGTTGGTACCTAACTGGAGCCTTTAAAAATAATATTCGTTAAATCGTACTGGAGTCGTGTGCTATGTGAGCCTAGGATCATCGTAGATTATCCCTAGTAATCACCCACAATTTATTGTCACTTTGGTAATTAGAATTATGATGTAGGAAGACGAGAGATCATAACAACAAGCAAGGATGTATAGAAGACCTTTGCTCGTTCTGAAGATCATTGGTCGATGAACGATCTTGAGGTGCAAAATATTTTGGTATTTTCTTATCCTCAACTATTGAAATGCTATTGACAAACAAGGACAACTTCGAGTTCCTTAGGTACTTGTCGGCGTAGTATCTTCGTTTAAGAAAATAGAAATCAAATAATGTTGGCGCCCATATATACCTATAACTTATTTAGTTAATCGGATCCTCTGTCCGGGAGTTCGAAACTTAATAAACATAAATTCTTCCACGTAGACAATAAGTGAGAATACGTTCGTAAAACACGAGTTCGTAGTAGAAAGCTTGCAATAGATATTAGTTTTAGTTTGTTAGTTTGTTTTGAGATTATTTTGTAACTGTTCGCAGATTTTTTTATAAATTAAAATAATATAAACGCAAAATCATTCACATCAGTGAAAGAAATGGCTCCTCTCATCGCTTTTTCTTTCTTTTCTCTTCTAACGAAAAAATTCTTTGAACCAAATAAATTATAGGGCTAAACGCAAATTTTTGCATAATCCAATATAAGTAAAGATGAATTATTTAATTAAAAAGTTACAAAATTGAACCAATGGATCGACGAGCATCGTTCGATTGGAATTATTTTGAAGTCAAAAAATTGGATTCGGCAAAGCAAAGATGTCCGACAGTGTCAAAATATCTGACAAAGCAAACAAAATGGAGAGGCTCAAGAATCGCCTGATCAAACTGCACGGGAAAATCCACGATCGCGTTGAAGACTTCCAGGAACAAATGCAAACTCAGATAGAAGCCAAACTGTCGAGGCTGGCGTCACACTTATCAGAAGATAAAAGTTCGAATGGGGACAAAGATTCCCTTGAAAGAGACGACAAATCGTTTGCAGATGACAAATTTTCCTCCGATGATCAATCATCCAACGAAGCACAAGGAGACCGTACGTCAATTCCTTCTGTGATAATAGATGAGCCTAATTTGAATGAAGATCCGAAGCAGATTTGTAAGGAGTTTCTCACGATTGAGAAAAATGGGGTTTTCTACAGGAGATGTTTGTCGACGTCAAACCTAGCTAGGGATGATAATTGCAGCCTCTATAGTTCCAGTGATTCGTGTTTTTCTCGACTTTCTTCTAGTGATGAAAGGTATGTAACAATTTATGTTATTAGTATGTAGACTACTATATTTTACATACTTACATATTTTTTATTTAATAGCTGCTAGCCGCAGTTAACTAGATATACTGTCACGTTTGAGAGAAATGAAACTGCTATAGGATTGTCTAAAAATGATTGCTACAATCTTTTTACTTGCCATAAAAGAGAATTTAAATAACAAAGCCGTTGAAAAGTCAAACCTTTTGAAAGCTTTGTTTCCCCATTTCAATGATAAATTAACAAAGCACCAGCAAGGTTCCCACGCTAAAATACGGACAAAAGCGAAATTATGTCTAAAATATATACCTCCGAAGGTATAGCATAGGTGAGGTGTGTTCAAAAACGTAGACTCGAGACATACTCGTATTACATTATTATCTTGTATTTTATGTACGTTTGTAATTTTTTTATATATTATATATATATATGTATGTTATTATTATTTTTTAGGTATGATTTAGTACGTACATTTATGTAATTAAAATAAAATTTTTGCACTTCTCCATACTGAGGGATATGGAGATAAATCTTACGATTCTTTTAAAGTTTTTAAGGTCATCTAGAGGAGATCGCTTAAAGACCGATAAGACCGTCTTTGCGCACCTATGGACATTAATTATAAGATTCAATTATAAACATCATTATTTTCTTGTTTGTAGCTATATAGAATTTTCTATCTATCTATCTATCTATCTATCTATCTATCTATCTATCCATCTATCTATCTATCTTGAATTACTTTAACCATTTCATAGCAGAATAACCTATTCAATGTTTTTGTACTTAAATAGCGTACCGGATAAGCCTTTGTTGAGTAGGTACTATTTACCTAAATGTACTTCGCTAATGCTTTTATCACTAGGTAAACCGGTTGAGCGATGTAGCACAAAGCGTATCACTAAACCTATTAAGATACTAAAATTTTCATGTTCATCAATTAACTAGTTAATAAAGTGGGGGTTTCATGGTTTCTGAAATTACACTTATTGCGAAAGTAAATCGGAGTAAAAGATTTGTTTTTTTTTTTCTTTTCGCTTGACTACAATCATGCTTGGTGGGAAGTAGTGATGACTTCTATACTCTAGGTTGGAGCTTAATTGCCCATTCACTCTGGAAGGTATTCTTTTTATCAAGAAATACGGAAGCTGTAGCAAAAAGCTAACGCATTCTGATTGTCATTAGGCCCAGAAAAAGCGGGTTCTTTTAACTTAAAATAATGAACAGAAGTATTTTTGCAAAACTAACTCTGTTTCTTATCCTTTTAGTAAATATATACGTGCGTGAATAAGTGCTCAAAAAATCAATACAATAATAGAGTCCTAAAGCAAGATCAAACAGTGGTAAAAAGAAATTAGGGTATTTTACTAGCTTTAACGATGTCTTTGTCATACACATAGTATTATGACAGTATACGGAGAGACCATAATTTCTCCGTGGTATTAGTACTTACTATTATAGTCTTTGTAGATTTATTACCAGTATTAGTTAGGGAGGAGCGGTGGCTCATATAGTAGCATGCCACAAGTTCACAACATCTGTGAAGACCACGACCGCTCTATCAACGGGGAAAAGGCTGAATAGAAGTTGTATTACATCAAAACTTGTATCTAAATGAGGTGATACAAATAATACATTGCAACACTTACGAGTGTGCGGCAAAATTGCTGGAAATTGTATATTTTGTTGCGAGAGCTATCTGCGGCTAGCCAGCCGTGCTCACTCGCGTAAAAAATGGAACATTGTTATGAAATATTGTACCTATGTGCCATCTGTGTACGGAGTGATACGGAGTCTTTGAGCATTTAACCATACGGAGTACTAAAGTGTAAATTTTTCATTTTCCTTCAGCGGTGTTGTACTAAATTTTTCATTTTCCTTCAGCGGTGTTGTTGAATTTCGACATGCGGTGCTCGGTCCTATAAAACTAAAACTTTTTCTCAGATTTACATTTCAAATAGGTGCTTAGGTTAGCCATATTCTGCCTAGTGGCTATTTGGAACCTTGTGGAACGATAATAGCAGCTGCAACTCTTGCAAGCTCATTAGCCGCCGACGTCGCTTCCCACATTTACGGCTATTTTAAAAGCTTTATTTATTGGAAGTTTTACTTATCTTCAACAATTTTACTTCAATTTACGTTTTGTAACGCTTAGATATTGCAATTTAGTTTGCATAAATTAAATAAATTGATGTTATGAATGCTATACATATAATTATTTAAACTTTTTTTAAACGACTTTTTTAACCGCTTTTTTTGGCGATGTTACTCCATAACTCCTTCAAATCTGGACCGATTTTAATTTTTTTTTTAATATGAAAGGATGTATTATCAGGTGAAGACCTGATGGATATCTTCGGAAATGGAGGACGGAACTCCTCAATGAATAAGAGCAAATCACTCGAGATTAGAGAATGTTAATTTTTATCCTATAAAGCTATTGTAAAAAGATTAAAATAAAAATTATTTTCAAAAAAACGACTTCACAAAGTATAAAAATAATTTTAAGTAGTTTTACACGTATATTGAAGTCGGCTTAGGATCTCGCATCGGTTTCATCATTCATTGTATTTAAATTTTTTTCACTGGAAATGCAGCTTCTGAAAGTACCTAACCTTCTGCGATACCATCTCTCTCACAGAACTTCAGAAATTCGCCCAAGAGCAGGAAGCCTCCCGCCTGTACCGAGCCACGACATTCCGACAACAATCAACGTCTGTTCCGATATCCTGGAGAGGATTGGCAACCACTTCCCCAGACTTATGAGACAAGGAGATCGTATACATAGGGTACTGTTGTGTAAAATATTGGTTGGTGGTGGATGCATGTCTATTTAGCTCTCTAATCTATGGTTTTACTTTGTGAATAACACATTTTTGTACATATTATATTATAATATTTAAGATTATAAAACCTGTTTTCACCAGGTGAAATCTTAGGGGCTACTTAAGCTGAGTTAGCCAGGTAACCCTTACTGATAGTTTTTTCTAACCAAAATAAGTATACGTTAGGGATCACCTTAAGGTTTAGAAAGGGGGTTGCATTTAGGTGTGTTTGGTAAAAATGATCACAAGTATAGGTATTATATTAAATGTGGGATAAAATGAAACAATCAAATATTAAAGCTAAACTTATTGGTTGAAAGGCATATTTAGAGAAGATGTACAAAATGTGCGAGAAGCAAAGACGCAAGCTTTATCCTGAACTGGGGAAAAGGGGAATTTAAGTCATATTAAACATAGTTTTAAAAATAAAAATATGCGATGTTGCTGTTATTTTGCTTTTATTGTGTAACTAACTTAATGTAACCATAGTTCAATAAAGTCATTTTGTAAGTAACCGTTTTGAATTTCATTACCTTACTAATAATTTGATAAATACACATACATCGGTACCTAATAACGATTCTGTTACTCTGTCTACGATTTATTCGAACAAATTCTTGACAATTCTTGTCAAATTAATTATAGAGGTCAGTGCCTTAAGGGGTATGTCACACCTGCCCCCCGATTCAGACCCTTCCGATAACTTATTTATCGATCGATTCGGTTTGTTACCGTACGATAACATATATTTTCAATTCGTTAATGCTCTTGTAATCGAATGTATCTTGTCGATGTCGATAACGTAGTCGATACCGAATCGTATCCTCAAACCAAACGCTCTGAATCAGACGACAAAAAATTTTTATACGAGATCGATATCTAACCGTATCGACACGGTATGATATCGAACAGGTCTGAATCGCCCCCTGGTCTTTTCACCGGTCATGATCACCGATATTCGAAACCGTCCATAGTTTACGTCCAAACTATTGATCATGAACGCAGCTAGGCTACACTAAGGAAATTGTGATTCGGAAAGGGAAAGATCTTATCATTATATATGTCCACTTTAAGTTCAATATACTCTTTCATCAATATATCATTTAACTGTGTAAGTTAAATTATAATTGCATATATACGCAGACTGCAATATTTGCAGTTTGGATATTTTTCTATGTCAGTTGTTGAAATAATTGCCGACTCGCGCAGTCCTCATTCACTCCATCTGCAATATGACTACATCAATACAGCTGTCGTTCTGCATTAGGTACCTACATTTGATGTACCTAGTACATGAAATAGCTTCGTATTGGGTATTTTGTTGCCAAAATGTGGATATTCATTAATTATAATCGAAAATGTACCATGTAAGAATAACATTTGTAAAAACAGAAAATAAATCGGTGAAAAAACAAATAACTTATAAGCTGTTTTACTGCGACTGTATCCGTCTCTTTCTAAAACGATATTTTGCATGAACAGTGTATGGAGCTACTGAATTTGTGACGCCACATGTCAGTAGCGCTCTCTCTGTCTAACAGGATACTTTAAAGCTTTATATTTTCGAGACTAGTTAAGATATTAAAAAAAACAAAATGACAAAACAAAATTATGTTTTAATATTAAAAAACTTTATTTTAAGTATTTAAAAAAATAGTCAAATACCCAATTATAGTTTTTTAACGTAAGCATTTGATTTCAGTATCTCCTGAAGAACTCTAGGTTAAGCGACGTGAACAAGAAGCTGAAGGCTCAGATATGGAGCTCCGTGGTGACGATCGTGCTGGTGGAGGCCAAGAACCTGCCCGCGATGGACGTCGACACCAGATCCAGTGACCCTTATTGTAAATTTAGGTACTTCCAATAAATATTCGTACTTCGACCACGTCAAAAGTTAATGAAAGGATTAAAATGCAAATCCCTATTCAAATAGTTACAGCTTGAAGAAACCCTGAAATAATATTGACCGGCTTAGGTAAGCTATTATTATTTATTTATTTATTACTAGCTGATACCCACAATTTCGTCCGCGTGGATTTAGTTTTTGAAATCCCGCGGGAACTCTTTAATTTTCCCGAATCAAAAGTAGCCTATCTCACTCTCCAGATCCCCAACTATACCCATGCAAAAAATCACGTCGATCCATAGCTCTGTTGCAGCTTGATTGAAGGACAAACGAACAAACAACCACACTTTCGCATTTATAATATTAGGTAGTAAAGATTATATTAGTTAGGCTTATTATGCATTCTTGCCAATTTATTTTTTCTGTGAGATAGGTTTGTGCTCGACCACAATCAATGATGACCAAGACCTAGTGAAAATAAACTAGTTTTCTTGCTATTCTTGAAATGTAGGTAAAATTTTGTGTTTAGGTTAGGTAACGAAAAATACAAAAGTAAGGTAGTTTGGAAGACCCTCCATCCATCATGGCTGGAGCAATTCGACCTGCATCTCTACGACGATCAGGAACAGATCCTAGAAGTTACTGTTTGGGATAAGGATAAACAAACCAAAGATGACTTTTTGGGGAGGTGAGTGTACTGTACCTACTACCTGTTCGCGTCAAGTTGGCCGCCTTGCGTTACGCTTCCCCGCACCGCGCCTCAAGTCAGACTCGCTTAGTACAGATAGCAACGTACCGCTCGTCATTTTCACCAAGTTTTTTTATTGTTCCGTTTTGAATGTTTTTGCTAACTTTAAATTAGTTACTTATTTATTTTTGTTTGCTTACTATTGTTGTTTTCTATGACGAGTAAAAAAGAAAAGCTTCGCATAGCGCAGACTATTATTATTTTATTACTTTAATTAATGACTTTCTTTCAAGCGATGTCACTGCCATGAAAAGCATTGCCAGAAAAGAAAACTTCCCTCATAGTCGTGGTTACAGTAAAAAATACAATTATTATTTTTTTGTCAACGGTACGGTATGACGTCATTTTGTAACGGTCGACGACGGCCAACTTGAAATGACCGGATAGTATGTGTTTTTCGGTTTGAATATCACAACATTACATGTGTTATGTGATGCGTAAAACCATACAAGGTTTTACAGATCACATGCCGCTGGATTCAGTAGAATAATTATATACCTACATCATTTTGCGCATGAAGGAATTCAAGGTCAAAAGTTTGCCGAGATGAAAAAAAAACTTTGTAGGTATCGTCATATTTTATTATACCCTTGGAGTTCCAAGGCGTTGAACGCAAGATAGAATGGGAACTTTTCAAAATAAACAGTTTCTATCCTTTACTACACTTCTTCTGCATTTATCATAAAATGTAAATTTTACAAGCGCATGTCGATCCTCCTATAAAAAAAGTATTGGATAAAATTTACATTATAAATGTAAGGTCCCAACTTATTATCATATAAATTGGTAGTTCACCTAGAGTTCAGAAAGGCGATCACATTGAAAAAGGTTATTTTTATTTACATTCTCTGAACGACCTGATTCAAGACGTGATGTTTCTATATTTAACCTAAGAATAACTATACGTTTAAGGGCCCAATTTAACCATCGCCGAAAAAATTTCAAGTGAGGAATAAAGAGACATAGAGGTTTTGATAGATTCTCAACACAAACCTTGTCAGAACGTCAAAACTCCTCGTTTATACCTTACTCGGTTTTGGCGAAATTGGCACTGATTTTTGTAATAAGCAAGTGTAATATACTCTTGCAATATCTTTACTAACTTATAGGAAAACGGAAATCATACCTACATACATTGATCACAGAAAAGCCTACATCTCTTATTACAATAAAACACATCCCATAATACCAAAGTCACGATTTCATGGGGGATGAATTTACATTTCGAATGCACGTTCTAAAATCTCTACGCTTAAAATTATAAAATTTTACCTGATCTGAATATTAAGAACTCAAAGGTCATCAACTTAACTGTCCATTTTTGGCTGTTACTTATTACATCATCGAGCTGTTTGTGCAACGGTACCTATTGAAACTTTCATTTTAACATAGACAATAATAATTTACCGTATTCCTAGGTATTCCATTTTCAAATCATTCCAGATGCGCGATAGACTTATCAAGGCTAGAAAGAGAGAAAACGCACAGTATATGGCAAGAATTAGAAGATGGTAACGGTCAGATATTTCTCCTCCTCACAATCAGTGGCACGACACAGTCGGAGACCATCACAGACCTGGCCAGCTACAAAGAAAACCCGAAGACTCTTGAAAATATCGAGAGGAGATATGTAAGTCCGTTTTTTTAATGAAGAAGGAGTTAGTAGGTCACTTTAGAAATAATGATGTCAACACGTTTTCAGGGTAATCTTTTCTAGATCTAATAGCTTTCAAGTCTCATTAGGTAAACCTGAGTCAGATATTAATAATAATTAATACATATATTGGATCGTCTGCTCATCTGCGATTAGCCAGCATAGTGGCAACTTCTCATTGTGGAAGAAGACCTTCTCAATAGCATGAGATCATGATACCTACTAATGAGAAAGCAAGTGTAAAAGATGATAGAAATTTTGATCTATAAAACTGCCAAACGGCTTCATGACAGGAGGCAGTTTCTTACCATCAGATAAAATTAGCATAAAAAATTCTTATAAGGTAGTGGATTAGACGTTTTTAAACCTAAATGTGCCAAAGCACATCCAAAACAGAAGTTTCTTTGTGGACGTAGAATGTTGGCATTGTTCCAACACTATCATTAGAAAACGAGGCTTGAACAATGGATGCTTTATATTCGCGGTTCTACTGTAGGTATATGGCTAAAGATCTCTGAACAAGATAAAAGGCCTACCTGGTTTCGCGAGGTAGAACTTTTAAACTCTTCAACTCCTGAATAAGTTTCAAATTGGCATACTTAGTCGTGAAGTTGCTAAAAATCTAAGGAATAGCCTAGATATTTTTGTTCGGCATTAAAGATTAATGCCGAGAAAAAATACCAAGAAACATTAGATAAAATCCATCTTAATAATGTATTTAATCTGGTATCTATCATCTGATTAGACTTCTCCTAAATTTCCATATTTACCAATAAACGTGACTGTGGCAGATGTATCTATAATAAAAAGTTTTACTGGAAGTAAAATGCCCTAAGGAAATCTCGAGAAAAGTCTTGAATAATTTTATCCTGCAAACGTAAGAAACCCTGCTATGTTAGGAGGAAGAGCCATAGACGAAAGATCTTTTAGCAACATAAATAACAGCGTAATTTCCTTTTACATAAGCATATAACGTTAATAAATGTACTGTGTAGCTTTGTATATATTGTACCTAAGCTGTAGCTTAGATTCTATGTAAATTCTAAATTCTGCAATAATTAAATACACTTAATTATTGCAGAATTTCTGAATTGCCTCTGGTCTGGTCTGGTGAGAGGCTTTGGCCGTGGCTAGTTACCACCCTACCGTCAAAGACGTGCTGCAAAGCGATTTAGCGTTCCGACACGACGGTGTGTAGAAAGCGATTGGGGGTATGGGTTGCAGTCCGCTACCATCTTAGACTGCATCGGCACTTACCATCAGATGAGATCGCAGTCAAGGACTATCTTGTTATCGAATAAAAAAAAACTGTTGCAGTATCATAGAACTTGGATACTATTTCCATTGTCTATAACATTTAAACGTTTTTAATGTAGACGTGGTACCGCTTAAACGAAACAACAAGTGGTGTTGGATGGCTGTGCGTCAAAGTTTACGGTGCTAAAGGCTTAGCGGCGGCGGATTTGGGGGGAAAATCAGATCCCTTCTGCGTGCTGGAACTGGGAAATGCAAGGCTACAAACGCATACAGAATATAAGACTTTAACGCCCAATTGGATGAAGATCTTCACATTGTAAGTAGGTAGTTAGATACCTAGCCTAATAATATCAAATTCACAAATTCAGTATAGATGTGGTAATGTCACAGGGTCATAACGCATACCTAATACCTCTACTAGAAATCTGAAAATCACACTAATATTATAAAGGTGAAAGTTTGTATGTGTGCGTGCGCGCGCGCGCTCGTGTGTGTGTGTGTGTGTGTGTTTGTGTGTAAGTGTGTGTGTGTGTGTGTTTGTGTGTAAGTGTGTGTGTGTGTGTGTGTGTGTGTGTGTGTGTGTGTGTGTGTGTGTGTGTATGTGTGTGTATGTTACTCCTTCACGCCACAACGAAAGAACCGATTTGGCTGAAATTTGGAATGGAGATAGCTCACACCCAGGATTAACACATATGCTACATGTAGGAGTTCCAGCAGGAATTAAAAAGTTCACGCGAAGTCGCGGGTATCAATTAGTTAGAAATATTTTGTTTACCTCTTTGACTTTTCAGTACAGTAAAAGACATAAGTTCAATACTGGAAATAACCGTATACGATGAGGATCACGACCATAAAGTGGAGTTTCTCGGAAAGTTGGCCATGCCTTTACTGAATATAAGAAACGGGGAGAAGAGGTGGTTCGCCTTGAAGGACAAGAAGATGAGGGCGAGAGCGAAAGGGAATTACCCTCAAATATTGCTGGAAATGAGTGTTATTTGGAATCCGGTAAGGTACAACTTAGATCTATATAATATACAAAAATTAATCCCTATTTCCCTTGGTCACGGCATCACGCGTGAACGGCTGGACCAATTTCACTAATTCTTTTCTTTTTGTGTTTGTTATTGTAAGGAGAAGGTTTTACGGGAAGAAAAGTTAAGAAAATTTCTCAGAAAATTAGATAATGTCAGAATACTTAACTACAGTTGATAGTTCGTCAGTGAAATCTTGCAGCGAACATAAATCAAGCACGAACCAATAACGGGTTCATACAACACCGTGTCCGAGAACATCAACCCTTGAATAGCCGCTAAAATTGTATTAATCCTTACTAATGTTTTAAATGCGACAGTCTGTTCGTTTGTTGGTTCATTAGTTTATTGGTTGGACCTTCAACCACGCAGCATAGAATTAGATCAGCATAAGTTGGTGACTTGGAAAGAAACATAAGAAACACATCTTATCCCGGTTCTCGCAGGATTTTTAAAAACCTATCCTCACGCGGGCAGAAGCTAATAAATGTAGTTAAATATATTGCATGAATATTATTTGAACTTATCGTAATACCTTCTAGCTCAAAGCAGCAATACGAGTGGTTAATCCCAAAGAACCCAAGTATATGCACCAAGAAGCGAAATTCAAGAGGCAATTGTTTGTACGGAATGTTGTGAGACTGAAGGCTATTATTATGTGGTTTATTGAAGTTGGAAAAATTTTACAGTAAGTCCTTATTCATTAGTGACTTTTTTTTTGTTTTTTTTTTTTTATTTTTTACCGTTGGGCTATTGAGGCTTAGACTTTGAAAAGGTCTTCTCTGAAAGATGTTGAACATGTATACCCCACTTTCGCTTACAATCGCATACAATAGAGATTGCGAGATTCATCATAGGAATTGAGAAGTTGCAGAATGGTTGTTCCAAAAAAAAAAATCTGGCACTTTAGAAAATTGTTTAGCAACCCCCATCAATAATACCTCAACAATGCTGATCAGACTTATGTGTTTTTGATTTTTTTTTTGGATGACAAGATAGTCCTTGACTCTCACCTGATGGTAAATGACGATGCAGTCTAAGCTGGCTAACTTGGAAGGGATATATTGGGAGGGAGGAGGTTCTCAATTTGTCGGAATCTTTTTTTTTTTAATGTATGTTCCCTGGGGCCCAAGTCTGCTATTGCGATTGTAGTTACATTACAGTTACATTGCCTATCAATGACATCCCAATTGCTACTTTTAGCAATTTGACTTGGGGCCCAGGGGTTCAATTGTCTATCAATGACATGACAATTGCTAAAAATAACAATTGTCATGTCATTGATAGACAATGTAACTACAATTGCAATAGCAGACTTGGGCAACTGATTACTCGAAGACGACTGGACCGATTTGGAAAATTCTTTTTTGTTTGAAAGGGTAGACTTCCCAGGTGGTCCCATTGTCAAGCTCATCATCAGGTCAACCTCTGATGATGGTATCCTCGAGAAATCGAGGAAACTCTTCCAATTTTATAGGTACAATTGATATACTTTGTGGTGGCGTTTGAAGTCGGTTTTTTAAAAATAATTTTTTACGTTTATGTTATATTATCTGAGTAGAGTTGTGAGCCGTTGATGGATTATTGATGATGATGATGATGATGATGATGATGATGATGATGATGATAAGTAGATATTTTCGCTTTTTCCAGAGACTGTTTCGAGTGGGAGTCGAGGCTCAGATCGTTTATTGGTCTACTCGCGTGGTTGGCGTTTTGCTACTACTACCAGATGTGGATGTTACCGTTCTTATTGCTCATCTTCTTCAGCAGGAATTGGCTCATTTACAGATTAACTGGTAAGTTGATTGTTTTCTAAATTAATAGTAAATGTAATTAATTATGTTTACTGAAGCAATTTCTTTGATTTTCTAAACAACTAAGTACCTATTGATTTATCTACTACTTCTCGTATTTATTTATTACGATCCTTATTTTCGGAATTGGGTTTTAGTCTAACAGAATAAAATAGTGTTTATTTTTCCTTGCACGCTGCTTTCCTTATATTTTGCAATTGCATTTTAATTTACATGAGTACATACTTTCTTTTATTAAATTACATAATTTTATTATTGTATAACATTATTATTTATTATTATTATATATCACCATGGAACTTCATACTGCAATTTCATTTAGTTAGTAAGTGCAGATTTATTTTAAGCTCAGGGATTTGATTTCTTTTCATCTTTGTCCTTCATAAAAATCTTAATTTCTTTTTTATGTTTTGTAGCCAAACTAAAACGTTTACGATGTAACCCGTGGGCGTTTGTAAAGCAACTTTGCGCTAGTAGCACAGTTTATAGTAGTAAGTTGAAAATAGACGTTGTCTGAGCTTTGCATGGTTGTTTTGATACCGAGCATCGTACGTGAAAAACTAACCAATTAATAACAGGAACTAACTATTGCAGTTTTCATCGTAAGATACTTGATTGTAGAGTTAAAGGGTCTAACGTAGTACTAGTAGGTGGAAACTTTAAGTGTGCTTAGGAAATAATTTTCTCAATATATAGAAATTCTAATTGATGCCCGCGGCTTCTCTCGCGTGGATTTAGTTTTTTTTTTAATCCCGCGGGATCTCATTGATTTTCTGGGATACAAAGTAGCCTATCTCACTTTCACGATCCTCAACTCTAACCATGCAAAAAATCAGGTCGATCCGTTGCTTTGTTGCCGCGAGATTGAAGGACCAACCAACAAATCACCAAACCAGCAAACAAACACATTTTCGCATTTATATATTTTAAGGAAGTAAGGATTCTAAATTCTAATTATTAATACCAGATTTTAAAGAATCGTATAGCCTATTGTAAAATGAGATTTGCAAAGAGATTTTCATATGATTCCAGGCGGTAATCCTTTGCTGGTGCCTGTGGACGATGAAGACCTACAAGCAGAGGAAGACGACGAAGAAGAGGTAGATAAGGTACAATGTTTAAAAACATTTAAGGATGAAGATAAAAGATTAAGATCTATCTCATCGACAGTCTTAAAGATAGATAGAACAGTGTAGTAAAAATATGTTGATCTAAGACGATGATAATGTGAGTGAAAGATGGAGTTTGTGTGTGGGACGTTGTAGGTATATTAGGTACACATTTAGGTAAAGTGGTTATTCGTGCATTGGCGATTTAGAGACAAATAGCCTCCGAATCATCCATTCATCATAATCAAAGTCATTACCCAATTAAATCAGCATGATCGTAGAACAACGACGTATCTGCATTTTATCAACTTTACTGTACAGCTATTTGAAATAATTTCCGAAGTTTTGTTGTCATAACTTTTTAAATACAAAATCTATAAAAATGAAGTTTCACATAACACCTTTTTAACGGGTAACCTACCCGTTAAAAAGGTTTTTTAAATATCCAAATATACCAGAGTCATTTTTGGACTTATTGCAAATCCGTCACTGTTCTACGAAATATCTGTAAAATCTAAAACAACTCAACTGGTTATTGATCCCGGGAGCTTCTAACTCTTGGGTGACCCTAAAGACATCAACAAAAAATATTACCTACACGATCATTTATATAGCGTGTCTCTCTGTTATAGGAAGAAAAGAAATCTCTAAAAGAAAGACTACAAGCGATACAGGAAGTGACGCAAACAGTACAGAACGCGATAGGTTATGTTGCTTCTTTGGGGGAAGCTGTCAAAAAGTAAGTTCTGTAGCTTCTAGCCATGCACCTATAGGAAAAAAAAGATAAAAGATATAAAGAAAGGAAAGTTAAGAAGAAGAACCTTTGAACAGAGATAGAAAGACGGCATTTTTTTCTAAACCATCCAAACTAGGAAAAGTCTTCGAGTCGCACCTTTTGAATGACCTAGTGTGCGTGAAGAATTTCAACGAAGTTATTTTTTTTTTTTTTTTGGGATTTTACCAGCTGGCCCCCAATCCCATCAAAACGTAAAGTAGATACTTAACCTAATTAACAATAAACTTATCCTACTTAATACTAACTTAACTACGAAGTTACTTTCTGAAAAGAGAGTTTATCGAGAATGTTTTCTGTTTCAGCTTGATGAATTTCACGGTGCCATATCTTAGTTACATAGCGATAATAATGCTCATGGGGGCGATGATTGTATTGTACCTGATACCTTTGAGATATCTCCTCATGGCATGGGGTACGTACTAAGTTATTTCTCCATGTTTATAATTTTTTCCATTGTTAAGCTATTGCACAGCTTCTATCGCGGGCCAGCGTGGACACCGAATCCAGAAATTCCGTAACGAAAATAACCTGACACGGGACTCCTCTACGGTGAGCCGCTAGATGGCGCATTTTTAAAAAATGCTATGCAATAGCTTTACCGCGGCAGTCCCCGAGTGCCACACGTCCTTTTATTTTATTTTTATAAAGAATATTAGCCAAGCTGAAGTTGACTAATACCCTCCTATCCCTCCAAATAAGCGAAAAGCTTGTGCTAGGAGTGGGTACGATAATAGTGCAACAGGTGGGGTTCGAACCTGCGACCTTTCAGTTTTGAGTCCGTACCTTTAACCGTTGGGCTATTGAGGCTATTTTTATCACTATTTGAAAAATTAATATATCGTTTTTCTTTTCTAGGTATTAATAAGTTTACTAGAAAAATTCTGCGGCCGCACACAATACCCAACAATGAGGTGCTAGATCTACTATCGCGGGTGCCGGACGATGAAACTTTAGTAAGTATTGTACTATGTTATTTGGATACTTAATACTTTCATTTCAGGACTACGTTCACATTCATACTAACATTTTAAAAGTTTTTGGTCTTCGGTGGGACATATCTAAGACAGCCTACATAATATGAATAAAAACCTGATGGTTACTGAAAATGCAGCCTAAGATGGTGCGCGATTGCTTGGAAGATGGCTTTCTCTCTTGATTTAAAGATTCGGACCGTTTTTTTAACGATTCACTTAATTGTGCATATTAAGGAACAATAAACTTATTTTGTTAGAATCTGACAAACTATAAAAATCGATTCGTTACCATTATACCATACCCTTTCTTTATTTACCTATTCGATTGCACCATCGCGCGCTATGCACCATCTGCACTCCTACCACTGGAAACGCAGGAAGAAAAAGCACACAATCAAATAACATACACAACACAACTAAGTGAATTGGGGTGTTGTTGCGTGTTGGTAGTTGCTACTCACTTATAAACGATACTACTACGTGGAAGATACTCATCTTCCACGTAGTTAGATAGTAGGTTTCTTTAAGATGACTGCCGTGGTCGAAAGGAGAATATTCCATATATATGACTGTGGTGTGACGTTCTTTGTCGTACAAAATATGTAAATTAGGAATAAATAATTATAATAATTAATTTTTTTTGCGTCTGTTTGTCTGTTACAGTTGGACATCAGAGAACTGAAGCCCCACGCGCCGAGCGAGCACAGAAGAGACGCAAGAAAAAAACATAAAGCATCGTAACGCACAGTGATTTTGTATGAATGACTTTAACGATTTAAACATTCTTAAGCGCCAGACACATTACTCTGTTGTGGTGTGTTGCTACCAGCAATCAACTTGACCAATCGGAGAGCGACTCAAGCATCAAAAGCGATGTTACAGTGTGCACTTCTTAATTCCGAATTAAAAACCGAATCATTGAGGACAAAAGCAATACTACTACTGAACATAGTTGGTCGAGCATAGTGGATAGTCCACAGGATGAACTGTGGCTATCATCAGAAGTAATATCGCCTAGTGGAAGTATGTATTAGTGCAATAATTGTCAGACTACACCATCTAGGAAAAAAGTGAAAGAAGGAACAGATTTTAATCAAACAGCTACGAACCCGCATTGAATGTATAAAAAATCGTATTGAAATCGGTCAATTCCCTTATTTCTTAAAGCATTTAATCTGTCGCGTAACAACATTCTACGACAGTGATGTGTCTGTAGCTTTATTTTGACACGAATAGGTAAAAGGTGCCCAATTTTTCTTGATTTGGCTTTAATTAGAGTTAATAGTACATTATTGCAAAGGCAGGGAAGTAGGCAATTGCAGGTCGAGTATGAGTTTGAAGGCCGAGCCGTAGGCGAGGACTTCACTAAATACGAGACAGGCAATTGCCATTTCCCGCCGAGGCATATATAGTGCTTTTCTCAAAAGAATGCAGGGAAATAAAACACTTTTTATATTATACATCCAAATCCATCCGCCATTTTGGTTTAAATCTGGTGGAGTAGGTACAATCAATCTCCATTTCACTCTCTGAACCGTTGGAACTCATTTTGATTATTATTAAATTTATATTTATTAAGTAGGTATGTAAATAACAAATCAAGACGAATTTTCAGCTTTACCGCCAATTTTTTTTTTTATTATCTGTGCCTACAGGCAAACGCATTTATGGCTATACAGCCACGTAAACGCAATTTGTACTAAGCAAAGAGACTATGGTATGCCAAGAATGACAAAAGAGATCCGATCAAGGAGTATTTAGTAACCCCAGCACGCCATTTCATACTGTTGTATGAAACGGCATTACATTACAAAGCTCCTGCAATATTTAAAAAATTGCGTTGTAATGTTCCAAATTCAAAAAACGCTCTTGCAATGGATTTGATTTTCTTTGTCCGACAATTCGATACTTCGCGTGTTCTTTTTTCGAAAATAATGACAATATTTCCATGCATGTTTGAGAAAAATAAGTTATTAAAGCTGAAAGGTCCTGAAGTGAGCCAAAAGCCTCACGCACATTTATAGCCATGAAAATTCGAATGACATTAGCCGCTGAATCAGAAGCGCTGAAGAATACCTACATGGTGATATTGTGAAGTCGGCGCGGTTGCAATCAACTCAATTCAACTCAACTCAATCAGAAGTTGAATAAGTACTTTTTTATTATTTCATTATTCGAGATATAATACTATGAAAAATTTTACTAGGTACTTTTTTCCCTTATCGATAACAATACATAAAAATAGGTACGTATGTACCTACATAAAATGTTGAACGAACATGATGATTTTAACGTTTGTAAAAAAATTGTTAGCGCCAAAAATTGGTGCTGCAATAAAAATAAATAGTTCCATTTTGGTAGTTTTTGTAATAATTTCTACCATTGTATAAAATATTTTATTATTATTTAGTGAATAATAAGGAACCAAAATATTCATACTTTAAATATAATAATAATTAAATAGTAAATATGCGTTGTACCTGTTTTGACGTCCATTAGATATTTTTTTATTAATAGTAGCGGCGAGTATAATAGATAGTCAAATATTTGATTGAAAATTGATCTTTAATTAAACAGCTTATTAAAAATGAAAGAATTCTGAGAGTAGCTTACTCTTATATGTTTGACCTGAAAATATATATTTTGAAAAAATCGTGAAATTTGGGCTTTTGATATTTATTTCTAAAAATTATTCACCAAATCTCACATATTAAAGTATTGCAATATAATGTAACTACTCTATAATATACAATACAATAATAAAAATAAAAATATTCTTATCGTCAATATTCACTACACTCTTCAATTTCATAAATTTTGTGTGGTATGAACTGTGATTTAAAATTATTTCAATAGAATCATTATAAAATCTTTTTAGTTTTAAAAGAGCTATATTTAATATTTTCAAAATATCCTATAATTCCCAAATTTTACTAGGTTTCGCTAGATAACTTTCGCTATTATAGTTCAAAGTTGGAAGTCAATTTGATAAAAGTAAGGGTCAGTTTATGATTACACAATCTGTACGTTTGGCTTTTGACTAAAGATCTTGGCATTCCTGAGGATTACTCAACTCCGATTACCGATGCGCTAATGTTTCTGCTTTGAACTATAATATAATAATTATATAATAATAATAACACTATAAGAATGTTTCTTAAATATTATATCATAAATTACTGCATTTATTATAAGAATGTAAAAAATGTATAATGTTTAAGATGTAGATAGAATTTTTTAATGTGTACCATTGTTTTGTAAGAAGTGTTATATTTTTTGTTAATATTGATATACGATAAAGTACTATTGAAATAGATAAATTTAGAGACAGTATCATTAGAAAAAGTGCAATAGCATAAGACTGAGACCAATCTCATTAAACATTTGGAGAATTATAAATACGAAATGTACCTACCTATCTATTTCAAATTTATATTCAAATCTTGTAATTCGAAAATTAGCTTTCTCTGCATAATTATTACAACATATTTAATATTTATATAATTACCAAATACATAGCTAATTTATTTATTATCAAAATTATTGTGTATGAAAACGTACAAAATATTTCTTTAATATTTGTCTAGGAGTACAACTCTTAAAACTTATTTTTGCTATCACTATAGTCATCAAAATGTTTATAAAGTTACAAAAAGTAGGTAATAATAATTTTAAACGGCTACAAGTTAAATAAAGATGACCGTTATCAAATTCGAGTCATGCTTTGAGAAGTGTTTTTCATGATAACTTGTTACTTTGCCAAACAGCACATATTTTAAGCACTTATATTTCGACTAGAACGCACAACATGCACATTTTTAAAGAAAAAAGAAAATTTGCAGTCGCTGCGAAGTATTGTGATATAAATTTAAATTTTCTGTTTTATTGTGTGGCTAGTTTTATAATAATAAATCATGATTTTTAACGTTCCAAAAAAATTACTGGTGGAACATCAATCAGAATAGGTAAAATGTATTTTTTTGTAATTTGATTTGTGCAATTGCTAAAAAATGTATATGACGGCTTAAAACGATGTTTGATATTGTTGTTAATTTGAAAAATATGATTTGATAGGTGAAACCTCGGATGAAAAAATTTTGTCTTACAATTCAATTTTATTTTCTTAAGAAATCGGACCTTTGAATTAGCCAAAAATATGACTTAACGACTTAACTTTAAGAAATTTAATCTCTCAAATTTTGTCTCAATTTGTTTTGTCCGAATAAATTCTCACATCAAAATATGTTTTCGTGGAATCCTTGAAAAGATATTTATATTAAGAAATTGGAATATTAATATTATTCACCTTCCATTGTTATAAGTAATTATTGTTAAGACACAAAGTGGTGATCAATGTTAACGCTTTTCAATTTTTAAGAAAATTAAAAATTTTATAACATTATCTTTTTATTTTTATTTGAAACTAGAATTTATCTACTTACTAAAAAACTTAAATCCACCAAAACAACAGCATAGAATTTGGAATTTGAAAATCCTATGTTATATCGGTTGAGCAGTCGAGATGTGAAAAAGTAATAGTCATAAATTCATTTTCGAAAAGATATTTTTATATTTTAATCTCGGTGATGAGAACGAGATGGAGAATATTTATGCTTTATCGTCTTTTACGAAGAAACTAGTTAAAAGTGTTCAATTCTTTTCGAATTTTAATTGCATCTTCTGATAAGCTAACGGCTATTTTGTCACTGTACTACTTATAATGTATAATTATTATTCCCAATACAAGGATTTTTCTTTGTTGCTACAATTAGCAATTCAACGTCAATTTTGACATTGGAGCGCATTTCATATCCGTGACTCCTGGATTATTTGTAGTCAACTGATAAAATGTCGGACGCGGCACGGTACAACCATTACAACTGCAAGCAACGCTAGATTTCGCCTTGCAGTTGCCTCTGCCGTTGGCCTGTCGCTCGTGTATATGAGCCCTTACTTACACACATAAAATAAGAATATAATCTTCTGAAATGGTAGAAATGAAAACTGTAGTAAGTAATTAATTTTCTTTTTTTCACCAATGATCGATGAATTGGTCATAATAAACATAATATATGACCTATATTTTATGACGTAATATCTTAATAGCGATTGCTTTAAAAGTGAAGGAAAACATCGTGAGGAAAGCATCGCGATCGTGAGAGTCCTCTATAGTGTTCTCAAAGGTGTTTAATGTCTGCCAACCCACACTTTTGACCTAAACCGTTTTTATTCGAGAGGAGTCCTGTGCCCAGTAAATATGGATTAAAAATAAAACAACAGATATTACTAATACTTATGCTTTTAACATTAGCAAAAAGGTTTTGCCTCACCTCACAATAAGAATTTAAATTATTATTGTTAATTTTGAGCTGCGACATCGAAATTCTAATTAATGGTAGGATTTAATAATCTTTAGGCATGCAACACCACAACCACCTCGACGCCCAATCCCGCCATTGTCATTATTGTCAGTTGTCACAGTTTGCCACTTGTCAAGTTGTCAGTTGCCCCAAAACATTTGTCAATAAGTCGTGGCCGCGGACTTGCTGAAGTGCCAAATCCATTTCCATACGCCTCAGACCACAAAAAAAACCAAAATGACTACCAAATTACAAGAATATAAGGACACTTTGGAGCGTAGTTTGACCGACAAGAGCAAACCTTGGACGAAATTCTTCGAAAAGGCCGAAGCCAAGACCGGCGTGAATAGGGTCTACTTATTCGTCGGTAAGTTTTTACTTTTTTCCTCGGTGTTGCGTTTATTTATATCCTTAGCCGGTCGTTTTGACTGTTTTCTCATTTTGCAGGATTGGTGGCGTTCACTGGGTTATATTTAGTGTTTGGGTTCGGCGCGGAGTTGATATGCAATAGCATAGGATTCTTGTACCCCGCGTACATGTCTATGAAGGCACTGGAGTCACCTGCCAAGGACGACGATACGAAGTGGCTCACATACTGGGTAGTTTTCGCCTGCTTCTCCGTCGTGGAATACTTTTCCGATTTCATTGTTGGATGGTTTCCGCTCTACTGGTTGATCAAGGTTAGTAATTAGTAGTTACAACATAATTATGTTAGCGATTTAATTAAATGTGGTGTATTAATTGATGTAAAAATACATTATGTTCCTGCATAAATGTTTTCTGGATTGTGGATTGTGATTTAAGGTGATTTACTTAAATTTTTCAAAAGGAAAAAAACTTACCTAATAGGTATATGACATGAATCATGATGTATTGATGTGTGAGTAAGCTTTTGCATAGTAATCAATTTGAATTTTTTTTTTTTTTTTTAAAAAAAAAAGAATTAGAATGACTATTGGTCATTTTAAAATAGCGATCATTTATGAAATGCTTAGCAAATTATTACTATTATAGTTGCTGGACCAATTTTGATTAAATTTTTGTGTGTGTAGTAGGATAGGGTTTGCACCTATGTTCAGGCAGGAAAATATCTGTGCGATCCTCTAGTTCAGTTTATCTTTCAATGCCTTACAACTTAATGAATTTTATAATCTGACTTTTTGGAATTATGCCTGTTTAAGCAAATAAATGTCACATGCTATAACAGTGAAGAAAAACATAGTGAGGAAACTTACACACCTGAGAGTTTTGCCATTATGTTCTTGAAGGAGTGTGAGGTTACCAATTGATATTGGGCCAGCGTGGTGAACTATGGTCTATAAGCCTTGTCTGAGAAAAGTCCTGCTCTCAGCCTGAAATCTATAGACAGCACTCTCACTCCGCTCACACTCAAGACATAGCTAAAACGAGACAGATTTATGTCAAAACATATTTGTATCTCGTTTTAACCTCTATCTTGAGTCAGAGCACGACTCTATAGAGCTCAGGATCAATAGTGAGCCGTTGATGGGTTTCTGATGATGATTTGAAAGAAATTACTTTTAGCTTGTTTTTCCTGATGGGAATATTGGTTTTGTCAAGATCAAGACAGATACAATGCAATGATTATAAATTAATATTATACTCATTTGAGTATCACATTTGTTAATGCTAGTAGATTACTAGCATTAACAAATGTGATTTTTTCATACCATCTATATATATAAAATTCAAAGTCCTGACTGACTGACTGACTGAGATATCAACGCACAGCCTAAACTACTGAAGTTAGAAACTTGAAATTTTTACAGATGGTTCCTTTTATGACGTAGGCGCACACTAAGGAAGGACAACCCCTAAGGGGGTAAAATAGGGGTTTGAAAAATCGAACTTAACGTGAGCAAAGCCGCAAGCAAAAGCTAGTTGTCAATAAGTCATCTTTTATCTACCTATACATGAATCACTACATAATGAGTTTTTAATAGCTAATTATGAGATAAACAATAATAGTTTGTATTGACAGAATTGTATAGCTAACGATATTGATGTCTGATGTAAAAATGGAAATAAAGAGCTTATTATTATTATTAGGTTAATAAATTATCTAGCTGATCCCTGTTACTTCATTCACATGGATTTTGTTTTAAAAATCCCAAAGGTACTCTGATTTTCCGGGATAAAAAGTAGCCTATGTCACTCTCCAGCACTGGTAGCATGGGCAGGAGATAAAAGTTTTATACCCCGATTTTATCCACTGACAGGGGATAAAATTATCTTTTCCCTAATGCTAAAGCATGGCGACAGAGAAGGCGATGTATATTTCTATAAGTATATCCACTGAGTGTTATTTCCACCGCTGTGCCCATGCTCGACGGGTGGATAAAGCTAAGTGAGGGGATAAACGTTTTATCCTTTTCCCGGGAATAAAATTTCTCCCGCGCATGCTACCAGTGCAGGTCCTCAACTATGCCCGTGCAAAAAAACGTCGATCTGTTGTACTGTTGCGGCGTGATTGAAGGACAAATCAACAAATCAATAAACCAACAAAAAAACATACTTGCATTTATAATATTAGTAGGGATGGGCCAGACAAATTTAATTTATTGATTATACAAAACTGCAAATGTATAACTATTATAGATAAAACAACAATGTAAGCAGAACAGTGGGCCAAGACAATATATTATTTACAATACCTATTTATCATGTTCTAGGATAGTTGAGTAATATATTATGCAATGTGTCTTATCTTTGTTGGCAATTTTATCTTAAATCAGCATTACTCTTCTAGACTATCGTAAATGAAACATGAAAGTGTTTCGCGCTGTATCACTTATCTACCCTTTTCAGTTTAATTTACATTTGAAGTGAAAATATTTGAGGTAGTTTGAGTACTTTATATTTGTTAATACATATTTCTTAGTTGATGTCCTCCCTGGCGCAGTGGTGAGCGCTGTGGTCTTATAACTGGGAGGTCTCTGGTTCGATTCCCGGCGGGGGCAATTTGGGAATTTATAATTTCTGAATTATTTCTGGTCTGGTCTGGTGGGAGGCTTTGGCCGTGGCTAGTTACCACCCTACCGTCAAAGACATGCCGCCAAGCGATCTAGCGTTCCGGCACGATGTGTGTAGAAACCGATTAGGGGTATGGATTGAATTTACACTGCTATACCCCTTCCAAATTAGCCCGCTACCATCATAGACTGCATCGTCACTTACCATCAGGTAAGCATCGCAGTCAAGGGCTATCTTGTCATCGAATTTAAAAAATTCTTAATTATTATAAAAAACAAATCATTTTATTGTCAATCATAAATCGCCTTATTTATAAAAAATATAAAAGTTTTTTAGTATTCTGGTGGGAAAATAATAAATCCTTAAATGGTTCTATGCAAATTGAATTCATTAAAATCTACCTATACTAAAGGGTAAAGTGTTTTTTTAATTCCCGCGGGAACTCTCTTGGTTTCCGGGATAAAAAATAGCTATGTGTTATTCCAGGCTACAATCTATCACTGTCCCAAACAGCCAAATCGGTTCAGTCGTTGCGGCGTGATTGAGTAACAAACATCCATACATCCAAACTTTCGCATTTATAATATTAATAAGTATTAATAGGATTATTGAATTTGGTGACATTTGAAACTAGTTTTCAGAGAAAATAAATTATTATCAAAACAAACTTTTGTAGATAGGTGTGGGAAATTGTTAGAAATTACAATTGAACCTTTGTTAGCTACATTCCATTTGGATTTTCGATTCCCTTGCTGTTATCGTTTGCGATACTCACGTGTGTAATTTCATATTCGTGTAACTTGAGACGCGGCCTTGTAGATTATACTTAATTTCGTCAAAGTATCTTTACTTGGTTCTTGAGATATAATATGTATGTGATAATAACACCATATAGCACTCATTTTTAAAACCTTTGAAAAACTCTGCTTAAGTTGGAGCCAAATCAAAGCACCTATTATAAATCCCAGCGTTTAGTACCTTTTAGGGTTCCGTACCAAAAGGTGCCAGGTATATCTATTGCAGCTCTCACAACAAGTAATAAAAATTAAAAAAATAAAGGGGGAGTGGTCCCCATACAAGAAACATGAAGTTTTAGGCCTTTTTTCCAGACCATAATAATAGCTGTTACGATGTTACGGAACCCTCCGTGTGCGATTCCAACTCGCGCTTGGCCGTTTTTTTTTATAATTTCAACGCTCTTTACTACCCATTAATATAATTTATCCTGGGAAATCAAAGGGATTCTTAAAACTTAAATCCATGTATATTTATTATGAAGTCGTCAATACTTTATTATTCTTGGTTTAAATTGATGTGAATTAACTAGTCGGTAACGAATATTAAAATATTTCCTATTTATACCTACCTATTTTTTTCCTTTTAATAAACAACTGGCAGTACAATTGTTAGCACAATAGCTATTGTTAACGTTTTGTTAACACATACATATCAACCATTAACAGAGAGTTAATTACAGAAAGTCATTATTTAATATTGATAATATAATTTTGTTTATTCCCTTATCATTGCTGATAGTGGTATCTTTGGGAAAGTATCGATGTATTTTCATTTTAAATTGCCAAATACGAATGGACGAATAAGGTATTAATTTCGATATTCCGGTACTCCGGCCTCAACAGCCCAATGCTTAGAGTTGTGGACTGAAAATTTAAAGGTCGTCGGTTCAATCCCCAGCTTAAGTAAACTCCGTAGAGATGGGCAAAATGTGCTCAGTCGAACATTAATGGAATGTTGATGTTGCAAACAACAACACTTTAACAAACTTCAAAATGTGCACACAGCATAGGAGCATTGACGCAATTTTAATAGTTTAAACGATATTTTTTGTTTATATAAAAAGAATATTAGCCAAGCTGAACTTAACTTATATCCTCCACTCCCCTCGAAATAAGCGAAAAGCTTGTGCTAGGAGTGGGTACGACAATAGTGCAACGAGTGGGACTCGAACCTGTGACCTTTTAGTTTTCAGCCCGCACCTATTTATCTGGTGGGAGGCTTCGGCCGTGGCTAATTACCGTCAAAGACGCGCCGCCAGGCGATTTAGCGTTCCGGCACGATGGCGTGTAGAAACCGATTAAGGGTATTGGTTGAATTTACACTGCTATACCCCTTCCAAGTTAGCCCGCTATCATCTTAGTTATCATCGTCACTTATCATTAGGTGAGATCGCAGTAAAGGGCTATCTTGCCATTGAATAAAAAAAAACTTTAACCGTCGGGCTATTGAGGATTTAAAAAATGGTTATTGCAGTGCATCTTCATTATCTGGTGCTACCTGCCGACCGACTACAACGGCTCGCTGATCATCTACAACCGCATCATCCGCCCCTACTACCAGAAGCATCACGGCCGCATCGACGACATCGCCAACTCAGGTAAATAACAAGTAACCTTCATAAACAGTTTCACACTATACAAAGTGTAACAAAAGTGTGAAATAACCCTGAAGGAGGTGAATGTGCTCATGAAACTGAACAACTTTCCCCAAGGAACATAGGTCGAAATATGAAAAGAAATTTTTTACCACCCCATAGTAAATCAATCAGCTGATCGTCAATTTCGTATGGGAGGTCCACATTTTTTTTTTTCACATTTCAACCTATGTTCCCTAGGGAAAGTTGTTCAGTTTCATGTGAGCACATTCACCTCCATCAGGGTTACTTCACACTTTTGTTACACGTTGTAGGACACAAGCTACAAATGGGTATTCGACTGTTGTCAAAATGTAGATATTCATTAACTACAACCGAAAATATAACATGTAAGAATGACATTATTGTAAAAACAGATTTAACGGAACAGAATACAAAGCAGCGGATTCTGTTTTTGAACGCTTTTTTTTATAATTTTTTTTAGATGTCGTGAAACAATTGGTGCAAAACGCCAACAAGCACATGGATAAAACTGTCAATGCTTTGAACAAGAAGCTTTCCGAGCTCCATAAAGATTAGGTTGGATGTAGCTTTGTAGGATCTGGTAGGTATTTGGGAGAAATATAATCAGATGCTTCTCGTTCGCTTGCTTACTTGTCCGACTTCTTATGGGTTACATATTATTTTGTTTATAGAGACATCCAATGCACTGCAACTCCCCGCCGAATACTGAAAAATTAGTTTATTGTGAGCATCATCTTAAATATTAGGTGCTAATTTCATCATCGCCGAATAACGTTTAAACGAGGAATAAAGAAGATTTTCAATAATTTACCTACTATCCTAACGCATTGACTTATAATTATTTCAATGGTCACTTCAGTTTTTTTTCTTTTTACGGCCGATTTTACCAATGTAAAACAAGTCTGAGCGTATATTTAATATTTTGACAGTTATTGTATTGAAAATCTGTGAAATCGGCTCTTTTTTTTATTGCTAGTGGATAGGCTTGCGCTTGGCGACAATCAATGATGGAAAGAACTGATAAGGTCTAGGTTGGAGCGCGCTTGCCTAGAAGATACTTATTCCCTCTTGCCTTGAAGGTACCTACTCAAATTATAGGTGGCGGAAAAACGGATGCTGGAAGGGTGTTCCACACCTTAGCGGTTCGTTTCAGAAAGGTTGAACTTAAGTGTTTCGTGCGAGTAGGTTGAATTTATATCTGGTAAAAGTTTTATTCCTTGGTTAAACGTTACTGGTGAAATTAGCACTAAATCGCTGTTTCTCGATGTTTGTCGCAAAACGTTTAAATCACGACAAATCCAAAATCTAATTTCTCTTTAGAATGATACTTTTTCTGTATTCTGGGGCTAAGGCACATAACTCCACGATACCTCAATCGGAATAAAGCTACCTGGTTATTTAAAAGAATGTTGCTGGATCCATCATTGATATAGCAATGCAATGTTGTTTACGCCTAACTTGGCAAATAGAAGAGTTAATTATTACCGTTGTCGCATTTGGATACTTGTAACTTCCGTGTTAGCCAACAGTCAGTACAAAGCTTACTCCATTGGCGAAATTAGTTTACTCATAAACTTCGAGGCTTTGGACCGACCGATTCCGATGTCCGATTGGTTTTTTAAAGGGTTTTTGAAATATTAACAGAGACAAACATCCATGAGTTGGTGCAAGGTGCAAACAGGAAGATTACTGCCTCAATGAAAAAATTAAAAGATTGAACTGTTTTCGGTCGCGCGATGTATGTTTTTATTTATTTTCCGTCGTCTCGAATAGATAGTCGAATTGAATAGTGTAGTTGTTATGTATTCTTGAGTAGATAGGTACAATTGGATTTCGAAAACATACATTTGGTATCAGCGCAATCCATGATTACGATAACGATGATGCTAGGTAGCCATTTTGACTAATACTGACGTTAAACTGTGTGTCGATTCTCTGAAAATGACTGCATCAATGTAACGATCGCAGTGGCTGATTGGCTCTGATTCTGGCTGAATTTATGGCTTTCTTGCTACATCATGCATTTTAACCAATAGGAGAAGGGTACCAGCCTGTGGTTGATGATGATTAGAGACAATTATTCTGAAAAATGGACGAAAAAAGTGACAGAGTGGTACCCCAGAAATGGAAAAAGAAAGAGAGGCAGGCAACCCAAAAGATGGGATGACGACATACGAAACTTGGTCGGAAGTATGTGGACTCGAGCCAAGGATAGGAACACATGGAAAAATTTAGAGGAGGCCTATGTCGAGGGACACGCAGCAAGTTAAAAATTTTAATATTTTCAAATGTTTATATTCAAATGTAACGTTATTGCTGCAATAAAGGCTATTTTTATTTTTATTTTATTTTACCAGCCTGTGGTCATTGCAATCGTTACACTGATGCAATCATTTTTATTTTTTAGAGAATCGACACTGATCGTGTAACACTCACCCCGTTAAATATTTTTAGAATGACATCGGTATCTCTTTAGGTATATTTCCTTAAATTCAGTGGTCGCAAATCTTCTTGGTTTCCAGCGAGCCACGAGGAAAATCTTTAATATGTTTTGTTAAGCTTGACATCAGTCCGAATCAAATCTCCTGTACTTTCTTAGTTAAAACAAGTTAGTTCAAACTATGTTCGTATGAAATCTCGAAATTACTCAACTAGCTGGAGTGCTTTAATGGACGATTTATTGATACAATGCATAAGAAGCTTCGATTCCGTCGAGTTTCCATACACCATGTAGTTTTCTAACACTTGCGATCTGCGCAGGTTTTTCGCATGACTTGCCGAGCCCAAAAAATTTGCGGCCTTGTTTCTTCGAAAAGGATATGACAAAAATACTTATCACCTTTGTGGTATACATAATATAGTTAATGCCTGATCCTTATTGTATATTGTTTACATTTTTTTGTGTTAGATTTGTCCCATCTATACGTAAAAATGTGTAGTTTATACGTCAATTATTTTGCATTCCCAATTTCGTTCCACCCTAATAGAAATAAATGCAATTCTAGGTAAACAAGAATAAAGCTGTACACACATAAACGAATATGTAAGTAAAGCCAGGTGGACTGGTATCGCTTTGACGAGCTTTTTTTTTTCATTCCGCGATGTGTAACTTGCATTGCAATTTTAATTATCAAAAACATTTATACGTAATAACGCTTTCCACGTGGCAACTAAAAATCACTGGCAGGAAATATCTATATGTATATTTGTTTAACATATATTCTCTGTAATTAACGCTTGCTTAGTTTTATTCCTTGCTCGCACAAAACTGATTAACATTTTTAGTTTTTATAATTATATGACAATTTTTGGGCATATGGTTTAACTATGGCTGAGGTAAATGCGTGACGCTGACGACGTAGAATATGATTTACTTTACGATTCATATTACGTAACACAAACGTGGGATGACGTCATTCTTACGTTCCAACAACGCCCCTCCAACAGCACGCATCGACCTTAGGGACCGTCCCAGTTAAACTAGGCCTAAAAATTAGACATATTTCGTGGTTTTCCGACAATTACTCCGTGCTATAAAGTACGTACCACGATAAATATTTCAGTTGGAGCTGTCGTTATATCGTTGCATGGACCGTGGTCCCATTGTGACCGCGATCCATGCAAATCGACCAATCGAAACCGGGAGAAGATGAAGCGGTAAGTTGAGCGTAATCGAATTATAAACGGTTTCACTCATGAAACCGGTCAAACCATTGACATATAAATAAAGTATTATATGTCAATGGGTCAAACGATTGAAACTTAAACCGAAATGATTCTGAGAACGTTGGTTGATCGAAACCGATTTGACCGTTTTTCCCGTTTTCGAAGCGGAAGCGTTCTGGTGCGTGTACAAAGGGCCAAGCCTTGCAGAGTACGCTCTGACACGCAGCCTTAGTAGCCTAGTCACACAGTATTGTCAGTATGATATCATCAATAGACGTAGTATGAAGTATAATTAGTGTAATTGATGTAGTGAGGTAGTAGGTACCTATTCTGTAATTATTTCCGACCTCGTATGAACTTTGCACTAACAATGGATTGCTTATGAAACTTTTTTAGGTTTATAAGTATTTTCTGCCAGATGTAATCTGCCCTAAAAACTGTGGACTAACTTTTACTTTCATTTATTCTATCTATCTCATACATAGGTATTAGGTGCTTAATTTTAGGTAATAGGCAATTTCAGGGTCGCCCTCAGTCGTGTCATGTATGTCTGTCATGGCGAAGGACGATATCCCTTGTTCCTAGATCGCAGCAGCCGTCAATGTGACAGATTTTTATAAGGTGATAGCTCAGGGACTCTTCGCGTTGAATTCGCGAATGACTACGAGTTTATTAGGCAGTATCACCTGAGCGGTTCGCTTCTAGTCAACAGCTGAGGGTCTGCCGATCTTCAGCAGTCCAACATCGCGTCTGGAAGCATTCAGCGTTAAATAACTACTAGGTATAGTGACGCTGAAGTTTGTTTAGCCGCCACGACTACTAGAAGCTTGACTTAGGCGATTGTGGTCCTAGAAAATAATCAAATACTTTATACAGTTTTGAAAACCGTGTTTTTGTTTCTATTTTCCAGCCACGCGCTTGGTAGCGGATGCAGTTAGGAAGAACAATTAAAGCCTCAAAAAGCAATTTTTCATATATCGAAGGACGAAAAGTACAAAAAATCCGCTGCACCCGCTTTGTACCGCTTCGCAGCACTCATTGGACGCTAAATGAAAAAAAAAAAAAAACTGAAAATCCATAGACGGAAAAAATATTTTTTATACATCGAAGTTGTGTAACGTAAACAGTTGGATAGTCTTCGTAAAACATTAAATGATAAATTAATTTACTAAAAAATTTGTTCTTTGTACCACGGTTTGGGGAAATTATTTTTGCAAAATGATCAATGTATTATTTTTTATGGTAGGTACATAGAGCTGGTGGAAAATTTCGAGGCTATATTTGATAAAAACTGAAGTTTATTATATGACAGTTTCCGTAATGCGATCCAAATAAGAATAGGAATGTTAAACCGCTATTTCCTATATCTGTCTTGTTCACGTATATCTTACACTTAGCGAGACAAAAACAGAAAATGACGGCTTCTCATATTTTATCGCATCATATGGTAAAAACTTCCTGCCAGCATTCGTGTTCAATTCAGAATCACGAATTGTAAAGGTACTTCAGATCTCCTAATTCGCCTGCTGTTGTAACATTTGTTATATGAAGTGTGCAAGACTACAAGTACAGTATGCAAGTGCATTAAATATTATACATTAGAGCTTTAGAAAGGAAGCTACACCACATCATTCATGCTTAAGAGACGTTTTGTTTGATGATGCTCTGCGAAACCGACGCTGTCCGATTCTCTTATTAGAGCTCAATTTGTAATATTTTAACAACCCTGCCTACCGTATGAGCTTTTATCAAGCACTTCCTGGAAATTTTCTGCCAGCTCTCCCAAGTATTAGTTAAGTGTTCTTGTATGATTGTGACGGTTTTTGACGTGTTTTAGGTTGAAAATTGTAGTTTAATTCTTTGTTCTTGGTCTGATAAATAAAATATTAAGTTTCCTGAACAAGTTTAAGTGGCCTTGACTCTGGCATTCAAATCGTAAAGGGTCCGTTAGACGATAGGATATGCATCGATCAATTGATCAATTCCGATCCATCGTGAGCGATGAATGACCGATGAATTAGAATGTTCCAGATATTGGTCAGTCACTAACAATATTGACTGCAGCAAAGCTAACAGAATATCTAACATCTAATGGACACCTTTGTGGTGCATTCAGTGCGTTAATCTGACGTCAAACTTTGACATGATGACTTGATTTGAATGAAATGGACAATCAAGGCCTTACCTATATTTTTCTTATTCTTAAGTTGAGCGATGGATTTCTTTTTTCAATTCCGTAGAATAGATTTGCTCAAGGAATGTTAGTTTGTTCTTAATGCATTGTTAAGTTTTTTAGTGAGACCAATTTTTTAGTGTTTGTAGATTTTTATACATCACTTTGATACACTTATAAAAACCGAAAAATATAAAATTTACAAAAATCCTTTAAACTTAGTATGAATTGACATCATTATTATGCAATTAATGAAACTCAGATTATTTTTGTTTGTAAAAAAATCGATAGTTTGCGAAAAAAATGTACTCTATAAAATTTTGTAAAAAAAAAAAATCTGCCGCCCAAGCCTTTTGTAGATGTTTTTAAAAATTTAAGTAAGAATGCACTGATTTTGTAATATGTATTTATATTATATACATAGCCTAGGTTGACTTGATTATATACCTGTCAATTTTTAACTTAATATAAGTAAAACTTTCCATTCAAAATATAAATATGTTACTAACGAAACACACTTTGCTAAAGCATATACTTAACAAATTCTATTCTTGCCATTAGACATAAATTCATCATAGTATAGTACTAAATCGAACATACATGCTCTGAATAAACTATTAAAAAAAAATAGTTTAAATATTAAAAATAAAAAAAAAAAAAAGTTTTCTACTAGTCTCTGTTATTAGTTACATCTTGTTTAGTATATTTATAAAGTAATGCAAAACAATCGGACTACTCTCTAAAAAGTTATGCATAGTCATACATAAAAATACATAAATACGACTACTTGAGAACATTCTCCTTTTTTGTCGTGATATTATGATTTCCAAAATCCAAAAAAGGCCACAAAAATAAATATCCTGACAAGATTTTTGAAGCAAAGCTTTTTTTACCGAATTTTTGGGTTTCGGGATGAACCATACGTCAATGATTAGGAAGCGCATTTATGAGTAAGAGAGACATAGCTTCGCTTTTGTCATCTTAGCTTACCTTTTACCTTAGCTTACCTTAGTCACCTTAGCTTTTTTAGCTAATATGTTAAAGACAGGTATGTGATCAAAGCATGCAAGCAAATAATATTTCCAATCATGTATTTAACATTTTGCTTGTATTTAATAAATTTGGTACTTTGATTAGAGTGCCTTTAAAATTTTGGCTGTATTGATTGATGTATTCACAAGGTATTGTTATTGCTGTTTATTTTTTTCCATGTAATAAAAGGAATTCATTGCAGTAACATTGGTTTTATTCACGTTAAAACATGTCTTTAGAAATCGCACTATATGAACCAAAAAACTTATCAAAATCTGTCCAGTAGTTTAAGGATGACCTGCTTAATTGTTTTTGACAAACATTACAAAGTAATCATATTGACTCAAGATGAGTCGGAGCACCCTCTAGATCTTGGCTTACCACAGCACCTTGTAATTGCTAAGTGAGGTGATGCTTTCGGTCGATTTCGTTTTCACAAACCTTTTCTTTCTTGAATTGCGACTATGCAAGTCTAGAGTCCCTGTAGCACGTCGACTGCCGCCGAACCTTTAGGGAACTACTAAAGGTCAGAATGACATGGGGTAAGGGTTGCATGTAGGGGTTACCTACTTTATTTAGGTATAGTTGGTAAAAACTGGCCCTAAGGGATGATGTATACTACATCAGGTTGATGAAAACTGGCATTAGACAGTCTGTCAATTTAGTTTGTCTACAATGGAATCAGTCACATTGTCAAGCTTGAAAAGTATGGTCACAGATACTTAGAAGAGTGTTGAAAAAAACTAATTTAGTTCATAAAACCTACTTTATTTCCTAAAAATAATATAATTAATGAACTAGACTTATGTAGTACTCCCTGCTGGCTGTTCAGCTTTGGCTTGCTTTTCCCTCTCTGCCTTCCTGTTCCTCCAAGCTGTCATGTAGGAGCGAGGGTGGATTGGGAAGAAGCCAGCTAAGCCTGTGTAAAAAGAAAATGCGTTTTGTTATCTTTTTACCTAACTACAGCAAATCCAAAAGTGAGATTATGTTTTTAGCAATCTATGTAAGTTTGTGTTTTCTTTTCATAGTGCCTAAACTACTGAGCCAATTTTGATGAATGAGGTGTCAATTGATTCATCATTATGGTCTGGGTGACATAGGGTACAATTAACATGACAGATGTAACATCCAAGTTTCCATAGGCAGGTTTTTTTATTCAAGATATGACTTGGGATATGCAAGGACTTACCCAATAGTTCACCAACAGGGTTCGTGATGTGCGCTCCCTGGCCAAGCCAGAACTTTATTCTTTCCAGATTCAAAGCTACAAGCTTCTCATTGTTGATGTTAGGCATAGGGTCATAGGAACCCAACTGCTCTATAACTGGCTGACTGTTGAGTCTTTTTCTCTGAAATATTTAAACAAACATTAATATACAATTTAGAATTTTTATTTTGAATTACTAGTAAATATATTACGGAAATAAAACAATAAGTAAAGGTCTGAATACACCACAGTGTAATGCCTAGTAGGTACAGGCTAGGAAATAGGCATGTGGCATGGCATTCCTATTAGGAGTACATAATACCTAAATATATGTAAGGAAAAGGTGACTTCTATTAACGCATAGCTCAAATCACTGATCGGATATTTGGCATACAGACAACTAGACGTAGGTATCCACTAAGAAAGAATTTTTGAAAATTCAACCCTTAAGGGACTTAAATAGAGCCTTGAAAAGTCGAACTTAACATGAGCACAGCGATGGGCAAAAGCTAGTTTCATGTATAGTATGTGAAAAATAATCACTGCTGGTGTGTTTTAGCAAACATAAGTAATAACTACGTAAACTATTATCAGTACTATTAAGTTTTAAGGTTATTTTCTGTTTACAATAGTAGGTAGTTTTCACATCCCAGTAACCTTACTTCCCCCTAAAATACCTAATTATTTTAAATTTAAATTTAAATCTCTTGAATACTGAGAGATGAATTAGATCTTAGTATTTGTATTAGCAGTAATGTTTTAGCAAACATAAGTAATAACTACGTAAACTATTATCAGTACTATTAAGTTTTAAGGTTATTTTCTGTTTACAATAGTAGGTTGTTTTCACGTCCCAGTAACCTTACTTCCCCCTAAAATACCTAATTATTTTAAATTTAAATCTCTTGAATACTGAGAGATGAATTTGATCTTATTATTTGTATTAACAGTAATATATATCTTTAGTTTACTTACGTGTGTTACTGAAATATGATAAAACGGCCTGTTTGTACATCCTTGGCGTATGAGACGAATGGATTTCGCGGCTCTAGCGAAGTAGCGACCCGTACCACTTGCTGGAGGCAAGGCCATTGTTGCGTTTATTATAATTATCAAATGTTTTCCAAAATAAATACAATGACAAATTAACCTAAAAATACAAAAATGACAAAAATAACTTCAATTTCAGCTGACTTTAGTTTGACATTGACAATCCAATCAAAATGGTTGTTTTTGACAGTTGCATGATATGACGAAAAATAACACAACTTCGGTTCCGTACCGGCTCCGTTATAGTTCTAGCCATCACTGAACCGGACCGGAATTCATGAAGTCATAACATTATTTTGAAACAAATTTATTAGGTACCTATAGTATAGGTATTTTTTTTATGGATACAAAACGTATACGCTTGTAGGTGCTATGGAATTCCAATTTCCAATATTAGTCTGGCTAAGTATTTATTCGAAATTCTGTGCTAAAACGGTAGGAACAAGGTTGTGAAGTTCCTGCCATGGACAATTATTGCTCGTTTAGAACCATTGCAATGCAAGAAATCGTTATCTTCAACAGCATCATAATATCGGTGTCAACACGTTTCATTCAAAAACTAAGTAGTAACTACCTACTCTAGTTAAAATGCGGTTTTTATCCTTTTACTCAGGGCCCAGAATTCAGACCTGTAAGTAATACCTATTTACAGGCCTTTATTGACCTACATAAAAGTTAATAATTAGTTTAACATCCGTTCTATAAAAGCCTACACTGCAATTTTATGATGATCAATTTATTCTGCATCCGGGAAATCTCTAGCACATCCTCAATTCGTTCCATGCTTATTGAAATGTATAGGTACTTATCTACTCGTAGGTAGACACCTATTTATCTACGTCTGTAGATAAATAGTAAAACGGCTAGGCTGTTTATTGAATGGCTAATTAAGCTAGTTGGCTGCGACAAATACATATAATTATTTTAACTTAGATAATAAGGTAGATTCGATTTTTCTTTTTAAAACTTAACATTCGCTTAACAACTTAATTTAGGAGTTGAGGTGCTCAAACAGCGACCTCGCACCGGAAAACGTAGCGTCGTCGGAAAACCCCCACTAAGTTGACAGTGATTTTAAACTAGTAGTAGCTAGAACGCGTCTCGAATCTCTAAAAATGATTGCATCAGTGTAACGATCGCAAGGTTCTCTGATTGGCTGAATTTATGGCGTTCATGCTGCATCAATGCATTTTAACCAATAGCGGGAGGTTACCAGCCAATCAGATGTCATTGCGATCGTTACACTGATGCGATAATTTTTGGAAAATCCACGCACCGTGTCCAGCTTTGGACGTTTATCGGTTAGGAATTAAGACGACACGACATCTGACTTGACGTTTCAAACAATTTCAACAATATGTTATTTTCCGGGCTAAAAAATAGCCTATGTGTTATTCCAGACCATAATCTATCTCTGTGCCTACAAACAAATCGGATTCAAACTTTCGCATTTATAATAATAAGTAGAATTTCACAATTTTAACCTCATTATGAAAAACTAGAGGCCCGCGCCGACTTTCCGGGTTGAAAATATAAATATTTGTTTTTACGGGACTGATCGCACAGAGCTTCTTATAGGAGACGATTGTAAATAAGATCACCACAGGAACCAGAGAATCTCCCGCGCCGATACCCGCCCCCGTGCACTGCCCCGCCCGCCGGCCGACATCATTTATTATTTTGTCGCGCGGAAATAATAATTTTCCGATAACTCCTATGATATTTATTTAAATTGTATAGTGTAAAGGGCAAATATGTTCTAAATTAAATACTTACGATAATAAACATATTTATTTAGATATAGATTGACATCACATCGGTTAAAGAAGCTTCGAAAATAATTCATTATTTTTTATCAAAATTTGAACGATAGAAATGGTTATTGTAAGTTATTCTTAGAAGATATACATATGCTATTGCGGACTTTTTTTTAGAACTCTTTAAGAGAAACAATTCACCCATACATCATTTTCATCCAATAACAGTATATGACCCAGCGCACGCCTTGAAAACGTTTAAGAGTCAAAAAATTTTCCGACTTCCTTAACAAATTTGCACATAATATCTAGCCATAATACTTTATGCGCATAATTTATAGCCTAACCATCTGGAATAATGTACCTTTGAATTGGTAAAAGAATTTTTGAAATAGGTGCGGTGGTTCCAAAGTTTGCTCCGGACATACATACAAACTCACAAAATTCGCGCTCCCTCTTTATTATAATAGTATAGATAGTGCAACAGTTGAAAGTTCCCTGTTTTGAGCGTTAATAATTTCTCTGAAGTTCTACAGCGGTATTCAGTATTCATAAGTGATGCTGTAACGTTAATGAATCCTAACCGGAGCGCGTTACAAAGAGGAAGATCTGCAACTAGTTCAAGACTTCACTTTACTCATTTACATTTTAACGGGAGTAAAATTGTATGGGGAAAATACACTAAATGTCTTTAGTTGAGTAGAGCGAGACTATAAAAAAATTCTTCCGGATTATATCTCAACTGAGATAACCCATCTGTGCGAGAGATATTATAGTGCACAAGAGTTTGCGCAAACACCAACGCACTCTCAATTTCCGCACTCCCATAGTCTGGTGTGTGTAGACGCAGGATCAATGGCATTACGTTGTCACCTCCAAACATTCTAGCTCCGCGCTCCGCTCTTTCTAGCCTCCAGCTTTCTAGTCCCTGCTACACCCTACTTAGGATTTCTTGACAGGAAAACTCAATGCTTAGATAATACTCGTATTTTTAGTCCGACCCAAGAACCAGACCAGCGATTATAGAGCGAATGAGGCAATCAGTAAAAACAGACTATATTTACAGTATAAGCTAACTCAGTATTGACTCTACGAAATTGTCGCAAGATCAGATAAAATTAAATAAATGAAAGTCAATAAGACTTGCTTACACCCAGATCATCATAATTCATATCTTCTGCAACGTGATTGTCTTGTTCGAGAGGGCTTCTAAGCTATAAGGCTACCAATTTGTAATTTATTTATTTCAATTTGTTTTATTTCTCTAATACTCTTTTTGTGTACTTTTTTTTTATCTCACCTGATGGTAAGTGACGATGCAGTCTAAGATGGTAGCGGGCTAACTTGGAAGGGGTATAGCAGTGTAAATTCAATCCATACTCCTAATCGGTTTCTACACGCCATCGTGCCGGAACGCTAAATCGCTTGGCGGCACGTCTTTGACGGTAGGGTGGTAACTAGCCACGGCCAAAGCCTCCCACCAGACCAGACCAGACCAGAGACAATCCAGAAATTATAAATTCCCAAATTCTCCCCGCCGGGAATCGAACCCTACTACTACTACTTATAAAGTGTTAATAATTTCATTTCATTTTCATTCATAAGTTTCTAATACGAATGCTATTACTAAAGCTCAGAAAGCAATTTATTATTGTAGGTTTGTATACTCTACCTACCATTAATTTGCTGCTACGCTCATCGTATTGTAATGCTACGGCGCGGGTGGTGTAAGCCGCTACGATTTTTCCGGCCGACGCGACGTAGGAAGGTGGAAAAACGTAAGGCTACGTACGTAGTGTAAAACTAAAGCATTGCTCTACAAGACTATATCTTCTCTTTATAAATAACTTTTGTGTAAAAACCCTAAGATTAAGGTTGAATGGATGTAATTTACTTTTTTGTTTCTTTTGTTTGAATAATTTTATAGTAATAAAAAACTACATCACTATTCCCGATTGCAACCAGCCTGACCGATATAAACGACGACCTCAAGACAGAGGTAGCTATACGTCCTCGACACGAGCAAGAAAGAGATGAAACATTTAAGTGGGTCATGGGATAAGAGGAACTTCACGCAACGGTCTAGATGTAAAGCGCTTTATCGCTGGATTTCATGAAAACGGGAGGCTGAAAACAGCGGGCTATAAATAACCTGTGAGGTATGATAATATAATAATTGATGGTTTTGGTAATATTTTTGAACGTTTGTAAAGAGATTGCAGGTACTATTTTTGATTTTGAGCAATATTTTTTTTATCGTCAGTAGGTACTTATATACCTACATAGTGAAGTCGGAATTTGTTCTCTCGTTTTCACAGTTTCAACAGGGTAGTTTTTAGCGTTCCGTAACCAAAGCGTGCCAACGGGACACTATTACTAAGCATCCTCTGACAGTCCGTCCGTCTGTCTGTCTGTTTGTCACAGTGCTCCTTTTCATTTTATCTGTTACATATGTACATAAGAAATATAATGTTACTTATTTTTTTTGACTGATAGAGAGACAACCGCTGAATTTCTTACAGGTTCTTCTCGTTTGGACCGGCATTCCAAACCATTGCTAGAGTCACTTGACGATTCAAGAGCACTTTTTTATTAGAATAAAATACTTTTGTATTTATTTTCTTGAACCATGTAGTAATTATTCTTTTCACCCTTAGTGGGTGAAAAGAATAATAGCTTGGTTTAAGAAGTCTATTTGTTGAAAATATTTTATATAAATAATATATAGACCGTCTGATTTCGGTAGTAAATGAGTTCGATCGTATCTATTATTAGTTTACCCATCAAGCCAAAATGTTTTATGGAACTGAAATGCAAATGAAACTGAAAAGTATTACCTATTTCAAGATTGTCGAGGTTCTTTTAATATGAAGCGTGGTAACGGATTTTTAATCACAATTTTATTTTTGCTTGAATCGGCCACTAATTAACGTAACTTCTAAGCTTGCTTACTCTATGAACTGCCTGCTTACGACTGCATGTGCGAGATTGAATTCTGAAAATAAAAATCCATATTTTCATTGATAAAAGGCTGCAAGTTTCCAAGAAATGCTCATAGAAGTACGATCAGACACACCTCTGCTCCAGTTATCGTACGTACCGTTATAGATCACCGCCACCGTCTAGCGTGGCCGGGCGCCGCGCAGCGCTGTCCGCTGGGCGGCGCGGCGGCGGGCGCGGCGGGCGCGGGCGGCGCGCATGCGTCCGCGGAGCGCGATCGATGCGCGCCGCGTCCCGCTCAGTGATCGCGCGCCCGTCACCCAGTGGAGTGCACCATGCGTTCGACGTGAGGCGGGAAACACGGCAAACTGTATCTCCGCGAGTACGCCGGCGAGGAGGAGCGGCCGCCGTGCCGGGAGGACTGGCGCCGGCAGGAGTGGTCGGGCGCGCGGAGCCGCCTGCCGCAGGTGGACCGCAGCCCGTCCCGCCGCAGCCCCTACCTCGCGCGCGATGACGAGCCGTCTCCCGCGCCCGACGAGCGCGGCCGCTCCGCCTCCGCCGGGGCGCACCACCGCGCGCGCCCGCGCCCGCTGCGCTACCAGTCGCTGGAGCGCGACTACGAGCGCTCGTACGCGCCGCCGCCGCCGCCCGAGGATGACTACTACCGGCGCGACCCGCCGCCGCTGTTCCTGGGCGAGCTGCAGTCGCAGAACTCCGACCTGCAGCGCGAGCTGGGCAACCTCAAGAAGGAGCTGGAACTGACCAACCAGAAGCTGGGCTCCAGCATGCACAGCATCAAGACCTTCTGGAGCCCAGAGCTGAAGAAGGAGCGCGCGCTGCGGAAGGAGGAGAGCGCCAAGTACAGCCTTATCAACGACCAACTCAAACTGCTCAACCAGGAAAATCAGGTCAGTTGACAATCGCTTCTTCCTTGTGTCTATCGATTTTTTGCCTCAACTTTCTCTATCCTTAAAGAGATAAAGCTAGTTCTGGTCTTACATCCAACTAACTGCTTCAAAATAATTCTTTTAATCCATACATGAAACCGAAGACCTTTGTTCCAGAAATTAGTAAAGACTATCGGAATGCATCAATTGAAAATATCGCCCTAATTTTCATCTGAGCAGCTTCGACGGAGACTTACAAATTCATAGTATTTGTGGTCCTCTACGCCTGTCGTTCGCGCTGCGTCATACGCATGCTTGGGATTTGGTTCATTGATGTCATACTCATAGGTCAATGGGGGAATCTCGAGATGTTCCACTTACGAATTATCTTTGGGTTAACTTCATCTCAGGGTCTTGAGAATCATTTTAACATTATGAAATGGTGTTAATGCAGATTGAACTAGTTTTGTACTTATAACAAAGATTCTTTTAATGTACCTATTAGGTACCTTTACTGCTTTAGCAAACTTTTTGATAAAAATGAAATTATGCTCAATATTGCAAGCGTGACGTTGACTTAACTGTAAAAATATAATTAAACTAGCTGTCCCCTCGCGACTTCGTCCGCGTGGAATTAGGTTCTTTGAAAATCCCGTGCGGACTCCTGATTTTGTCCGAATAAAAGTAACCTATAACACACTGTCTGCAACCATACCCATCAAAGAATCACGTAGATCCGTTGCTCGATATTAACTTGAAAAATTATGGATTTTCATACAAACATTCAACCCCCATTCAACCCCTTTGGGAGTAGAATTTTTGAAAACCGTGAAACACGTCCTTTTTTATTTTCAATTTAAAGCCTAAGTACCGAATTTTATGGGTATAGCTTGAAAAATAACGGAGTTTCATACAAACTTTAACCCCCCTTTTTACCCCCTTGGGGGGAGAATTTTCGAAAAATGTAAAATACGTAATTCTTTATTTTTGATCAAGAGCCAAAATATCAAGTTTCATAAACATAACTTGAAAAATAACTTGAAGAACGAAGGACTATCATACAAACATTCAACCCCTATTTAACCCCTTAGGGGGTAGAATTTTTTAAAAGTGTGAAACACTTACTTTTTTGTTTTCAATTTAAAGCCTAAATACCGAATTTTATGGGTATAGCTTGAAAAATGACGGAGTTTCATACAAACTTTAACCCCCCTTTTTACCCCCTTGGGGGGAGAAATTAAAAAAAATGTAAAATACGTAATTCTTTATTTTTAATCAAGAGCCAAAATATCAAGTTTCATAAACGTAACTTGAAAAATAACTTGAAGAACGAAGGACTATTATACAAACATTCAACCCCTATTTAACCCCTTAGGGGGTAGAATTTTTAAAAACTGTGAAACACGTACTTTTTTGTTTTCAATTTAAAGCCTAAATACCGAATTTCATGAGTATAACTCGAAAAATGACGGAGTTTCATACAAACTTTAACCCCCCTTTTTACCCCCTTGGGGGGCGAATTTCGAAAAATCCTTTCTTAGTGCTCGCCTACGTCATAAAAGGAACCTACTGTCAAAATTTCAAGTTTCTAACTTCAGTGGTTTAGGCTGTGCGTTGATCGTCAGTCAGTCAGTCAGGACAAGCCTTTTTATATAATTATAGATTATATTGTAATACATCATTTTATGAATTTTAAAGGAAAAGAAGAAGTTTCTACATTCGAAAGTAATGTTTAAAAAAATGTTAACAGGAATAAGAAGACAATATTATAAGAATGACGTAAGTAAGGAATAGGGATTAAAGAATTAGGTCACATAGTATTAGCTTGTAGGTAAGAGACTCAAGAGTTTAATTAAAATGCTCAAATGCATACAATATAGCAGTACTTTTTCAATAGGCAGTTATAACTTAACTTTCATAACATACAGATTTCTGTAAGATAAAGAAAATCTAAGGCGAACGATTTCAAGATTCACGCAAAACATTTATCATGCGAAATCGTTATTCGATTGACGCCTTCAATTCCTTTTTAAATTATTCCTGTTCCAAATAATTTTCTTATCACGAACTTTCGCGAAAAGATTGACTTAATGAAACAGTTGATCATGATAAGGCATATTACTACGACCTACAGTTGGTGTACCTGTCACTCGATAATGATGTTTTCCACATGAGATTAACTTGTCGATGATTCTGGGAAAGACGAGGTTTTAGGGAGGAAGGGAAGGGAATCGACAATATCAAGCCAATATGAATAATTTGCCTTAAACTTTAATTAAATTAGTACTTACACCAAATTCTGGACCGACACTTTCAAAGAAACCACGTGGTGGTTTGGTGGTGGATGGTGTTATTAGTTAGTCGGGGCTTTAGTTTTTGAACTTCGACTTGTTTACAAACTGCGAGACCTAACGAGAACCTAAAGACACGCTAAACGCTGAAGGTAATTCACACCGTTGTAATTTGCATACGTAAAGGGCAAAGGCCTTTTTTAATGAGCTGTGTTTGTAAAGGCCGACAGAGCTAGACTTCTGCATTTGCTTTAGATTTCTCTACAAGATCCTTCTATTCAAGGTACTGCGCACCGGTTTCAAGGAAAAGTTTTCCAATTTCATAGTTTCTGACGTAGGTATCCTTTCATATCTTGAAAGCTGTGAATAAATTATATTATTAATTATGTACCTATTTGACTTCGACTATATTTCAGTCTTAGGAACATGTTTTGAGGGTCTAGTTGTGACACCATATATTATATCGATTGCACTGCTGAACGAAAGTTGACCCAAGTCGGTCATTGATTTTGATTTGATGGGTGACAGATTTCGGAGGACTCACCATACATATCTCGGTCTGCCCAGCGGGTTTCAGCAAAGGAAACATTGCGTAAGATCTGTCTTAATTGATTGAATGGTAAGGCCTGCATTATTTTGTGAACATGAAGTTTAATTAAACGTAACTTTTAATGGGGCTACGTAACACGTATAATAAGGGGTATGTTGAACTCATTTGCTATATGTAAATTGCCCGATACCTACTCTAAAAAATCTTCTCACGCTATATCCTGTACAATAGAGAGTCAGAATGACTATTAAGGCTAATTCAATGGAATTTTTTAAGATATTAATCGCTGCCTTGAGAGACTTTCCGAAGATTATTTGGACCAGATGGAGTTCACTTTAATTGTTGTTTATCTACCGATAAATGTACATGGTACACTCCTGGGCATAAGTATGAACTTCCACGTGCCTCGCTCTTGCACTGCCTGTATCCAGCGGTACGCTACGACTCGTCTTCTGTCACCTAGTGGAGGGTCTACCAATACTGAGCTTTCCAGTGCAAGGTCGCCACTTCAGCACCTTGAGACCCCAACGACCATCAGTTCTTCGAAAAATGTGCCCCAACCAATTCCACATCAGCTTCGCGACTCGATGAGCTATGTCGGTAACTCTAGATCTTCTTCTTTATCAACCGATAAACGTCCACTTCTAGACAAAGGTCTCTTGCATGGACTTCCACAGACCTCGGTCGTACGCTGCCTGAATCCAACGGCTCCTTGCGATTTGTTTGATCTCCACCTAGTGCAGGTCCTTGGGGTCCCAAGGTGCTGGAGTGGCGACCTCGCATAGGGATTAGGGAAGCGTAGTCTTGGCAGACTGGATCACCTCTTAAAAATTCAAATACACACATATTAGCTACTGAAGCGTATCCTCTATGACGACTGTTACGCAACGATATGATTGTATAAGACCGCTCAACCGGATCGGTCATTGCTTAGACTCTATTGTTTCAGATGCTTATTATTTCATACAATTACTCCGCCAATAACTAGGGAGTTGGTGAGTTGGTGGCAATTTCGGTGTATGATTGATTAGCCAAAAATGATAGGTGGTAGTCTTAGGTAGTCTTGAAGTTTGTGAACATGTTATACAATGTGAGGTGTCGGTGTCGCTTGCTTTTAACTGACTTCCAAATAAAGGAGGAGATTCTCAATTCGTCGGAATACTTTTTATGTATGTTCCCCGATTACTCGAAGACACCTGGACCGATTTGGAGAATCTTTTTTTGTTTGAAAGGGTATACTTCCCACCTGGGAAGTATGGGCTTCCTGACCGAATGACAATGATACGGTCAGATGACATGAGATGAGATCCTGGAGCAATCGAAGGAATTCTTCAATTGAACAATTGATATAATTTGTAGTGGCGTTTGAAGTCTGTTTTGTAAGAAGGATTTTTACGCTTATATTATTTTAAAATGTATGTATTTGTTAAAATTAAAATTCGATTAAACAACAACAAGATTGTGAGATGGTGAGATCGCTCTCACCGCGTAAGTGACGACGATGCAGTCTAAGATGGTCGCGGGCTAACGTGGAAGGGGTATGGCAGTGTACATTCAACCTATACCCCTAATCGGTTTCTCCTCGCCATCGTGCTGGAACGCTAAATTGCTTGGTGGCACGTCTGTGACGGTAGGGTGGTAACTAGCCACGGCCAAAGCCTTCCACCAGATCAGACCAGAGACAATTCAGAAATTATAAATTCCCAAATTGCCCCCGCCGGGAATCGAACCCGAGACCTCCCAGTTATAAGACCACAGAGCTCACCACTGCGCCAGGGAGGTAGTCTATTTACAAGTAGGTAAGCGAGTTAGTGATATAGGTACACAATTTTTTTATCGAGCACATTATTCTTCTATTTTTCACCATACTATTCATTCATCTAAACACGAAATTGCTACTCAGCTAGTGCATTTAACACATTGCTATTTGGTATTGCACAGATATTCATTAGGGAAAAATGTTCTACAACGTTTGCAAACATTTCACTTTTAATCAATGTTATATTGGAATATGTACTCGTATAGTTTACACGATTGAATGAAACGAAAATCTAGCAAAACATATTTTTTGGTATATTGTGAAGGCTTGCACTGGGTATTTTTTATTATGTTCGGAAAATAGAACTAATAATTTAAAAGCACAAAGTTTCACTTAGAAAGCTCTTATTTAAATAAAGAACTGTGTATCAACAAATACATACCTAACTAAGGAAGACAGCATTAAATCCGACTGCATATGATATAAGGGCCAAGAAGTATAAAATGTACATTTCCTAGGGTGACCCTTTCGAATCTTATCTTTACGAACACGGATACAGATGAGTGCACAAACGCCTTATACTCGTAAGTTTTTGTAGAGGCTAAATTGCTGATAGGGTTTCCTTTTTGCCTCTTCAAACTCTGAAACGCCGAAATAGTACGGTTAAAACTCACGGTTTTCCTGCTATACAATAATAATTTAATTATTGTTTTTCCCGGAAATTTTCAGTATTTATTTCTGTTCGATGTAAACAGTTTGTAACTTAATTACGCTTATCTGTGAAGTAGACGTATAAATTACCTAACTGTGTGTTAGCAACTAATTAAACTGCCTGTTACTAGAAGTTTTGTGATAAGACGATCTCCTTGGTGCTGTGGTGATGGCGGATTATGATGGAAGATTGGCTGGGATCGATTCCGGGCAAAGGGAATATTTGATTACTTAATTTGTTCTAGTCAAGTCTTGTGCATTCTCCCGAGCCTAAGTTAGTTACTACTGTAGGACACAATCCAGAAATGGGGATTTAAAACTCTAAACTAATCACGCCTTAAGAGATCTGATCTCTCAAAACGCTGAAACCCTACCTAAAGCCGTCTCCAACCGCCCCTATAACGGCCCCTGTCCTCACATTAATCTATTTAATCGCAACACGTCAGACAAACCACCATCTGAACGTGAGGGTAACTATCAAAAATATCAAAGTATTATTTAATCAACAGTTAATTACACTCATCAAAATCTATAGGCAATATTTATTTGATTAGGGCGCGATTGCTATCACATTCCCACAATCAAATACAACGACCTAGACGCGGGAGCATCCAATAGCCGTTTGAGTCTCTGGAAGAGACTGAATTAATAACATCCAAAGCGCTGTATTTATACTAACGGCGCGGCACCAGACCGGCGCCCACATCGTCAACAAAGTCAAACTACCTACTAATAGTTTTATCTAGCTACCTTCAATACATTAAAGTTGTATATCTTTACTATTTCAATATTTCGCTAACACATAATAACCGCGACAATTCTAACCAACCGCTAATCTAACTCTCTACTGATTATAGATGACGAGCGACAACTAACTTCAGACGACTGACTCGACACAGAATGACGAATGAATCAATACACGCTGTACGCTTCCCTTTTATGGACCGAACGAGTGGGGAGGGAACAATGATACCAATGCTACGAAACTACCGTCATGAAACGTTACAAGACTACCGTCACTAAATGGCGCTTTAAACAATAATCACTCTAATCCTACTTTCCTACAAATAATTATACTTAATATTAATCAGTTGGCCAGTGTTGCCGACAGTCGGCCATCCAAATCGAGTCGTTCGACCTCGGGCGACTGACAACAAGGTACGGCAGCTTAAAAACACTGTATTATAAGTTCTTAGCTCCACGAATAATACAAATTCTATATTAATTATAATATTAACGCAACATATATATGCAAAACTATGGGTCCTGTAACGTGAAAATAAAACATTATTATTATACACATAATTAATTCTAATATTAATCTTGTAACCTGAAAATAAAACATTATTATTATTATTTAAGGACCAGGGTTGTCCAGAACCTAACAGGACCAGGGTTGTCCTGAAATCTTTCATTTAAGGATCAGGGTTGTCCAAAAATGAATACCGGACCAGGGTTGTCCAGTACCTAACAGGACCAGGGTTGTCCCGAAATTAGTGGACCAGGGTTGTCCAGTATAACGCAACATATATATGCAAAACTATGGGTCCTGTAACCTGAAAATAAAACATTATTATTATACACATAATTAATTCTAATATTAATCTTGTAACCTGAAAATAAAACATTATTATTATTATTTAAGGACCAGGGTTGTCCAGAACCTAACAGGACCAGGGTTGTCCTGAAATCTTTCATTTAAGGACCAGGGTTGTCCAAAAATGAATACCGGACCAGGGTTGTCCAGTACCTAACAGGACCAGGGTTGTCCCGAAATTAGTGGACCAGGGTTGTCCAAAGCATAACAGGACCAGGGTTGTCCCGAAATTAGTGGACCAGGGTTGTCCTTTATATTTCATCAGCTCAGCTGCTCATCTTCTCGCGTGCAAAACCACGCGCATACAACTCTGAGCAACTGTAAGCAATAAAAACATTAAAAACGTCCCATGTGCTGCTTTCAAAGAAAGCAACACAACTCTCTCAGGACACCATTCAACTCCAAAACATTTTCCTCGCTCAAAAGTAGCGAGCTCTATGAGCATGTAATAGTTTTAGCAAAATATCAAAACCAAAAGATTCAATAGCAAGCCTACGACTATTTTTAACACTGTTACTAAAGTAAGGCATACCTTATAGTGGCCATACATTCTACTCTTCAGTTCAGTGTGGTACGAATCAGTCGGATCAGTAGTTCAACTCTATAGACGACTCAGTTTAACCATAAGGTCAAGAAACTAGAAGAGTCAAGTAAAAATAAACAAGTGATATCTGTCTACGATGTACTTTACATCGCTTGCCACGTAATCGTGGTTGTATACCAAAATCCCAAAAATTAACAAACTGTTTAATGTCAGTCAGTCAAATCAAATTTGTTTAGTCAAAACATCGATCAAAGTATGATAGCTTGGTCTAATCTGACTTTAACTAATGATTCAATGATTCAAATAAGAAAAGTAAATTTCTTTAAAGTCGACAACTAATATTTAAATAAGATTCTTTTCAATTATGTAAGTCAGTGCAAGTACATCTCGTAATATGCGCATGTGCGGAATTATCTCTAATTTCATTGATAGCCACAGCATCCCTTAATTATACGCGTAGGTTATCTTTATTCACCAATTAATAAATTAACTGAGACGAATAAACTATCACCGGTACATATTTATGTGACAAATTTTCTATTTAACAAATAAGTAACACCAGCAAATTAAACAAACTACCCGTTTAAGTTTTATCAAAAATCTAAATAACTGAATACCATCGAAGGCACTACCCAAAATTACTACTCACTTTTGTAGAAATTAGAAATGGAACCAAAAGTTGTTTGATATTTGTTACTGCGTGAGCACTTGTCAAAACTAGTTCTATTCAACAACTTTGAAATCATCAGTAAAATTGATCGAAACACTAACAACCATATATGTACGAGATAAACACGAGCCACTTAACCAATTTTGTTTTGATTCATGTTTAACTATTTCACGAATTTAATTTCACTTTCATTTGCACAACGTAATATTAATATCACGCAAAGTTATTATGATTTGCAAAACAACCTTTGATAAATAGGACTCTGCTACCTATACTCGGAATGAAGTCACTCTACTTCATCTGGCTACCAGTTTTCATAACCGTTCAATTTACGATTAAAAATAAACAATTATTGTCAAAAACATATTGGCAACGTCAGCAAACTATACGAAACATTATTAGAGATCAATAAGATAACCACAAGCCACATTATCAAATTTGTTTTACTTGAAGACAGTAACTGAACTACACACGTAACACGTACACGATAGTAACTACACACGTCTCGGATTTAATTTTCTACCTTCGTTACGCAAATATAATTTTTGCAACACGATCTTTAATAAACAAACTCTGCAATCTATACTTCGATTACCCACACTATATTTTATGAGAATACCCGGTTTGATAATTGCTCATTGTACGATAAATTTAAATCACAATGCGTCACATATTACGAAATGCACCAACGTAAACGAGGATAACTCAATTTAATTATCTCTTCCAAAGATAATTGGACAAAGAATGATAAACAAGGAACATTACAAAGAATCACTACACTGAAATTCATAAACTGTTGAATAATCTCACAAATATCGCAATAACTGTATCTTCCAAATTCCTTCAAGCGCATCTACATACGCCATGGCATCGGTCATCCTCATAGGATCGCCCCGATCCATGAATCCACGTATGCACTCGCTACTATTCACTGCGCATCCACACACGGGATCGCACACCAACTGTTTTTTACGAAACCACAAGATTTTAAGCTATTTGACCACACAGGAATCTCATTTTTTCCATTTAACTTAACTCGCAAAGTCAACAATGATTCTTTCTTAACCTTCGCATAAAAGAGGTTAGAAAAAGGTTTCTAGCTAACGTAACTATAGTGGGCATGAATTTGCCATGATTTTACTCAAATGGTCAAAAATATATTGGAAACTTCTTACCGACACGTAGGCTTGTACTTAGCAAAGCACATATCATGTGCAACTGGCACGCAGTGGCAGGCGTCGCGACAAGCAGCAATGTGCTCGGCAGGCGACAACAGGCGACGCGCAAACAGGTGAAGCGCGGAGTCCGCCGCTGCGACACGCTCCAGCGTGCTCGCCAGCGCGCAGTCAGGTGATGCGCAGAAGTCTCGCAGCCGGCGCTGCGTCAGGCTCGCCCGGCACCAACAGGCGACGCGCAGGCCGGTGATGCGCAGAGAGGCGCCTCTGAAGCGCCGTCGTTGCAACACGCTACAGCGTGCTCGGCAGCGCGCAGACAGGTGAAGCGCAGAGTCCGCCGCTGCGACACGCTTCAGCACGCTCGCCAGCGCGCAGACAGGTGAGCGCGGAGTCCGCCGCAGCGACACGCTTCAGCGTGCTCGCCAGCGCGCAGACAGGTAAGGCGCGCAGCAGCGCGTCATCGCCGCAGCGACACGTTCCGAGGTGCTCGCCAGCGCGCAGACAGGTGAGGCGCGCAGCAGCGCCGTGGCTGCCGTTGCAACACGCTTCGGCGTGTTCGGCAGCGCGCAGATAGGGGAGGCGCGCAGAAGAGCGTCATGAGGCGCAGCGACACGCTCCGACGTGCTCGCCAGCGCGCAGACAGGTGAGGCGCACAGCAGCGCGTCATCGGCGCAGCGACACGTTCAGACGTGGTCGCCAGTGCGCCGACAGGAAACGCGTAACCAGGCACCGTCGCAGACAGCAACGCAGCACACATTACTGAAGCCGCTGCTGCTTGGCACCGCGTTTGCACAAAGTACCTTTATGCAACTACCTGCAAACTATAGCACAAATTGGCACACGCTCGTTTACCTAAACGAGTCAACGACTCGTTTTAACAAGAACACTGTATTCCTGCTCAATGTCAAAACCGAACATCAAAAAGGGAAGTGTTTTTCTTTTTCCAAATCTCCCAAAACCACAGATGGGAATCGAACAGTAAAAGTTATTCGCTCGAACGTGAAGACAAAAACTAACCGCTGTGTGTGAGGTTATCAAGGCTAGTAGTGAGCATAGGTCTATCCCACTTCTGAACTGTAGGACACAATCCAGAAATGGGGATTTAAAACTCTAAACTAATCACGCCTTAAGAGATCTGATCTCTCAAAACGCTGAAACCCTACCTAAAGCCGTCTCCAACCGCCCCTATAACGGCCCCTGTCCTCACATTAATCTATTTAATCGCAACACGTCAGACAAACCACCATCTGAACGTGAGGGTAACTATCAAAAATATCAAAGTATTATTTAATCAACAGTTAATTACACTCATCAAAATCTATAGGCAATATTTATTTGATTAGGGCGCGATTGCTATCACATTCCCACAATCAAATACAACGACCTAGACGCGGGAGCATCCAATAGCCGTTTGAGTCTCTGGAAGAGACTGAATTAATAACATCCAAAGCGCTGTATTTATACTAACGGCGCGGCACCAGACCGGCGCCCACATCGTCAACAAAGTCAAACTACCTACTAATAGTTTTATCTAGCTACCTTCAATACATTAAAGTTGTATATCTTTACTATTTCAATATTTCGCTAACACATAATAACCGCGACAATTCTAACCAACCGCTAATCTAACTCTCTACTGATTATAGATGACGAGCGACAACTAACTTCAGACGACTGACTCGACACAGAATGACGAATGAATCAATACACGCTGTACGCTTCCCTTTTATGGACCGAACGAGTGGGGAGGGAACAATGATACCAATGCTACGAAACTACCGTCATGAAACGTTACAAGACTACCGTCACTAAATGGCGCTTTAAACAATAATCACTCTAATCCTACTTTCCTACAAATAATTATACTTAATATTAATCAGTTGGCCAGTGTTGCCGACACTACTTAAGCCTCGAAAAACTTGTTATATTATATACCTAGAACTGTAAAATGCATGTGGTGTTGTAAAACAGATCTTATGCAAGTTCGTAAGTTTGCTGTAGAAATGCTATAGACCGTATGCAAAATTACAAAAAATCCGGTTCTTTATTGCAGTGAAACGAATTCTGCAATATGTCTTCATGTCTCCAAATGAAATTATAAAATTGCCATTCATGAAACCTAATCGGTTGAAACAATGTACAATAACCATACAAATTAAAAAAGAAAACAGGTCAGAGTGCATATTAAGTCTGCCTATAATGAATGGTTCAGGCGTTTTAAGGCAGTTTGACTTTTTGACGCACTGTTTGTCTCTACATCCTTTGTTGAACAATAAGTATCTTGCCAAAATTGACTTTGGCACTCCTCCAAATAGGGCTGGGCTAAATAACACTGGAGCCTGGAAATTGTTCGAAGAAATGTGTTTGCCAATTTTCTGCTACTGCCTGAGATGGGAAAGAAATTTTTAGGTCGCGATTACCTTAACCCGCCATGAGTTTGGGATTTGAAAGGATTATCCTGAATCCATCTGGTAAACTTTATTTAACGAAAAACTATTTATTTACAAGAATTTCCCTGACTCTCAATCCATCCATCATCCATCCAATCTACTAAAGGTCTAAGATCTAAGGTACTAATAAAGATCTTCGCTCACTTATTAACCCGACCGGTACCCGACTCGCACTGCCTCGCCTTGTGATGTTGAGATTTCTTATATTATGGACTTCTATGTATTATTAAGTTACTTGTATCACCTCCATACCTTTACGGGATCGCGTTGCTCACAAGCTTTCCATACGCAACCGGCGAGTGAAAAAGTACATATATAGTTGACTACCCGCTGCTCGCCTGTTTGCCTTGCGTTGCCCACGCGCAGGTCCCGAGTGGACTGCATGCCGCCTGCGAATAGTTCATTCGATCAATTCCTTGGCTCAATGAGAAGAGTTGGATCAAGCGGCGTCCGCTACTCCACTCCATCCATTCATCGACAGAGTGACATCACCGCGTGAACCACCCATCGACAACGTGTAGACATCGAGTAAAGACTGCGATGCTGGTCGGGTTCCGGGTTAATAAGTGAGTGAGGGATTTTATAATTTCTAAATTGTCTCTGGTCTGGTATGGTAAGAGACTTTAGTCGTGTCTAGTTACCATCCTACCGTATTGATTGGACACTAGTCAGCAAAATCTTTTATTTTAACCTGAACTTTAATGAAATCTAAGCAAACTGATTATCGTGATAATTTCTATCCCATGCAAATTGCCGTCTCATGTCGTTTTGCAATATTAGCTTCTCACCTGAGACATAGGCTAGTAGAAATGGCTGTGTTAGGAAATACGAGTAGGGATAAGTTATTTGCAATGCTTGCTTTCGTATGAGAAAAATATTTCTTTATCTGAGTGTAATTTCTTCTTCTCTTCTTTATGAACTGACAGACGTTCACTGCTGGATTTAGATCGCTTGGAAGACTACCACATGTCTCGATCTTGCACCGCTTGTATCCAGCGCCTTTTTTAACACTTTTCATTGTAATAAAAATTAAAATAATCTAAATAAATAAAAGGAAAAGGTGACTGACTGACTAGCTGATCTATCAAAGCTTAGCTCAAACCACTGGACGGATCGGGCTGTTTGGCTTACAGATAACTATTATGACGTAGGTAATAGGTATCCGCTAAGGAAAGATTTTTAAAAATTCAGACCCTAAGGGGGTAAAATAGAGGTTTGAAAAATCCAACTTAGTAGCTGCTTATTTCAATGCATGATGCAAATAGAAATCGATTTCTTAAATTCAATTCCCATTAAGAAATAGGGATTAAATAGATTAGTGTAGCAATTAACCGAATTACATTCTTCTTTTAAATCTATTTACTCTACCTTACATAGCCAATTTGGCAGTTTTCCCAGTGGGCAGGTGAGAAGTGGCCTGGGCACAAGGATCGCTGTTTCGTACGAGGATTAACTGATTTACTGCACTAAATAACTAAAGTGCATCCTGACCCGCCACTCCGATGCGACGTTTTGGTTCTAACCGCTAGATAAATTAGTTTATACTTGGTTTAAGATCTTGCACAGACGACAGACAATCTGCGCCTATTTTTGCTCGCTATTTATATAAAAAACTTTAAAATGTCAAAATATATCAATTCAATTTATAATTTGACGCACATATGCAGTAAAGAGTCAACCCACACAACTTATCAATTGAAAAGTTAACTTTATTCCTTTAAATTATGTATGTATTTAATTTGACAAATGTTTGTGGGTTGAAACGTTATTGTGTATTTGCGTCCAATTATGGCGCATAGTTGTACCGAGAGGGCGCGTTTAACTTCGCCACTGACGTGTGGGATGAAGGAGTCACGTATATGAAAATCGTTGGTGAGAGCTGGGAATAGTAGTTATATCTCCAGATTCCAACTTGCAACATCTAAATTATATTGTATCACAGTTTGACACTTTACCAAACTTTTGAAGCTTGTGAATTTGTGTTTAATGGATAGTGAGTGATAGTACCTCCTTGAAAGAACGTCATATGAATTTCTTAAAAAAAAAATACTAAGTCTAAGACTAGGATGCGTCCTTGCCAATTGCAAATACTCATCATGCAAATGCTCAAATCCTCAGTGGACAATCTGTTAGTACACAAGATAATAATTGAATAGTTTAGTTAGGGAAAAAACTTTTTGCACAACGCAGACAAGACAAAAAGTCTGTCGTCTGTGCAGACCATTTATTCACATTTTAAGCTAGAGACAAATTTTTTTAATGAATTTTTAATCATACGGAATTTCGCTGTAAAATGACATCATTACGTATACTTAAGTACCTAGTACATACAGACTTCATTTCATTCATTCAAATTCAAAATTATTTATTTCATGTAGACACGTCAAGATCTACCACTGCACCGGTTCGTAAAGCAGATTCTGCTGAGAATTCAGTAGGTATACAAGTGATCGCATACGAAGTCAGTTGTTTCAATAAAAATTCTTTTCAAAAAACCGACATCCAACGCCACTACAAAGTATAAAAATAATTTTATTTTGTACACGTTTGTTGAAGTCGGGCGGCTTAAATAGAAACGATGAAACCGATACGCGATGCTCGCCCGAATTCAATAAACGTGTCTCTTATATGTCAACATAAGGTAAGCGTCGCGCATCGATTTCATCGTTTCTAGTTAAGCCCGCCCGACTTCAACAAACGTGTACAAAATAAAATTATTTTTATACTTTGTAGTGGCGTTGGAAGTCGGTTTTTTGAAAAGAATTTTTATTTTAAGCTTTTTAGTGTAGCTTGTTCCTACTCTCTTTCTCCCCTCCCTCCAACACTACGGTACTAATGTAGTCTATACTTGGTACCTACAGTACCTACTTATTAACAATACACAATTTCTAAAGAGCTAGGACTAGGAGCTCCATGATGTAGTCCATGCTTGGTACCAACAATATCAATTCGAAAGCGACAGTTCGTAATTCCTCCAACCCTGCAGCATCAGGATTGAGGAGCTAGAACCTCGAACTTTATGATGTAGTATATGCTCGGTACCAGCAATATCAATTCGTAAGCGACAGTTCCTAAATCCTCACAGTTTAGGTAGGCAGTACCCCTGCAGCATCAGTATTGAAGAGCTAGGACCTTGAGCTCCACGATGTAGCCTATGCTTAATACTAACAATATCAATTCGCAAGCGAAAGTTCCTAAATCCTCACAGTTTGGGTGGGCAGTACCCTGCAGCATCAGGATTGAAGAGCTAGGACCTTGAGCTCCACGATGTAGACTATGCTTAATACTATTAATATTAATTCGCAAGCGAAAGTTCCTAAAGCCTCATAGTTTAGGTGGGCAGTACCCTGCAGCATCAGGTTTGAAGAGTAGGATCTAGAGCTCTACGATCTAGTATATGCTTAGGCCAAGCATATCAATTCGTAAACGACGGTTCCTAAAGTCCCATAATTTAGGGGGGAAATGCCCCTGCAGCATCAGGCTTGAGGAGTTGAAGGTAAAAAATTTTATGGGACCATTTCGCGAGCTTCCTCTGTCGATTAAAAAAATAATCTCGTGAATCGGTCCAAAAACCTCGGAGTAATCGGTGGACATACATAGAAAAAAAAAAAAAAAAAATACCGGCCGAATTGATAACCTCCTCCTTTTTGGAAGTCGGTTAATAAAAGATTATACGGAAATAAAACTTTCCTTTTTCCGCTTTATTATACAACAGTAGCAGTAGGTACAATGGGAATTTCAATTTAGGTTTCCCATTAGTGACCCCCTCCCCACCGCTCCCCCCACCCCGCCCCGTCGCCGCTTTGTTAGTTTGAACGGAAAGAGATCATTACTGGATCTCACTAGGTCTTTATTATCGCCATCGAGGCACAGAGTCACAGACTGGGGAAATCTCAGTCTGACTGGAAAATTTATTGTGTACGTAGAAGGTACGTAGTGAGTTAGAAGTGTGCATTACTTTAGAACAGGGATGCTATGGAGATTCGCAGCTGTAAGCGAAACTATAAGATATCCGAAATTAAAAACATCCGACACCGAAACCGAACCGAACCGAATGTAGAATTACCCGTATTTACAAAAAGTGTGTTTCTTTACAATAGAGTTGCTATGGAACTCCGTAGCCGTAACCTTAACTAGGTATACAAGTTATGATATCCAATATTAAAAATTTCCGATACCGAAACCGAACCGAATGAAGAATTACCCGTATTTACAAAAAGTGCGTTTCTTTAGAGTAGAGTTGTTACCTGAACTACTAGGTATAAGATGTCCGATATTAGAAATATCCGATACCGAAACCGAACCAAACCGAATGTTTCTACGTTCGGTTTGTACAAGAAGTAGGTACTCATAGGTACAAAAAGTACGTAACTTTAGAATAGAGTTGCAACGGAACTCCGTAGCCATAACCTAAACTAGGTATTAAGATATCTATCCGACATTAAAAATCGACACCGAAACCGAACCGAACCGAATCCTATACACAACAGATTGATTTTATAATCCTTACTAATCTAAGGGTCACGGTAGAGGTAGAAATAAGTAAAAACCGTGACCAAGATTGGTAAGCAAAAGTTTAAAAACTGCAACCAGTCTACAGAAACTTGGATGTACTCGTAACAACGGACAACCATCATACTGATTTTTATCCTAATCACAATCTATTGACAACTTATTCACCAAAATCGGCTCAGTAGTTCAGGCACTATGGTGAAACATGCGTAAATAGAATAGACACATACATACACTGTTTTATAGGGTCCCCGTTAGTTTTGTCGCTGTCGGTTAAAAAGAAAACAGGGGATATGAAGACTACGAGTGACGGTCGTTAAGTGAGTATTATGTAATACCCGCTAACTATTTCACGATCATGGTGTCACGGCGCTTGCAGGTCTTCCTTCACTTCATATTCATGCATTCTGTTGAACGATAGACGAACTACACCATTTATTTTTAAGCTATTGCATAGCTTCTATCGCGGGCCAGCGTGGAAACCGAATCCAGAAATTCCGTAACGAAAATAACCTGACACGGGACTCTACTCTACTCTACAGGACTCTACGATGAGCCGCTAGATGGCGTTGATAAAAAATGCTCTGCAATATCTTTACCGCGGCAGTCCCCGAGTGCCACACGTCTTTTTTTTTTTAGTCATCGACACCGTTATAAATTCAACGAACCTGACGCAATTAATAAGATTAAACTATGGTCAAAATATTGGATATTCATTCATTACAGTGGAAAATGTAGCATCTAAGAATAACATTTGTAAAAGCAGAAAATAAATTGGTCAAAAAACAAAAAAATTATAAGCTGTTTTACTGCGAGTGTATCTGTCTATTTCTAAAACGAAATTGCCTATGAAAAGTGTCTGGAGCTACTCGCTCGTGACGTCATGATTTAGTAGCGCTCTCTTTGAATAACAGGAAACTTAGAAGCTCTATATTTTCGAGACTATTTAAAATATTTAAAAAAGAAAAATAGCATTGTGTTATATTAATGTTAAAAATCTTTATTTTAAGTTTATAAAAAATTTAAGTCAAACACCTAATGGTAAAGAAATCAAAATACGACGGAAATAATAATTTTCTTATGGAACTTATTACTGCACGCACGACTTAAAATAACTGGTTCCAAAAATATAAAACTACTAGCTAAAAGCCATAGCTGTTTTCCAAATAAAAAGTAGCCTATATCACTCCCCAAATCCTTAAAACTTGCAAAAAAATACAATGTCAATTAAACATAGTTAAACGATAACTAAAAAAAAAACAATAGAATTAAAACCATAAACGTAGCATTAACTAGTTTGTTATCTTTTTTTCTTTTTTTATTTTATTTACTTCGAAGCGGATTAACTTTTTATTTTACGTATATGTAGAGCAACGTACCTTTTGCTAAAACTAATAAAAAAAAACTAGCCAACTTCCCAATTTCAGTCTAGATTAACGCAGCAATACGAATCCGGGGTTTTTAATCTGTGGCTATCCACCATTACTGTCAGTTTTGGCACGCAGCCAGCTCGTGACAGCTAAGGTAGGGTTCGTAGCACCTGTTGACTTACCCACTGCGCTAACTGCTTGCCTGAATGTTTTGAATGACTAATGGGGTACTATTTTGTTGGCTCCTTTTAATTTAATTACCTTACACCTGCTTGCGGAAACGATTCCCAGGATGAAAAAAGAAAAGAAGGGAATAAAGTAGTGATAGTCTGTTTGGTTAGGTTAGGACCGCGATCTCCTGTACGGGAGTTGGTGGGTTCTGAAATTGTTTTATACATTAAAAAGAACAGAAAGAATCTTTTTTTTTTTTTTTTCAAATAAACTTCAGTCAGTAGTAGTATCAGTAATGGTTATACCCTATTTGATGCGATATTCGGCTATAAGTATACACATAACACACATAATATTTATACTTAGTATTGGACATAAATACACATTCACCATGGGGGATATTTATAGCGTTACTAGATGATGCCCGCGACTTCGTCCGCGTGAATTTAGTTTTTAAAATCCCGCGGGAACTCTTTGATTTTCCGGGATAAAAAGTAGCCTATGTTTTAATCCAAGGTATAATCTATCTCCATTTTAAATTTCAGCCAAATCGGTCCAGTAGTTTTTGCGTGAAAGAGTAACAAACATACACACACACACACACACACACACACACACATACAAACTTTCGGCTTTATAATATTAGTGTGATAGATAAGCAGACGCGCATTCGCTGTTGATGATAACGGTGAAAACAAACCGTATGTTCGCCAATCGGTACTCCAAAATACTGAAGAATACAAAATACGAAAGGACCGGTGAATAAAAATCTCAATTTCCTTCAGTTGTTTCATTATTTTCGTTTCGTTGTTTCGCTTACACGAGGGTGAAGTAGGGAAAAGGATGTTTCACGATTTTCCGTTTCGTTAACCAAATTCGTCAGACCATCGTCTTTGTAGCGGGCCGTGTAGTTCGGTGGTTCGGAAAGCGGAGGGATGAGATCACGGTTTCGGTTGATTTAATTTCGAGGAATTCAGGAAATATGCCATTTATAGGTACATATTTAACAACGTTTCCACTCACTCAATGTTTTTATTGAGAGAATGTCACGGAAATTATGAAAATCGAATAAAAACCAGACTGCTTTAAAGAATATCATATTCTGAAAATTTATAGCCAGTGTCATTCGAGGATTTCAACGATATCGATTTAGATCAAATCTGTTTAGGCATTTAGAAGATATGGTCGAATAAAAAACTCACATACTTTCACATAATAAGAACGCTGAAAACCTTGTACTCTTTTTTGGGCAGTCATGTAAAAATATAGTAGGTACATGCAAAGCATCGGTCGTTGGGGTCCCAAGGTGCTGGTGTGGCGGTGGTGGCGTACTACGTGGGCCGACGACACGAGCGGCAAGGAGATACAGGTGGCACAAGACCGAGGCATGTAGAAGGAAATATAAGAGATCTTTGTCGACGAAAGACAATCATTCAACATTCAAAATTTATTTATTTCATATAGGCTAACTTGTAGCTCTTCTGACACGTCATAAATCTACCATCGGTTCGGAATGCAGATTCTGCTGAGAAGAGCCGGCAAGACCACTCAGCAGTTGCTCTTTTCAAAAAAAAAATTAATTAATTTCTTACTTTCTATTCAAGTAAAATAAATTACACCGGACCGGTTAGTGAATTAGTTGAATGAATCCTTTCATTGATCATTTGGTAGAGGTTTGTTTCACTTCATTCATGACTGAAAGAAATGAAATGAATGGTAAGTGATGGCCGAGTAATCTCTGTTAAGGCTTTGGTCCACTGCTACTGTCATCGAGAACGAGATAACGTTCTTGCAGCACACGACAATAAAACCGTGCGACATTTGAAAACCAAACTTTAAAGCGACTTAAAGATCGACCAAGGTCGACGGTTACGCGTTTCGCCAAAACGTTTTCTGCAATTTTTTTAACCTTCTAAGGAAAAAATATAGACTACTAGATGATGACGGCGACTTCCGCGAGGATTAAGGATTTTTGATGCCGCGGGATCTTTTTAATTTTCCGGGATAAAAAGTAGTCTTTGTGTTATTCCAGTTTATAATCTATCGCTGGGCCTTTCAGCCAAACCGGTTCAATTGTTACTCAATAGTAACAAACATCCAAACTTTTGCATTAATTTACGTCTATCCATATATTATAATAATAGGATACTAGACATTGATTTATGAATTTACTATGATATGAGCTTAGCACGACAGTCAAGAATGCCGATACATCGGTACATCTAGCGCAAGACCGAATTACTAAAGGCTGACATCTATAAACCGAGCTCTCACTCTGCTCAGATTCAAGACAGAGTTAGAACGAGACAGATTTATGTCAGAGCATATTTGTGTCTCGTTTTAACTCTAACTTAAGTCCGAGCTGAGTTAGAGCACGCTCTATAGATCTCAGCATGAGATCGATGCGATGAACATAATATTATTCAAAATCGTCATCACATAGCATTTTCGAAATCGGTCCGAAACAATTTCGTTTTTATTAGGTACATGACGGCAGCAGTGGACAAACGCTCTTAGAATGATTCATTCGCCTGCGACGTTGACTGAATTGGTCATTAACAAGTGAGCCATCTGATTCCTACTTTAATTACTTTATCATTCGATCGTTTCATTATTTTAAAGTTGTTCAGACTTTGATTTATATTGTTAATTCATTCATTGATATCTTTTGTTGTCTTTCGTGTAAAAAATAAAAAAGGGCAACACAAAGGCAATTTTTTATCTCGGAAAATTAAAGGAATAAAAAAGACGTGTGGCACTCGGGGACTGCCGCGGTAAAGCTATTGCATAGCATTTTTTATCAACGCCATCTAGCGGCTCACCGTAGAGGAGTCCCGTGTCAGGTTATTTTCTTTACGGAATTTCTGGATTCGGTCTCCACGCTGGCCCAACATAGAAGCTATGCAATAGCTTAAAAAAACTTAATCCACGCGGACAAAGTCGCGAGCATCATCTAGTTTCTGACTACTTTCCTACGAACTCGTCCGCATAGAGTCAGATATTTAGCCCGTCTATCCATATCTCTGTTGCGGCGTGATTGAAGGACCAATCAACAGACGAAAACATTTGCGCACTCATAGTAAAGTGGCCAATTAGTCGGTAATAGCGGTTAGAATGGGTGGAATGGACGCAGGTCATTCTCATAATGAAGAGTGGACACATTGCCATTTCGAAAAAGAGCACGTACACAGGCACAAATACTGGAAGAGCTTCGTTTAATTTAATTGCGATGACGCAACGTTTAACGTGAGCCGTGCCATTTGTTTCGACGGCGGCAAGGGCCTGCCAAATGTCCGCGCATAGAATGTACGTTATTACGAATATTAAACCTTTTAGTGGGTTGACTGTATTACAAATCATAGTTTTATTGTAGTACGTTTATCTGACCAAGTTACGGGCGCTTTACTTGTGGTTACTTCGTGTACACGCACATTGGGTAAGTGTGCGTGCCTGTCAGGAGCCTAGATGATTAGGGGTATGGGTCTAATGTACACTGCCGTACCCCCTTCCAAGTAAGCCATCATATACTGCATTGTCACTTACCATCAGATGAGATCGCAGTCAAAGACTATCTTGTCATCGAATTAAAAAAAGGTGGGAGCGGTCAGGCGCGAGCAAGCTCTCGCTCGATCTAAGTCATGCGGACGAAGTCGCGGGCAAAAGCTAGTTTAATAAATAAATTAAATCATACGCTTACAAATTACAATGTCTTAAACAACACCAGAGACTGGTCTCTGTGACCAACTGTGTCATCTGTGTGTGTTGTGTGTGATGTGTCTGGACACATCCTATCAGCTCTTGAGGAAACGTCAGCTGGAGACATCTGCTCTAATAAAACATCTATTTTTACCCGCGTATCTCACATCTGAGTCACGGCTCTATTTTGATCCTGTTGTACCTACCAAAAGAAAATACTTTAGTTTGTTTATATTTACGTCTAGAGTCTCGATCTCCGCCGTAAAGTTGCCGGCTTGTCGGTGTTTCATAGGATATACCTATATATATATATATATCTTTTTTTATATGAATAGCGGGCAGACGAGCTGGCGGGTCACCTGATGTAAAGTGATTACCGCCGCCCATGAACACTTGTAGTACCAAAGGCACCGCCGATGCGTTGCCGGCATTTCAGGAACTTATTGAAGCGCCCCTTGAATAACCCCACATTGTAATTAAGTGGGAACACTGTCATAGGGAGAAGATTCCACAATTTGTTGGAATCTTCTCCCTTCATTATTTCGGTGAGTGTGCTCAGGAGCTCTTCGATCTTGTCCCCCCTTCACCTTTTTACCACCGCACTGCAAGACATAGGGGGAGCTTCCATCACTACGTCGTTGATATACCACCTAAGCGCACCAAGCGCTTTAAGTCTTCATTCCTGATTCGCACGGCTAGGGTCTGGAATGCTCCTCTAAGATCTGTGTTTCCTAACACGTACCATTTGGGTATCTTTAAAACAAGAGTGAATAACTGAATAGGCATCTTCTAGGCAAAATCGTTACACCTTAGACCACATCATCACTTTCCATCAGGTGTGGTAGTGGTCAAGCGTGTGCCTATAATGTATAAAAAAAACGTTTCGATCGGGCGAGAACGAAATCAAAGACTTTACTGTTATTAACATGACAAACAAGATATAATTAAAAAACACGACTGCCCAGAACTAAAAAGTTAAATACCCACAGTCATTACCTTTGGAATCTTATTCACATTGATTCACATTTAAATGATATTTCATTGTGAATCACTTGCTACTGAACTATAGTGTTATATATTTTTGAAATCTACTCATCATTTGCTAGATGATAATTTTATATTTAATCTTATTTTCGATTTTTTTTTCAACGTTAATCTTTAATGCGGGATCTTAGTCACCCTATCAATTATTTTTTAAATTTTACTAGCCTATGTCATCTAAACATATATAAGCTAAACATTCTAACAATACCTCATTCATTAAAGTCGGTTCAGGCATATAGAAATTACACCTCGTGGAATATAGAAACTCCTTTTTTCAGGCAGTCGTAAAAAAATTGAGATATGCAGGCGGAAAATGACGCTAATTCTGCTGTACACAAGTTCAAAAGCGTATAGGTACGCAGCTTTAGGATTTTTGACGGGTTTTTTTACATGAACATTACCTTATTGAAGTAAGGTATCTTCAGATTCTATAAAAGTTCGATGAAACAATTTAATACTGCCCTAAAAAGTTAGTGCGCCGTAAAAGTATTGTAATAACCGATTGAGGAGCAGAATTCAGGGTCCGGACTGGTTAAGGCGATCGTAAAAGTTTAAAAGGTTACGTCATTGGATTACTTGGCATATCGACGTCGATGTAAGGACCATAGATAAGCAGTTCGGTGGAAATCCAATATACTAGTACTCTTTTAAGAGTTCAAAAAAGGAGGAGGTTCTCAAATCGTCGGAATCTTTTAAGCTATTGCATAGCTTCCATCGCGAACCTTGAGCGTGGAGACCGAATCCAGAAATTCCGTAACGAAAATAACCTGACACGGGACTCCTCTCACCGCTAGATGGCGTTGATAAAAAATGCTATGCAATAGCTTTACCGCGGCAGTCCCCAAGTGCCACACATCTTTTTTTTTTTTAATGTATGTTCCCCGATTACTCGAAGATGCCTGGACCGATTTGGAGAATTCTTTTTTGTTTGAAAGAGTATACTTGAAGTCGGTTTTGTAAAAAGAATTTTTACGTTTATTATTGTCTAACAGAATTGTGATAGTCAAGGGAAAAAGTTCTTAAACAAGAAAAGTCTTAGATTTAAAGAAGAATGAGTTAAGTATGTAAAATATTTTTAAATTATTAAACGATAGAACAGGGAAGACGACTCGATGTCTTAATTTTGTTGTTTTTATCTTCTAAACATATAAAAGGAAAAGGTAATTAAGGAAATAAACATGACTCATGTAGAAAACCCCAAAAATTCTCGTTTCGCTTTGAATCACGGCGGTATTTTTTGCATGAATGGAAAATTCTAAATGATTTTGACGCGGCCATTTTTTGCTCTACCGCGGAAAACAAGGGTGTTTAATAAATTATTTGAAGATAAGCACTACCTCTATTTGCGTTTGACGAAATAAAAAACATGGTAAATTGTATTTAAGTCATGCCATTATCTGTTCTGTGCTTCTAATTAAAGTAAAGATATCTTTAACTAACTTTTGTCCGCGGTTTGTTCAATTTTTTAAATCCCTATTTTACCCCCTTAGGGGTTGAATTGTCAAAAATCCTTTCTTGGCCTAGATACACCTATAATAGCTATATGTTTACCAAACAGCCTGATCCGTCCATTTGTCAGTGGATTGAGCTGTGCGTTGATAGATCATTCAGTTAGTCAGTCATCTTTTCCTTTTAATATTTAGATATCATCTTTGGTTTAGCGTATCAATGTTTCTCAAGAGTATACGCCCACGTTGACCTAAACAAGCCAACGTTCAATTTGTCTTTAGGCCAGTGTTTGTTTAACTAATACCAAACACATTACACTGAATACAATATCATACCTACTGGTTGGTTAGGCCATTTAGGCTTACGGGCATTCGCAGCGCAAGAGGCGATATGCTGTATTACATCACCATCAGCCAATATGCATCCACTGTTGGTCATTTTGAATCCAATAAACGCGAAAGGCCGAGTTGGCGCATTTAAGTAGCTCTTTGGTTTCTACAAATAAATACTTGTTGCTGATAGTTCATATTGCTAAAAGTTTTAAGAGTAATTTTTATCCTTTTTCCTTGAAAACTTTGTTGAAAAAGCATTGAAAAGAGATGAGACTTAGGTCTGTCAATTTACTTAGTTTAGTTTAGAGATTGTGTACCTACCTACAACAGAATTTGTTGTACATACTTTTTAATACAATCTAATTTACTTAATATTAATTACCTGGTTACATCATACAGGTTTTGAAGTGGTAAATATAAAAATAATAAGTATAAAAGCGAATGTTGCGAGCGTTCATTACAGCATCGAATTCTGAACGATGCTTGAGCTACGAAAGCCTATATTGAGTGTGCCGAATGTTCGTACAGTAGGACCTACGAGTATTTTGCAATGATTTTGCAAAACTCTGTAAGTACCTACAACTTATAATCTCGGCTGGTTTATGCCTGGTTTAGTCTACACTTTTTACAAGTGACTGCACTTTTTTAGGGTTCCGTAGCAAAATGGCAAAAAACCGAACCCTTATGGATTCGTCATGTCTGTCTGTCTGTCCGTCCGTATGTCACAGCCACTTTTTTCCGAAACTATAAGAACTATACTGTTGAAACTTGATAGGTAGATGTATTCTATGAACCGCATTAAGATTTTCACATAAAAATAGAAAAAAAACAATACATTTTGGGGGTTCCCCATACTTAGAACTGAAAGTCAAAAATAGGTCTTCTAAAATGATATTGAGGTTTCTAATATCATTTTTTTCTAAACTAAATAGTTTACGCGAGAAACACTTCTAAAGTAGTAAAATGTGTGTGTGTCTTTGAAAATGGAAATAAGTATAATTAAAAAAAAATTAATTTAGTATTTCGTCCGCCATGACACTTGATACAACACTTCCCACCTGCGCTTCCCACTATCAACGTTATAGTGTTTAAATATACTCTTGGCCTCCTGAAACCCATCTGATATCATTAAAAAAATATTTTTAGTGAAAAGTTTTCTTTCTAAATTAAGTAGGTATGGATAATAAAATCTCATAACATAATAATCAAAAACATTGATTTATGTATGTATTATTTATCTATGTCGACAAGTAGCACGAAATCGTTGAATCAACTATTTCTTTCCACGAATACCGAATTCCTAAAATTAAACTAATATTTCTATCAAAAATAAATGGCGGTCGTGAATGGCGTGCATTGCGTAATCGGGCGTACTATTTTCGGTGGGCCAACCGGCGCGATCAATGAAGTGAACACCCAGCACCATCTAGCGGGGGGCGGGCGCAAACTGCTACCCATATAAGTAAAAAAAATAATTAAAATCTAGTAAAATAAAACCGTGGTAGGAAATTATGAAAATTATACATTTTATAAATTAATTTGAAATGGCATAATAATAAAAATCATACCTAATCACAGCCTACAAAGAGCTTTAGTACATTTTATGCAAACTCTATGGAATTAGAAAATAAGTAGGTACCACAGGTACCTACTTATTTTTGTTTTGATTGAGAACTTACTATACTTATATACTAAGTATATTATACTGAGAATTCGGTTTTCATAAAACAAAATAAAAATACTTAGGTACCTACAAAAAACTTCAAAATAATAGATAAATAATAATTTATAGGTTGTACCTACCTATTTTAAAATCATAAAATGCGTAAAAGTTACACAGCAAAGTTATTCTTATTTTACTGGCCTTTTTGACAAAGTTTGATATAGTTACAGTACCTATAATCGTTGTGTCAAGTTCCTTAATTACTTATGTGTAATTAAAAGGACATGTCCCAGTTTAGTATGGAGGGTGGTTTTTTATTCTGAGTGTCTATTAACCAGAACCAAACTGCTATCACATGAAAGAGAAAAAAATATAAAATTAAACACCATTTAAATAATAATTTTAGAAACCCCCATTTTTTTTTTAATTAATAAAGAAAAATATTGTTTGTAGAAAATATTTTTCGATGGATGGCAACATTAAAACATTTTCTTATCTAGAAATAATTGAATCTGACACCTGTTACTGTCACTTTAATGTCATTTTAATGTCATTTAAATGCCAAAAGTTCAAAAACGTCATTATAATTGTCACTTTTGACAGTCCTGACAATCACCTGACATACGCCTGACATTGACAAGTCACCTAGACAAATAATATTTTTGAAGTTTTTTTTTTAATCGGTGCGTAATCACAAGCAAAGGTCCATAAATGCATCAAAACAAAAAAAAAAATTTTCTCCAAATCGGGGTCTTTAAAAAATCGGTAAATTATTTAGATAGAAGCCTTTTTGGATCTCTATCGAACTATATTAAAATCATTCTGGTTAATTACACTCAATAATAAAAAACCATTTTGGGACAACTCCTTTAATGAAAACTACGTCAAAGTAAAATTTTAAATCTAATGAATACCTACTATTCTATAAAAATACGGACACACTTTTTAATAAATACCTGTAATACCTAAGTATATGAGTCCTATAAAAGTCGATATTAAGTACTAAAAATAATTATATAAAATTGTTTCTTTCAGCCTAGTTTCCGTATGCAAATAAAACCTATTTCGCGGCAAAGCACTTCACGAGGTCAACGCCATTTTTCCTGGCGGCCATGTTTTCTCTGTAGCTTCTCGGAGCACCCCATTCACGTTCCAACAACTTCTAACAAGAATTCACACGTAGGTACCATCAATTCGTACGATTACAAGTTTCCCGTATGGAAAATAGAAAATATTGTGCAGTTTCAGTGAATTTTTTTTTATTTTTTTTAATAAGCCGAGTAAAATAATTACGTCTAGGTTTACGTAGGTAGGTACTATTTCCAAAATTGTCAAAGAAGAATGGAATCGTTTTATTGCAAAAGAAAACATCGTAGGTACGAGTAAAACTCTACAACCCAAGACGTGTCTAATAAATAACGTCACTTCGCGTAAAGTGACCAAGTTAAATATCATGTTACTTGAAACAAAATACTGTAAGCGACTGTAGCAACAGAATTGGGTCAGGTTTAAAAGCAATCCCGCCTACTTTAAACTGAATGAAATAATCTTGCAAACAAAGGCACTCGTTCCTTGCCTAGTAATTTCCTCGCTGTGAGAGTAAGGTTTAAGACAAACATAAGAAAATATTATGAGACTTCAAAAGAAAGCATATTTTGTTTCAAATTAGCTTTAGGTACTCGCGCCTTCGTCTGCGTGGTGTTAGGTTGAAAATATCACAGGCATTCCGCGGTATTATAATTTGAACGTAAAAATTCTTTTTTCAAAACCGACTTCAAACGCCACTACAAAGTACCTATGTGTAAGAAAGTATACTGTGCCTACTAAATTTGAAGAGGTCCCTCGTTTTCTCCAGGATCCCATCATCAGATCCTGACCTGATGACAATGGGACCACCTGGGAAGTATACCCTTTCAAACAAAAAAATAATTTTCCAAATCGATCGAGGCGTCTTCGAGTAATCGGAAAACATGCATGAAAAATTTAAAAAAATCCCGACGAATTGAGACCCTCCTCCTTTTTGGAAGTCAGTTAAAAAGTAGCCTTTAGGGGCCATGTAAAAAGTCACGTCAAAACGTCGCTGTGTGATTGAAAAACAAACCAACAAACAAACACACTTTCGCTTTTATAGTAGGTATTTTTTATTTATTTTATTTATTAGGGCCCAAACAGTTTACATTATAAGTACCTAGTTAAAATTACTTAACGTATACAAAACATACACCAGTAAAAAAGTCTCTAAAAAGCTTGAAGTAAACTAAAATAACTTGAAGAACGTCACAAGTATTTCAGCTCCGTACTAAGAGAACAAACAGTTAAAAAAAACAAACAAACAAATTTTGAAAGTAAAAGTACATTTTAAAATTAAATTTTAAGTTATTAGACAAGTAGGCATAGAAAAATACAATATGAACCCTTCAAGAGCAGCAGTAATGATTGTATCGACCTATACGTAGAATAGAGTTATATATGATTATGGCACAAATTTTTTTTATTGCATTTTTAAGCCTAAAAAGATCTCTAATATTTACTAGTGAAATCAAAATTTTAAAAAGTTATGTAGATCCAAAGATACCAGTCGAATAAAGGTACATGTAGTTTATTTTCCCCAAAGAAGAAGGGCCCGACACCACAAGTGTCAGTATTCACTGTCCTGATCAGCGCGAACGGAGGGTCACATCTGCAGTTGTATTCATGTTCTCCGAAATGATAGTGTGCACACGCTCGCACTTTTATCTGCTATTTTCGTGTTAATTTTGTTATTATTTTTTACTATATGTGCTCAAAATTAAAAATACACGCTCAAAACATATGATCTTCCTTTCGTTAAAGCCAAAAAAAATTGAATATAGTAATACGACAAATGCCGTGGAGATAAAAAAAATTGTGAAATGGATGTTCCAGGTAAGTGAATGGAATTTTCTTTCTTCAGCTTTGTAATTATAATACATAGATTGCTCTTAGATAGTTGTATATAATAATTTTTACATATATATATTTTTAAAGCTAAATAATTAAGTTAAACGGTTCCACATTCATATAGAACATTATACCTCGGAATGTTAGATTTTACTACAAAAACCAATCAAAAAAAGAAATATCAATTCATTACACCTATTAAACATTAATTCATACATTTTAATAAGTAATCAATAATATTAATTATTTTACCATGCTACTTTATTATTCGGAAATCATGTAAAATATATCGGGACAATGTGCACAAGTTACTTTGTTCGAGGGAAATTATTTTGAAATTATGAGGTATATGTGTAAATGTTCTTTTATTCTTGGTTTGACATTGAGATATATATCCTTATTCAACTGAAAACTACCATAAAAGCCTAAAATTAATATTTTTTTTTATGTTAAGTATTTATAAAAAAACTACATAAAACTATTTAGACCTGTTTTCTGTAGTTAACTGCTTTAACGTTTTAATGATGTTAATTTTTGTTTTCAGAAAATGGCAGTGTCAATAGTGGAGCTTGTACAATAACAGCACTACCACAGGGAGCTGAAAAAATTAGGCGAGAGGTCCCTGATATATGGGAAGATTGATATATCAGATGGAACTGTAAGAGACAGTCGATTATCTATACTGCAGCCGGCATATATTGATAAATACCAGTTTTTGCTACTGACAAAACTAGCCATAAGGCTGCACCATGTTGCTGAAAATTCTATAAAAGATAATAAATAATGTCTACCGTCGCCTGCAATTGCAACAACTAGACCTAACACTTTTAACTCGGTCCAACTTTGAAAATTCCCCTGCTGTTAGCTTTGGGAATTTGTCTTGAATATCATCACCAAAATGTGTACCGACTCCCATGCCTTCTCCGTTAAATACGCATAAATTGTCGTGATGCCTTTTATTCTAACCACTATGATGATCACTGGACGCAATCACCATCTACAACTAACTCTTACAGTGCGCCTAACGACTCTAGAGATGATGATGTGCCGCATCTTCTTTACAAATTCATTATTTTGATTGATTTAAAATTTTCATTTTGCGCGGTACCCAGTGGATCTCTGCCACCACAATATTATTTTCTTCGTGATTTAAAATATCTATTCAATTAAAATATTAATAATATGGACATAAATAACTTAGATACGTTACACGTTGCGATCGGCAACGCAACGATCACATCCGCGGCAGGCTCAGTGTCCGTGACATCGGAGATAAGCTGCAAGAATCCCGTCTAAGATGGTATGGTCATGTAGCACGGAAACTACAAAGCTACGTCGGTAACAGATGTCATAACATCGCCGTCCGTGGAGCTAAATCTCGCGACCGTCCAAGAAAGCGCTGGCTGGACCTCGTAGGCGCCGATATGAGAGCCAATAAATTAAGAAAATTGGATGCACAAGACCGGGCAAAGTGGGCAAAAGCATGCCGGAAAGCGGACCCCACCTAGTGGGATAACGCTCAGTCGAAGAAGAACTTAGATATGATTGATTTCTTATTGATGGCCAATAATAAATCGCACAGAAAAATTGTGGAAAATAGAGAAAATGTTTTTAAATCTTTTTGTTTGCCAATATTCGGTTGTACTATTTTTAAAACTCGTGAAAGAACTTATATTATATTGTCCTTGTAGCAATTTTATTTCGTTGGTTTTATTCGAGTTTTCTATAATAGGATTATTATTAATGCTAAATAATAGTTCCTAATACGTTATTTATGTTTATGTTTTATGTTAGTTATTTATTAGTTTCATTTTGAGGTTTCTATAGTAGGATTATTAATACATTCTACTTACATATTTACATAATAGTTCCTAAATTTAATTTCCTAAATATATAAAAGGATAAGGTGACTAATTGACTGACTGACTCATCATCATCACATTGCTCAAAACACTGGATGGATCGGGCTGAAAGACATACAGATAGCTATTATGACGTAGGCATCCGCTAAGAAAGAATTTTTGAAAATTCAACCCCTAAGGGGGTAAAATAGGGGATTGAAAAATCGAACTTAATGTGAGCAAAGTTGCAGGCAAAAGCTAGTATTACCTATATAAAATACAAAGTACTTTCAGTTATTTTATTATTATTTTTTTCATTTTTTTGTAAGACAATTTTATAGTAGGTACATGCTTAGTAATTAAAAAAATTAGTCAAATTATGTTGAATTTTTTTACTAATAAATGTGTTATTATGAAATAAGAAACACTGTTTATTTTGTATTTATATTTCATCCTTTACAGCAAATAAGACCGTTTGAAGATTAGTATTTCCATAAAAAAAAGTTATATACAGACATGGTACGAACACTTTTCCCAAGTATAAGGTTACATATACATATAGAACATGGAGACATCCGCAAAAAATCGTCACATATACATATAGAACCTCCTAAATTCCAAATTATGGGTTTTGCATTGAGTTTATTGATAGTAATCAATGCATAATAATGTTCCAAAAGTATACTATGAGAATCAATTCTCTAGAAAAATAACGAAAAAAGTTACAGGCAAGACAAACTTCAAATCGCTCTCCTGTAAAGTAGGGATTTTGCAGAAGTAACTCTATTCTGCGTATAGGTCGGTATCTGCATTTATATTTTCGTAACTAACCAACTTCTCAGTAGGTACTCCGGCTGCAAAGGTTGACCCCCCAATACTTTTTGCCTGGCAAAACCCGTAGCTGGTGGTAGATTTATAAAAAGCAATGCCCAATATTCACGCCAACGTTGGGAGTTGGCCGATCTCTGTCGGTTTCTTAGAAAATACGCGCCAATAAGTACGTTGCGACTCGTTTGGGGCCAACAAAATATGACCAACGCATGGCCAACTTGTGTATTATGACGTCACGACATAATGCAACATGGCGAACGCACAGATATACATAAATAAAATACGAATTTATCGAGTTTGGTGTCCGACGAAGAAATAACAGTAAAGAACTTTCATACCTAAATACTAAACACGGAAAACCGCATTAATTACACGGCTATCGAGTTCCTTACCCTGATAGCTAATGAGCCAAAGCAGCTGATTATCTCGCCCGAACACCGGGCAACCTTCCCCTCTCCCACTTACCCTCCCCCTGCCCCCTTCACTTCTTCCCCTCGTTCCACGGACTCGTAAATTAGTCCTATTGACACCTATCGATTTTACGATGTCGATGTTCCTTACATTTCGTTAAAAGAGGTTTAAATCTATGGGTAGGTACAAACCTTCAATGTTACAAACAAAATATACCTAAATAAAACTCAAAGTGCCCGACTTTGATTATGAATTATGAAATAACTAGCTAATGCCCGCGACTTCGTTCGCGTGGATTAAGGTTTTGAATTCCCGCGGGAACTCTCTTATTTTGCGGAATAAAAAGTATGTGTCTCCAGACTTTCTTTCTCTGGCGTAAACAAGGCGTGAACTAGACTACCTTTTACTACATTAATTTTGATTTTAACAAATCTAAATATAATAAAATCTATAGGATTATTTGTAAATGAGTTAGACCTTGATAGTATCGATTATCGAGGGTAATTAAGGAAGAAAATAGGACAATAAGGGTGGAAGGGTCGAAGGCCGTGAGGTTATAGCGTCGGAAGAGAAGCGGAAAATTTTCAGCTTTATTTACATAGCCTCATAAGTATTTGTTTTGTTTACAATAAACAAGTACCGTCTGCAGGGCGTAACTTACACTTATTACAAGGATTCTGTATATCATTAACGTAATTAGTATGCAATAAAAAAAATAAAGTCTAGAAGTCTCTAGAAGGACAGATAATATGAAATATAAAAAGTTAAAGTTGTGTGTGCTCTCTGTGAGTTTAGGCTAAAATTGAATAGTGCCAGCTTCTCAGAAAAAAAACCTCATTTTGTAATCTATTAAATTTATTTATTTAATTTTAATTAATTATTTATAATTATTGTTAACGTATGAGACATTAGCATTAGAAACATAGCTAAGGACACTCCCGACTAATTCCCCTTTCAAATAAAATAAAAAAATCGGTTCATTCGTTCGGGAGCTACGATGCCACAGACACACACACAGGCGCGTCAAACTTATAAATCCCGTCGTTTATGCGTCGGGGGTTAAAAATTAGTTGCCCCCGGCAATGTCATACTTCTTGTAAATCGCTTTCGCTCATAGAGCATGCTCTCTATCTTCATGAATTCCGCTTCATACAAATAATTTTTCCATTGTGGCTGTTCTGATTTTAGGTGTACCTACATTTCTATGTACATTTTACATGTCGTCATTTTTCCGAGAATGTAAGCTGGGTATTTTTGAAAACATGTGTACGGCTTGTAAATTGTTATGGTGGCGTGTTTTTAATTGTCGGCATTTTAGAGAACATGCAATGTTACCCGTACAATTTAATAAGCCATTGTACCTACGGTGAAATTTGGGTAAGTATAAGTCTAGGAATGTGATGAGTAGAGACCGGATTATATGCAACATAAAAGGCTTGTTATATGCATGCAAATATGCATGAAAAATGCTTGAAATATGCACGAAAACTGGTAGAATATGCCAGAATATGCAGAAATTAAATGATAAATTTTAGGAATCCCTAAAAAAATAGAAAAGTAAGTATTCATTTTTTTATTTCAAAATCAGCATACAATTAGTAAATTATTTTTTGATAGGCGATAATAGGTACAGTAAGTAACATTATAATTTATATATGATATTAAAATTATTTAGAATTTGTGTAAACGTAAGCAATCAAATATTTTTCTAAATTTTCAGTGGTAAGATTGTGTCTACGATCATTTAGAATATTTTTGTAAGTAGAAAAGGTTCGCTCCATATCCATTGAGGTAACTGGGCAGAATTTGAACTTGGGTGCTATGGCACTTATAGTTTCCGGCAAAATTTCTGCCGTCCCATTAATAAAACTATCAATTTGACACAAGCTTTGAAAACCTGGGTTATTGCTCAATATGTTTTCAAACTTTTCTTTAATTTATGGGGCAATGCGGCGGCGGCGGAACGCAGAGTGAGTGAAAAATGTTGTAAATGTACCGATAATATGCATCATAACTAGATCTTAGGTAAAATATGCTACTACCGCTGAGAATGGCTAAAATATGCAAATGCATATGCGAATATGCAAATGCATATAATCCGGTCTCTAGTGATGAGTCTTTGATAGGTAACCACTAAACTCATTCTAAAGATTTCAATTAAGTATTACAAATTACAATACTAGTAAGTTAATAATTCGAAAAAAAAAATTTTGAAACTACCCGAAATCTTTGGAGGTTCAATAAGAATTAGTGTCACGAAATTCAAAATAAAGTATCAAGTGTGAAGTAAATTCAAAAAGGTCTAATATGATCTGCAAGTATAATTTTATATTACCTCATGATGAAGCAACTAAAATACTGACTTAAGTAGATATTAAGATATTTAGGAAAAAAACTGGACTAAGGAATAATACCTATATTGTAACAAAACTATTTCTAAAATTAAAACTAAAACTATTAATATTTCTAATATATAATATTTCGGTGGTAGATTTATGACGTGTCATAAGAGCTACAAGTTAGCCTATATGAAATAAATAAATTTTGAATTTGAATTTGAATAAAATTAATAATAATTATAGCTTTATTGTTTCCTTACAGTATTTCCTTAAAAGTATAATTAAATAAAAATCTTTTCTAAAAAACTTATTTAAAAAAAACATTACAATTAAACTATATTTCTTAAACTATGTTAGTATTATTAAAACAGTCACTGTAAGGACCGCCTATGGCGGTAAAAGCCTCCTCCATTTGCAACCATTTCCTTCTATCTATAGCTGCTCTCGACCATGTTTTTCCTGCCACACTGACAATGTCGTCACACCATCTTCTAAATGGCCGGCCTCGTTGGCGCTTTGCTATTTTTACATAGTGAATGATTATTCACTATGTAAAAATATTTGAAAGATGCGTTTAAAACGTGATAAAGTCCTGGTTTAAGACAACCTCCATGGGTGAAGATAAGGTCAAGCTCATCCAAGATAACCTATTTCGCTGCAACGAAAGTGAAAGCTCATTTAAAATTCTAATTTCTTCTTATGCTTTATCATGCATCGCACCTACAGCATAGCGGTGTGTTAAAAATGTGCACACTTAATTATTATACAAATTAAACCTTTAAAATGTCTGGTAAGAGGCTTTTCTTAGTTGTAGCTATTTACCACCCTACCGTCAACGACGTGCCGGCAAGCGATTTAGCGTTGCGGCACGATGGCGTGTAGAAACAGATTAGGGGTATGGGTTGAATTTACACTGCCATACCCCTTCCAAGTTAGTCCGCTACCATCTTAGACTGCATCGTCACTTACCATCAGGTGCTAGTATGCTATATTGCCCTAAACCTTTACTGGGTTTTCTATTTTATTTAATCACTTATCAGACGTAGCTGAAGTAGAAATATATAATATCTATTTGGCTCGTCTGGTGGAGGCTTCAGTCGGAACTACCCTATCGGTAAAGAGGTACCGGTGCCAAGCGATAACATACATTTTGTCGAGTTAGTACACAGGATTACGTTATGTAACGATGCCGTGTTAAAGCTGATAAGGAGTTGGTATGGGTTTATTAAAGTACCATTTGCCCTCTTAAGCGCACTTTCATACGTCTACTACTATGTAAGTTTTTTCGGTGAGCGACGATTGCCTAAACGCATTTAACTAGACAATACAGCATTGTAAAGTCGATATCTCCTGAGGATGCTCCGGTGTCGGGGCGAAACGTGCGTCGAGAGTAGTATAAAAGTCTTGTGTGGTGGTGGTGGCATTGCTTGCTTGGGAACTTTGCTTTCTTGCTTGGTTAGGGAGGTAAGCGGTGCTTAGCTTGTAACTGAATGTTTGACCATACAGATTTTTCTGTTGGCGGATTATAGCAAAACAAAACATGTCTTAGGCAGTCCTAAGACAAACTTTATGGAGCTTTAGGAGTGGACACGACAAGAGTGTGATGGATGGGATTTGAACCGACGCTCTTTTGGGTTTCATTGCCTTGAATTATTGAAGCTACGAAGCTACAATCTGCATCCGTCTATCTAAATATAGCATTGGAAAATTCAACGATCGATTTTGAGGAAGATTCTACTGGTATATTTCACGAGAAATCTTAAACGCGTTGAGGATGCTTCACACAAATTCATATATTCTTAAATGTGTTCTTAAATATCAAATGATGTCGTAACATAAACGTTGTATCAGACTTGAATATAAATTGGTATTACCCGAACAATTCTCACCAAAACTCCCGTTTTCTGGATAAATCGAAACATAAAAACAGCTTTTACGAGAGTCGGATCTTGAAAACTCGGAAGCTATGCTTGTTGAGCTATTGTAAGAATGTGCGCCGATTTATAGACTTACTAGCGGCCCGCTCCGGCTTCGCACGGGTATAAAATATATAGCCTATGTCATTCACTGAAAAAATGATTAAAATCGATCTAGTAGTTTTGATTTATTCATTACTGCCCGTGGCCCGCACGCGTTTTTAGAGTAAAACAATTTATAGGCACGCTCCCGCCGCCCTGGCCGGCCGGAACCGCCGCAAACGCTATGTCCCGCAATTTTTAAATCTGTAATATCTTCGAAAATATTCATTTAAATCATATGCTGTAAAGGGCCATATAGATCTATATTAAATCAACAATGTATTTAAGGTATTTAATTAGATAAGGATTAATGCTGTATTGGTTAAAATCGCTTCGAAAAATAGCCATTATTTGTCGTAAAAAGTAAATGACAAAAAAATGTTATTGTGGGATATCCATAAGAGATAGACATATACCATTGCGGAGTTTTCTGTAGACCTTTTCAATGTGTACAATACTTAGTACATTATTTTGATAAATCTCGTAGGGTTCAGCCTGCGTTTGCAATGTAAGCGGAAAAAATGTAATTATTTATGACATCACATTAGAAACCTCAAAAATAACAGTATTTCTCCACTATTTAATGGATGTAATCATACATATATACCTTCATCTTAAATCACTCAATCTATTAAAAAAAACCGCATCAAAATCCATTGCGTAGTTTTAAAGATTTAAGCGTACATGGGGAAATAGGGACAGAAAAAGCGACTTTGTTTTATACTATGTAGTGATTATTCGGTTCCGATTATTCCTGTATCATATCATTCATATTTTACACTAGCTGATGCCCACTACTTCGTTCGCGTAGATTGAGGTTTTTCTGTTCCTGCGGGAAAACTTTAATTTTCCGGGAAAAAATAGCCTATGTGTTATTTCAGACCTTAATCTATCTAGGTATGTGCCTTTCAGCCAAATCGGGTTCAGTCGTTGCGGAGTGATTGAGTAACAAACATCCATCCACCCATCCATCCATCCACCCATCCATCCATCCATCAATCCATCCATCCATCCATCCATCCATCCATCCATCCATCCATCCATCCATCCATCCATCCATCCATCCATCCATCCATCCATCCATCCATCCATCCATCCATCCATCCATCCATCCATCCATCCATCCATACACTATAAGACCACAGCGCTCACACTGCGCCAGGGAGGTTGTCAAAACTATAATTTGCAAAAAAATAACAAAATAACGATCCTATGTTCGTCTGGTAATTTTACGGCTTGCCAAACCGATATCTGTAAAAGTATAATTTACTAAAAAAGTTTGCAGCCAAATGCGAAATAAATTACAGTAACAACTTTACTCATCTGATATGTTTGCAATATGTGAGGCATTTGTACAAAGTGTTCTTTGATTCTATACAATACCGAGGGAAATCTATTTATAATTTAGCAAAGTTAGACGAACTAATGTGTTTACAAAAAAAATATTTTAAACGTGACTTATGTTATAGTGATTGCCTGTAATTTTTATTTAATCTTATCTAAATATATAAAAGGCAAAGGTGACTGACTGACTGACTGATCTATCAACACACAGCTCTAACCACTAGACCGATCGAGCTGAAATTTGGCATACAGGTAGCTATTAGGACGTTGTCATCCTCTAAGAAAGGATTTTTCAAAATTCAACCCCGAAGGAGGTAAAATAGGGGTTTAAAAATCGAACCTAACGTAAGCGAAGCCGCAGGTAAAAGCTAGTTTGATCTATAAAATTCCGTTTGTTTCGTTACAGAAACAAGCAATGCTGGTACGACAGCTGGAGGAAGAACTGCGACTACGATTACGGCAACCCGCGCCCGAGCTACAACAACAGCTGGAGGCGCTGTACTCCGAAAACGAACACCTGCAGAGAGAGATAGCGATACTTAGGGATACGATAAAGGTTATTTTCCCGTCTCTTTCCCACAGTCCATAGCTAGAGATGGAGAGGCAGCTGGAGAAAGTGCTACAGCAGCAGCTGGACGTGCTGTACTTCAAATAGGAACACGTGCAGAAAGAGATAGTGCTACTGAAAGACACGCTGACGGTAACAATTTTGTCAATTTCCCATAGCCCGTAGTAATGAAGATGGTAAATCAGTTTTTAAATAAACTACTCTCGAACCAAAGAAAGGAGCTTAGCTAATAATATAAGCTTATGAAAACAAATTTTACAATATTGTATAATTTGAGAATAATATACTAGATTAAAACTAATAATCCAAATTTTATTTATCAGGAATTGGAACTAAGGATTGAAACACAAAAGCAAACGTTACAAGCACGAGATGAAAGCATCAAGAAGTTACTGGAAATGCTACAAAATAAAGGAATGGGTACGTTTAAGGAGCATTGGAAATAATTACGCTATCACTAAATTATCTAGTCTTAACGAAGTCGATACCTAACTAAGACTTTTTCCAGGTAAAGAAGAAGAAAGACAAATGTTCCAGCAAATGCAAGCAATGGCACAAAAACAGGTAATTATTGTGTTGTATGCTGTTAGTGAATGTTTTATTGCATGTTGTATGAACAATTATCAAAATGTTTATCAAACGAAAACGAGTCTATGTTGTTTCGTATGAAATAATTCCTGCACCGTGTCTTAGTCGTATGTTCTGCACGTCACTTTGCTTCCTCATATTTACGTATAAGTATTATGAATCACATGGGCGTTTTATTTTGTGATACCTTTATCAAATCACTGTTTCTTAGAGTTGCTCTTGATAGTTTCATTTCATTCATTTGTCTTCGGCCGATGTCTGTCGCGTCGCTTGTTTGTGTACAATCGACCTCTTTCTCTTTTACTCTGGCTTCTTTCAATTCCGACCGACTCTCGCTTTCTCTTCACGGTCTCTGTACACCTCGAGCTTGATCCCCGAGCACCTTTTTTCATTCTCTTATCGATTCCTCCACCCACACATCGACCTACGAAACAAAAAACTTAATTAAATCTAAAATCTAAACCCTCCGATTCGGCCCGAACACGACAATTTTTTGTTAATGTAAAGAGCGACACGAACACCGACTCACGACATTGCATGTTTAGCTCATTACGTCCCCGTCACATGAACCCTAGCGAAGACCGTCTCGTGTAAATTTCATTGGTTCAGTTTGAGCAATCATCAAATTGTTTTGGCGGTGTGGCGGTGGCTGGTCGCGCGGGTGGTGTGGTGGGGCGGGTGGGTGTGGTGCGGGTGGTGGCGCGCGGGCGGCTGACTACTGGCGTGTGGCAGGAGCTCAAGGCGACGGCGGACACGCTGCGGGCGCTGCAGGCGCAGCTGGAGCGCGCGCTGGCGGCGGCGGGGCTGCCGGGCGGCTCGGCGGGCGCCACGCTCACCGCCGTGCTGGAGACCAAGGAGGCGCGCATCGCCACGCTGGAGCGGCAGGTCGCGCTGCTCGAGAGCGAGCTGGCCGCGCTCGGCTCACCGCCGCCGCCCTCGCTCGCGCCCAGCCACGCCTCGCTATACGATAAGGCCGACCCTCCCTTCAAGCGACAAGTAAGTTTCCTGCTCAACGACGTGCGCATCACCAAGGACGGGCGCATGACCGCGCCGCCGCGGCCGCGCGCCTCGCCGAGCGCCGGCCGCGCCAGCCGGCCGCCCTACTCCTATAGCGTCACCACCCTGTGATCCGCGCCGCATCCACGCCGTATTCGCGCCGGTAGCGCCGCGCCGTCGCCGACGATCCCGTGTCAATTTATCGCTTTAAGACCGATCTTAGCCGAGTTGACGACTCGAAATATTTTGTGTATAACTTGTTCATTGTTAGAGCTATTTTTAATTAAAATAAGAGATTATATTCTTGAACAGTCGAATATTTTTGTTATGTAGAATCCTAGGTGCGATATTTTAGATATGAACTTTATGGTTATCGAAGCGTGTGATCGATTACGTTAACACCAAATTGAGATCTAGAGACTGTTAATAAAGACTGTTGAGGTCGTATGCATCGAGCGAGTTGTCCGGGTGCGTTTTTGTCAAATTCTTGATCATGTTTCGCTTTCGGTGTCGATCGCAACTCATCGTCCAGTACCAGCTTGTCCCGCGTCACCATCACTAGTCTAGCTCACAGACCCGGCCTCTTCATGTAGCCTTCATCAGTCTCTGTCATCGTATCGGTAGATAAATGTATCACAACATAGGCGCCCGAACCACTACATCGTCGGCATTTGACTCTTTTAGCAATTCTACACTGGAAAACTTTCTACCGATGCTCATTTTTTCTTCAATTTTCCATACTAATCTAGTTAGCTAGTTCAAAAGGAAAGTTTTCCAGCGGTAAATGTTCGTTTTCTATATTTTATTAAGTTACAGTTTTTGAAATTTGTCTGAGTGTTAATAATCGTGATATGCATGTGAAAACATTTTAAGATGTAACATGTCTTCCATGGCACTAATGTCGTGTATTGTTAGTTGCTGGAAACATTTCTTCGTTATAAATAACTACCTACTTACTAATAAGCTTGCGTCGCTTCATCATCGATACTAACATTAACTCGTTCCTTCTCTTTGATGGTTATAATCGTTTTTGAATGTAGATTTAAATCGATATCAATATCATATTTGCCATCACTATTTGCCTATGTAGATAGATTTTTATATTTTTTGGACTGATCGTTTTCAAATATTTGTGTTAACTAATCTCGTGTTTGGATTGATTTAATTATGTACAACCTTTCGGGTGGATGGTGATTGAGCAGTTGGATGAGTTTCGTCTGGAGATTCAGAGACGCGACCAGGAGATTCTGGCAATGGCGGCGAAGATGAAGGCGCTGGAGGAGCAGCACCAAGACTACCAGCGACACATAGCCGTCCTTAAGGAGTCACTGTGCGCCAAGGAAGAACATTATAGCATGCTTCAGACTGACGTGAGTCTCTTAAAATACCTAGTCTAGCTCACAGATCTGGCCTCTTCGTGTAGCCTTCATCAGTCTCTGTCATCGAATCGGTACATTCTACACTGGAAAACTATGAAGCCAACATATTTCTAGATAAATACTACGATTAGCAAAACTTTACACTAGTATTAAAATCCCAAAAATTAACTTCTGACCAACTTTTGGTCACGGCAGCCAATATGCAGTAGATAGACGATTTAAACCCCTGAACCTTGAGATACAAAGCCAAATAAACTAATAAAGCAGCTACTTTGGTACCTAAAACTGAACTTTGTAAGTCTTGTATGGTTGTATTTTATATATTTACAAATTTACTCTCAGGCCAAATGATGTCGACAAAGTCAATATCTGTACAATAATGATGTAGGTTTGATGAGCGATTATGATTGATTAACGTTTACTGGTACATTAACCTCCCCTCATAACTGGAAAGCCTTAAATGCTCGCAGCATTTCAAGGACCTTCGATATAACATAGCTACAAATAATGTACGTTCCAAAGCTTCACTTAAAAAATTATACAGTGGCGTAATAACTATATGCTCTTTATAAAATTCAAGACTTAAAACCATTGCACAAAAAAAATTTTTTTTTTTTTTTTGAATCAACAGTTAAGCCCAAATACCTATACCGATCTACTATTTCTATGTTTGAGCAGCTACAAGTAGTGATGTCATTGTGTAAACACGAATAATCATGACCAACAATAAAATAATACCACTAGCGTAATTATAACACGGCTTTTACAATAATAACCCTTCGACCAAAGATCCTGTGAGACATTTGACATGAAAAAAGATGTTAACAAATCTTCTTCTCAATAGGTGGAAGAACTTAAAGCCCGTCTGGATGAGAAGAGTAGGATGGTAGAAAAGAAGACAGCAGCGGCGCTCGCAGCTGCCCACGAACTTGCGGAACTCAGGGATCACTCAGAGATCAAGGATCGGAAGATCAACGTGCTGCAGAGAAAGGTAACGGATGGATGCTGTGGCAGAATCTGTAGAAACTAAAATTTTTGGCACCTTCATTAAAGAAAGCTGTAATTGTGGTCACGACAAAAAATTTTTGATTGCACTGAAAGAGTTATGATGCTTATATAAGGCTGATATAATTATAGTCCCTATAGTATAGATTAAATTTATTTAAGTTGATTTCGCTTTATACATTCCAAACTTTTATATTTTTTTTACGTTTAAGAAAATCTTGTATTTTTTTAACTTAAAAAAATCATATTATCAATACAAATATGATTATAATTAAGTATAATACTTGATATTAAAAGTAGATTATTATTTCAAAATTGCAGAATAATTTAACTCGAAAAAAATATTAGATACGTAGAGAATGTTGCTATTAAAGTTCCCGTTACAATTTAAACTGCTACAAAATCGAAAATTTTTATTGAATTGTTTATAAACTTTTCGGTTCGAGGGTTGACCCTTGAGTTTCCTAAAATGTTAACTAGTTAAAATTGTTGGCAACAAGTAACAACGTTAATTGTTTTCTGCTAGTTAAATGAATAAATGAACAAATTGCCCATGATTTTCAAATTGTAATTTTTGTCTCGTTTTCCTTCCTATAGAATCTATATGATAAAGATGAATATATTTGAAAGGGTTGTTTTAGAGTTATATTATTAAATGTATCCTGTGTTATAAATAGTATTGTGTTTTCCTGCCCTGTTTTAATTTTGTTCTTATTTTAGTATGTATTTATTACAGTAATTGCTAGATGCAAAATCGAAAACACCGACCTGCATTATATTATGCTCTCGTTTAAGTTTTTTATGTTACTATGTAGTTCAAATATTTTGTGTTTGGTGTAGTGCTACTGAGGTGTATGTTTTATGATTTTATTGTTTGCAATTATTTTATTTGTTACAATGAGATGTTTTGTGTTTAAAAGGTATGTATTTTTTGTCTTTCATTTCGTTTTTTTTTTATTTATATTTTTTTGTAATATTTCGTCATCATTTCATAATTCAAATTTCTTTTAGATTGAAAACCTCGAAGACCTCCTAAAAGAAAAAGATAATCAAGTCGATATGGCGAGAGCCAGACTTAACGCAATGCAAGCGCATCATTGTTCCTCTGAAGGTGCACTCTCTTCCCTTGAAGAAGTCATTGGTGACAAAGAAAAGCAAATACAACAACTTAGAGAGCAAAGAGATAGAGCTGAACATGAGAAAAATGAAGAAAGAGAGCTGCATGAACGAGAAATAGCAGATTATAAAATGAAACTCCACGCCCTTGAAAGTGAAGTGGAAAAGCTTGGCGCCAGACTAGAAAGAGCTCAAGCTGAGAAAGATAGACTAGAAGCTAAATTAGAAAGCTCACAATCTGAGCTAGGAAAATCTAAGGCTGAGTTAGACAAAGCAGCAAGCGAAGTTGGAAGGTCAGGTGCTGACTGGGAAGCGGCAAAACAACGGTTAGCCAGACTTGAACTTGAAAACGAGCGATTAAAGCATGAACTAGAAAGATCTCAAACGACGTTCGGTAGAAGTACATTAACGACGTCTCAAGAATTAGATCGAGTTCAAGAAAAAGCTGATAAAACATCCACAGAGTTGAGAAGAACGCTAGCAGAATTGAGAGTAACTCAAGCAGATGCTGAAAGGGCTAGGTCTGAAGCCAGTGCGCTTCAAGACAAATTGGAAAAGTCACAGGGTGAAGTCTACCGTCTCAAAGCAAAACTTGAAAATGCACAAACTGAACAAGATAGTCTGAAAGAAGAATACGATCGGTAAGACTTTTATTTGAACGTTTTATTAATTAGCCCAGTTGAGAAATACTTTTGGCTAGGTATAAGGACAATTTATTAAAAAAATATTACAAGTTACATTAATTAGAAAAGTTTAATTAGACCGAGAATTCTAAAGAAATAAAAAAAAGTGGTTCAACCTTTTTTCGGGGGTCTGGGGTCCGATCCCAGAGATGCATCTCTGACTTTTAAGTTAAGTGCATTTAAGCAATTAAATATCAACTGCTTTAACCGTGAAGGAAACCATCTTGAAAACAAAGCCAAGCCTGAAATACTATTCTCAAATACCAATCCGCTCTAGGCCAGCTTAGTGGTCTATGGCCTAAACATTTTTCATCGGGAAAGAAATATGAGTCTTGGGTAACTGAAATTAAAATAATTGCTATCTATAATTAATATCCACAGTACCTACCGTTTTAAGTTCAAAAGTTATCACAGTGATTTACGAGTACATTTACGCGATTTGCTTCTTTTGTATGAAATACTCTCTTACTTTTACTGCCGCACTCAGAGTCACTCGTCGTCACTATTTATTTTATATTTTTGTAGTTTAAAAATCATCTTTACGCTTCGCTCACTAAGAGATTAATAAAATCCTAGTTAATGAGTAATTAAATATGATTTAACGAACGTTTCATTGTAGAGACGCGAACTCTCCGTAAGATTCGCAATCTCAGTAAGTTTTTTCCACTGACCAATTTGAATTTTTTGTCCCAAAGCGTACAATCGACTATAAGTCGTCTGCACTCGGAACGCGACAAGGCGATCGCAGAACTGGACAAGGCACGTGAGGAACTGGAGAGGACACAGGCCACTCTGGGCAAGGCACAATTGCAGCAAGACAAACTCCAGGCCTCGCTGGACTCCGCGCACTCCGAGATTGATAAACTGCAAGAGAAGCTGGATAAATCTGCAGTTGAAGTTAGAAAGGTAATTTTCACTACGTAAAATTAATTAGAATAAGTCATCTACACTGGGAACGCAACAAGGCGATCGCAGATTTGGACAAGGCATGTGAGCATGCAACTTCAGCAAGACCAACTCCAGGCTTCACTGGACTCAGCAAGAGAAGCTGGATACATCCACTGTCGATGTTAGAAAACCAATTTTCACATGCCAACTTGACCGTTGATTGACGGTTTAAACGAGGAATAAATTAGACGTTCTGGCAATTTTGTATTGAAAATCTGCCGAAACGACTTTGTTCTTCGGTTAAGCATTACTCCGCGATAGCGAAATTGGCTAAGGTTCAATCTTCTTCTTCTATGTATTGCACATCTAGATTAAAAGTTAGACAACTCAAAAAAGTGTCTGTTCTATGTATGAAAAAAACGATTCCTGAATCTTCCATTAGAAAGTCATGAAACTCAATTTTATTTTAGGTTACTTTTCACAACATCGTATTTATGTCATAAAATATGAATTTCAATTTGCTTCGTTATTGAAAAACAAACCAAGAAACAAACACAGTTTTGGATTCTTTCGCTTTTATATTACGTAATACCTAGTAAGGATAAAATATAAGTGAGGGTGAATATCTCAATCTTAAGAGACGTGCTTCTCCAACAGTTGCAAGTAGATCGAGAGAAGTCAGCCTACGACTTCGAGTCGCTGCAGTCACAGCTCGACAAGGCCCTCGGTCAAGCGGCCAGACTGCAAAAAGAACGAGACACTGCCCAACTTGACGCCGATCGGTTCCGAGACAAGCACGACAAGGCACAAGTAAGTCATTATCATCATCCAAAATACACCTACTGTTGGATATAGGCCTCTTTTACGTAGTTCCATCGTTGGCTATCCTCGGCCTTTCGATGGCTGCCACTTTCCAGGTGTTATCGCTCTATCTAGCCAGCGTCCCACACTACGGCTGAAATCTATAGACCACACCTACTCTGCTCAGATTCAAGACTTAAAACGAGACAGATTTATGTCAGAGCATATTTGTTTCTCGTTTTAACCTCTATCTTGAGTTTGAGCTGAGTCAGACCTCGCTCTATAGATCTCAGCATACTTTTGCCGAAAAGCGGTCTACACTAGAGGACGACTTCAGCAGCCATCGGTTTTCTAACAAATCTAACAAGCCCTTCTCCACTTCAACGTGCAAGCATTGAGAGCTACGTCGGTTACTTTAGTCTTTTGGCAAATTATTTCGTACCCAATAATATTCCGAGCATAGCTCTCTCCATGATACGCAGAGCGATTTGAAACCTATGGACTAGCTCCAATGTAAGTGTCCAAACAGCACCTTAAGTCATCACAAGTAGGACGCACTGATCAAGACATTATAAGTTTAATTTTTACAGACAAAACATTTTTTTTTTTTTTTATACATTATAGGCACACGCTTGACCACTACCACACCTGATGGAAAGTGATGATGCGGTCTAAGGTGTAACGCGTTATTATAACTTAGAGCTAGAGCAACTTGATTGTAAAGTCTATTATCGCCAATAAAATAGAACAAACCATCCCCATGAAACTGTAACTTCAGAAATATATCAAGATAAAACGGAAAAGTGAGCGACGCACGCGTGCCAAATAAATTTGCAAAATAGGTACCTACTCGTACTTCAATTCCAATTTCCATATAAAATTAAAACTCGTGAAAATGCTATCTTTCGTTATTCCCAATTATAGAAATAAAGATTATCGAAAAGTTAATCTCAAAAGGTTGCATTTTCTTTCACAAGGGTGTGTTTATTTTCAACAAAATTATAATTTTCTAACGACACGGACGGTGTGGCCAGAAATAGGCATGAATCCTTAGTAAAACCGTGATAACCGCTCTATCTTGATCAGTTTTTGTGGCTGTAACTCCACATTTTATTCCAAAAGAAGATAAAACAGATCCCTAAAGTTGGCATGGAAGCGATCGTAAATTACGGACAATGTATAAATATGACGTCATTGGACCAACCATCTTATAGTCGACGAGGTCGTCACGTCTAGACGCAACGGCGCCATCTTTAAATACCGCACTGACAGCCAATTTGTTATCTGTGCGTCCTGTAAGAATAAAAAAAAAGAAATCCTGAGATGAAAAATAAGAAGCAACGTTGTCGTTAGCCGAAAAGCCCAGGCAACAATATACATAGCTACTCCTACAAACTCGTATATAAATATCTTCGTTCTAATGTAGAACAGTACTAAGTGTAGTAATATCATAAATGAAAATAATAATCAATGCTCGATATCTAGACTATAAGGGCGAAACCCATTTTCATCGCATTAAAACGAACATGTAAATCTCGCAGACAAAGACTAGGTCATACATAATACATAAATAAACAATATGAAAAAATAATAAGTCGATATTTCATGAACTATGAACATTCGCACGAAGCTTTCCGTGGCTATCCGCAATTTATTCGCCTAAGTTTGCTAGATTTCATTTTACTGTTTCAGAAAATATAAGGCCTATAGGCTAAACTTAGATAGATACTTAGAGCGTTTATAAATGCTCTAAAGGTAGATACGGATACGAACCATGAAGCATATAATAAATTACTATCTCATTATCTTAACAAATAAATAAAATAAAAAGTGAAAGGACGTCTGTAATTATTTGAATGTTGTGCAATTGTGGTTATTTATAAGCAAAACTCAAACAAATATTTATAAGTTTTTCGTCCTTATTTTTCGTCCATCTCTTTATCTAATTCTTCAAGTCTTCAGTCTAAGGTTAGACACCTTTGATAGAGTTGCATGAATTTTGAGCATACATTGCGTGTGAAAATACCGTCCCATTTCCTCTATTAGAAAAATAAGAATGGTACCAGGTGACACCCTTGGAGTGCTCCATTATAATAAAGCGACGAATGGAAGTTTAATACTTTGTCTCTTTTGCAAAGAATGACAAATGAGAGTTAAGGGCTCGTAGATTCCCTAGGTACCCAATTAGTTTCAATATAAGGATTTTGTGAGCAAAATTATCTAAAGCACTGAAATCGTTATTTAAATCAGTAAATCTATTCATAGCGGTATATTTATTCATACTTTTCCTACAGACGATGTCTGTCGTTGCACATTAATGTATGAAAATGCGTCTCGATACACGCCGCTCTGGTAGAGCCTATGTATGGTGTATGGTGTGTCTCAGTGCACATCAATGCATCCCTATGCTAACGAGGTTATATCAGTTTAACGATCAGTAAACTATTGTAGCCCCGCTCGCATAGAATAAATCAAAATTATGAGCGCTAAAAGCAAAGTTAAAAGCTGTATCAATACGTTTTTAACTTACTTTGTAGTTTTAGGTGCAATCCAAAAAGACTGTCAAACCCCACTGATTGCGTCCACTCGTGTCGTACCAATTCCTTACATCAGCTTTACGCTAATTAGTAGGGGAATAGGGAAGTACTATTTCACTAGCTTTTACCATAGAGTTCGCCCATAAAACTGTGTATAGTTTTCAACCAGTTAAATTAATGTGGTATAATAATATGTCTACTTTAAATAGCCCTAAAAAGTTTTCAGATAGCAAACATGACGTAATAAAGATCTTTTTAGCTATATTTCCATGATAAAATATTCGTTTGAATATTGCAAGCAATCAGAATGAGACCAAAAGCTCAAGAGGAGCATAAAGAAAAATATAAATTATCATCATAAAAGCTTACACTCATCAAATCAAATGGTTATATCTGATACCTGGTACTTACAGTTTCAGTAGTTACTAAGTTCGTTACCAACGAATACCTGACAAAGAATACCTTACCCTTACCCTAAAAATGTTTGATAGACTATAAAGATGGAACGTGTTTTATTTTATAGTTTATCGAACATTGAAGTTATCATACGATAATCGTATCGCAAGCGGTGAGCGCAGATCGCAGAACCGCGATAAGGTTTGATTTATCGGCCTTTCACGACAAGCCTTCGAAGTTCGATCGTATTTCCGTTAAACTAGAGTACGGTGAACTTTATGACGTGAATTCAAGGTATCGATAGCACTCGCGCTGCACATTTTTATACGAATTGTTAAAGTGGGGTCGTTATCCACGCTACATTAACACTATATTACGGTATATGCGAAGATGATTTTTCAGTCGTAAACTCGCATTTTCGCTCACTCCTTTAGAGCGATACCCCACAGCGCGTTGCGGCGTCGTAAAATAGTAAGATAACTGCACACGTTTTATAAGCAGCTACAGCGTCACATATCGCAGAAGAAGGCAAGGTCTTCCTGAGGATGCCTATCGTCAGTCCCTCACCTCTGCTAAGGATGACAAGTCCACGTGTCCCAACGTGTGTAGTTTGGAGTAGAATTTAAAGAAAGAAAAATAAATGGTCCGTACGCCCCCGAGATTCTGATAAACAGGTCAGGACCCTGAGATATCGGGGACCTTATCTTCGGCGTCGAAGACGCTAAGCAATTCTGCATTCAGTGACCTCTGCACTCATATCCTACTCATCTTAACGAAGAAATATTCTATCTCTTTCAGGCACTCGTAGCACGTGTTCAGAAAGAGAGAGATACAGCACTAGCAGAAGCTGCCAGCTGTCGCGAACGTGCTGAAGCAGCGGCTGCAGCTGCTAATAGAGCTGCGAGAGATAGAGACAGCGCAGCCACCGAGTTGGACGTACTCAGAGAGAGATGGGAGAAAGCGCATCAACAGCATCAAAAATTGACGGTATGTGAAATGACAGAACCATTTGGTTTCATCGCCATAATCTTTGTGCGTCCAGTGTTCACCTCTTGAACCGAGTTCAAAACGGTGTCGTACCGCTTGCGTCCAGCAACTCCCTGCGACTCGTTTGATATCGTCTGCTACCAATAGTGCATTTTGATGCTATAACCTTTATATAAAATAATATTAGGCGCATGAAACGAAAACTGATATTCTTCTTATCCCTGTCGAACTGTAAAGATTTTGCTAAAATTAGGTAGAATTCATTCAAGGTTCAATGAATTAAATGCATAGGCAAAGTATTGCTTACTACCGGTTAATTAATATAATGCCATAAATGTTGTAGAAATTACTTACATAGACTACATACATTACATTTTTGAAACGGATCAGATAGAATAGATCAGATTATTCGATCATGTGATATATATTATACACAGACATCTCTTTTTGTTTTAGATGGAGAGAGACGATGCCCTCACAGAGTTGGAAATATTGAAAGAGAAATTAGACAAAGCTCTTTACTCCACACAAAAGACTATCGAAGAAAAAGAGACAGCGCACAAAGAATACGAAAAAATGCTTGAAAAGTATGATAGGTACTTGTTTTATATGTTGTCTTGTGTTGGTGGCAATTGTTCGTAATAGTTAGACGAAAATTTCATGAAAATAATTCCCTTTGACATTTAGTTGTTTTCTTTTTCAGATCGCAAAACGAAATCTACCGCCTACAAAACAAGATAGATATACTCGAAGCAGATAAAGACCGTCTTGAACTGGAATTAGAGAAAAACATTCATCTGGCAACAAAATCTAGAGAGGACCAGAGAAAACTACAAGATGAACATGCTAGGTTACAGGAAATGTACGATAGGGCATCTTTACAACTAGGCAGAACTAAAGAACAGGAAGAAAAGGCTAAAGAGGATATGGATAGATTATGTGTCGATATTGAAATGGTTCGAGACCGTTATGAGAAGAGTCAAATTGAATTACGAAGATTGCAAGCGGAAAAAGAAAAGTTAATTGCCGATAATGAACGTCAGCAATTCGAATATGACAGAGCGATGACGCAATGTGGCAAAGCACAAGCATCAAATGAAAAAACCCAAGAAGAAATGGCGAGGGTACAAATAGAACTCGAGAAAATGTATGATAAGCATGATAAAGTATCTGCTGAACTGAGAAGAGTTCAAGCAGAATTGGATAAAGTAAAAGCAGATGCAAGTGGAGCGAGGGAGGAAGCAGAGCGATATGCAGCACGTTATGGAAAGTATCATGACACAAAAGAGGAACATGAAAGAACTAAGTTGGAGGTGGAACGACTGCGCACACGGCTCGAGAAGACTACTCTAGACCTGGAGCGAGCGCGGAAGGCCGAGGAGGAAGTAACCCGTCTACGCTCGGAGCTTGAACGCGTGGAAGGCCTCCGAGGTAAATACCAATTCGAACAGGATAAATGGAGTACAGAAATAAACAGACTGCAGGCAGAGCTAGATAAACATCGCGAGCGCTACGAGGCATCACAGGCCGAAATTCAACGTCTTCAAAGTGAAAAGGAGCAAGCAGAAACTAAATTCCATGAACTAAATATACAACTTGAACTCTCTAAGACTGAACTTACTAAGCTTAATGCAGCAATGGAGAAACAACGGGCAGACCTCGAAAGGGCTCATATTGAGTGCGAGAAGTTTAGGGATCGTTGTGAGAAACTAAAGTTACGTTCAGACCAGCTGGATAAAGATAATGAAAGACTTAAAGGTGAATTACAACAGATTGAACGGATGAAATTACAAGCTGTTGCTGGTGATAAAGCGAGGACAGAAGATAGACTTGAAATTGAACGCCTTCGGGATAAATTGGAAAAAGCAATTCAAGCCAGAGACGCAACTGAAATGGAAGCTGGTCGTTTAGCTAAGGAACTTGAAAAGTCACAAATGCATCTCGCTAAATACCAGGAAACAAATGAGACTACACGAGTAGAGTATGACAGAATGACAAATGAATTAGGAAGAATGCATGAGAGATTAGAGCGAACAATTCTAGAAATGCGTCAAGTAGAACAAGAAAGAGATGCATTAAGAGCTGAAATTCAGAATATGAGGCGTAATGTAGAACAACAACAGCGTACTCTAGACCATAGGACGCAAGAAACTCTAGTGAAATTACAACAAGAATTAGCTCAATCGGTCCGAGACAGAGAAAAGATGGCTTCTATACTCGAGCAAAGGGATAAACAAGCGGATGCTATAGAAAAGCAGATAGTTAAACTTGAGGCAGACACTAAGCAATTGACAATAGAACGTGATCAATTGGTAGCGCAATTAGAAAAATCTCAAGATATGCTTGTTAACTTCCAGAGAGAATTAAACGCATCGGAGTCAGAACTTCAGAAGCAACGGGAAGAAGTACGTAAATTAAAGGAGGAACAAAGAAAGATAGCGCAGGACTCGGAGCGTGGCGCGAAGTCAGTTATTGAAAATAGAGACAGAGAAATTGCCAAACTTCAACAACAGATGCAATCTGTTACTAAAGAAAAAGATGCTCTGCGGCAAAGAGCAGAAAAGGCTGAGAAAGATGCTCAGAAGGCCGGAGAAATTGAAAAATGGAGAATGGCTGTCGAATCAGAAAAGACAAAAGCAATTGCGGCGGAGAAAGCATTATCCGAATGCCAGCAGCGTTTACAATCTTTGGAAAAACAATTCCACGCTCAACAACAGCAATTACAGCAGCTTCAAGCGCGCGGACCATCCGACGTGCGTGAAGTTCAAAAGCAGCTTGAAGCGGCACAAGCGGAGGCGCGGTCACTCGCTGTGGAAAGGGAGCGTTGCCAGTCGCAGCTCGAGATGCTCGTTCAGGAATTGGAGAAGAGCCAGGTCAGTTGGAGGATCGCCCGAGCTCGAGCGGTTGTCGGGACGGCAATGCGTGGTTGAATCGAGTTTGTATCTGAAACTCTTGAATAATAATTTCCTTTAAATGTTAATATTATATACGTGCGAATTGTCTTACGATGTTTAAAAACTCGATTGAATCGTCACCAAATCGCGTGCGTTGTCTGCTTAAATCATTGCACCGGTGTTATGAAGTAGATGTTATGATTTCGATGTTCATACGTTTAGTTTTTATTTGGGATCATCATCGCCGGTCGTTATGTACATAACTGTTGTATAGTAGCATGCCTCCCACGGCCCGCAGGGCATCCTCCAACCCCTCATTATAATTATTCGTATTTATTTTATTAGTTTCATCATCGCAACGTATTTGGACGTCAGTTTCATGAGAATGTACAGCATCATACTCGAAGTGCACCAGACATTTGAAATCACACGCGCACTCGTCCAGTAAAACCCTTGTTCAGTGTTGTTGTGTAAAATGTTCGGTGCAGAAAACGCATACAGCTTTAACTAATTAAATCGTTGTTATATTTTCTTATCTCTTTCAGCCGTATCTGCTATTCAACTTTGTACTGCAACATTCACGGTCATGTTTATTAAAGATGTTTAAAACTTATTTTTTGTCATTGAATATGCTGCTGCGTTTATACTTTGCCAATCTTTATGTAAAAACTTTCGCTTTTGTAATATTGGGCTTACAAACTGTTTAATAAATAGGATTATCTTGGCGAACGAAAGCTTATACATTTTTGATGCTGCTATTTGATATTTTTCTCTTTCGCCCTAGGTACTTTTTAAACCGTTTAGAAAGCCATTTCATGTGTTTGACATAAATGTTTTGATAACAGCTCGATCTCCGAGAAGCGAACAAGAAACTCCAACAAGCTGGCAGCCAGAGCGCCAAAGCTGGGGAAGATACCGCTCAAGCTAGAAAACATCTGCAAGAAGAATTTAAGAAACTAGAAGACGCGAGAAAACAATTTGAAGAGAATAGAAGAATGGTTGAAAATAAGCGTAAAGACGTGGAAGAAAAGGAGAAATCGCTGATGGAAGTAGACCGACAGTTAAAGAAACGAAAAGAGCAAATGGACCAAATGGAAGCATCTTTGAGGAAGGTAACTTATCATAAACTATAATAAGTATGATCACTTATTTTACGACGTAAAATATTTGACTACAAAAACTGTTGTCTGGGAAAACACATTCATATTTCACAATAATGGCTCTACGATAAACTAATAACTAAATAATAATTATTGTTTTAAAGGCTGGCGGCAGTGCAGCGGCGGTCACAGACCTGAATCGCAAACTAGGCGACACGCAGAAAGAGGCTGACCAGTTGAAGCAACAGCTGAAAACGAGCGAGGAGGAGTCCAAGCGGTTAGCAGCTGAGACAGAAAGGCTGTTGCAACTCGTGCAAATGTCGCAAGAGGAACAGGCGCAGAAGGAGAAACAAATCATGGATTTGCAACAGTAACTATTTTACTACAATTTTTTTATATCACATGGGAGCTAAGGAATCACGATTACTTGCCGAAAAATTCAAATTGTGATTAAATAAGTGAGATAGTTGATAATGATGGTAAGTTTTGAATGAATTTTGACTGATGATGAGAAACTTAACAAATAAAATATTAGCAAGAAGTTAATAAACTTAAAACTAAACACAACATTATTAGGAATAAAAGAAATTATTTGAAAGCGTTAACACTTATTTTTATACTATTGATTTGCTTTAATAAATAAAATAAAATATGTTTCTTCCAGGTCTATACGAAACCTCCAAGCCAAACTCAAAAGTCAGCAACAAGCACAAGCACAAAGAGAAGAGGTAATGTTTGTCTTGAGCAATAATTTATAAAACTGTGATAATAGTAATTTTTTCTAATAAACTCATAATTAACATTTGTCGATTATTTATTGTGCAACATGAATCGATACTAACATCATTGCTATAGAATCAGATACTAACTATACTAATGTTTTTCCATGCTGCATTACAGGCCGGGCCCGCTGGCTTCCTCAAAAGCTTTTTCTAAGTTAGTTCTTCTCACCAAGACTGTCATTTATTTATTTTCTCTTTTCGTTAACGTTTTTTCTTTAACCGTCGCGCGTACTAACAATTCCGTGAGCGACTTCTCCAGACTCCACGTCTTTTTGTTAAAGAACTTATATCACATAAGCTTTACAATTGCAATTCGTATTAAGTAATGTTATTGAAATTTGTATTGAATATTATAATGAAGTGTTCAGATAATAATAAAGTATCAAGTATCATCTCTTGTTGATATTTAAACCGAGAAAAGCCATGAATATATACAGGTTTTTAAACTTCAGTTCATTGTAACCAGCACACAACTAAGGTAATTATTAGTTTAGCGATATTTTTAAGTGATGTTTAAAAAATTAAATAATCGTGTTCAGCGGGAATTATTTTTTAAGTATTGATAAAAACAATATTGTAAAACTGTTAAGTATTCATGTATCTAGGTAGAACCGTAAGTTGTCCACTAGTCGATGTTAACCAGCTTTCATTCTTGTTATGCGAAATATCAATTGACTATGAATAAAAGGAAATCTATGTTGACCTTTCTGGAGTTATTTTTGAGTTTATACTGTTGAAAATTTTGTTACTTATTAAAAAGTTCGTTTTTATTATTTTTTTCATTTTCATTTCAACTTATACCCCTTGCCGTGTAGGAACTAACGCGAGCGAGACAAACCGAGATAGCGGCTATAGGCGATCTAACAAATACACTGAAAGAAAGAGACAGACTCAAAACTAAATTGGAAGAGCGTAGAATGAAAGTTATAGATTTAGAGATAGAACTTAACGAGTCTTCGCTTATACTATCAGAAATCCTCAAAATTTCGGACAGCCAAGAGCTTAATAGCATAAAGAAAAGCAAAAGCGTTTTTGAACTTCAGAAGAGTGGTAAGGTAGTGGATAGGCTCGACAAATGCAGATTTAGCAGAAGTTACAACGATTTGATCAATTTACGCACAGACAACAATATACAGTCGAATGTATATAAGTTGACAAGGAAAGTAGCGAACCTCACAAAAGAGATTGAAGTAAAAAATGCTAAAATTATAGAACAGCAAAGATGCATATCCATTTTAGAAGATGCTTTGAGGGAAAATAATAATATCGCCGAGTTCGAGCAGTTACTAGCAGTAGTAAGAAGTAAGGACGAAAGGATAAATGAGTTAGAGCAAATATTGAACAAAAATCCTGGTGCTATAACTCCTAACATCAATGATAAAAGAATACTAGAATTAGAAGAAGCTCTGAAGGAGTCATTTTTAATAGCAGCTGAAAGGGAGAAAGTATTCTATGAAGAGGAACAGAAGAGAATTGAAACAATACAAAAGGTGATTTCTTTACAGTTTTCTTTAATTCACTTTAAATAAATACAAAGGTTTCCGTTTCAGTAAAAATTTTGAAAATGGCAAATGTTTTTACATTTTTATCTATGACTAGCTTTTTGCCACCGCGACTTCGTCCGCGTGGAATTTGATTTTGGGGTGGAATTTTCAAAAACTGTGACACACGTACTTCTTTATTTTTAACTGAAAGCTTAAATACCAACTTTGATGGAAACAGCTTGAAAAATGACGGAGTTTCATATAAACTTCCATCCCATATTTAAACCCCTTAGGGGTGGAATTTCCAATAATCCTTTCTTAGTGTGCGCCTACGTCATAAAAGGAACCAACTGTAAAAATTTCAAGTTTCTAACTTCAGTAGTTTAGGCTGTGCGTTGATATCTCAGTCAGTCAGGAGTCAGGACTTTGAATTTTATATATATATATAGATGTGTAATAATGAAAATCTAATTTTCGAATTTGTATTTACAGATGAAAAAAATGCAGCAACGTATACTATCATTGCAGAACGCATCAATAATGAATTGCAGGACGTGTTCATCGGTGTTGAAACGATTGAAGCATCTTGATGAGTCTCTTCAGATTTGTCGGACGAAACGAAACATGTTACTGCGGCATCTCTCGCACGTTATGTGAGTCGATATTTCCCTTTTAATTGCAAGGGCTTAGCGGTATTACAACAATTGGGGGAAAATTGAAATCTTTCAAAGAAAAAATGAAAAAAAAATTACTTCTTATTCTTGGAGAGGCGAATATTAGTCAAGTTCCAAAAGAAAAGAAGGAAAGGCAGCTTACTTTCTCTGCGTCTGCTCTTTATCTTCTTTAATTGCAGTATTTAGGTAATTTTTTTCCCCATATTTTAATCACTAGATAAAGCGATTCTAATATTACATCTTACTATTAATCTTACTGGCAACTTTAAATTTTGATATTCAAATTCCGAATACAATATTATAGTGTTTGCATAAATTAGAATTTAGAAAATTTGGTAAATACCCACTTAATTTTGATACAATTTTTTTAATTAAGATTTTAGAACACAATAAATTTACAATAGGCGCATTTTAATTTATGATTTTAGAATTTTTAAAATTAAAAAAAAACTACATAATAATAATTAATAATAATATGTACTCCTTTTTAAGTACGAATATTGGCCGTTTATTTATTTAATCTAGTTATTTAACAATCTTCATCTTATAAAAATTGCAGACACGACCTTCTAGAAGGGGCGATCAGTGAGAAAGACTCTCAGATAGCCGAGCTGGAAGTTAAAGGAGTTCTGGACGAGAATGAGACGAAGATATGCGACGCGCTTAAGAGCGACAAGGACAAACTGCTCAATAGACTTAAGGTTGAGGTAAGGCTTCTTACATTTATATAGAAATAGCAGATACCCGCGTCTGCGTTTTTATGTAATTTTAAATGTGTTTCTACTGCCCGTGGGATTACCGTCCAAGTTAGAATTTTCAAGAAAGCATATGGTACAGATATACGTATCTTATTTTTTCCCGTGGGAACTTATTTTCCGGGATAAAAAGTAGCATATGTCACTCTCCCGGTCCTCGACTATACCCATGCAAAAAATCACGTCGTTCCGTTGCTCAGTTGCCACGTGATTGAAGGACAAACCGTCAAATCAACAAACAAACACACACACACATTTATAATATTATACTAAGGATAAATGTAAAAATCTGTACAGATATTATTACAGCTACTAGCTGATGCCGCAGCAAAGCTGACATTTAAGGGTTGAATTTGATGCAATGCAAAAAATTTGATATTTTTAGTGGAGTTACTAGCTATGTTTCAAATAAACCCACCGTAGCAAAATATGAAAACCTAAAACCCCACATTGCCATTTAAATACCTAATTTAAAATAATATATATTCACAATCCGCCCGAAAAAAAATGCGAATTCGTTGCCACAGTGTAATTAATGTCAGTATTACAAATAGCTTTTTTTTCTTTATTAACTGGCAACAAAAACTCATTACATGAATTAATGAGTTTTTATTGCCAGTTAATAAATGATAAATATGTACATACGACAGTACTCACTTTATACTTTGCTGACTGGTTTATCCGATATACTAGTTTTAAAAAATCTTTGAAATCCAGCCCATCGTATTTTTTTTTCTTTAAGTATAATTTTTTTATTATTGTTTGATTTGAAACTACAGAATGAACAGATAGTGGAGTTTGAACGTGGATCCAGCGAGCAAGAACCCGAGTACCGAGAAAATTCTTTACCTGTGCTGACTCTCGCTGATGACCTGATTGCCGCCTGCGACGAAAATGTAATTGTCTGGGTATCGTACAATGTAAACAATCTATTGAGAATGAGTGTGGAATCACGTCACTCATAAAGGCTCACTACTGGTTTCATGACATTTTTGAGTTTGACCTCATCATTTTGTTAACAATTTACTTAAATAACCACTCATTTACAATTTATTCTTTTTAAAATATCTTACATTGTAACAAAAATATCATGTAAAGCTGATCGCATTTTACGAGACGAGCTGCAGCAACGCAGTTTTAAGTACAGGTAAGTGTCGTCAAGTAAAAAGAGCTCTGGTCTTGCACCTGCACTGTGGGTGATTTATGAATAGGTATTTAGTAGTACTAACTACAATTACTGGTGCAACGGTGAACGGTGTGTCGCCGCAGGTGTTTTTTCAGCCAGAGCGATCCACATGGTGCGTTGCGGTGTTGGTGTTACTTTTGCGATGCAATTTCGGTATCTTTCATAGGAAAATCGGAGGCATATCACACGGTGCGAAATATCACAAAATACAAAATAGTTACAATACAATATTGTAATTTGAAAAGCTGCACGATCAATGTGGCAATTCACTTTACCGGCACTCAGAGCTCATTTTATCTGATTGCATCTGTGCGGAGAATGTGTTCTGATAACGTAATGCTCCTTTTCTGTGCTGAATTATTTTTAAGTCAATGGCTGAATTAGAATTATAAATACAGATATATAATTTCAGATATTCAATAGAATTGAATAGAAACTTTGTATTTGTTCATTCATTCAAAGATGTGCATTTCATCACAGTGTTTTTGTCAATTTACTTTTTATAAGTTCCCAAAATCTCTTATTTTAAACAAAAGTCGCGTATAAAAAAATTCTAGATTTTATTATTAAATTTTTCAGTTTTGTATGGATACAAAACCATAGGCAATCAAAATTAAAGTCTGAAATATTCTACATTATGTTTCAGGAAGAGGACATCCCAGCAACAGTTCTGTAACGTCACAAAGCTAAGTCTAATCGTAACTTTGTTGTGGCCTCATCATCACCTCACATCACCCGCTACCTTACCATTGCTTATCACTAGCCTGTATCACCAATTAAATAAAAAATTCCCGCTTGCAATCTCTTGTTCGATTCGCGTCGAGGCAGTATGGTTTTTGACCTTTGCTTGTATCGAAGGAAGTTAACTATACAAAAAAACAACAATTATTCGCGTTCTAAAACCAAGCCGTACGACCAAAGACAATGTTATTTTTTTATTATTATTACTTATTCTGTAAATAAAATCATTATTTTTTTGAATTTGTTTTTTTTTCTAATTAAAGGTCTCAAATACGTACACACAGATTTCGATTGATATGGAACCAAGTTTAATATTTTATAATTTGTAGATAACCAATTGTTAAATTATAATAAAATGTATACCTATATAGAGCAATAATTTAATCTTCTAGAAAAAAGTACACTCAGTGTCTATTTTTATCCTCATAAAAAATAATTAAATGAAATATTTTTACCGCTTCCTAATAATTATTACCATTTATATTTTACAGCCAGCGTACACACTATACTTTTTAATCCATGTACTGCCTATAAAATACTAGTCAAATTGATATTATCCTCAAGCGCCAACCTAACCGTATATGTAAAAACTAGTTAAAAGTATCGTGTGTACCTTGACTCTAAACCTCTAATCTTGTTAAAGTCTATTTTTCCGTAACTCACTTTAAAGGTAAAAGAATCGCAAAAACGTGGAGGCAATGTAATTTGCGTGGCGTTTTGGATGTTCTAAAATTTTATTCATTTGCATCACAGCTTCATTATAATTATAAGTTCGCGGTAAGAAAGCCCTTAACGCCGGGTAGAGCGCGTCGCTTACACGTTTCTGCGTGATGCAAAATGTTTACCTTTGAAGTCAGCTAAGAAAGAATGTGTTTGCATATTGTTTTAGAATAAATACTATTAATTAAGTTATAGTTTCGTTGGGTGTTTGGGTGCTCGTTGACCTTTCCAAATGAAAATAGTGTTATTTACTTAAAAATTATTATAATTCAATATTATTAGATGCTTACCAAAGACTTGGATCTAGTAGAGTTAATCGACATTAATTGGGTTGACATTAGAACATCGGTCCAAATAATTAATCGGAACAATGACTGACGAGTCGATTAAGTATAGTCTTAGAAACAAAAAGTCTACGATTATCTGACTTATAAATCGGTGACCAACTTAGATCAGCAGTCTGCGGTACAGCTTACACTATTATGTTAAGCAATTTCAAAGCTTAGCTAGTATAAAGAAACACGATTTTGTTTTTATATTATTGAAGTGCAAATAATTACTAAGTAATTCGAGTAGTTTTTTGTAATACTTTACATATCAAGCACAAATTAAGGCCTCCGAAGCGAACAGTTGGCATATCATTAATCTATGGCATAGACGTATAGAATGAAAGAAAAAATAATGCGTTGAAACTCAAATGTTGGGTTTGTATTACTTTTGTGATGCCACCATTCGAACAAGTTGTGGTATTGCTGAAATTTTTAGACTGTTGAGACCAGCACGATTTGTCGTGACCAAGTTTTATGACAATGTTATAGTGTTGCATAACTATCGATAGTTTATCGATACTATTGATAGTTTTTAATAAAATTTGTATCAATAGCGTCGATTGTATCTATAATATCGGTAGTATTGATTAAAAATATCGATAGTACTTACCTATTGATTATATCGATGCTATTGATAGGTATATTAATATACTTATTGTTTTTTCAAAGTTACGATATTATTGATATGTAATACTATCGCGTGCAACACTACAATATTACATTAGAGCCATGGAAGTAGGAAGTACCTAATTCTGAGTATGTAGCCTTTTCAGAGATACCTACGCGTATTTCCTCACGCACGCGGATGAGCTCATAATCGCGCAAGCGTTTTATTTCACACACTGCGTCCGACCGTGGAATTGCCTAAAAATGATTTCATCAGTGTGACGATCGCAATCACCTCTGATTGGCTGGTACTCTCCCACTATTGGTTTAAATGTATTGACGCAGCAAGAACGCCATAAATTCACTCAACTGGAGGTCATTGCTATCTTCAAACCGGTGCGATAATTCTAAGACAATAACACAGCCGATTAACGCACTATGCAATCAACACCTAACCTGTGAAGATCCTGAAACATTGGAGGCCTAATTCACCATCGCCGAGTTAACTTTAACCGACGATTTTTATTTGATGTTTTGACAAAATGTCAATACAAAAACTGTCAAAACGTTATTTTTATTTATTTAAAGTTAACTTGACGATGTTTTAATGATGCGTGGAGCACGCTTACAGGCACCCCTTGTCTTTAAAATAAACCGTGCGGTAAATGAGTCTTTAAATAACACCACAGTCAATCGATAAGCATTCATACAAACTCAAACCTCAATTGAAAACCTTTAATATGGACAACCTAGGCTAAGTTAGCATAGACAGTCTTCGTTAATGGACCTTGTTATCCCAGATGTATGAGGTATTCTAAAAAGAATGTTACTTGATAAATCCTGTTCGTGCGAACGAAACCTTATCCAGAGCCAAATTTAACAATTTTTGAAAATAATCATTAATTTCTCCTAAACCAACTATTTTTATGGCCTACAACCCATTGTATATGTCTATGAAATTAGGACGCTTTCGTATAGAAAACAACGCCTTTAGTCTTTACACTCGACAAAAGCACTGCCTTATTAATAAGGAAATTGATTTCGTGTTTGAATGTTAAGCGAGATGCGATTTTGATAGCTGAATAGACGTCCGCTCTCGTTGAATGATCGTGTCGAAGTGATGTGAATTCGCGGGAATCCAACGCAACTTCCGTTTCGGCAGCTAACTACAGTATTTTATATCGAATATGTATCTATTGTGAGCTTTTATATATATCTTTACAACTGTATCGCATTTTGTGGTGCATTGAATGGCGAGTCGAAATCCAATTTGTGAATATTATTTACTCCTAAGTATATAAACGTCATAGTATAGTTAATACAAACAGTGGTTACACTTTATATGAAAATGTCTAAAATCGTAGATTTCTTTGATTATGTCAATAAGAGCATTAAAAAAAGAAGTGTATTTTTCTTTTTAATAAAATTGTTATGAATAATTATTTTGTCTTTAAATAAGCACTATTTTTGTCTTATTTTAAGTTTGTCAAACTTAAAATAGGACAAAGATAACTCCTGTTACTTTTATCACTGTTTTATGACTAGAGTCTGTATAAAGTTGAACTACTGCTAGTATAGTCTATTCTGTGGTAATAAGTTTAGCCTAGTCAAATTAAATCCTTAATAAAATGTTATTAAATCATATTTTTATTATTGCTGTTTTAGGCAAAAGCTTTAAATAACGCCACTTTCCCAATTTCATAAATTGGATTTTATTGAAGCCGAATTATAAAATAATAACATCGAAAGATCTCAATTTATGCTGTTTTACTATTTATTAGGACAATGGCCACTTTCTTAATATTATTTACTTTCTGTTACATTTATTTTGTGTAATATTTTTAAAATAAAATTTTTAACACAAAAATGAAATACTTATCTAATATTATAATAGTACATAAATACCTTGTAATTATTTTTAAGATTGTTAAAAAGTATTATTACACTTCGCTTTATTTTTTAAATAAATAGAAGACAAAGTTTTTGTAAATGAACACCAGATTAACTATCAGTTTTCGGGTCCAAAATGGCCATAGTCCTTCTTAGCCGTTAAGCTGTCAATTCTTCAACGTATGCTGGAAAATTAATCTATACAATCTATAAAAATAAAATAATGGAGTTGGCAAATTGGCTTTTTATACTTGATACATGTCGCTGAAACTTTAGTATGTATTAATGGTAGGATGGGCATAGACAAGCTGCAACTCTCCGTTGAATTCGAATTTCGAATGTGTTCGAATATTTAAATTTAATCGCGTTGTCAACTCAGCGTTGCAGCTTAATTTTTTGTATTGAATCAAGTGTGTAGAAAATTGTATGATCACAATAATAATGGTATTAAAATGACATTAGTTACTTGTTATTATTATTATAATGGTATTAAGGCGAGGGTCGCTGTTTCACACGTTGTATTGACCGAAACCATGCTGAAAATATAAGGTACATGTTCTTTGAAAATATAATATCTTCATATAATATAAAATGTGTGTTTTTATAATATACTTATCCCTTTAACATTTCTTTTCCCATAAAATAGGCTTTTATGAGAATTTTACGAGAAATCAGACGACCGGTTAATCAAAAGGCAGTCAAATTATAAATATAGTGGCATTACTGCTTATTTATACTATGAACCATCTACTATGTATTTTGTCTTTACAATATTACCTTCTACATTTAGTCTGGTTATTAGACATTTTTAAAATTCGGACGACCTACTTAACCAATTTTTATTAAAAGTATATTAAATGCTGGAATTTTCATTTCTATTTCCAACATTCGTTTTTAGGACAAAACTAAAGTAAAAAGTAGCTACGTATATAGTATTAGAAAATGAGTAGGTATTAGACAGTAGAATCTTATTAAGGTTTTATTATGTATATTTTAGTATAGTTTTTTATTGAATAAAACCTGCATAATAATAAAAAAGAGGAAAAATTGTAATGCTACTTAATGAAAACAATATTTTGTTTTGAAGCGCCATCTGCCATCAAATAGCGAAACGACGAAACAATGAATGTTTAAAAAATCTGCTACTCGTTCATAGATGGCAGCAAGCGTCCCATAAACTACAAAAAATCTCAAACTTTCTTCAACTGATTATTTTTTCATTATCGTCATTAATTCAAACCGAATTAAAAATAATAATAATGATTACTTTACCAGTTACCACTCTTTGCTATACCTACCATATTATAAAACTGTTTTTAATAGCTTTGAAAAGGGCAATTTTACTCAAATAGACACCCAAGGAGGTACCTAAAAAATTCAGCCTACACTTAAACCAAGCCTACACCTGCAGGACTAGCATAGGCGGGAGAAATTTTATCCCCGGGAAAAGGATAAAATGTTTATCCCCTCGCTTAGTTTTATCCACCCGTCGAACATGGGCACAGCGGTGGAAATAACACTCAGTAGATATACTTATAGGAATATACCTACTTCGCCTTCTCCTCTGTCGCCATGCTTTAGCATAGGGAAAAGATAATTTTATCCCCTGTCAGTGGATAAAATTGGGGGATAAAATTTTTATCTCCTGCCCATGCTAGCTATGCTGATAGATTATAAAATACCCAACCTGAACAGTTAAAAAAAACCTCACTAGTTAGGTAAAAGTGAACTGAAATCACTAGAGAACGAGACACGAGATTATTCTTAGGCTTAAAATTTAAATGTTTTAAAATTTAGATGTTAGTGATATTAACCGGGTCATTGCCATGAAATGTAGTGCCAAAAAAAAACTTCAGTCACAGACGTGGTTACACTAAAAAATACAAGGTTGATTTTACTGTCAACGGTACCGTATGACGTTATTTTGTGACGGTCGACGACGGCCAACTAGGAGTGAACGGGTACAACTTTTTTTTAAATTTATTAACATGATACTTTTTTGCGCACCGTACCGCGCTGTCAGCGGAAGTGACGCCGGATACAGGTGCGTGCGAGTTCCGGTTGAACAGTGAACAGTGCACGAACAGCGAACTGTCAGGCGAGTAGCGACAATATTATGCGAAGGGCCGGTTATGTCCCATTCTCGTTCACTTTTACTTCGCAAGGGTTAACTCGATATTGTTACACAGAATTCTGAATAAGTTAATAGAAATGCCATTTGCCGTCTTCGATACTCGCCGCCCCGCACCGGGAAGCGCATTGTTGGCAGAGCCCCCACTAGGTGGACCGACGACATCAAACGAGTTGCAGGAAGCCGCTGCATTCGGGCAGCGCAAGACCGAGGCCTGTGGAGGTCCATGCAAGATACCTATGTCCAGAAGTGGACGTCTATCAGTTGATGAAGAAAAAGATACTCGCAGGTAGATTGCAGACAAGCCGTCATTTCTACATTGCTGTGTTGAATTTATGGCTTAAATTTTTTCTGTGATCGAAGATTTGTGGTAAGTATTTTTTATTGCATCAATAGATTGATCAGAGGTAAATTATGCTTTTCACGATATAGAGCTGTCATTTATAGAATGTGACGTCGAATTCTAATAAGTGGTTCATCTTTAGCATAGGTTATCTTCATAATTTTCATCATCCTGGGAATTGTCTTCTCAAGTAGGCGATAACCGCCACTGCGCTGTGGACTGTGAATGATTGCGAATCCTGAGTCGAGAACAATTCGGAAATTAATAACTTCCAAATAAAATTTTCTAGAAACCACTAAACCCACGTTTCTAGTTAATTTTCTACCGGCAAAAATGTAAAATGTAGCCAAATGCGCCTATATAATGCAGCGTATAAATCGATAAGGATACGGGTTGCTTTAACAAAAAACTTCAACTAGTTTTCATCATCATCACTTACCACCAGTAGGGCTAACATGCGCGCCACGAGAAAATTTTATCTACCCCTCTTCTGAATTTGTGATTTCACGAGAAAACGGGTAAACAAAATTTTTACGTGGCGCGCATGTTAGTCTACAAGTGAAATCGTAATCAAGGGTTTACCTACTTATTATCGAACAAAAATAGTTTTTCCTGTAACGCACACTGATGACTTACTATACATCTGTGCACGACAAGTTGACGCTCCTTTACCACTTCTATACTTATTCTCAGTTCTGTGTGTTGAACACTATTTTTATCTTATTTAGTCTTGGATTTGTTTTGCCCCCTCAGACGGTGCCACTCGCCAGCTCCCAGAATAAATTCTCTCTTAGTTGCGCTTTTGCTGAAGCGGAGACAAGCGGGGCGGAAGGATAAAAAAACAATCAGATATTGGATAGAAGCAGGGGCTAGTTTGCGGAATTCCATGGTACTCAAGGGTAAAATGTTGCATGATACCCAAGGAAAAAAGACGTGTGACACTCGGGGACTGCCGCGGTAAAGCTATTGCATAGCATTTTTTATCAACGCCATCTAGCGGTGAGAGCCATCCATCCGTGTCAGGTTATTTTTGTTACGGAATTTCTGAATTCGGTCTCCACGCTCAAGGCCCGCGATAGAAGCTATGCAATAGCTTAAAAATGTTATAATACTCATCTTGACTGCATCGTCACTTACCATCAGGTGAGATCGCCGTCATGGACTATCTTGTCAAAAAATAGTACAAACACTTGTGAAAACCCCCAAGGTCTCGCGTGCAGTTTGAAGTCTTGGGGAATCGCACGAATGCCACATACGTAGGTACCTACCTCCCTCCCCCCTCCCCCTACCTACCTACCTATTATAATAATTATCGCTACAGACGGACAGACAGTGCCCCGGGCAGACGAAATCGCTGCAGAACCTATATTATGTATAAATCAAGTTTTCGTTAAGGCTATTTGATTCGACTCTAACCGGCTTTCAAAATTTAGGAGATTCTCAATTCGTCGGAATCTTTTTTTTTTTTTATTTATGTTCCCCGATTACTCGAAGATGCCTGGACCGATTTGGAAAATTCTTTTTTTGTTTTTTTTTTTTAACTTTGAACTTCGACTTCAAACGCCACTACAAAGTATATCAATTGTGCCTTTAAAATTTTAAGAGTTCACTCTATTTCTCCAGGAATCCCATCCCATCCTGATCCCATCATCAGATCCTGACCACATGACAATGGGACCACCTGAAAACTAAATGAATTTTCCAAATCGGTCCAGGCGTCTTCGAGTAATCGGGGAACATACATTAAAAAACCCGACGAATTGAGAACCTCCTCATAATTTGGAAGTCGGTTAAAAATCACTGCTGAGTTTCTTACCGGCTTTTCTCAGCAAAATCTGCACTCCGAATAAAGCAAATTTTAAAAACCATAGGTTGGCCTACATGAAAGTAATAATAATTTAGAATTTTTTTTAGCGTTAGTAGTAGGGCCCCCATTTAACTTATTTAAATAAATGAAAAAATATAACTCTGCTATCTTATTTATGTGACAAGAGCTATTTCCTTGATGTGAATTTTATCAGACGGTCTAATGCGAGCTCGTTTACGGGAGTGCTCGACGGATTAAAAATAGATTATAGTGATTTTTTTCTCAGTTATTTATAACCACTAGAATTGTCGTAAATTTGAGCTGAATTGCATAATTGTAGGGTGTCGTGTTTTGTTATTAAATCGAGTTTCCCTTTACATAGAGCTTTGGGAGATTTGGAATGAAGGTCGATTTTAAATCTAATATTATATTCAGGTAAGTGTTGCTGGTAATTGTAGGCTGTTTTAGAATTCAGATTGAGTCTTTTCTCGGAATCTTTCTTTGGATTTGTATCGACGACGAATAAAATGATAACCGGTCAAATGCGGGTTCCGTACCAAAAAGCCTTTTTAAAAAGCATTTTTCTAGTAGCGCAATTTAATTAATTTTATTATTATTATTTGTTGTTATAGCGGCAACAGAAATACACATTCTCTGAACATTTCAACTGTCTACCTGTTACGGATCATGAGATACAGCCCGTTAACAGACGGACGGACGGACGAATACGGACGGAGATAACGGAGGCTTAGTAATAGCGTTGAAAGACGTCCCGTATTTCCCGGGACATCCCGTATTTTAGGCATAGTTTAAAATGTCCCGGCGGGACTGACTCTGTCCCGTATTTGAACCGTACCTACTTTGTTCTTCATTATGAAATCTCGCACGAAACGTTCGTAAAACGTACGGTTTACATTGTGTGACTCGCCTCGGCTAACTTGCACTTGCCGCCCGCATCGACCAACGACAGTGTTAGTGTCAAAATGACAATGTTAAAACCGACTCGATCCTCGGAAAAATATTAAAAAAAAAGACTAAATATTTTTTTTTATTTGTCCCGGGTAAAAAATTTAAATCCCGTATTTTTTTGCCCATTTAACCATTTGTCCCTTATAGGCTGAAAAAAAATCTGGCAACCCTACTTAGTAATAATGTTCCGTTGGTTACCCTTCGGGTACAGAACCCTAAAAAACAGGAGTATTTCACAACCTTGTTCCTCCTTTAACGTTCTACTACAGAATTGTGAGAAGTCATGAGCTGAAACGAAATGCTTTAGTTTAACGTTTCTGAAAATAATAATCCGGCCATGGCGGCTCATCTCCAATCTCCTCAGGAGATACTATAGTGCACAAGTGCCCCAAGTTCCCAACCCGGGACTCAAACCCGGGACCTCGTCATCTGCAGTCCAACTTGCTAACCACTAGATCAACGAGACAAGTCACAGGGACTGAAACGAACTAAGGTGTGGAAGGCACTACACATTTCCTGTCTCGTGTAGGTAACTTAAATACCTAGATTCTACCTTCAATTCAAATTCAAATTCAAATTCAAAATTAATTTATTTCATATAGGCTAACTTGTAGCTCTTATGACACGTCATAAATCTACCACCGGTTCGGAATGCAGACTCTGCTGAGAAGAGCCGGTAAGAAACTCAGCAGTTGCTCTTTTCAAAAAAAAAATTGTTTTTTTTTACAAAGCTATGCTATGTATATTGTATACAGTGCTTCCACAATAAAGCTTCGAAACAATGCAAAAATGCCTACGTAGGTACACCAATCCAACGCATGTCAAGATGGGCAGCCAAAGCAGACCCATTCCCGTTGGTGGCACCCGTTCACGAGCATGACGCATGATCCAGCCATTACTTGTAAGAGTGAATAGGCATCTTCTAAGCAAGCGCGCTCCAACCTAATGAAACCCAATAACGTTTTCTTCTGAACCGACTAGTGCTTCGAACCCAGCACCTCATATTCCGCAGTCGAACAAGCTAGGTTTACTACAGTTACAATCAGTCAACTTGCATTTAATTTTGTTCAGACTTTACACCAATATCACCTTCAAGTTGAATGTCATAAAGCTTATAATGGCTTGCTGTAATATTTTATGACAAGTGAGATACAATAGGTCCAACATGTTTTTGAAAGTTTGTTATGTAGACACATGCAAAAATCATCCTTAACTAGTAAGTGATAAGATGTAAAGTAGCATGGTATAATAAAATGTAGATATAAGGTAACGATAGAATGTTTAATGTAGTAGGTAGTAGAGTGGACGCTGGCTATTTTATTATACTGCGATTAATACATTTTGAGATTATTATATTTTTACAGTAGTACAAACTTGCTCATTACATTTATTAGTACAAAAGCATACCAATATTCATTTAAACTCACTTCATTGCTACTTAAGAGGAAATGCGGGTGATTTTTCTCCATACGTACGCTCTTAACGTTTTTTACGTTATGTTTTTGCCATACAGATTTTTCTCGTTTGGCGAATTATAAAGGGATTTTATTTTTCCTTCAATTTCAAATAACAGCAACGATCAAAATCTCACCATCCAACTACAGTATCGCGCACGCGCGTCGCGTCCTAGACCTGCCGTGTATGTAAATTAATACTTTTTCTATACAACCATCCGCCCGTGGCTCTGTCCGAGTTCTATTACTATCATTGGAAGCCTTCCTGGCACAGCGGTGAACGCTGTGGTCGTATAAAGGGTTCGACTCCCGAGGTGGACTACTTATTATTTTTGAATGGATGGATTGGATGAATGGATATGGATGTCTGTTACTCAATCACACCACAACGACTGAACCGATTTTGCTGAAAGGCACTGAGATAGATTATAGTCTGGAATAACACATAGGCTACTTTTTATCCCGGAGAATAAGAGAGGTCCCGCGGGAAATAAAATCCACGCGAACGAAGTCGCGGGTGTCAGCTAGTGTTGAAATAAAGAACATACCTACCTATACCTACCTACATGAACCCTTAAAAAATTTGGTAGGTACCTACTAGCGTTGCCAGACGTCCCGTATTTCCCGGGACATCCCGTATTTTAGGCATCGTTTAAAATGTCCCGGCGGGACAGGCTATGTCCCGTATTTGAACTGTAGGTACTTCGTTTTTCATTATGAAATCGATTCAAGTATTCACACACGCAACATTCGTAAAAAAGCGAGTTGATGACCGTTTATACCACAGATTTAGAGTAGTTTATACCTACCTAATTACGATTATAACTGTATTGATTTTTGGAGATATGTTAAAAAGAATAAAAATATGTTTAAACTGACTCGATCCTCGGAAAAATATCAAAAAAAATGACACTAAATAATTTTGTTTTTTATTTGTCCCGGGTAAAAAACTAAAATCCCGTATTTTTTACCCATTTATCCATTTGTCCCTTATAGCCTGAACAAAAATCTGGCAACCCTAGTACCTACGCTCCTTTTTTTTGGGCGGTTGTGCAGTGACACACCGCCTAAGTCTGCAGTCGAACATGCTAACTACTAGACCAGCGAGGCAATTACTGCGAAAATAGACATCAGACAAGCTTGGCCGGATCATAAGAAAGTTCAAAATAAATAAGTTTAATAGATAGGTTAAATATAGGAACCATTTAGAAAACTGATAGTAGGTAATGGTCATTGGGGTCCCTACTCCCAAGGTGATGGAGTGGCGAGTGGCGACCCCCAGGTGAACCGACGACATCAAACGAGTCGCATCGAGTCGCTGGATACAAGCGACGCAAGACCAAGTCCCGTGGAAGTCCATGCAAGAAACCTTTATACAGCAGTGGCCGTCTGTCGGTGACAAGGGGAATTCTTTTCCTTAATAATACATACCAATTACCAATCTTACATAAGCGGTGATAGGGAGCCTGGAAGACTACGATTTCTTTTCGTGGTCCAAGGTTCAAATCCTTCTCATTTTGTAACGAGATCTGAGAGATGAGTTGAAATGTTGAGTGACACTTCTATCAGTGTAGATAGGTTCTGACTTTCGGTAAATGGCAGAAAATATTTCCTACGCATCTATAGGTATATGTATAAAGCCTATCTAATAAAGTTCAATTTTAAGCTATTGCATAGCTTCTATCGCGGCCTTGAGCGTGGAGACCGAATCCAGAAATTCAGTAACGAAAATAACCTGACACGGGACTCCTCTCACCGCTAGATGGCGTTGATAAAAAATGCTATGCAATAGCTTTACCGCGGCAGTCCCCGAGGGCCACACGTCTTTTTTTGTAACACGTAAGTACCTACCTACTTCGTAAGTATTATATACCTAATATGTGGGTACTGGTACCTACTGACTATCGACTTTTTAATACACTGTTTAAGTTTAGTACACTGGCTCTATCCTATTTTAAATTTAAAATCCGAATTCAGCACAAGGAACGTTCAGAAAAACAAGAAAAATCGAGCTGGTTTCCGAACGTTCCTTTTTGACGTCAATCCTAGTCCAAGACGCTAAAAAAACTATATACCTACTTAACTGTACTTATACTATACAGGGCCGTACGAAACTTACTGTTATCTTGGCATATCCTCTCTAGGCAGCGCGTCTATAAAGCGACCGGTTTATTATCTCTGGAGCCGCGAACAACGGTACTCCGTACTTCATGGGCGCGCCTCTCCCCCCTCGCTGCTATTGTTACGGGGTTCTCATAAAGTACCGTATTAGAGACGCGGAATTATTCCACCTCTGGTTTAAATTTCGAACGCTTCTTATCAGCTAACCGAACGACTTCAGTACACCGAACTTATACTGATTTGTAGTGCGAAAAATTTCCGATTTTTTGATATGCAAAACTTGCGGTAATATTATAGGGATATAGAGAAATTTAGCTCTCTTACATAAATTCCTTATCTCTCTGGCGGCCATTTTAAACGCAGTGCTTTATAGACGCGCGCGCCCATGTAGGACGGTATTTGGTCGGAGAGAGGACGGGCTGAATAAACTCGGTACTTGCTTGGTCTCTGAGCAACCCTTCGTCTTATTCTCCGTCCTTGTCTTGCGCGACGGTCGGCTGCGCTGCTCTACTTAAAGCTAGAGTTCCATCAAAATAGGAGATTTATTAGTGATCCTCGATTTCTTAGGTCACCCGGATGTGAATAAGAATTAGAAAAGATTTATTACTCGGCTAGCTTTTGCCCGCGACTTTGTCTGCGTGGAGGTAGGTAGGGAATAGGACAAAGACGTGATTTTTTGTGTTCCGACGACATAGTAAAATTCTGACGATAAATCAGAAGAATCGCAGGGAGCCGCTGGATAAAGGCGGCGCAAGACCGAGGCCTATGGAAGTCAATGTACCTAAAAGACCTTGTCCATGAGTGCACGTCTTGAAAAGAGAACTGTAAGAGTCATGTGGAACTTTACCACGGGTTTCAGTGCATGGATTAATCAGATCAAAGACATGCGTCCTCTCCAGTATCCTAGGCCCAATTTGCAACCTCTCAGGAAGTAAAAGGCGCGAGCTAAATTGACAAATCTTGTTCTTTTTTCTTTCTTCACTCTAAGTAGATACTGTTTTCGCAAGCAGGTGATATCCGTTCTATATATTTAATCTACTAATCGACTCGAGTCTACTAATGGAGAGCAGTATTCTGCTCTCCATTAGTAGACTCGAGCCAGCTCAGTCTAGAATCCAAGAAGCCACTCAGGTCAGCAAATGCTTCAGGGAAAGCCAATTTATTGGTGTCGTTGGTTGGATTCACCCATTTAAGCAGTACGTATTCCGGTAAGTTGCTGAGGAGTTGAGTATCCCGCAGACTACTTGACTGCAGCATCAGCTTAAGGTTACCATGTCTTGGAAGTAATCCGAAGTAACAGTACCTACACCAAACAAATCATTCGCGTCTGTGAAAGTTTGTAAAATATTTTTGTTTGTTAATCAAGTAGGAAATGAGCTGATGATCTTCAAACGCCTGAACATATTATCACAAATTAGCTAAGATCCATCTCACGTTAGTTTTTAAAAAGAGAAAAAACCACATCAAAATCGTTTTATTCATTAGAGAGCTACGAGGAAACAGACAGATACAGAGACACACAGATACACACGTCAAACTTATAACACCACATCCATCTTTTTTGTTGGGGATTGACGTATGTGCAGTGCCGGCTTTAACTATGGTGCAGGGTGTGCAACGCACACGGGCGCAGGGTTGTAGGGGCCGCCGCGCCGAGTCGCGCTTGCTTGCTTGCCGACATCATTTAAAATTGCACCATTTTTTGCACCTGAGTTTCCTTTCACTGGTGAAAATATAACTGTAAGTCAAACGGTATTCTTGTATTGTAAGTACATATTCCATTTTGGCCGCGCGTCTACTAGAGGGCGCCAAGATATTGATGGCACACGGGCGCTACATGGGCTAGAGCCTCTTCTGCGTATGTGGAGCGAACAGTGTCTGTCGTGCTTGAGGTGACGGGAAGCTAAAGATATCATAGCTTCCCGGGCGCAGTGGCGTGCGTGCCTTAAGCCCGCGTCCCGCGCTGTGCGCGCCTACCTAGTTATAGCGCGAACGTACTTTTGCCCACTTTGAAATACGGCGCCTTGCCGAGAGAAGGACGCAACTGTTACACCGTTCTTGGTAGATATAGGTACCACTTTTATAAGGAAGCGACGTCAAGAAAGAGCGGACATGTATAAATAAAAAATAACCAAACTCGTTAGAATTGAGTCTCTGAGGCTAAGCGCGCACAACGAAAGTAAATCGTTGCGAAAAAAATTGTCAATCTGTGAACCGTCAAATTGTAATTCTAAATTGCATGCGTTTCTTTCTTAGAGCGTGGATGCTAATGTGTTTTGATGGTTTACAGATAGGTGTCGATTGCGATCATTAAGCTACGTTGTACCAAGTTACCGGTAACTGGATGGGTGACTGACTTTGTGGTTTTGAAATTGATTCTTCTTCTTCTCCGACTCAGCGTTATCCCACTAGATGGGGTCTGCTTTCGCACACACTTTGTCCGATCTTATGCACCCGATATTTCAATTTAATTTTGATAGCTCAAAATTGATTAATTTAATTTTTTCCGAATCGTTTATTTCACATTAATTGTTGGCCATATTAAGACAGCTTAGGAGAAATACAGTAGGAAAGTAAATATACACATATAGACGGCTAAATTCATAGCCCTTCCCTTTAGCTTTGCTGAAGTCGGGTAAAAAATGAAAAATGTAAAATGTTGAAGATATCAGCGCGCGCCTTCTCCGCGGGCGCGCCGACGGCTGTCTAGAAGCGGGCGCTTTTTTACATCGAGAGCCCATCCGAGGAGCGGAAAACAAAAAGACAGGATTTATATTTTTTTATTATTTTATTTATTCCCTTTTATTTCTGTGTTTTATTTTCGCTAAATTTTTGCATATCGCCGGGCCTTCCCGTTATTGTTTTTATATCTCCCGCCGTTTTCGCGCCCTTCCGCCATTTTGGGGATCTGTCAACTGTCATTCGAGCGGAATTTAACGGCGCGGTGTGTGGCACAGTACCTCCCTCACCCAGCGGTGGGATTGTCCAAAAATGATAACCGGTGTGACGATCGCAATCACCGCTGATTGGCTACTCTACCTCTGATTGAGTACTCTGTCGCTATTGGTTAAAATGGACTGATGCAGCAGGAACGCCATAAATTTAGCCAATCAGAATTGTGATCGTCACATTAATGTAACCATTTTCAGACATTCTACTAGCTGGGTTGAACCGTGAGCAGTATTCTGACTTCTGAGGCTGAGATCTGTACCTACCTATATAGGAGCATGCCCTGAGTTTGGTACGGATTTGAGACAGGAATAGAATATTCCTAACATAAATCTGTTCCGTGGGAGAACCAGATTTACCGACACAGCTCGTCCTGTCACAAAACTCAAGTGTCGATATTCTAAAAATGATTGCGTCAGTGTAACGATTGCAATAGCCTCTGATTGGCTGAATTTGTGGCGTTATTACTGCATCAATGCATTTTAACCAATAGCAGGAGGGTACCAGCCAATCAGCGGTCGTTGCAATCGTTAGACTGATGCAATCATTTTTAGAGAATCGACACACAGGTTCGACTAACATTAAATTCTGGGTGTAAAGGCACATAGTTCGAAGAGGTCTTCGAACTATGTGCCAACCTGCCTTCGAACAGTTGTTAGACGTTGGAGTAGCAAGGTGCTGGAGTGGCGACTTATCGGGGAGCCCCTGATAAGGGCAACATAAGACCAAGACATGTGGAAGTCTATGCAAAAGAGCACGTCTTCTTCTTCTTCAGTCTTGAGCCTCGCGATGCGACCAAAACCTCGGGTAGATAATAGCTTTATGTTTATAAAGCTATTATCTACCCGAGATTTTGGCAGACAATTCCCGGCAGGGGCATAAGTTTTTATGCCCCTGCCGGGAATCGAACCCGAGAATTTTCACTTTATACCCACCGCTATAAATCCACAACACACTGATCCAAGGAGGACGTGAACGAATTTCTTGCTGCAACATTGAGGTCATCTTTTTTCACGCTATGTCGCCATTTTGGAGAACTGTCAATTGTCATTCAAGTGAAAAAGCGCCGTGTGTGGCGAGGGAACTTGATCGAACAGCCTAAGGTTGGCCGCATATTATACATATTATCAGAAACTGTCAGAAAAATTCGGACTGATGCACTGGAAAGTAGGTACCTACTCTGCGTACGCAAGGGCACGATGTGATTTACTAGACCTGACACACCATCGGATTTTTTTCCTAAAAGACCTCCTCTCATCAACCAAAACTATCATAAACCAAACCTCCCTCATAAACCAATGATTTCTACTAGGGATGCGTTATATACTTACAAATCAAGCGATAAAATTGTGCCGAACGACGAAGAGTATAATTGAGTACGTAGGTACTTCATTGTCAAATGATATGACATATTACGACAAATATCTGCCATTACGCGCTTCATTTACCGCACGCTTGTAACATATCCACCTCTTTTTATGCATATACAATATCATAGTAGTATACTAGCTCACTTCACTTATCAAGCTCACTATACTAAAATAGACATTATCAATTTAGTTTAATTTAGAGGCAAACAGAATTAGCTGTCTCTACGTGGTCTCTACTTACCTATCAGAATTTGGCCGGTTAATTTCCCTTTCAACACACACTGGATATTACGGATACATGAATCAGTTTTCTGACTATGATAGATATAGTATATGTATAAAAGAGGTGGATATGTTACAGGCGTGCGGCAAATGAAGCGCGTAATGGCAGATATTTGTCGTAATCTGTCATGTAATTTAACAATGAAGCCTCTATCTATAGCCCAACGGTTAAAGATGTGGACTGAAAACAGAAAAGTCGCAGATTCGAATCCCGCCCGTTGCACTATTGTCGTACCCACTCCTAGCACAAGCTTTCAGCTTATTTGGAGGGGAAAGGAGGATATTAGGTAACATGGGTAATATTCTTTAAAATAAAATTAAGTACTCTATTATACTCCTCGTCGTTCGGAACGAGTTTTTCGCTTGTTTTGTGATAACTAATCCCGTTTTCTGACAGTTTTTGATATTATGCGGCCAGGCTTATGGCACGTAAAAGCGAGCAAGGAGTTCGGATGAAAAAAATATTTTTTAAGGACCGTAAGGACCACCTGGGTTATGGTCTGGTTGAATACTCTGAGGATACCTACCGGTATGAATCTTTAAACTGCACCTAGTTTAGATTGGTAGTAGGTATGCTAGATATACACCCAGTGGCTTCAACAAGGAAGTTTCCTTTGACACGAAAATAAAAAATCCTTATCCTTACTGTCTTTTCCTTACTAATATTATAAATTTAAGCCTCAATAGCCCAACGGTTAAAGGTGCGGACTGAAAACCGAAAAGTCGCAGGTTCGAATCCCACCCGTTGCCCTATTGTCGTACCCACTCCTAGCACAAGCTCTCCGCTTATTTGGAGGGGATAGGAGGATATTAGTCAACTTCAGCTTGCTAATGTTCTTTTTTTAAAAAAAATGCAAAAGTGTGTTTGTTGGTTTGTCCTTCAATAATACGGCAAGAGAGCTACGGATCAACGTGATTTTTTGCATGGGTTTAATTGAGGACCTGGAGAGTGGTATAGGATACTTTTTTTCGCGGAAAATCAAAGAGTGCCCGCGGGATTTTAATAACAAAATCGCAGGCAAAACCACTTTTGACTGCGATAATCTGTCAAAACTGTTTTTGACCCTAGTCAAAACCTCTTTTGTTTGTTACATGTTTTGACTGTAACATTTTACATGCCTACATGTTCATACTAACTCAAGGTACCTACTATGTACATGCATAAAGGGGTACCAACCTTGATGCAAACACACTGTTTGTAGAACAAATCGCTTCAGGCCATTGAATGTTATATTTTATGTACACATACCTACCTATAGGAAGGTTGTGTATACTATTGTGTTTAATTAGGATAGCCTGAAAGCAAAGGGGGCAGGGAGCACAATGGATTTGGTTGGAGCTGCTGATATTTTTACTTAATTATGAGAGAGTTTGGCAGTCGGTAGGTATCTATAAGTAATGTGACCGATTTGAATAATTTATTTTTTCTTTTCTTCGCCCTAATTTTGGGGTGCCTTAAAAATAAAAAAATATAGGAAAACCCAAAATCAGCTGAAAAATCTAAAAAAAATCAAAATTGATAATTTTGTATAGGAATCACCATTTCGGGTTACTTATAACTTTATAAGGGAGAAGGCAGACTGGTTACTTTTAGCGTCAGCGTTAGGCGATTTTTGAAAAAACTATTGTTGTCGCTCTGCATTTGTTTATAAAGCACATTTGTGTGATAAGAACAACTGCAGATTAGTGCAGATCCGACTGAATAGCCTAAGTAAAAATTCGAGGTTTGGCTCTAGTAAGAAAATAAGTCTATGTTTGGCTCTCTACTATTACAAAAACCAGGAAGAAAACAGACGAGAGCGTTTGTATGGGGAAAATATCGCTCGCATTTTCTCTTAAGAATCGCAAAAGGCCGTAAAAACGCCTAACGCTGCTGAGTCTGCCCTCTCCCTTATAGATAGATGGTTGGAGCGAAGCCGCGATTAAAAGCTAGTCAGTTACGAATACTTCTGGGAAGCGTTTAAATACAAGCTATTGTAAAACACCTAAAAACCCCCTCGAGCAGGTGTGAATCACCGATCGCCGTCAATACACCGCGATATGAGACACGGCATCGCCCCGCGGCTGTGCTCGTAATTACACCGAACACCGAACACCGCCTATCGCACAAAATCAACTGCATAATTGCCGTTTCACTGCTATTGGGACCAGTGTACGATGGAACATCCAATTCTGTTTTTTTTTCTAACCAACCTAAAGGTTTTTTGAGCGATTCTAGACACGAAAGAACTACGTGCCTCCATTCATTCATTCATTCCACTCATTCCACTTCATTCATTCCACTTCAGCTTCGCGACTAGCTGAGATGTTGTTCTCATCATTCGATTTCCCAGGAATACTTCGAGCTAAAGGTTTACAGTTGAAAGTTTTTACGGGATAAACGGTAGCCTATGTCATTCTTCAAGTCCTTAACTGTAACTATCCTGTGTTCTAACTCTAAGATATTATTGTAAACGCGTGGCAGAATAACGTAACAACCATCTAGGATCCCCAGCTTCACTTCGAGAAGTCCATGGTAATCTGGGCGGCCTGCTAGGCTTGTGGAGAGAGCTGCACTGGTAGCATGGGAAGGAGATAAAAGTTTTATCCCCCGATTTTATCCACTGACAGGGGATAAAATTATCTTTTTCCTAATGCTAAAGCATGGTGACAGAGGAGAAGGCGATGTATATTCTATAAGTATATCCACTGAGTGTTATTTCCACCGCTGAGCCCATGCTCAACGGGTGGATAAAGCTTAGCGAGGGGATAAACGTTTTATCCTTTTCCCGGGGATAAAATTTCTCCCGCCCATGCTACCAGTGCTGAGATGGTTGGAGTAGAGAACATTGGAAGGATTGGTGCATCACACACAACAGACCATGACTGGTTTAAATGTGGAAACCAGCCCAGCACGAAGAAAAAAAGAAATTATTGTAAACTTCGTGTAGCAATAAAGAATTTTCTATCTATCTATCGCATCGCACAAGACCTACCCGTAAACATGACCCTCCTTTTCGTCGCGCAGTCGGTTAAAAAGCACGGTTTCGCCGTGTGAACATGGCCACGGCTCAGGGTACGCTGGTCGCGCGGTGGCGTGCTCGGATCGCGCGATAAGGACATATTATAAATTGCCGTCCGTCCGTCTGTCTGTCACAGGGCACGCGATGCAAAAAACTTTGTGACGGGAAAACCAGATGTACCAAAAATTATTTGCATTTCTTATTTTGGATACGGCATTCGTATTTACCTACTAATTAGTTAGAAGTTTACTTTGCGCCACTTTCACCGTCGTCGCGTTTGCAGATTTTCAATAGAAAACGGTCAGAATATCAAAACTCCAACTATGGTGATATTGGTACTTAGGGTAGTAGACATAGCATGGTAGTACTAGTAAGTTATATGTACTATGGCAATTTTTAATACGCTAACCAATGATAAAAAAAATTATCATCATCTTCCTGAAAATCCTCGATTGGACACAGACCTAGTGAGCGTCACCACACCCGGTCTTCGACCTTCCGCAACCAGCCGCTTCCCGCCTCACTCTTTATATCGTCGCTACTCTCCAAAACTATTACACTATCTGTCAAAACGATAAGACCACCTGATGGTAAACGAAGACGCAGCCTTAGATGGTGCGCAGTGACCTAGAAAATGCCTATTCACTCTTCATTCACCTACATAGAATAAAATTAATTTAAGTAGTACTTATATAAATAATGTAGAATTTTGGTATGTGCCTTATCCATTGTTTCCCGTCGTCAGGTCGTCGCACGTCCTTGTGCCGGATAGATTTGATTGGTACTCAATGACGCAGGAATTAACTGCTTCATACCGGCCGGTGTTAGTTACCAGTAGTGCAAGAACATTTATAATTTCACTAACTTTGTAAGACTATTTTTATAAGTATACTACATATTACTAGTCTCAATAGCCCAACGGTAGCAAGTGTAGACTGAAAACTGTATACAATTCCAACAACAATATTAGTAAGAGACCATAAAATTAAAAAAAAAATATTTTATGAGTTATTAGAATACATGATGTATGTGGCGCTTACTACACTCCTATTCGGCGCAATACGATAGCATATGTCGAGCTTCATACATGGTTTCGTGACGATCGCGCGGGTGAAATCTGATTTGTCTTCTGGCATCCAGTCTTAAAACGAGACACAAATATACTTCGACATAAATCTGTCTCGTTTTAACTCTGTCTTGAATCTGAGCAGAGTGAGAGGGCTATAGATTTCAGCCGCGAAAGCTTCTGTTATTAACTTTTTCCAGGCAATAATCAGCTAAAGCTAGACCTAGCCTGGGTATTGCCTAGGTAGTAAGTACCTTAGTAATTACGGAGAGTAGCTGGAGCGATTAGGTACACAATATGGCGGTGGCTGGTGGAGCTAGTCCTGTTTAATACCTACGCTCCCCGCGCACCCATTTTTCATTCTGCTCATTATTGCAACCCTTTGCGATTCCACCCCCGGGACGGTCGGCATAAAAATATCTTAATATATCTAAATTTAAGCCTCAATAGCCCAACGGTTAAAGGTGCGGACTGAAAACTGAATGGTCGCAGGTTCTAGCCCCACCCGTTGCACTATTGTTGTAATGCCCACTCATAACTCAAGCTTTTCGCTTATTTGGAGGGGAGAGGAGAATATAAATCAAGTTCAGCTTGGCTAATATTTAAAAAAAAAAACTAAAAAAATTAGGTAAGTAAATATCTTTTTTTAAACATCTCCCTGAGGATGTTTTGGTGTCGCAGCGAAATGTACGTTAAGGGGTTTCGGAGGGTTTGTGTGGTTTGAGTTGATGGTCGTTGCTGTCCCAAGGTGCTGGTTTGACGACCCCACACCGAGAAGCGCAGGGAGTCGCTGGATTCAAGGTGCGCAAGACCGAAGCCTGTGGAAGTTCATTTAAGAGACCATTGTCCAACAGTGGATATCCTTCGGTTAATAAGAAGAAGAAAAAGTTCATTTACTTGTTCTACTGTTGACGGTGATGTCCTCCAGGCCGTTTTGGCCACGGCGACTGCTTGTCAATATGCTCCTATGTAGTAGAGCTGCGATATTCTTTGGCCTCTGGCTGGTGTATCCAACTTTGGCTGTAAATGCCCGGGAGTATTGTGGACTCATCAGGTCACCAATTGCATTGGATTTATATTGGATGGGTGTGTGTGTGATTATGTGTATAGACTAAGAAACAAAATGTGCGTTTCTTAGCCTATAAGTTTTTGTGTCATTTTATACAAAGAGGGCGCTATCACCTATAATACAGGTTTATACTTAGCTTATGGAGAGATGTGTTCACCTATTGATACATTCTTTTATTTTAGACTTTTATTAATTTTGTTTAATTTACTTAGTAGAAGTGTCAAAAATGTATCTTTTTTGCTGAATAAACGATTATTATTATTCTGCATTACATTTCATATTTTAAGATTTTCGTTCACACCAAATTTCTCCATTCTTGGCGGTTGATCGCAAGGTTTTCCCATGAGGGCTTGATGTTAGATTTCTTCATGTGCCTTTTCTGAATATTTTTGACATATTAATAGATATAACTATTATTTGAAAAATGTATTTTTTTGTCCACAGTACTACATTTCCCCGCCGCAGGGGTCCGCAGGCATTTTTCATTCCGACTTGATTAAATCCTCCACCAACTAATATACGGAACTATGGTCGATGTTGTGGAGATATTATGAAATATTTTTCTGCACCACCTTAATAATACCTACCAACACTTATGTGCATCCTTTATTAAAGTATAAACACTAATAAACCGGAAAAACAAATATTATGTCAGTAGACTAATAATAATTTGTAGGCACACGCTGAGGCGCATCACCAGGCATCAGAAGTGAAACGGAACTAAACTAAACTAACAGCCTTAGGACCATGACCGAGCATTATTCATTGAGATTATCTCACGATAATGAAGACACACCTCTTACCGAGCGTCTAATAAAAGGAATCACAAATTAACATGGAACCTAACATTACCAGGTTCTAAATAACTAACCGGCTAACTAACCTAGGCTAGTTACGGCCTCCACCATCCCCATAGCCGTCTCATCACACACCATGATAGAAGAACCTAGCCAAAGTCTATTCTAACCACTACAAGCCACGAATGGGCGAGAACCCTACAGGGATCTCACAGTAACACAACATGGTTAAACATTGGAACGAACTCACCAGAAACCAAATCAGGATAACCTCGACAACACTTTCAATCACTCAATCGTCACACTACCATAGTAACCTTAAAACACTCAGTTCACACCAACTGAACACTAATCCAACTCTCTACCGAATCAGAATAACGAACAACCACGACTCACGAATGAAGAATGACGAATGACCCAATACACGCTGTACGTTTCCTTTTTATGGACCGAACGAGTGGGGAACGAACAATGATACCAACGTTACAAAACTACCGTCATGAAACGTTACAAGACTACCGTCATGAAACGTTACAAGACTACCATCACTAGATGGCGCCTTGAACAATAATCACTCTAATCCTACTCGCCTACAAAGGAGGTGGGTTGATAAGGCAACAAAATCCGCCCCTCATACACTCGAAAAAAAAAGTTCCAGATTTCGACAAATTGTAAATGTATTTATATACTTGAAGATATAAACTTTATTTTAATATAAAGTTTAGGTGATAAAAAAAATAGTAAGTTACAGAAAATATTACCCAAAAAGAGAGTGTTTCTTTTACTTTTCTTACATTTTCATACATTTTAGTCGTTTTTTAAGCTTTGATTCAATATTTTAGAATGAGGCGCTCCATGAACCATGGTAAACGTAACTGATAATGATGCTCCTTTTTATAAGCTTTTATATGAGTATTAATTTATTTTGGTTCATGGAGCGCCTCATTCTAAAATATTGAATCAAAGCTTAAAAAACGACTAAAATGTATGAAAATGTAAGAAAAGTAAAAGAAACACTCTCTTTTTGGGCAATATTTTCTGTAACTTACTATTTTTTTTATCACCTAAACTTTATATTAAAATAAAGTTTATATCTTCAAGTATATAAATACATTTACAATTTGTTACACCTGGAGTAATTTTTGTAATATCCCTCGGTAACCCTTTGATTTTCCGGGAAAAAGTAGCCTGTGTCACTCTCCAGGTCCTCAACTATACCCATGCAAAAATTAATTCGATCTGTTGCCCCGTTACTGGATGATTGAATGACAAACCAACAAACGCACTTTCGCATTTAGGTATTTATTATGTAATATTGTATTAATAAGGATGTGGTATCTATAACTTTTTGTAGACTTATGTATATTATTTTTTTGATATTTTCAGTGAGATAAAATCACAGAATCTCACTCTATTATAGAAGTTATTTAATTTTTCCTGTGAAATATGGACACCCACCGGATAGGTTGTCCCCACTCCAAAGATATATTTATCTATTTTATATACTTTTGCTCGTAAACGCGTTATAAAATACGTACTTTTCACACGAGGGCGTCAACGCAGGTGACTTCGTAAATAACTTAACGAGTTCCATGCGGTAAGAACTCGCCGACCTGCGGTTATTATTGAAAAATAGCAAATGTATGATACTAGATCATTATGTAATGGTATCTTTATTTGCTACTAGGTTATTCTAACATAAGTAATATACCTACTACGTATTTAAAATCAAACTTCTTCGAAGATACAACTTATACAGTCCTTAGTTTATTCTGTCGTAGGTACTTGTTCAGTTCAACTCAAAAAAATTGTACCTACTTACTTACCTAACTACCTAGGTACCTGCTTGGATTTTGGTAGGCAAAGGAAATTTTTTATAATAATTTTAGGAGGCTTTCACCATAAAAGCGATCTTTTAACAATGATTCAGGAATGATTCATTACCGATTCATTAGAATGTCACTAGTCACTACATTCTTATATGCTGCAATATTGAACTGCTCGCGTATTTTTAGTTAGGTACCTACAGCTTTACAGAAATGGGGTCCCGAAAGCCTCGATAGTCCAATGATTAAAGGTACGAGTTACGAATTAAAAACTGAAAGGTCGTACCTACCTACTCCTAGTCCTAACACAAGCTTAACGCTTGTTTGGAGGGGAGAGGTGACTATTAATCAAGTCTGTCGGAGCTAAAAAAAATTTTTAATTAGGATTAAGTAGGTAGGTACCTCTCACATAGTTTCTAAAAGGTAGGTATAAGCAGAGGCGTAACTACCCAAGTAGCACATGACAGCCGCACAGTGACTTGATTATAGAATTTGTGACTACTTAAGGCTGTTTTAGTTTCCTGCATAAGGCCTGTGTAGTTAGCTACCCAGACCTTATAATGCTAAGTTGGGCCCCAAATTAACCAGCTCCGAGCATTACAGTGGCTGGTTAACGGCAGCATAATCATTGAAACAGCTGAACAGGGCCTGTAGAATAGCTTATACAGGTATACAACAGCCATTGCAGCATAAGATTCAGCTACTTTAATTCTCTTCAACAGCTCTTAGATGTTTTGACGCTTCGTAATAGCTTTTATTAAGATATAAATAACCTAAAAAAATAGTTTTTTAATTATTTTTTACGTATTATTATGTGACACTATCTACATTCATTGTTTGTTTATTTATGAGCTTGTGCAGGCGGACATTTTTAATATAAGATATTATATTTTTTAATAGTTTTCTCGTTGGTTTTGATTGTCATTATGTAAGTAAATTAAGTTGCGAGTACCATTTTACTGTAAATGTGTATAGGTAATTACATCAAATATTTCATGCGCCATCAAAATAATATCGCGTTAACGAAAATATTTCATAAGATAAAGTGTATGAATACTAAATAAATTTTATCACTCAAATGATTGCTTTCTAAATCATTGTACCTATTAGGAATACTCTATTTAGGAAATAAGTGGAAAATATATATAGTTTGAATTAAAAGCTATCAAGTATCCTGAAATCTTTAAGATAAATCATTTGGATATTTATTAACAAATCGTTTATGTACTGCTAAAATGGTGTCCATTTCTTATCCAGCACAAATTCTCCATAAATGCATTTGAAAAGTTATTTGATGTGCAGTGGTGTTACCAAAGTCTATTTACTAGCTTATAGCATTATGCTGGCTGGACAAAGGATTTTAATAATCTTTCTTACTGTGTACTGGTATAAAGAGAGAGCATACAACAGCTTTCTAGGGATAAAGAAATCTCGACCAAAAACCATTTCATTTTGTATGTAGGTACAATGTTTGGCTTTCAAAATACCCTTGCAGGCTCAGTAGATTTGATTTAAGTTTCTAAAAAGTAAACTTTTAAAGAGTTTTGCGCATCCTTCACAGTATTGTTTGCAGTGTTATGTTTTTTTTATTTAGTCATTCTAGTCAAAACAACCGAAAAAGTGCCAAGTATATCTAATGCATTTTTAAGCCAGACTAATATTGTAAACAATTTTAGCACTACTTATTTAATGAAATATTGACTTTAAAAATAAAGCAAAGTTTTTTAAAAGAACATTGTTATACAAATAAAGTTTGAGTATACATATACCTACTGCTTTTTATAATAACTTAGTGGTAGGTAGGTATTATTTAATAACATTTTTTGTGTAAAAAGATTGTTTACAACATTAGTCTGGCTTGTGGTTATGGTTCATGAAAATGATGCTTATTAGAAGAATCAATATTTTCATCAAAATTTGTTTGTGCGGAACCCTTACTTTGCGTAAACGACACTGGCTTGTAAATATTAATTGCATCAGTACTGTTCCTTCGCAATTCGTCCATAGAAGCCTTAGCGTATGCTTTAGATAGCTTTCTTTTTATTCCACCAGTTCTTTTTCTTTTATTCCATGGTTTTAAGTTGTTCATTTTTAATTTAAAATGTATAAACACACGCGTGTAACTCGTGAGGTCGCGTCACACGTTATGCAAAAAAAACCAAATCTGACGTAATTTGAACACCAATAATCTAGATCTACTCTTAAATAACGCCGAAAGCTTTAAAATAGCTGCCAGATATACTTTATGCATTGTGATTAGAAAGGAGTACAGCTACTCCAATTTACAACTCAGGGTGTTTAATGATTTTCTTATAAATGTAACGGCATTTTTAGAGATTACAAATCCACTTTTAATCAGCCATTAACAAGCTCCTTGAAGTAGAATTAGAATTGAATTAGTGTACACCAATTTAAAACCAGCGAATACGTCAATGCAGCCCGCAGCATTACAAGAGAGGTAAATTTTTCGTATTAACCAGTCGTTAACAAGCTTTGGACTTCTAAATCAACTAGTAGTATCACATGCAGCCAATAGCTGGACAAGACCTTTTTAAAATTCTACTTAAATGCTTTAAGTATAATTTTTCGCCTTTATAAAGTCATTAGTCAGCTATGCTGTTTAATAGTGTATAATCTTTCCTCAGTATAGCCTAAAGACTCATCATATCCTTTAGTACATCTGCATAAAAGCAATAGACTGTAATGTAGCTTGTTTATAACGTAATTCATCGCTAATGTGCTACTTGGGTATGCCGTTTGAGGCCCGTGGCAAATTCATCGGATGGGGCCCTCCCTTCCCCAATATAAAGAAGTTCAACCAATGAGATAGCATTTTTTTTTCATAATAAATCACTACGTGAAGTAGGTACATACAAACGCATTTATAATTACTTATTTTCTAATAACCTTTAATTCAGAGCGCATTGAACTGCATGTCACAATTTTTGTATTAGTATCAAACAAAGATTAAAATTCCTTTTTTCTGGCTTTTTGTTCAGAAAAAGTGTTATTATAGAATAGAATTCTGTTAATGACATATTAACCAAAAATGTCATTTTCGCGAGCGAAGCGAGCTCGAAATTTTTTATAATTGCTTTACGGCACTTAGTAGTCCATTTTTAGCACCTACAATAGCAACGTAAAAGCAACATTTTCACGAGCAAAGCGAGCGCGAAATTTTTTATCATTGCATTACGGCACTTAGAAGTCCATACTTGGCACCTACAATAGAAAAGTAAAAGCGACATTTTCGCGAGCGAAGCGAGCGCGAAATTTTTTATAATTGCTTTACGGCACTTAGTAGTCCATTTTTGGCATCTGAAATAGAAATGTAAAAGCGACATTTTCGCGAGCGAAGCAAGTGCGAAAATTTTTATTATTGCATTACGGCATTTAGTAGTCCATACTTGGGCACCTACATGTACAATAGAAACGTAACAGCGACATTTTGGAGAGAGAAGCGAGCGCCAATTTTTTTACGATTGCATTACGGCACTTAGTAGTCCATTCTTGGCACCAACAACGTTTTTTATTACTTGGCACCTACCATAGAAAAGTAAAAGTGACATTTTCGCGAGCGAAGCGAGCGCTAAAATTTTTATGATTGCTTTACGGCACTTAGTAGTCCATACTTGGGCACCTACATGTACAATAGAAACGTAACAGCGACATTTTGGAGAGAGAAGCGAGCGCCAATTTTTTTACGATTGCATTACGGCACTTAGTAGTCCATTCTTGGCACCAACAACGTTTTTTATTTTGCACTACGCCATTTAGTCCTGTACTTTTGGCGCTTGAGACCCTGCGCTTATATGCGCCGCACACCCGACATCGTAGTTAAAGTTGGCCCTACCAACTATTTAGTCATTGTTATTGGGGTACCTATATTCGGTAATTAATTAGATATTTTATAAAATTTTAAAATATATGTTTATGAACTTAATGACATTTAGGTACCTATACAAATACATATGTATCTTTTTAATTTCTGTAAGACATAAATAAAAATTTTGGCCCCAAATTTACTGCCCCTAAAATTTGCTGCCCTGAGCTCCAGTCAACTCAGCCTTTTGGTAAATCCGCCACTATCTGTAACCTTTCTTGTCCCAAAGAATTTCGTTTATATCAATTTTAATTTTGAAATTAAAATTGATATAAACTTGATTGATTGATTTGGCTAGCCGTAGTCACAGGAATGGCTATAAATCTTTAGATCATCTTGTGCTTCTGGCCTTCTCTGACCGGGGCCCCTTGCGGCTGGGGCCCGTGGCATTTTGCCGTCATGCCACCCTATAGTTACGCCTCTGGGTATAAGATTCGCAAAGACCTACGCTTAGCTATATTTTCAGAAGGAACCTAAGGGCTCATTAGGCAGCAATTAATTATATCCACTCGTAGTTACCTACAAAGTGAATAAACCAGGCGACTGCATTCAAAACTACAAAGAGATAGCGCATAGCTGTCCTCAACGCATTTGGCAGACAGAATTTAAGCTTTCCTACACCGTGGTAGCCAAGCGAAAACATTTATTGCTAGGTATAAGCTACGTATGTACGAGTATGTAGATCTAAATACTCGTAGTATCCGACGCGTCAGAAGACTCATCGGCGACGAAGCGCTCCTCAGCTTCTTACTTCCTTTGAGAGTTCCGCGCTTGTATGGCCGCTGTACCAATCCGTATGGAGATCGCACGCTTTATTTAGCCTCTCACAGCTTCCATTGCAGCACAAGCACGCAAGCAGCGTCCTTTGAGTGTTCCGCGCTTGCATGGCCGCTGTACCGGCCTATATCGAGATTGCGCGCTTTATTTAACCTCTCACAGCTTCCACTGCAGCACAAGCACGCAGGCAGCGTCCTTTGAGTGGTTTTTGCCGCGCTTGCACGGCCGCATCGAGATTGCACGCTTTATTTAGCCTCTCACAGCTTCCACTGCAGCACAAGCACGCAGGCGGCGTCCTTTGAGTGGTTTTTGCCGCGCTTGCACGGCCGCGGTACCGGGCCGCATCGAGATTGCACGCTTTATTTAGCCTCTCACAGCTTCCACTGCAGCACAAGCACGCAGGCGGCGTCCTTTGAGTGGTTTTTGCCGCGCTTGCACGGCCGCGGTACCGGGCCGCATCGAGATTGCACGCTTTATTTAGCGTCTCACAGCTTCCACTGCAGCACAAGCACGCAGGCGGCGTCCTTTGAGTGGTTTTTTGCCGCGCTTGCACGGCCGCGGTACCGGGCCGCATCGAGATTGCACGCTTTATTTAGCCTCTCACAGCTTCCACTGCAGCACAAGCACGCAGGCGGCGTCCTTTGAGTGGTTTTTGCCGCGCTTGCACGGCCGCGGTACCGGGCCGCATCGAGATTGCACGCTTTATTTAGCCACCGTCACTGTCGAATAACGTTTGAATACCTTTCGAGTGCCGACTTTAGCCAGATTGCGTAGAAAGATACCTGCCTGCGAGCTTCGCTCAAAGTTAGGGCTCGTTATAATACGGGCATTTACGTTTTAGCCGTTTTGACCTCTAAGGAAAGACTTTGCATTGAGTTCATAAGATAGGCTTTCGTGAACGGAGTGATTCGGAAACGAAGGTTCTCAAATCGTCAGTATTTTTTTTGTTGTTTCGTGTGTACATTCATACATACGTAGGTAACGCCATATCTTCGCCGATTGTTAAGCGATTTAAAAATCATTTTTTTTATTGGATAAGCTACATTGGTAGGTAGGTAAATACATATTACACTAATATTATAAAGGCGAAAGTTTGTATGTGTATGTTTGTTACTCCTTCACGCCACAACGAATGAACCGATTTGGCTGAAACGAAAGCACTTTGTAAAAGTTTATTTGAATAAAGAATTATTCTACTCTATAGCCGCTATAGAGTAGAATAATTCTTTATACGCGCAAAACGCTATAGTATAGCGTTTTGCGCGTACTTACCAGGTGGATAAAACTGAGCGAGGGGATTAATATTTTATCCTTTCCCCTTGGATAATAGTATGTCCCCTGCCCATAGGAAAATAAATAAAAATCAACATAGAGTTTTCACATTCTTTATATACAGTACATTACATAGACATGGGACTTAAAAATAATTAACATTTAGCACTAATACATTTACACATTGAGTTAACATTCAGCGATAATTATTATTGTAAAAATGTAATAAAACTGATAAAATCAAAAGTTTGAAAATACCGAAAATACATTAATTTTTCATTCACAAAATGATCATAATGCAGAATTCATAAAATTACGAAACAAACGATTTTTTCTTTTGTTTGTTGGGAGCAATTATTGTTATTTTAATTTATAATAATATTAAGTAGATAAGTAATTGAACTACTATCAAACTGTTATAAACACTAATAATATATTTTGCATCACTTAAGGCCCCTCCACACATGCTAATATAAACATTGTATTTAACAGTGGTGTTTACGCATTTTCTCGCTATATCCTCTATAGTATAAAATGACCGATATTAGGACGCGAACACATTAAAGTTGAGTGTCGCAACGTAATCAGGAGTTACAATAGACCAATCGAATCGGAGCTCGCCTAGCTATAAAACCGCGCACGCACTGCATTTAAACGAGGGCATTTCCATACAAATGCAAGCACTCTAGCGATTTTTTAGTGACCTGAAACTGAATTTAAAAACCCAACTCGTAACGTTTAGAACGTTTTTTTTTTTCTTTTTTTTAAACAGACTTTCTAAGCTAAACCATCAAGATCTGAATTCAAATAATGTACCCAATATTTCATAAACGACTCGTAGAAAAAACGCGGAAACGCTAAACGCTTGGCATGTGCGTGTTTATTCGCAGAGCGTGCAAAGCTTGAGTGTTACGTATTACTATAATACTATATTCCATGCTACAAAATGCACCTCTTCATTTGAAAGTGACTCCCGGACTCCATTCGCCTTGTCACGTCATGAGTCATGTCACGCCACAGCACTGTAATGTGTTAGCGCCTTATTTACTACATCCATACATTACACATTTTATTACAAATTTCTACAAAATTTATTTCGACAAAAAAGGTGGGTAGATAATAAATTTTAGGAGCGTTTTCATAATATTCGATGTTATGTTCGATAAAGGACCCGACAGTATCAGCGTTAAAGACCCAATAAAAGAGCCACGAATGTATTTTTTTGCGCTTTTAGCGCTAGGTAATCCAAATTGTCGTACCCACTCCTAGCACAAGCTTTCCGCTTATTTGGAGGGGAAAGGAGGATATTAGTCAACTTAGCTTGGCTAATAATCTTATTTAAGAAAAAAAAGATACCTATAAAATAAAAAAGGGTTTCTTAATGCATTAAAAATAAAATTGATTATTTAAAATTCAACTTTCACGCATTCGGGTTTTTTAATTTTTTTTAATTTTTTAGTTAGGATCGTCATAAGGTATAAGACGGTTTTCGCAGTCATGTCATTTCATTGAGGGAGTTAGTTGAAAAAACTCTAAACAGATGAAGCCGTGGACTTAAACTTGTATATTAAACTTGTATTAATATACAAGTTTAAGTCCACGGCTTCATCTGGAGTATTAACTCCACGTACCTACGTGGAATTTACTAGCTATCCTATCGAATAATTTCGAAATCTTTGGTTTGAACACCACCACAAATATTCAATCGAATAGAGTGAAAACGCTGTAACCGTCAATTCTGTATAAAAATATGCACACAATCGCAAAATATTTTTTTTTATTTACGCATAGGTATTATAATAATTTACTGTTTTTAATTAATATTAATTTTAATACTTGTTTATTTACTTACACGACATCTAGCGTTGAAACTATTTATTCATAATAAAAAATTACACACACACACGCACAAAAACAAAGTAAAGTAAAATAACATTTAATCCATTTGCAGAATACTATCAACTCTATATGTCAAGTTCTCAAAACTGCTGCGATGTTGGCTATATCCTTCAAGTCTGCGATTAAGTTTTGACAGAATATATTATGAAACCGCTTTAACTTGTCAAAAGCGTAGAATTTTCTCACACAACAGCACGGCAGTAGGTACTACTTAGCGGTACTTTAAGTATCAAAATTAAACTGAAAAATACATTAAAGTTGATAGTACGCTTTGGAACATTTAAAAATAATTTATTAGTTCAATAAATAAATAAATAAATAAGGGTATTTATCATGGCACGTAAGATGCCGCGACACGGAGGCGAAAACGCAAAAATTATTCTACGCATCGTTGTCTCTTGTATAGTCTGTTCAATAAGTCAATTGACTCACATGAGTTACTTTTTTCCATTTATCCCGCCTTTCCACATTAGTGTGCATAGTTTATTTTTAGTTAAAATCAGATTTATTTTTATGTAAATTATTATACTGTATCATCGAAGACTCCTTCACAATGTTGCTACAACCTATTTTTAACAGACTTCAAAAAAAGGAGAAGGCTCTCAATTCATCGGAATCTTTTTTTTATATGCTCCCCGATTACTCGAAGACGCCTGGACCGATTTGGAAAATTCATACTTTCCAGGTGGTTCCATTGTCATCAGGTCAGGATCTGATGATGGGACCCCGGAGAAATTAGGGATCAACTGACTTATTGAACAGACTCTATTACATTTTATACACGTAATAAAAATTAAAATTGAAATATAAATAAATGAATTCAGACTAAACACTATTGTGATTGCTATCAGATTATTAAGAAGTAATACTAAGAATAACTTAAAGCTAAAATAAATACTTATTTAATGCTTGGAACACAACATGCGCTTACTATACGTAACGAAGAGCTTACCCATCATTACCCATTGGCCATTACCAACCTGTCGACAACCCTCAAGAGCTCTGTACACATTATCTCAACCCTCAATGATTGGCCTATGCATCCGACGAATATATCATTGGCATATATTTGGCTATTATACGCTGGTCACCGTATTAGCAATTATATATAAACCGCAACGTATAAACAGCAATTTCTTAACGATGCCTAAAGTATTCTTTAATTTAAAGTAAAATTGTTTTATACAATATTAAACGAAAAACATACGACTCCGTTATTAAGACAAATGTCGCTCGTTTGTAGACGCCCTTATAGGACTTAATTGTGGAAATGTCGCATAGTTTAACACGTCAAAACTCAATAATGCCAATTCTATTGTACAGAATCTCTAAAGTCTCTAAACTAAATTATATGGACAGCTCTAAATCTCTAACCATTTTTTTTTAATATTAAATATGCTAAACATGACTAATTTTTCCCTTTCCCCTCTTCTGATAGCTCTAAATGAAATGGATTTCCGCAGTGAACATTGTAAAAAGTTGAGATTCTGTACAGCAGAATTAGAACCAATACTTTACTTTTCGATAATCAAAAGAACACAATATCTTATTTTTTAACCACCAGAATACTTTACAAACTATTGGTACTATATTGTCAATTATATAATTTTTTGTGCGTACAGCGTAATACCATATTGTTCCTTCTAAATATATTTAAATTTATTACAATATTTGAAGTTATTCACGCTAGAGTACAAGTTTCGCGTTTATCCACTGAACTTTAATCTATGATTGGAACACTGGACTTGCTGCTGTAATTTCTTTTTTTTTGACCTACTTCATTGACGCCATTTTGGAATTGATTAAAACCATCTTTTTCGTCTCTGGAACTAATAATATTGCAAATGGCGCCCGAACCTCTATAATTAATCTATGATTTCATATATGTATTTAACCTATATTGTTGATATGCAAAAAACTAATGTTGTAATTAATTTTTTTCAACATTTTTGGCGAAATTTTCAAACGCGCTTCGCATATCACAAAATGTAAAAAGCTGTTGAATGAGGGTTTTCTAAAATGACGAATCACTCCGTTTCAGTCAGGTCAAAAATGTCAGAGCGCCGATATTTTCGTGTCTGAATTTTTTTAAATAAAATTAAATAAGTACAATAAATATCCTCTTAGAATAGAAGTGCCACAATGTTGTGCAGTTCCTATGTACCTACTCAATAAAAGGGAGTTCATAAGTTTTCTAAGGATAAAATACGTTTAAAATAGTAGCTTGTAGTCATTTGTAGAGATCGTTTTACGCCTACAAAAGCCTTATCTGCAAAGATCACTTGAGTATAGACGATTACGAGCTGCCGAAAGACTCGGTGTTAGAGAAAAGTAAATATTTTTAAGTGTTCTGTGATTAAATTCAGTCTCTTTTTCATTGTGTAATTTAACATAACCTATCAAATCTCAAATGCGAGTACATAGCACTAAACTTTTTTAGTATTTGTTATATTTAATTTTAATTACATTTAATTTGGTAGGTATATTTAATTGTAAAGTCTGTAAATGAAATATGGAAACTAATGCTTTCATTATTTGGATGGGAGACCTCTTGCCAAAGTGGCGCCAACTAGTGGCGTAAATTTTCGTCAAATTCCTCATTGCACCAATGGCAATCGCTTCAAATAGCACAACTCTATATCTCGGCAGTGCCCGCTGGTCCTTCCATATTTACAACATTATTAAACGCAAATTATACATAGATTTTGAAACCAATGGTTAAAAATTATGTCATCGTTTCTGTTTAAAATTATGTCATCGTTTCTATTTAAAATTATGTCATCGTTTCTATTTAAAATTATGTCATCGTTTCTATTTAAAAACTAAGTTCATCAACATAAAATAGGCTTCATCCGAGCGTTTTGATCTTTTGACAGTTCTGCCAAAATATAACGCTTGGATAAGCCTTATTTGACGTTGTTGAAATCGGCCCTAACCGATTATTGTGAGTCTTTTAGGGTGCTTTTAGGTATAGTCTAAATTTTAATTCGATTGATAGTATAAGAATTCGATGACATTAGCGTCAAAGTGAAATGAACCATAAAAACATTTCATTAGAGCTCAATTTCGTGTATGCATTCTTATACGTTTACGTATTAATACGCTCCAAATTAAAATTGGTTGTATTGAATTTGTGACTTTAAATCACTATAATTAAGGTTCATTTTACTTGACACCAGTGTAATCGAATCTTATACGATCAGTCGAATAAAACTTAGACTAACTTACCGAACATTAAAGCTATGGGAAAAATGACGGGAAAACACCAGCGCAATTCCATGTTATCCATCGCTAAATCCGCACGGACAAACCGCTGAAGAAAATATCAGCGTGCGTTTTTCCGTTGGTCTTTTCGAGTGATATCTCCCTGGCCTACTTAATAAACAATAGGAAAGAGAAAGACGCATCCCAAACGTCATAATTTTAAAGAATGTTAAGCATGCTTGTTTTAATCCCCAAAACATGTAAACTATGTTACGTAACTTTTTAGAATAAATAGAAAAACGTACCTAACTAAAATAATTTATAACGGTCAAAGCATTTCATACATGGCAGCTTCGTGTTCAATTTATTTATTTATTAGTTTAAATAGTTTAAATTACTTTAAAATTAAATAAATACTACGCACCGAAATTAAAACTAGAAACCGCAAAAACTATGAGGCCTTGGGACAACTGTTCCACGACGACGCAAGAATAAAGAAGTAAAATGTCTTTGACACATTTTTTTTTTGTATAAAAGCGAATTATTTGTTTTGTCTTTAAAAAGTCTACGCACTGTAGATGTAATAATATCTATTCGATCTATTCGTAAAATAATATTGTTTGTTTAGTTGTATTTTTTAAAATCATTTATGCAATAAAGTTGTTTAAATAAATACGAGAACGATATGAGCAAAGAGCAAATTTTCTTCTTTATTCGTACGCTAGGCCTCAAAGCGCGAACGTATAAATATTATTAACTTATTTTGAAAGATGATTCATAAGTGAATATTTTTTTTATTACTTTTAATAACAGTCTTGATCACCTATAAAGGTTTGCGGTGCTAAGAATCATGGAAAGTAATCTTGTATTTTACAAATCACGCCACGAGAAACTACAGTTATCGTTTACCTTAGTAATATTATCTGGCGAATTTTAAAACTTTATATTTTTGACATTGTCTTAACTCATCGCATACAAAATTTTGTAGGGTTACTAACAAAACGGGAACATAACTAACAAAAAATTTGACAGCGGCGTTCGCCTGATGACAGTTTTTCATGATAACGTCGACTGAGTAGCGACTGGAATTGCTTAAGATCGGACTACCCTCGACGGCGCGTAGTTTGTATAATATGAAACTTTTCCAACTACCCTCTAGGAACCATCTGCTAGGTTTCCAGGCGCGAGAGCGAGAGATCAGGGCTGCGTGTCGTTGGACGACTCCACGTCGCTGGAGCTGCTGGTGACAGACTTTTTGGGCTTATACTCGGTTATCACAACCGTCACCCCACTCACGGTTACCTGGTGGACAAAGAAATTTTTCAGAACTTCTCTTACCTCTAAGGGCTGATTGGTCCATTAGTCATGGTTACTTATATTCGTCAACATTTTACAGACGTTTACCTCTCTACGGGAACCTTAGTCCAAAATAAGAATATCCAAATATGGAAGGTTTTTATTTTTACACAATTAATTCGTAAGGTAATTAGTTATTACTATTTATATTACATGTTACAAAAACTAAGCTATAGAGGGAATGCCGTCCTCAAGCAGGTGCAAATAAAATCAGCTGGCCAGCCAATTTTGTCAGTGAACCGATATAAATATTCAAAGATTTGTTTTTATGCTGACTTCATTAATTATTTGTAATAAGATCTATTTTTTATCAACCTTTGACATCACCTGCTATATTTTTTTAACGTTATTTATTTTATCATTAAAAAAAATATGTTCCCCAAAATGTTCTGTTATGGACAAGGTAAACGGGAAATGTCTGAAGACCAGTCTTCGCAAAAGTTCGTGTTGCCAGTGATAAGGCGAAGGGTCAATCAGCGTGCGATGGAGAGAGCTGTGCTCGGTGTATACCTAAATACCCAATAGAAACGAGATAATCCGTAGGGGAACCAAAGTTACCGACAGCTCAGCGAGTTGAGAAGCTGAAAATGATGTCGAAATGGGCGGAGAATTCGAAAAGATAAAGCTAAGATAAAGAAAATTAATAGTTCAATTACAAGAGCAAACAGGATAAAAAAGAAAAAGAAAAAATAGAAAAGAACTGATGTTTCTCATATGGTAATGGCGATCCCGCATCGGAAAGTGCAGTGTTGGTAGACCTCCTCTAGATGGACCATCATCATTAGACGAGTCACAGAGAGCCGTTGGATACTGGTGGCGCAAGCTAGAGACTTGTGGAAGTCCATGTAAAAGACTTTGACCAGGAAAGGACGTCATTAGACGAGTCGCAGAGAGCCGCTGGATGCAGGCGGCGCAAAACCAAGACTTATGGAAATCCATGCAAGAGACCTTTGTCCAGTGGTGAACATCTATAGGTTGATAAAGAAGATCTCACATTCGAGGGCTTCTGGAAGAAATCTGTTCCTTAGAGATAAGCTGTCCTTATGCATGTCCTTTATAAATGTTTATTTCTTTTTTATATTACTGGTACTAAATAAATAAGATATTGTAATGCTTTACGCCAGTCTTTTTCAAACCTATACCTTAAGTAATTAAATTGTGGTTTTTAAGTTTTAGGAGTGTATAAAAAATTGGGGGCGCTGAAAAATAATTGATTTTCAAAGGGGGCGGTAAAAGAAATAAGTTTGATAATCTCTGCTTTACGCGGACAGGGTTCTCACCTCTCTGGTCTGTGCAGAGCTTCTGTCCACGTTGTTGAGGCGTGGCGGGCGTCGCTTCTTCTTGAGCGAGTTGGCGGAGCGCGGCCGCTTCTGCGAGCTGGTGGGGGCCGTGCCCGCCGCCTGCGCTGCCACCAGCGCGGGGTTGATGCGCGGCTTGCGGGTCGAGGTACCTGGGGCCAACGAGACACGCGGTCAGCAGGGTCGATGTGCGACGTGAATGAATCTACCACTGGTTCGGAATGCCGTTCCTGCCGAGAAGAGCCAGCAATAAACTCGGCGGTTGCCCTTTTCAAAAAAATTTTTTTTACAATTGGCAATGAAACTATGCTATGTGTTTCCACAATAAAGTTTCAAAAATGCAAAACAATCCAATGCATGTTAAGACAGGCAGATCGTGTTAAATCTTATAGGTATAAGGTACCTACTAACCCTTTAACATAGTACATAGCTACTAACCCCACTGTTCTATACCTCGGCGTGAGGATTCGCTACAAGAGATGAAGTCACTAAGTTCAGAAGATGGGAAATCCATCGCTTCATAACTATGACGATAATATGCAGCTTAAGAGTTGAAGAATAGAGTTGATACGCGTAACGTTATCAAAACGCGAACGAAGTCGCGGGCATCATCTAGTATAGCAATAAATCAGATTTTTACTACGGTATCGGTATCCCGCACCTACTTATAATGCAAACAATTATTTTACAAGGAAACCGATTATTCCGTTAATAATGCTGAATTAATCGCTGCAACATTGTAGAGTAACTATAGGATGCTCATATTCGACCTTTTAAATCAATCTGGTTGAACAGCGGAAGTTTTCAACTTCAAAGCAATTCAATGTCTTGCAAAATATCAAAGAAACCTACTGTAAGAGCGTATTTTTAACCGACTTCCAAAAAGGAGGAGGTTATCATAAACGACATGCTTATAGGATTTTTCCGTATTGAAAATGAAACTGTACTTAGTACATGTGAAAAACGAAACTTAAGAACGCCTTAAGCGCCTTACGCGTTTACGCGTTTTTCCGGACGTTTTCCGAGTTTTTTTAACTTACTTTAACTTTTAGTTTACAGTTAAGAAAAAATAGTCTTACGAATAGTCTTACGAATTAACATCTAGGGTAAAGGGTTTTTAACCGACTTCCAAAAAGGAGGAGGTTATCAATTCGGCCGGTATCTTTTTTTTTTTTTTTTTTTTTTTTTTTCTATGTATGCCCGCCGATTACTCCGAGGTTTCTGGACCGATTCACGAGATTTTTTTTTTAATCGACAGAAAAAGCTCGCGAAATGGTCCCATAAAAATTTTTACCTTCAACTCCTCAAGCCTGATGCTGCAGGGGTATTCCCCCCCCTAAATTATGGGACTTTAGGGACCGTCGTTTACGAATTGGTATGCTTGGCCTAAACATATACTAAATCATAGAGCTCCAGTTCCTACTCTTCAATCCTGATGCTGCAGGGTACTGCCCACCTAAATTATAGGGATTTAGGAAATGCTAATCATGAATTGTTATTGTATGTGATAAGCATATACTACACCATAGAAGTCTAGGTTCTAGCTCCTCAATCCTGATGCTGCAGGGTACTGACCACCTAAATTGTAGGTGTTTAGGAACTGCTAATCATGAATTGTTATTGTATGTAATAATCATATACTATACCATTGAGGTCTAGGTTCTAGCTCCTCAATCCTAATGCTGCAGGGTACTGCCCACTTAAACTGTGAGGATTTAGGAACTTACGCTTGCGAATTGATATTGTTAGTATCAAGCATATTCTACATCATGGAACTCAAGGTCCTAGCTCTTCAATACTGATGCTGCAGGGGTACTGCCTACCTAAACTGTGAGGATTTAGGAACTTTCGTTTAGAAATTGATATTGTTGGTACCAAGTATATACTACATCATAATGCTCAAGGTTCTAGCTCCTCAATCCTGATGCTGCAGAGTTGGAGGAATTACGAACTGACATTTTCGAATTGATACTATTGGTAGCAACCATGGACTACATCATGGAGCTCCTAGTCCTCTTGTGTATTGTTAATAAGTACTGTAGGTACCAATATAGAGCTACATTAGTACCGTAGCGTTGGAGGGAGGAGAGAAAAAGAGCAGGAATAAGCTACACTAAAAAGCTTAAAATAAAAATTCTTTTCAAAAAACCGACTTCAACGCCACTACAAAGTATAAAAATAATTTTATTTTGTACACGTTTGTTGAAGTCGGGCGGGCTTAACTAGTAACGATGAAATCGATGCGCGACGCTTACCTTATGGTGACATATAAGAGACACGTTTATTGAAATCGGGCGAGCATCGCGTATTGGTTTTATCGTTTCTAGTTAAGCCCGCCCGACTTCAACAAACGTGTACAAAATAAAATTATTTTTATACTTTGTAGTGGCGTTGAAGTCGGTTTTTTGAAAAGAATTTTTTAATTGAAACCGTCCTATACATATAATATCAAAAACAGTCGAGTCGAGTAGGTAATGCCTACGTAGGGTCAATGTGCCTGATTTCGGCCTTTTAGTGCTCCTGTCAACTTTAGGACATCAGAAAAAAATGTTACAGTCTATAAATAGTTATACTTGTTATGTTAGATGAAAGCCCATATAATGAAATTTCTTTTTTTTTAACTGTTTTGTGCTTGAAGCTTTTAGTTATTTTTATTTGTAATTTTATCTGGAAAAACGCTTAAAATTCAGTTTTCGGCCCCAAATTTCAGTTTTCGGCCATAGGATATTCTGTTTTCGGCCACTACATTCAGATGGATTTAAAATGCATTTATTATACATTTAAGTCTAAAATTACATTACACAGTCAAAAACGCTTTTATGTAAGTTAATCATTATTTTTAGTAAATAACTAACAATGTTAGTTATCACTTATCTATCTATCTATACTTAAAAGTCCCTAAATTCCCACAGTTTAGGAGGGCAGTACCCCTGCAGCATCAGGATTGAAGAGTTGGAACCCGAAATTTTTATAGGAGCATCTTGCAAGATTTTTGTTTCAATTTAAAAAAATTCGCAACGCAAATCGGTTAAGAAATCATGGAGATATCGATATACAGAGCTAGAAAAACACAACTCCTTCTCCTCCTTTTTCGAAAGTCGATTAAAAAAGTAGCCTATACTATGCCTGATAATATCAGGTATCTACCAGTGAAAGTCCTGTCAAAATTGGTCCAGCCGTTCCCGAGATAAGCGGTAACAAACAAACAGACAGACGGACAGACAAAAATTTTATAAATTGTTTATTTGTCATAAGTACCGTATTTACTTTCGTATGCAGTTAGTAAAAAGTTAAGTTGTGCCGAAAACTGAAGTAACATTTCATCTATATTCTGCAGATATTCTGGATTACGGCCACCCCCAGCCTTCGAATGTTCTTCCTTATTCCTACATAAATTGACGGCCGAAAACTAATGGCGAGGATCTTCGTATCAGTTACAATAATAAGAGAAGGAGTGTGAGATATATTATTTCACAATTTAAATAGAAAAGATGAAAACGTGGAAGACTTTTTATACCACATATCGGCCCCCCGGCCGATAACCAAAATTTTGAAAAAATTTGAATGTCAGATCCCGGCCCCCATCATTATTGTTGTTCTGTACAAAATATTCCAAAAATGATATTAGGAGTACGTTAATATGTTATTTTTGTAGTATATTACATGCCTATTAATATCATTTATTTAGGAAAACAACACAATGCTTACCTTGGAGTGAAACGCGCGGTACTATTTTTTTTGTAATTTCCGCAGGTTGCGTTACCTTCATCGGCAGCCGCCGAATTGAACAAATTCAGTAAAATCCCTCGAAGATGTGACCAGGTCAAAAGTTTTGTCATAAACAAATCAAACGTTTTCATATGTCCGAGAAAAAAAATTATTTGGAAATAGTATTTCTAATCGATATTATCTCAATTTTACGGCATCGTGTACGCGTAAAGGCCGAAAACGGAAGGGGGCCGGCGAAAGGGCTCATCTACCCTATGCCTTGGCCCCAAGGCAAATCCTGTCCCGTCCCCCCCATCTTCCCCCGCCCGCCCCCCCAGCGTCTCTTACCTCAAAATTCAATTTCCAAGCTCCCCGATACGACACAGTTTTCGCATTAGCCCCTAGTATTTCCTTGTCTTTGCATTGCGAATATATTGCCAATAGGTAGGTAGATGCTAGTCCGTACTTATGCTCATACTGCGGCTACATTATCGTGCGAAGGTTCGTGTCGCGTTGTCGCGATAAAACCGTGACGCCATGTTACTGTCTTAATGTCTACACTAGCGGTTTACTAGCGGTTTACTAGCGGTTTACTAGCGGTTTGTAGTGCCGCGATAAGCATTCGTGTTCGCCCGAACACATCGCGATTCAACGAACTACTCGGCCACACTTGTCGCGATAGTACGAATATTCGCCGAATCCTGATAACGTAGCTGCAGTATAACTACATAGGTAGTATAAAACAAAGTCGCTTTCTCTGTCCCTATGTACGCTTAAATCTTTAAAACTACGCAACGGATTTTGATGCGGTTTTTTTTAATAGATAGAGTGATTGAAGAGGAAGGTTCATATGTATAATAACATCCATTAACAGTGAATGATATAGGCTATATATTTTATACCCGTGCGAAGCCGGAGCGGGCCGCTAGTTACAATATAATACATAATATTATAATAACGAAAATTTGTTTGTTAGTTTGTCCTCGAATCACGGAGTAAGGAGAAACGAACGAGAGTATTTTGAGGACTTGGAGAGTGGCATATAGGCTAGGTACCTACCTACATTTTATAATCCCAGAAAAACCGAGAAGTTCTTCGACTAATCATTTCAATATTCTTTGGTGCCTTTTTTAGGTAATAACTTATTTAGGTAGATACCTACTGCAAGATGACGTTTTCAGCTATGAAGTTATTTTATACCAATTTAAGTCGTTCGCAAAATATTCATTGTCTGAAGCCTTCATCGCTGGTCCACTTCTGAGCACATTTTTCCTCACGAACGAGAAGGGTTTGGGCCATTGGTGTTCAAAGACCATAGTTCACCACGCTGGCCAAGTATAGTTTGGACTTCACACGTCTTCGTAAACACTACGGAGATCCTTCGAGCAATCAGGTTTCCTCACGATATTTCCTTCGCCGAATAAGCAAATGATATTTAATTTCTTAAAATGAACATAACTCCGAAAGTTAGAGATGCGCTTCGGAGATCGAACCCCGGAGCCCTCGAAAAAGAGGCAGAAGTTTTAACCACTATGCTATCACCCCCACGACGCAATCGCCGCCGCATATTGTCAGGAAAACGTAATATAATGCAAGGAAAAATAACTGAACATAATAATATTATAACCTACCATATATTTTGCACCTGCATAAAATAATGGATATTAGACATTGTAGTCTTATTGTAGAGTTCAATGATTTTTATCCCAACAAGATAAAAACGCCCCCAGTTATATATGGTATCGCTTTAGAGCAACGGAAATTAAATTTGATCGGATTATACGCGATTGCAGCGCCAGATACGGCGTAGAGTGCATTTTAGGAGAAATATTTTTATTTTCTGAAATTTTGTTTACATTACAAAATATCATTTATAATAATATAAATTAAGTTAAATTTTGAATGAACTATGCCAATCAGAAAATAAATCTCGCTAATAATCTCTTATTATGATACCTATCACCGTAGATGCCAACATTTCTGTTCTCAATCAAAATTTAAATTTGGAATTGCTATATTTTAATAAAGAGAATTTGTTTCGCCGTAATAATTAATGTATGGTAGTTAAATTAATACATCGGTGTGACAATAGAGAAATTGTTGTAATCTAGATTCTCCTTCTCAGACCGAACTTCAGAATAATCAATACATCTAAGAAAGCTAGACTTTGTTCTTTTGAGTTTTTTAAGGTTATGCATAATTTAGTGCTAATGAAACATGCCATTACGAATGCAAATGCGTTTCGCCTCTATAACACCTACCTAATTAACTTTACAAATGAGAATAGCGCGACTATTAAGCCCATATTCCTAGGTCAAAATTGCAAAATGCATAAGAGTTATCATCTGTTTTTAGAAGTTGTTAGGGTAAAATTAACACCACGTTACCTTTTCTAACGTCACACATTGAACACTTGAAGGCTTCGGCGTTATTTCTGTACGTACAAACGCTGCAATCCCAATAATTTTCTTCGAGCACTTTGGATGGCCTCTTGCCTCTCCGAATGGCATTTTTCTTGTCCATTTTAACGCACACTTAACCCTAAATTATGTATCTCACGCGTTAATCATGATATTTTGGAATAAGCACGGGTTTTTCTATCGCACATTACTAAAATATTCATTCTAAGAATCATTATTTATGTTTTACTGTGCACAGAATGTACACCAACAGTCAACACCGCGGAGCGCCATGACAGATTGGTTGTGCGTCGGTAAAACAGAGCTGGCGCCACTGGATTTGGAACTGCTTTATCGACTTTCCCACAGATTAATACTTCAAGCGAGAGGTGCTTGGTACAGAGTAGGTACGTACAGAGTGCTTTTTATACGACTGCCTGAAAAAAGGAGTTAATATTGTTTTCAAGATTCATGTAAGTATGTGAGTTTGTATATTCCACCATAAATTCTACACGCCTGAACCGATTTTGATGAATGAGGTATCGTTAGAATCCTTAGCTTATTCCGTGACATAGGCTCGTAAAAACAGAAAAGTTTACTTCTGTTTTTACTAGCCAATGATTTTCTAGACGATGATTATATAATCATTGTCTAGCTGATGCTTGCGACTTCATCTGCGCTGCGTGGATTTAGTTTTCAAAAATCCCGCGGGAACTCTGATTTTCCGGGGAAGAAATATCCTACATCATTCTCCAGTCTTCAACGATACCCATGCCATCGTCAAAATCACGTCGATTGATGATTTCTATAATTACCAATTTTGATTTTTTCGATTTTTCAGCTGCTCTTTTGGATTTCTCTATTTTAAACAACTACAACAAACAGACTAACGAACAGTAATTGATTTTATATAATATATTATATACTTACTTACTTAGACAATATTAAATAGACTAAACCTTTACTAGACAATATTTTATGCATGTAGGAAATAGGAATAGGTAAATAGTAGGTTCAAATTATACATATTATCTATTACTTGGTAAGTACAGGTAAGTACGCAAAAACATATACTTTATAGAGAAGTAGGTAGGTTGTTATTAAGATGTTAGTTTAGGTTTCCCAAACTTCTTGGCTTCTTAGTACATGTCCTGGTTTTCGAAAAAGTACTACGGCTCACAAAACCATCGTCCATCACAAACCAGATAAAAACCTCATTGAGAAGAAAGCAGGTATACATACTTAGTTCAGACAGTATTATTTCCGACTTATTGGAATTTATTTTTGGGGAACAATCTAGAAAACAAAGAGTAGGCAAGTCAGCTCGTAAAGCACATGCCATTTTATTTTGTGAAAAGCTAGTACTTGTACTTTTGCATGCTACATTTTTGATTTGAGCTATGAAGAAAACAGTAGTTTAAGATGTGAATAAACTCAATGACACACCTTGGATGTAACAAGATGTATGTAAGCAAATAAATAACTAAATCATTGAATATTATGTATTTGTGTCAGTTATTCTCTACGAATTAGAAACCATTACAGATCCACCAACTTATCTGTTCAGGTGATGGGGTCGCTAGTGGAGCGTTTAGAATTACTACATAAGATATTTACGAGGAAATCGGTACTGCATTTTCATTACATTTTCTGGCACTCACACTAGGAAGAACTGACAGCAGCAAAGATCATAAACATTTGGACAGTGGATTTGAGCGGAATGATATCTTAAAATAGCAGCCCTTAGTTCCAATTTTGTCCACCTGAACAGATAAGTTGGTGGCACTGTACGTTAGGTTTTATTTTAGATTTTGTCACAATAGTTGTATTGTAATGTAACCACAGTAATAACCATGAAGATAGCATTCTTTACTACGCTAGAATACTATGTTTATGGTTATGTCTTTCGATGCCTAATGCGAAGGTGATTACTGATATTTGCATGACAAAATTTCAATAATATTTTGCTCCCCGTGTCATTTGTCACTCTAGCAAAAGATCAACGGAGTTTACTGTCCCAGAACCTATGTTTAGTATGAAGTATGGACACATGGAAATTTTCTTCGTTTTGCTTTTTTAATTTTGTACGGCCGGTCGGTGTCCCGATTATTAATCTTTTAATATGGCGACCCTGATACAGGGTCGAGCTGCGTACAAAAAATGTTTTCTGACAAAAACATTTTATAAAAGACGTTCCAGGAAATGTCGACCATTTTTTTTGAAAAGCTTCAAATATCTAAAATTGTTTCTACCTGAGATGTGTTTTTAAGGTGTTTTTGGATCAAGTCAGTTACTTTACTTGCCTAGTTGTCGTTTTTGGACGTTATGCCTCCTGTACCTATGGCAGTTTTGTTACCTACCAAATTATCAGACTTGTCATATTTTTTAAGATTTTTAGGATTAAAAATGAAACACATAAAGGATCACTCTGTTTTCAATAAGTTTGTTCGTGGGTCAAGGCCCTTTTTCTCAGAAACACCTTGAGGTAGTTAGCTAAAATCTATACTAAATACCTACAGAATAGAATAGAATTTAGAATAGAATAGAATTTATTTGCCAGAATGTGGTACAATTATTTGGTCTTAAAGCTATTTGTCCTGACACATTCAATTAATAAATTAGTGTGCAAATTAAGTACAAAGGTCAATGGTCTCTTCGGCTGCTCCACTTCAAAACCTAGTAAGTTTGATTGATAAAATACGGGAGACCAAAAAAACATATTTGTGGTAGCCCTTCTGAACTCTTCAGTATCTGTTGTTCAGTATTTCACCAAGAAATCGGCCCTAAGTAGTTACATTGGCATAAGTACATACTTAGTTAATTAACCAAACCTACCTAAAGTAGTTAAGTAAGTACAAACTCTGTTAAAAATGAAACACTAAAAATAAATCCACAATCCTTCGGTGAATTTAAAATGAAACCTTGTGTTCGAGAGTAAGCGTACACAACATGCATCGGCAGAATAAATAAAATCTCAGCCATTGTTCATTCTGTAGACGAAATATGGAGTTTCGCGCGTTTTCCGCAAAATAGCGGCAACGTGCAAAAGTGCGAGTTTTGTTTTGGCGCGTTTGTCATGTATCTTGATGGGAGGTGCAACTGCGGTAAGCCAAATTTAGTTTTTTACCATCCGTATCTGAACTTGGAACTATGTCTTCTGTGTTTTATCACTGTTTTATTTAGCATAGGCTTTCCATTTAGCTTAGAAATCACATCACATCGCACTAATTTTATAAAGGCGAAGTTTGTATGTGTGTGTCTGAGTGTGTGTGTGTGTGTGTGTGTGTGTGTGTGTGTGTGTGTGTGTGTGTGTGTGTGTGTGTGTGTGTGTGTGTATTTGTTACATCTTATCTTCGCGCCACAACGAATGAACCGATTTGGCTGAAATTTGAAATGGAGGCTACACATAGGCTACGTTTTATCCCGGTAAATTAAAGAATTCCCGCGGGGATTAAAAAAGCTTAATCCACGCGGACGACGTCGCAGGCATCGTCTAGTATATTATAAAAATTATTCAATGAAGGTTCATAATGAATGGATAATTATGTAACTTATGTAAATTCAATGTACAAAATTTTTAGTCAGCGGTATTTTTTTTTAATAAACCTCTACTTAAAGATTATCAGTGTACGATTATCAATTAATTTGTGTTTTACACATAATAATAAAAATCTTGTTTTGAAATCATATTGGATTACTTACTAAAGAAACTTTTATAAAAAAATATTTAACTAGGTAGTTGTCTGATTAAGTAATATTTGACACGTGTAAATATAAATCTGAATGTAATGTGGCAAAAAATTAATCAATCAATAAATCAGAAAGTGACAATACAGTTTTTTTAGACGTCACAAAGAAAAAATACAATTACTTGCAAGAAACAATGATCGAAGTAAACAATATAAAACGCCATTGAAAAACAGTCAGTCAGTGTTCGATCTCTGTCGAAACCAAACGCGTACCGTGCTAAAACATAAAATCGCTGAGTCGGGCCGCGTGACCGCGGCGGTCGTCCCGCGTGCGTCATAATGACTCAGTTACCGCGATTCGGATTGTAATTGTCAAACTCATCATTTTAAAATAAAAATATTGAATAGCAGCAATACTATTAATATTCTCCAGCTATGGCTGAGCAACAAAATATTAAACTCAAAACAGAAAATGAGCGATTTCTTTATGATAAATTTTGCCAAGCGCAGTTGGAAAATGAGAAGCTCTTCAAAGCTCTTGCCAAAAAGGAGGCAGAAAATGAAAAGCTTCAGCTTACCATAAAAGTTATGAACGACAAAATATTGGAGTTAGAAAATCAGGTAAAATATTTATCTAATGAGAAACCAATGGATACATCTACTGGAAAGAAAGAGAGTTCTGGTCCATCTGTCGATTATCACACAGACGAGGAAGAATTAGCAAGAGAAACAGAATGGATACGAGCAAAAAGTAGGAAGAAGAGAAAAATGAGCACCTCGCCCATTCAGAGCAGAGAATCTGAAACGTCGCCTAATGAAGCGAGAAATTATTCTAAGACTAAAAAGGTATTTTCACCACCCCCTATAATAGTTGGCGGAGTAACAGATTATCAGACATTTTATGATATGCTGTCTCAAAACCAAACAGAAGATTCCTTCAGGATTAAAATGATGAATGGGGAAAATGTTAAAATTAACGCGAAGTGTGAAGAATCATACAGAGCAATAATAAAGCTATTAACAGCAAATAACTTACTCTGGCACTCTTACGAAAATAAACAAGATCGGCCTATTAGAGTCATGGCCAAAAAGTTACATTATACGTACAAGCCTGAGAGAATCGTGGAAGACCTAAAAAACAAGGGTCTGAAAATACTAGATGCGGCAAATAAACTACGGTGGAAGAGTAAAGAACCACTAAATATGTTTATGCTCACCTTCGAAAATGGTGAGGACATAAATAAAATATATGATATAAGTTCTGTATTGGGATGTAAGGTGGAAATTCATCCACTTAAGACACCGAAGCTTATCCCCCAATGCAAGAGATGCCAAACATATGGGCATACTCAAAAATACTGTTCAAGAGAACCCAGGTGCGTTAAGTGTACTGGCAAACATCTAACCAGAGACTGTACTAAACCAGCTGATCAGAAACCGAAATGTGTGCATTGTGGTGAGCCCCATCCAGCGAACTACAGAGGATGCATTGTAGCTAAAGAAATACAAAACATCAAGAACAAAACGCAAAAAAAAATATCAACAGCTCAAGATCCACCTATTAAAAAGCATGAGCAACAGGCAGAAAAAAAAGAAAAAAAAGGAGCTGCTCTTAAGAATGCTACTTATGCACAAATAGCATCCCAAAGAATGTCAGCTAAAAACAACGATCAAGATGGCACCCTTGAATCAAAATTGGATAGAATTCTACAACTCATGTCTTCGTTTGATGAAAGACTGCATAAACTAGAAAATGGCAATAGTAAAGCCATTCCTAAAAAGAAACAATGACTAATCAACTTAAGATCATGGCGTGGAACGCAAACGGACTGCTTAAACATCAGCAAGAGCTTCAAGTAGTCCTAGATATAGAAAATATTGACGTGTGTTTGATATCTGAGACTCACTTTACAAATGAATCACACATTAAATTTAAAGGATACAAGGTATATCAAGCACTACATCCTAACAATTCTGCAAGAGGTGGCAGCGCTATTTTAATAAAAGAGCATGTCAGCCACTTCGAAGAAAGTAGGTATGAGACACAGGAAATTCAAGCAGTAGCTGTCAACATTACAACTCATAGGTATTCTGTATCAGTAGTTGCATTATACTGTCCACCTAGACATAACTTGAAGAAAAACCAATATCTTAGCTTTTTAAGACAATATGGAAATAGGTTTATTATTGGAGGTGATTTTAACGCCAAAAATACCTTCTGGGGCTCAAGGCTAACAAATACAAAAGGAAAGGAGCTCTTGGGTGCTATTCAAGAAATGAATTGTGACGTGGTAAGTACTGGTTTGCCGACCTACTGGCCCACTGATCCATCAAAAATCCCAGACTTGATTGATTTCTTTATATGTAAAAATATCTCGCTGAAATATTTAAGTATAGACCAAAAATATGACATGAGCTCTGATCATTCACCCATACTGTTAACATTAAATGAAAAAATTAAATTCAAAGAAAATAACTTGTCTCTAGTGAACAAAAATACAGACTGGAATAGTTTTAAACTAGATTTAGAAGACGTCATAAACCTAAAAGTTCCACTAAAAACACCAGAACAGTTAAATAAGGAACTAGAGAAATTTATAGTAAATATACAACAATCTGCTTGGAAAAATACTCCTATCTTCAGAAAACAGTGCCAGGGAACTATTTACCCAAAACATATAATTTCCCTTATTGATAAAAAAAGAAAACAGAGGAAAAAATGGCATCAAACTAGATCCCCATTGGACAAAAGGTTACTGAATAATTTAACTAAACAAATCAAGAGAGCAATCAGGTCCCACAATGATAACTTGGTGAATGATTATCTCCAAAAATTAACTGGTGATCGAAAATCCAATTACTCTCTTTGGAAAGCCACCAGAAACTTAAAAAGACCCATAACGCAAATTCCACCAATAAAGGAAGATAACGGAAAGTGGGCAATAAACAATATTCAGAAAGCAAAAAGATTTGCTCAGCATTTAGAAAATATATTTCAGCCTAACGAAGGGCATACAGACACTATAGATACAACTGAAGATTTAGAGAAGGATTTTGAAATAAAGCTTACTACTCCAAAAGAAGTGGTGCGAACAATAAAGCTAGAACTAAGTAAAAAGAAATCACCAGGATTTGATCTCATTACAGCAGAAATTTTAATGAACTTACCACGCAAAGCGCTAGTAAAACTTACCACACTTATTAATGCCGCATTTAGGTTAAAATATGTACCCGACTTGTGGAAAGTGGCAGAAGTCATCATGATAGCAAAACCTGGGAAGCCACCTAATGAAACTACGTCATACAGGCCTATTTCCTTATTACCCATAATGTCCAAATTATTTGAAAAGCTTCTACTTAAGAGGCTAAAACCCATTATAAAAGATAAAAAGCTAATTCCAGATCATCAGTTTGGTTTTAGAGAAAAGCACTCGACCATTGATCAAGTCCACAGAATTGTCAATGTGATTGAGAAAACGCTTGAGGAGAAAAAAGTTTGTTCCACTGTTTTTCTAGATGTGGCGCAAGCGTTTGACAAAGTTTGGCATATTGGTCTAATTCACAAACTTAGGCTGATATTGCCTAAAGCACTAGTAGATATTCTTGAATCGTATATAACAGACAGAATGTTCAGAGTCAGACAAGAAGAAGCTTATTCTGATCTGAAAGAAATCAAAGCTGGTGTACCTCAAGGAAGTGTTCTAGGTCCGGTCCTATACCTACTATACACATCCGATATACCAGAGCTAGACAACAGTACTATTGCCACCTTTGCTGATGACACTGCTATTATGGCTGTGGGTGATTCTCATAAGATAGCAGTAAAGAGACTGCAAAATGGAATAAATAAAGTTTACAGTTGGACAAAAAAGTGGAAAATAAAACTCAATGAAACAAAATCAACGCATGTAGATTTCACCAACAAAAAATTACAGTACTGTCCTGTTTTATTGAATAATCAAAAAATACCATATGCTGACACTGCAAAGTATCTAGGAATGACGCTGGATGCAAAATTACGCTGGAAGGCGCACGTTAAAAAGAAAAGAGATGAGCTAGAACTTCGCTATAGAAATCTGCATTGGTTGCTAGGAAGAAATTCCTTGCTATCAATACAAAATAAAGTTCTGCTTTATAAGCAAGTTTTAATGCCTATTTGGGCTTATGGATGCCAGCTCTGGGGCTGCACCAAAAAGAGCAACACAAAAATTATCCAAAGGTTCCAAAATAAAGTATTAAGGAACATTATTAACGCACCCTGGTACATAAGAAATGAATGTATTCACCGGGACCTCAAAGTTGAATACGTGGACAGAGTAATTGCCAAATTTGCTGAAGCCCACGAACATCGGCTTCATCATCACGTTAACGTTGAGGCAATCCAGCTGCTCGACGTAACGCAGTTAGTGAGGAGACTCAAAAGGACAAAACCGCATGAACTAGGTTTGAATTAGTGACTAGTGCATAGTGATTAGTGAATAGTGATAGTGTAGTGTAAAAGCTGCCTCAAAGAACACAAGAACAAAGTGTCTTAAACTGATAAAGAAAGACTAAGATACGTCAGTGGACTACTTCTTAGTATATAAGATATTTTATAAGTTTAGGTTAAAATAAAATTACTCATTAGCCAGTTTAATAGGCTAGATTGTAATTTTAGTGAGTATATATTAGTTAATAGTGTGTACTCATATTATTGAAAAAAAAAAAAAAAAAAAAAAAAAAAAAATTGAAAAACGAGCATTTCACGTTTTCATTGTGCTCTTAGTTTTCTTTGCGCAACAATTACTATTCAAGGCTAATCGAGTAACAAATCATTGTACCAGAACGAAAATCTGACCGTACCCATAGATTACTATAAAACTTGACCCGAATATTTATATCATCATCGAAATAAAGTTACAACTTCAATAATTAAGTTATGTGCAGTAGTTTCTTAAAATTATTTTCAAAAAGTATTCCTAAATTCACATAATAAAATGTAGTATGTAAATATTAACACATAATTATGTATTGAAAATTATTTTAACCTGTTTTATATGGACACACCTGATTTTTTTGGTTCCATCCACGTTGGTAACTATTTCTCGTAACCAGCTACAAAATAAGAAATATACTTAGTCTTTTCGTAACCGCATATTAATCAAGAATATTTTATCCGGGTTCATAAGTAAAATTTCGTCGTTTCGTATCTGGTTACTAATCAAGAATATTTTATCCGGATTCGTAACGGAATAAGACTAATGTCTTTTTGTAACTGGTTACTAATCAAGGTTAATTTCTACCCTCTAAAATGGCAGTATCATAAACGTGCTGAATCGGAACGTATTTTCTTTATCTTTTTGTGGCAGATCAGGGAGCGTTTCATTGCGGATCCACATATATGTAGTCTAAAATGGAAACTCGCTAATCAGCGGGTATGGTTAACAGTTATATTATGGCCATACTTTTGAAGCAGCGTACCGGAAAGCAATTACTCCATGCCACGCCGCGACGATAGCGTGCTAACCAACATGGTTGAAGGTTAGCAGAACCTGCTCGAAACCAGACAGGAAAGTTTGCCATCTTCATTGTCAAGCGTACATGGTTGGACATAGGGCTTTTGTAGAGGTCTACACCTTGTTTTTTGACGCCAGCGTTAAAGTTTCCTGTCGCTCATTTGATGTTGTGTAACCACACAGTGGAAGTTCGTTTTTTTGGTGTGTATTCCAGTACCGTAGGACCCCAATGTTTATGGCTACTCTAACTTCGCAACCCGTGGAGCTGTGTCCATGACTCTTGTTTTTCTACCAATTTCCTCATTTCTGATTTGAACAAGTAGCGAAACTTGGGCAGTGGGCATACTTGTACTATTCTTGAAGCCTATAAATATTTTGAAGCACAAAATTGTAAATGGATTTTTTGAAAAAATATATACTGTGTATATATATATATTTATTTTTTCTTCAATTGTATATTAACTCTTGTAAATAACTGATAAAGATTGAAAAGGCAATTCATCCTATTTTTTTCATAAAATTGAAAAAGTGTAGATACGTTAATCTGACTCTTACACCGCGATCTAGTAACAGCAGATAAAGATTTTATTGTAACTCGGTGTCCGCAGTTGCACGTGCCTCGCACCCCTGTCCCACTTGTTGCTCAACCCGAGACTTATTGTGGCGGGACGCTGCGCGCTGTCACTTGTGCACAGATACAAATGTACCAGCCACTGTACCAGTGCAGTGCATCTAGTCCATTTACAAATACAATAGTGTGCGACGAGCTTTTGTTTTCTTTTTTTTTTTTAATTGCATGCCTAAGGAATTAAGGGCGAAAACACACGTGCAACGATTTACTTTCGGTTTTCGGGTGCCCGCGACTTCGTCCACGTGGAGTTAATCTCTCGAGAATTATTCGATCTTCCAGGATAAAAAGTAGCGTATGCCTATGTCAATCTCGTCCTCAACTATAGTCTATACTGATGCAAAAATCACGTCGATCCGTTGCTCCATGGCAGCTTGATAGATGAAAAAACTAACAAACAAACACACTTTCGAATTTATAATAGGATCTGTCAATGATATCGCTATCTTATTTATGACGTAATCTGAATATTATCTGAATAGGTATATAAAAAGAAAAGGTGACTGACTGACTGATCTATCAAGGCACAGCTCGAACCACTGGACGGATCGGGCTGAAATTTGGCATACAGATAGCTTATATTATGATGTAGGCGTTCGCTAAGAAAGGTTTTTTGAAAATTCACCCCCTAAGGGGATAAAATACGGTACAAATCGAAATTAAAAAGTAGTCTTTCCGACCGAATCTGACCACGGCAGCCAATTTCCATTGGAGATTCTCCACAGAGAATACTACCATCCATCTCCATTCTACCCTGTGATTCTACCTGTCTGGCCATAATATTAGGAGATAAGTGCACTCTGTATTTCCTCCTAAAATGGTTGATGTCTAATAGGTACTATTAACTTGTATAAATACAAATACTCGTATGTACCACCTACCTACTGGGTATCTTCCTATTCAAGTGACAGCTTCGGAAACCTACAAAAACCTATAAACGTGCACAGTACAACTTGTTGCATGCAAAAGAAAAAGGCATAACCTATCTGGCCGGCAACGAGTTACGACCGAAAAAGAATAGCAGAAACTGATTTATATACCACTGTACGGTGTATGAATATGTACTAGATGCTATAGTATCTAAAAGATCGTTTCTTATTTGTAAATTCACAAAACTTACGCTGATAAAAGCTCTCAGATTGACGTCAGAGAACCCAAAAGCGGTCAACTTTGGTGGCTTCTGTGCCCTGAAATCTTTCCTGAAATACAATTTTACAAAGAGCTATTTTTAAATATCACAAAACATGGAAAGTCTTACCTATTCTTTTTTGAAAGAATGAATTTTCGTTTTGTAGTTTGGCAATAAATTTTATTATATTTAGGTACATTTTGAAATAACAACCGTTGACGTGTGCAGATAAGTTTTCTAGCTGATCAACCAAAAGTTTCCCTGCGAATTAAAAATCTCTTCAAATTTTATAGACACATTTGATATATCTACTTGGTAGTGGCCTTTGAAGTCGATTTTTTTTAAGAATTTTTATTATAATTATATCTTATATCCAAAATAGACGTGACCATCGAAATACTTAAAAGAAGAAGAAATATCAAATTTTATCAACTGACGTAATTTAAATATATTTTAAACTAGCGGACCCGACAGACGTTGTCCTGTCTTAACTATGAATATTGAAACTCTTTGACGAAATTGGCAGCACGCATTCTGTCAATGTTATGTCAAACGCCATAAGGTTACATCAAAAAAGTTTGAATTGTAAAAGCGGTTACATTAGAAATAATTTAATATGGTGGTTAATATTTCTTAAATTTTCTAATTTTCCGCGCAATTTTCTTAATTTTTTCTTTCATAAGAACCTTCTCCTAACAATAACAAACACAATAAAAAAAGAATTAGCGAAATCGGTCCAGCCGTTCACGCGTGATGCGCTTACCAACACATTAAGCGATTCATTTTTATATATTAGATTACGTTGCGCGTTGGTTAAGCGGAAATTAAGAAAAAATATTTAAAAATTGTACTTCCTCGTATTTTTAAGGTTTATCTAAATGACTTCTGTTTAATTTTACACATTTAGATCCGTGTTAATTTTTACTGTAATCGTTACTACACTCACTCGACCAAAACTGATGTAAATACACGAACGGCCAATATCGTATGTCGTGCGAATCAAATCGATAAATTAATTAATACCAATAATGGTAATAGTAACTCCACTTTCTTAGTTTGGTAATATTTCAATGCTATTAAGACTAACGGACTTGCTACGCACAGCATATCTGAGCATTGACTAAATGTAACAATTGAAGGTCTTTCTTCTTGTACATCTTATACATATACATCTTATATAACTCCATTCAATGGTAATAGTAACTCCACTTCCTTAGTTTGGTAATATTTTAATGCTGTTAAGATTAACGGACTTGCTACGCACAACATATCTGAGCATTGACTAAATGTAACAATTGAAGGTCTTTCTTCTTGTACATCTTATACATATACATCTTATATAACTCCATTCAACTCCATTGTAGTCTTTTATTTTTATTATTTTGTCGTTTAGTAGCTTCTCATGCCTTTTTAATTGATTTATAAGAATTCTGTTGTCATTGAATTTAAGATCAAAATTTAAATCTTTCATTTCTAATTTACGTATTTCTTCATTGAAATCACATTACATACTTTTTTAATATTATGATGAGGTCTATTAATAGCTTGGAGCTTGCCTAAAAAATGCCAATTGATTCAACAACGTTTTTCCCCGTCTGTATACAAACGTTTTTGAAGTAAAGTAGCTGGTATACCAGCTGCTTGTAGGTATAAACTAGTAAATAGTACCCAATAAAATGCTGTTGAACCAAAAGAAATTCAGAAAGTACACGCAACGCATTTTCAGTTTGGTTATTGGCGTAAGTTTTTTACTTTCTAAAGTAAGGCCGCTGGAACGGAATATAAATTGGAGTCTTTGTAATGATTCGGCGAGGTTGATCGGTTGACCCATTTTTTTGATCAATGGTATCACTTGTCGCTCTATAGAGTATACGAATACTAAAGGAATAGTGTAGATTTCAAGCTTTTATAATATAATAGGTATACTAGCTTTTTCAACCCCCTATCAGGAGGATGTCAGGAGTTGAATTTTCAAAAATCTTTTCTTAACAGATGCCTACGTCATAATAGCTTTCTGTATGCCTTTCAGCCCTTTATTCGTCCAGTGTTTTGAGCTGTACGTTGATACGAGATATATTATACCTACGTAGATCAGTCGATCAATCAGTGACCTTTTCCCTGTATATATTTAAATTCTTGAATTGATGGTTAATTCCCTATTACCATACCTTCTCCTTTTTTAAATATTATTCTAATTATATGTATAATATTTTTATGTCAATCTTCGCGGCATTATGTTAATGTTCGGAGACAAGACAGATGAATTAGTGGCGAAATGAATTAAGTCCGTCCGTCTTTTTGGGTATTAACCTCGTGGATATTTGCCCTATATTCGACCTTGTTGACATTAGATGTTCGATGATACCTCTTTTCCTATTTATGTGGCTAAAGAATTTGAGAATTCTTAGTTGATCAAGCGACCAAAGTCCATATTCAACCCAGCTTAATCTTTAGAGATTTCTCATGCACCACATCTCTGGAGCATAATTTTTCCTACCGCCAACTAGTCTGAGAGTCCATCTCAGTCGCATATAGACAGACCGGGAAGACTAGACGATTTCATCATACGAACCTTCCTGATTTTTTGGTTTTTTAAAAAATTCCGTGTTATGTTTTTCCGATAAGAATAGTCAATTTGTTTATCGTTGCTGCGTGTTTGAGGAACATACTAGCAGCATACCAACAAATAAACACGCTTTCACATTTATAGTACTACTAGCTTTAACCGGCGGCTTCGCTCACGTTAGGTTCGATTTTTTAAACCCCTATTTAACCCTCTTGGGGTTAAAATTTTTAAAAATTCTTTCTTAGCGGATGCCTACGTCCTAATAGCTACCTATATGCCAAATTTCAGCTCGATCGGTCCAGTGGTTAGAGCTGTGCGTTGATAGATCAGTCAGTCAGTCAGTCACCTTTGCCTTTTATATATTTAGAAGTAGGGATTAGGGAAGTAGGATAGTCAAGATGAACTCAATATAATATCGTTGCGTTGCCCAGTCAACAACTAACCCCAATAATACTAAACAGTCACAAACGAATTCAAATTTATAATTACAGTCCACCAAATTGGCGGGTATTCGGTTTTGAAAACTGTTATTATTAATCCGTAAAGTGTTTCCAATATGAAATGAACAGTTTAAACGGTTTTCTAACGTGTAATTTTCTGTAATCATTAATTAGTCACGGTATTGCCAGAATAAGGGGTGGATGTGTGTTTTAAAATACGATAGATTGGTAAAAACAAACTGGTTGTTAAACGAACTAAAAAAAACTGTTTCAAGAAGGAACCGGGTGCCACCGATCCACAGTATTAAGGATTTATAAACTTGTTACTTGTGCCTTATCTAAATAAGAATATCTGTCTATTATATATAATTGAAATTGAAATTATGCAAGGCTTTATGCTGTACCTACTTAGTATATCCATCGATGAAAGTATATCACGATTGGATGATCAAATCATACCTAAATCCTAACCCTCAATAAAACGCGTCTTCAGTTGCCCTTGAAAAGCGTACGCCGTACAGGTCCAAGTTTTTGTCATTCATTGCCAACCCACGTCAAATTTGACACATCCTATATAAAAAGTTCGTACAATAACGTCTAGGACGCACACCGAGACGCACTGTAGGTGAGCGCTAGTTATATGTATGTGTATGCTATACAGGGCGCCCCCTCGCTGCGACGCGTATCGACTATGGGAATTTTGGCCTAGGGCTAGCACTTTATATGCTTAGTAGATAATTTATAATTATGTACCTATCTATTTTTTTATTGATGATAGATTGAAATGATGATGATAAAATCTATATTTTTAAAAATCAATTGCTCTTTGTCAGTCTGGTTAAAACTCAAAAACGGCTGGAACGATTTGAATATTTTTTTTTAAATGTTTTGTTTGCTCTAATACCGGTCGTTCTAATAGGGATGGTTTAAAAATTAAAAAAATTCTATAGTAATCACAACTTCAGATTAATTTTAATATTTGCTGTAGGTCAACCCATTATCGTCTCACTACAGAACGCAGACCTCCTCGCAGAGAAAGGGTTTTTTAATAGGTCATAGTCCACCACGCTGGTGCAATGCGAATTAGTACCTAGACATAACGCACCTTTGACAACATTATGGAGAACTCTTATTACATTATGGAGGAAGGCGTGTAGGATTCCTCCCCTCCTTCGTCTTTAAAGCATATGATATTCAATAATTGCTTAAACGAAAAGTTAGAAGTGCGTGCCCGGTATCGAACCTGTGACTCGAATAGGAGATTTAACCACTAGGTTATCACTGTTCTATAAAAAAAAATTGTATTTCTTTTAATTAAAAGCGCGACACCCCTGTAATTATTTCAGAACACCCCTTGCACGTCGAGCCCCCCGTGTTGGCAAGTGCACGCACACACGCCTACCTACAAACACGCACCAAATTGACAAGCCATAAATTTAAAAGAACCTGTTTTTGGGGTTCTTTACTCATATTATATTTTATTTTAATTAAAACTTCTATCTACAGATGTGCCACCAAGTCGACTGCGGTCAATATTTCGGTAGGTATAAAACAGGGAAATAACAATAAAATATAATAACAGAAACATATAAATTCAACTTTTTGCACATCGCAGACAAGACAAAAAGTCTGTCGTGTGTGCAGACTGGTGCAGACCTTTTATTCTCACTGACAAATATTTTTAACGAATTTTTAATGAAACGGAATTTCGCTGCAAAATGACCTAAGTACCTAGTACATACTACGTACTTATTCATACAAATTCAAAATTATTTTTTCATGTCTTATGAGTTACGATACGTCGAGACTTTTTCTCTTCTCAACAGAATCTGCATTCCGAACCACTGGATCCGAATGCAGATTCTATTGAGAAGAACCAACAAGAAACTCAGTAGTTGCTCTTTTCATAATCGTCTGGTGAATCTAAATTACAGCAATTCACTACAAATTGAATTTTAGATATTGAAATTAAATCTTAGATACACTTTCGCCGTGTTGTTTTTTGCGTAGAAACGATCGTTTTTTTCGTCGACACCGTGCGATACAGATTCGAGGAAAAAAGCGAAAAGCCAACCCGCGCCTGCCGCATGTCAAGCGAGCGACGCACTGCACCGCTACACACGAGGTTCCTGCGGCGGGATCAATCTTAACGTTTATATGTTTTGTGAAAATCTTACAAGGTAATATTAAAACCTGATATAAAATGATGATATGCCCTTCCGACTTCCATTTTTCCAACTAACTATAATATGGGTGTTTTTAAATCAATCATCTTAGGCTCCATTTTCACTTATCATCAGGTGAGATCGCAGTCATGCGCTAGTCTATACATAGTATATTAAAAAAAAATGATATGATAAAATGAGACTCTTGGTGATTTACCAAGGAGGAATCAAAAAAATTTATAGCTTCATGTGATTTACCTACCTAAAAAGTAAAAACATATTTAAGAAACTGCTCTGAAGTGACATATCTGATCTGAGCCAGTCAAAAACTGCATTATTATTATTCAAGAAAACCAAAATCAACGGAATCATAGGAAAAAATTTAAGAATACGACTACAGAGCGCTTCACCCGCCGCTCGCCGCCTTGTAGCCTAAAGTCGATACCTAGTAGGTACACGTGTCCTAGTTAATTCCTAGTACGTTTGTGTTAAACATGGGTTTAAATTTTTTAGTCCCTATGTGTTTCTTTGTTCTTTATAATTAACTTCTTTTTTACAAGACTCTGTTCTCTACAAGAGTAGAGTCTTGACGTAATCTCAAATCTCGTATCCACATTTGCATTCCAAGGTTCTGTACCAGACACTCTGAATTTGTCTAAAAGAGTACTGTTTTCTTTAGAATTGAAGAGATCTGATTGCTTGAAGTTTATGCTTGATGCTTGGTTATTCAAAAAAATATGTTTTAATGTTCTATCTTTCAAAAGCAATAAAATATTTCTGCACTTTCAATTAATAAAATTAAATGATCCTCGACAATAATCTAGCTCATGTGTAGCAGTTTCGTTGCATTCCGTCGCACTCGAGCTCCTGCTGTCATGTGTATGCAAACTTAAATAATTCATTAATCGTCACAATTATGCACCTTATTCACTTACAATAAGTACTACTATAACTAAAAACATTACTTTGTACTTCTTCTATTCACACCAATCCAATGGAACGTATTCGTTCGAAAGTAGCCTTTAGCGCATACGAAATATAACTGTTTGAAGTTGCAGCATTGTAAAAGCTACTTTAAATGCTCGCTATTAAAGAACATTTCCTATTAAATCCTAGTACGGGACTTTATTAAAACAATATAAATTACAGTTAATAGATGTGATTTTGGACTTTATTCTTATCATATTAAAGTTGTATTGAAGTGTATAAGTATGATTGTAAATTAACCCTTGAAATCGGCATCATACCGTTTTCTTTATCACATTGAAATAGTCTCACGTATATGGCTAACTTGAAGATAGTGACCTAAATAAATGTAAGTAGTCCCTACCTGCTTTAGGTCTGCATAGAAACTGTTAAGGTTCCTACTTCATAGCGGCAGGTAAAAAAAACATCTGATTTCTTTGGTTTTCCGGAATAAATGTAGTCTTCGGTTTGGCTCTTGTTCGGTTCTCGTCGGGTAACTGCCCTCGGCTACTGATTCGCTGCAGAGTATTGCCCACCCGCGCTATTACTTCGTTTTCTTTTCATAGCGTTATTTTCTACTTTCTTTTTGCTCTTCTTCTAATGGTCGTACCGGGATGTTGAACAGCCTTCCTTAAAAATTCAGCTAACAAATGTAAAAGTATTTTTTTCAAATCCGACTGGTGTTTAGTTCCGGAGATTAGTACATTCATACAAACAAACAATCTCTTCCGCTTTATTATATTAGTACATATTAATATGAGGCGGCTAGAGGCTCCAGTGTGTACTGAACTACGCATGTATGGGGCGTACTCAAAGCAATTGCCTCTTTGATTTTTAATACTCAAAGAATTGCCTCCATAAAACTTCTTACTTATAATTATACCAATCAACTTGACTACTGACAGCTAAGAGAATTTGGAAGCAAAATACATATTTTTCAACGCATCAAAGTTCAAAAGGAATAAAAAACACATATTTTATTATTCCTTTTTGTCACTGGAACCTAGTAATTAATTCTGTTTGACTCGTCAACCTTAAAATATAATAAAAACCGGTCTTTTTTACATTGGCTCTCCAGAGTTCTAAAGGACCGATACTGATTTACTGTCACAAAATATTATTCCGTGAACCTTAAAATATGAAGTTAAACTCCAAAGAAGATTTCGATGAATCCATAGAGCTAACAAAAAAAGCGTTCATGATATCGGGCTTTGAAATTGGAGAGCCGAAATACATGTTCATACAGTGGTTATACTATTTTAATCTAATATGGCTTTATACTGATGTGTTTGGAGAGTTTTCTTGGTTGGTCGAAGGGATGAATGTGGGTAAAAGTTTGGACGAACTATCCATGGTGGCGCCTTGTTCGACGATCTGTTTGTTGTCTACTGCGAAAATTTTGCCTTTTTTCCTCAACAAACAAACTTTTCAAAACGCTGTGCATAAGTTGAGAACTATTCACCCGGAGGAGGAAGGAGATTCCGGAAACTTCGAGAGAAAAATTGTCATCGAGTCGCAGAAATTTTTAAAGTCTGTCGTCACATTCTTCTTTCTCGCCGCTGTGGTAGTGGTCTTTATGTTTTCGTGCGAACCCTTCATGTTGATGGGATACGAATATTATAACACTGGAGTTCTAGAGTTGAAGTTGCCTTTCCTGATAAAATACTTCTTCGACGCTTACGCTAATACCACAATATGGTGTCTCATTTATTTTCATCAGTTTTGGTCTAGTAAGTAAACTTCTTCTTTCTTCGTTAGGGTAAGCCGTAAGAGCTTGTCGATTAGTAAAAAGTTTGAATACCCTGTTTAAGAAGAAGAATAAAAAATACAGAGCATTCAATCACAGCGTTCTCACCGCTTTGTGGTGAGAACGCCTCTCCAAATGGAAAGATGAACTGCTCCAAATGGAATGATAAACAGACAGACAGAAGTAAACGTATGGAGTAGTAATTTAGGTATCTTATTAATTCTTCTGAAATTACCCATTGCCCACGAGCAATCATTCGTCCAAGTGGGTTTTTTAAAAATCCCGCCGGAACCGCCCGTTGGTTTCTGTGCGACTGAAGACAAAAAATACACTTTTGCATTTAAAATATACTAATTTTAAAAATGCAAAAGTCTGTTTTTTGTAGCAGGTAGGATTGACATTTTCTCCTCTCCTTTTTGATGTTTTTTAACCCGTGCTTGACTTGCAGAACTCCTTTTCCAGGATAAAAATTAGCCTCTGTCACTCTGCCGATCCTCAACCTAATCAAAATCCTTATCACGTCGATTCACGCCCCGAGTGAACAGATTTCGCTGAAATTTATAATGGAGATAGCTCATATCCAGGATTAACACTTAGACTACATTTTATCCCAGAAAATTAAAGAGTTCGAGCGGAAATCAAAAAATTAACACACGCGGACGAAGTCGCAGACTTGCTAGTTTATAATATTAGTAAGGATTGACTTGAAGAATTACATATTTTTATTGTGGGGTGATACGGGACTCTTTCTGTGCGACTCGCAATTATAGAACTTCTTCTTCTTGGAATAAGTTCTATAATTTTGCCAAAAATTAATTAATAATAGTAATTTTGGCAAAATTATTGAACGTTGTCTTGTTTTTCAGCCGTGATCGTGTGCGTGAACCTGTTCGCCGCCGACACTTTGTTTTATACTTTCTGCACGTATCTGAGGATGCACTTCCGGATCCTTGCGCATCAGTTTGAGAACGTTGTAAGCCCGTCTCGCGGAGAGACCAGGGTCAATATGCGCAGATGTGTCAAAAGGCACCAAGAGTTGATTGAGTTAGTTGATCCACTTGTTTTTTTTATTAGGCTTATTCTATTCCATTCTTCTGCTCAGGCGTTTGAAGATCGTTGCCCCATTTCCTACTTGATTAAATGGTCTTACAAACTTTCACAGACAGGTGTGATTGATTTGAAATTTGGTGTAGGTACTGTTACTTCGGATTATTTCCAAGACATGGTAACTTTGAGCTGATGCTGCAACAAGTAGTCTGTGGGATAGCCTAACCCTCAGCAACTTACAGCAGATATAGTGTTTTTAGGCTCATTAGAATAAGTAGGTGTAAGATAGTTGATGATCGAGGGTCAAGAAGGAGTATCTGATGATGAACCAGAGAACTGGGTACCAGTATATCATACATGGTCCGGCTATAGTATCCAGATTTCAGGGGTGTCTGAAATTTTTAACCTACACTTGTTGTGAGATGGGTCAGTCAAATGTTTAAGCTATTGCATAGCTTCTATCGCGGGCCTTGAGCGTGGAGACCGAATCCAGAAATTCCGTAACGAAAATAACCTGACACGGGACTCCTCTCACCGCTAGATGGCGTTGATAAAAAATGCTATGCAATAGCTTTACCGTGGCAGTCCCCGAGTGCCACACGTCTTTTTTATTTTTAGATTGGTGAATCTTCTGGAGATATTGTATTCAAAGTCGACACTTTTCAATATAATAAGCAGTTCTGTTTTGTTATGCTTAAGTGGATTCAACATAACGGTAGGTACCTTAGGTAACTATCAATCAATCGTGTCAATATTCCATCGGTTGAAGATATGGATATGGAACTTCAAGGTCGCAGGTTCGGTCCTCACCCCTTTGCACTATATTTAACTGTCGATTGCAGAACCTTATGATCCATGAGTGGGTACGACTATAGTGCAACGGGTAGGGCTCGAACCTGCGAGTTGCGACCTTTCAGTTTTCAGTCCGCGCCTTTAACCGTTGGGCTATTGAGGTTTTCCTTACGGTATCCCTTACTCCCTGTACTTTTTTGGCAGGTGGTACAAAAGACCAGCGCTGTGGTGACGTTCGCCCCTTTCCTGGTGATGAGTCTGACTCAGGTATTCCTCATTTGCTTCTTCGGCGATCTTCTCATGGCATCAGTGAGTATTTTCATTTATTCTTTATGGTTCACACAGAAAAGGACATACATATGGACCATACAGAAAAAATCTGTATGGTCAAACATGCAGTTAAAAGCTAAACACCGCTTACCTTCTCGACCAAGCAAAAAAGCCAAGATCCTAAGCAAGCAATGCCACCACTCACATGCACCACCACACAAGACTTTTATACTACTCTCGACGCACGTTTCGCCCTGACACCGGAGCATCCTCAGGAGATATCGACTTTACAATACAGCATTGTTTTCTGTTTGCGGATTACGAGTATAGCAAAATAACTCTAACCTTTTCTTGCTAAATTTTTAGAGTATCAAAATAAGTGACGCAGTGTACAGCTGTCGCTGGTATGACGCGGAACCCGCTATCAGGAGGAGTGTCCTCATTATTATAATCAGGTAAGTAAGTACTTAGCTTTCTTTTGATTCGCGAATCGCTTCCAGTTTTCGCGAGTTCCGAAGCTGAAGTGGAAATGGGCGGGGCACATAGTTCGAAGAGCTGATAGTCGATGGGGTCCCAAGATGTTGGAGTGGCGGCCCCGCACCGGGAAGCGCAGTGTTGGCAGACCCCCGCACGAGGTGGGCCGACGGCTTCAAACGAGTCGCAGGGAGCCGCTGGATTCAGGCGGCGCAAGACCGAGGCCTGTGGAGGTCCATGCAAGAGACCTATGTCCAGCAGTGGACGTCTATAAGTTGATAAAAAAGAAGAAGACCAGTTTTCTGCTCCATCATCAGATCCTCGAAGGATAGATTAGTTCGTCAATTGTTTATTTCAAAACACATGTTTTCTATTTTAGTACCAAATGAAATTAATTATAGTATATTTTATAATTTAGATCTCAAAAACCTTGCAAAGTGACTGCAGCTAACTTCGCAGATCTCAATTTGACTGCCTTCACCACGGTTAGTATAGATTTTGAATTTTAAATATAGGTAAGTAGGTATGTATATTAAAATTATAAATGCGAAAGTTTATCAATCACGCCGCAACGCCTGAACCGATTTGGCTGAAATTGGGCACAATACTTTTTATTCCGGGAAATAAGAGAGTTCCCGCGGGAATGAAAAACCTTACTCAATGCGAATGAAGTCGTGGGCATCAACTAGTAATATTATAAGCGCGAAAGTTTGTAAGTATGATCTTTGGTATGGATGGATGATGAATGGATGTTTGTTACTCTTTCACGCAAAAACTACTGGACAAATTTGGAATGGAGATAGTTCATACCCTGGATTAAAACATAGGCTACATTTTATCCCGGGAAATCAAAGAGTTCCCGCGGAAATCAAAAACCTTAATCCACGCGAACGAAGTCGCAGGCATCATCTAGTAGGTATAATTATAATCTGTAGAGCCTACTACTGAAAAAAAAATATAATTTTATTATTAGCACAGAGTAAGAATAGTATGGATATTCTCATTTTATTGGTATTTCCTACAGCAGTTGACTCTTGATTCAACTGAATAGAGGCGTAACGTTTCACGCTTGTTTATTTTTAGAGGTGATTCAGAGGAATGTTGCCTTAATTGAACTGGAGACGTAATTCTAGACTGCGCTGGGTTCAGTTAACTCCACATGTACCTACCTACCTACCTACCTACAGCTACCTAACTACCTCTCTCCCTCCCTCGAATTCTCCTCATGGCTGAATGGCGGTCGGCTCTTCTTTCCACTAAGCACTTATTAATGGTAGAGGTTTTCACAAGACCACAAGGCGGTGGGCTCCTTGTACCAATAAATATACAACTATACAGTTTTTTATGGCATTTTTTAGTTTTTTTATTGCATTTTTTATCAATAAGTCCCTATACAATTATACAGTTTTTTATTGCATTTTTAGGTAGGTATTTTTTTTTTTATAAAATCGAGGTCATGGTTCGTAAAACCTTGCTAAAACCGCACAAACCGCTAGCAGAATAACATCCTGATATCTAAGTACATATACATATAATAGTATTTACCTTTTAAGTAAGTAAGTAATTATATTCTTACGTAATATTAAATGTTGTTTCAGATCCTCAGCAGATCCTGGTCATGTTTTGCTCTGCTGAAAACTATGTATAATTAATTCAAATTGCCTTTATTTTCCCACAGAACATCAATGTATGTACACTTTTGTATATCGATGCCACAGATTTATTTTAATGCAGAATAGATATACCTACATACTTACAATTATTATTAGTAAACGAGCACTGCAGATGTCTAGTGAAAAACTTATGGGCGTCGTTTTAAAAACAAAGCACAGCTTCAGTTTTTATTAGAGGTTTTTAAAATCCCGCGGGAACTCCAGTTCCTCAACTACACTTACCCATCCAAAAAACCACGCCAAACCAACAAACAAACCTGGTTTGTCCTTCAATAACGCTATAACAGAGCCACGGATCGACGTGATTTTTTGCATGGGTATAGTCGAGGGAGAGTGTCATAGGCTACTTTTCATCCCGGAAAATCAGAGTTCCTGCGGGATTTTAAAAACTAGATCCACGCGGACGAAGTCGCGGGCATGAGCTAGTTTAATATAATAATAATAAACAAAAAAATGTTAGAGTTATTTTGCTGTAATCCGCCAACAGAAAAAAATCTGTATGGTCAAACATGCAGTTATAAGCTAAGCACCGCTTACCTCCCCAACCAAGCAATAAAGCAAAGTTCCCAAGCAAGCAATGCCACCACCACTCACATGCACCACCACACAAGACTTTAATACGATGCGATGCGAAACGGGGCGAAACGTGCGTCGAGAGTAGTATTAAAGTCTTGTGTGGTGGTGCATGTGAGTGGTGGTGGCATTGCTTGCTTGGGAACTTTGCTTTATTGCTTGGTTGGGGAGGTAAGCGGTGCTTAGCTTATAACTGCATGTTTGACCATACAGATTTTTTCTGTTGGCGGATTACAGCAAAATAACTCTAACATTTTTTTGTTAATCATGAACTTCCGCAAAGTAACGCCTGACTCTATCCAATATATAATAATAATGTTTTCCTGACCAAATTTCAACCTCAATGACTAATTTCAATTTAGTACCTACATAATTAGTGTGTGTGTCTAAAATCTCACCGATCGGATAATGCTTCGATTTGATTGGCGCGAAATGAAAATCTAGTTGCCTATCAATTCTGCCCGCTCTCATTTCTATCTTCCTTTGATTTCTATACGGAACAAAAGATTATTAAAAACAATGGATACTAATTAAAAACAATAAAAAAAAAATTAAAGCTTGTTCCCTTTAACATGGTGTTGATAAAATAAAATATTGCAGTAATAATTATGCCTTTTCCAAACCATTCCTTGGATATTTACCCGCTTATTGTTTTCCTAAAGTAGGATAATACCATAAAAGTAACAGCTAAACATGTCCGATGTCCGACAAAGGACGTAACCATAAAGAGAGAAATAGAAAGCTAGTCTCTCTCTCTTTGATCCCACCGCCATGGCATCAATGGCGCACAGCTTTAAAATTTTAAAGCCTGGAGCAAAAAAATCATTTTAATATTTGCCATTCCTTGCTTGAAGCGTATATAATTAGGGTTGTCACTTGTCAGATATCGGAGAATTTTCGGATTTAAATTTTTATAATTTAAAGGGTTTAAACCCGGTGCGTCGATTCTCTAAAAATGATTGCATCAGTGTAGCGATCGCAATGGCCTCTGATTGGCTGAATTTGTGGCATTCTTGTCGCATCAATGCATTTTAACCAACAGCGGGAGGGTACCAGCCAATCAAGGATCATTGCGATTGTTACACTAATGCAATCATTTTTGGAGAATCCACACACTGCTTTCTAGTTAAATTAAATTTTACAACTATTAAAAATACACGGTGTAAAAATACGAGTTGACCACTGACAGACAAGCTGAGTTGACAACCCTAGCTGTTGGGGTCCCTTCAATATCCCGTTAGGGTCTAAGCCATAGCGACGATAGAAAACTTGTTTGTCATACTGGTATTCAAGCCCTTATAGTAACTGCGTGGCCAAAAAAAACTAACACGCATTCAGGCTTTCGGGGAACAGTGGTCAACATCAAATCAAAACGTAGCTATGTTCTGAACAATCAAAAAGATTGGCAAGTAATGTGCCAAGTAGATAATAACTTGCTAACTATTAAATGGTAAAAAAAGACGTGTGGCACTCGGGGACTGCCGCGGTAAAGATATTGCATAGCATTTTTTATCAACGCCATCTAGCGGTGAGAGGAGTCCCGACTCCCGTGTCAGGTTATATTCGTTACAGAATTTCTGGATTCGGGCTCCACGCTCAAGGCCCGCGATAGAAGCTATGCAATAGATTAAAAGTGTTTTCTAGAAGTTTCTAGCATAAAGGCATAAGCGACGTGCAAAGCATAGCGTATAGCACGTTCTTACTGCACGACTGACAATGAAACCCTGCTACAAGTGGAAAACCAAACCTAAGAACATCGCAAGCGCCTGGCTACGTTCGCCGGTAACGCGTTTTAAGTTTTAACCGACTTAAAAAAGGAGGAGGTTCTTAATTCGTCGGAATCTTTTTTTCTTGTACCCTGTAGCCATTATGCAGTTAATTAAAATAGGCACCTAGGTAGTTAGTACTACCTGCTTTGTAATGCACAATTATTATTTACTTTCCAGAGATTGCATCGCTCGTCTGAGACAAAAGTGTTTATATCGCGAGTCTAGCTCATTGTTTTAGCTCTCTGAGAAACTTAATAGGACATTCACACGCGTGGCGTGAACACGCTCAACTCGATAAGCAAATAATAAGGGGAAACAAAAAATCTACTGCATTTTACGCAAGCGACGGGTACCTGCTTCCGCGTACGACAATAATGCAATGGATTGGAATTGAATCTGCGACCTTTCAGTTTTCAGTCTGTACTAACCGTTGCGCTATTGAGACGACCTCCCTGGCGCAGTGGTGAGCTGTGGTTTTATAACTTGGAGGTCTCGGGTTCGATTCCCGGCGGGGGCAATTTGGGAATTTATAATTTCTAAATTGTCTCTGGTCTGGTCTGGTGGGAGGCTTTAGCCGTGGCTAGTTACCACCCTACCGTCAAAGACGTGCCGCCAAGCGATTTAGCGTTCCGGCACGATGGCGTGTAGAAACCGATTAGGGGTATGAGTACACTGCCATACCCCTTCCAAGCTAGCCCGCTACCAACTTAGACTGCATCATCACTTACCATCAGGTGAGATCGCAGTCAAGGATTATCTTGTCATCGAATAAAAAATAAAAAAAGACGTGTGGCACTCGGGGACTGCCGTGGTAAAGCTATTGCTTAGCATTTTTTATCAACGCCATCTAGCGGTGAGAGGAGTCCCGTGTCAGGTTATTTTCGTTACGGAATTTCTGGATTCGGTCTCCACGCTCAAGGCCCGCGATAAAAGCTATGCAATAGCTTAAAAAAAACACTCGTAATTGCGTAGGTAGGTACTTCAGTGATCGTGTAGTTTGGAATCCCCTTTATTACCACACATACCTACATTATATCAGAATCGAGTTGACGCGATGCTGCCATCCCCACGTCACTGATAGCCGAGGTCTTTGCCCATTGTGATTGCCACGCGCAACACGGGCGACTTTGTATTCAACTAGCTTTTGCCCGCGGCTTCGCTCACGTTAAGCTGCATTTTTTAAACCGCTATTTTAACCCCTTAGGGGTTAACTGTTCGAAAATCCTTTCTTAGCGGATGCCTAAGTCGTAATAACTATCTGTATGCCTTTCAGTCCGATCCGTCCAGTGGTTTGAGCTATGCGTTGATAGATCAGTCAGTCAGTCACTTTTGCCTTTTATATATTTAGAAGACTAGCGGACGCCGGCGACTTTGTCCGCTTTTTCAATTCACAATCGACAGTTCCTAAATCTCCACAGAAATAGTATAGCTGATACCCGCGACTTCGTACGCGTGGATTTAGGTTTTTTGGAGTCCCGCGGGAACTCTTTTATTTTCCAAGATAAAAAGTACATAGTCTATAATCTAACTCTGTGCCCAGCCAAATCGGTTTAGTCGTTGCAGCGTTGAAACAAACATTCATACATCCATCCAAACTTTCGCATTTATAATATTAATAGGATAATAGGATTAATAGGACTACATACTTACCCACTATGTATTGCAACGAAGATCGATATAATATAATGTATTGTTGAAAACACATTGCGTCACATGCTAGGCCTGGCTGTATCAGGACGTTATCAGGACATTGACCTATTGATGATGACCCCTAGGTACCTACATATAGGATACACATGAATAAATTTTAAGGAAATTACTTACTTAATAAGTAGAGACGTACTTATATCAATAGGTAGGTACATCATGCATTTTAATATTATTGATTACTGAAACGCCAAAGGGTCATAGTTTTATGGTTGACTTTGGTCTTTTATTAGGGAGATCCTAGGGTCGAATCCCAATTCCCAAGCATGCACCTCTGAGTAGGCATTCGGATGCTTATTTTATCTACTTATTATGTACCTATTTAAGTATAATGTTTATACAACAGCTTTCACTTTCGGCATTTGTTATAACAACATATTAATAACAAATAATCTTTTGAAATAATTCTTTACTCTGCACTAAAATAATTTTATTATTTTTTTATCGTTTTTCCGCGCTACATTTGAGCGATTTTTGGGCCGCGAGCATGTGTCCCGCTTACACTAATGCGTAATGGTATATAGCTGTCTCGATCGCACACATGACACATACCTTTCGTTTGTGTCGCACCGTATGCGTACTGCCCGAAATGCGAGAGTGAGACAGCGGTATATAGATTAGTATTAGAGGGAGCGAGACATAATGTATCAAATGACTCAAAATACCTGCTCGTCAAAGACTAATTTTACTGCACAGTTAGTAAAATTCAAACAAAGCTGTAACAATAGAAATCAATAAAAAATATTTTTCATTGTATTGTAGGTTAAACTCAAAGAAAGATTTGTGAAATAAAGAGAAGCTGTAAAATTTCTCTTTTACGGAAAGTAGAAAGTCGTGGGAATGAAAATAAAGATAAGGTTATTTTTTACTGATCAAGAAGATGAGATTCTTTTTCAATATGTTGCCAGGCCCAGACCTTAGAGATTCTACCTTAAATAACTAAGTCTACGTACCTATATATTTTTTTAATTAAAATAGGAAGGTCAGCCTGTCATTTACATTTCTTTTCAGTTTTTATTTTGAGCATTGTTAATTACTAATTTTAACTGAGATCTTTAGAGCATGCCTGACCATGCTCTGATTTAACTCGAACTTGAGACAGAATTAAAGGGAGATACAAAATATATGTCCTTACATAATTATCTGCCTCGTTTTAAATCAAGATAACTGAGCAAGAGTGTGATATAAATACAGGACAGGTCTAAATCTAGAGCTATCCTTTTCTGTAGGAAGGAACAAGAAAGGGATAGAACGAGTTTTAGACCTGTCAATTTAGTTTAGAGATTGTGCACGTACAAAAGAATTAGTTATAGTATCTCTACCTATAAACTATATTTAGTTATATATTATACTTAGTCATGAACGCCACTGGAATTTGGCCAATTCATGTGCAAAAACTAAGTTTCTTGGCAAAAGCAGCCTGACTAGTTTTCGTTTATTTTTTCATTTTAAAAAGAATATTATTAACTATGCTGAACATGACTAATATTTCCGTTTCCTTCCAACTAATCGTAAACTACTTGTGCTAGCATAAGCACGAAAATAGAGGGTAGAATTCAAAGAAACAACTTTTCAGTTTTCAGTCCGCACCTTTCCGTTGCATTGAGGCTGTAATTAGGTTAGGTATTTGAAGTTTTAACAGTAAAAAGAGCAATAAATATAAATCTTATTAAATATGAAAACGGAACATCGCGTGCAACGAGCATTTCGACGGCTAATTCCAAAGCATTTGTCGTTTAACCAGTTAATTAACTAGATGCGTTGCTAGTTTACCTATTTAACAGGCTGCGGAGGTCACATTCCATAACTTATGCCAACAGAAACTGGATACTGTGTGCTTATGGTACTTTTATGATGCTTAGACCAACACATGAAAGTGATACTTCGTTTATGGACCATCATTTCTTGGATAAATTCAACATAACGACGGCGCTGATGTACCTAATTCACGTTTTTAACTGTTGACGATGTTGGTTGAACCTACCTAGTAGGTACCTACTTCAGAACTTAATCTTCCCGCTTTGTGTGTGCTTGTGTGTGTTGCATCGTAGCAGCCGAACGGATGAACCGATTTTGATTTTCTTTTTAAGCTATTGCATAGCTTCTATCGCGGGCCTTGAGCGTGGAGACCGAATCCAGAAATTCCGTAACGAAAATAACCTGACACGGGACTCCTCTCACCGCTAGATGGCGTTGATAAAAAATGCTATGCAATAGCTTTACCGCGGCAGTCCCCGAGTGCCACACGTCTTTTTTTTTTTGGTTTGAAAGATGAAAATTAGTAAAAGTAGTTTTAGCTATGTTTGATGAAAATTTTATTTCACATGTCGGGGGTATTTTCATTTTTAAAACACTTGTGACGGATGTAATTACTCTCAATAGGCGCTAGAAAAACTTTAAAATATAGTCAAGTTCCTTCCGTTTTATTCAAAAATTAATCAGAAATGGGATAACGCCAATAACGCGATAAGCACCGACTATGTTACGCAACTCTTTAGTACAGATCTTCGGAAAAGGAAATCTCCAATAGATAGGAGTAGTAATACGATCAACTGTAATAGAACAGCAATTTTGCAACATCCTAGGACATGATATGAAGCTATATGTATTTGGCTTCAAAAGACAGCTTATCGTACAATATAAGCCGTTAGTTATTATACTTATAGTACGTTTATCTCACGAAGTTACGGGCGCTTTACTTGTGGTTACGTCATGTACATGCGCATTGCGTAAGTGTGCGTGCCTATCAGGAGCATAGGTGGGAGAGGTTAGGCGTGAGCAAGCTCTCGTTCATACTTATACAGATACGACACACACACAACCATGAACCACACACCGTCGTGAATTGCAAGAACTAGGATTCAAAGCCGTACCTAACTACATACCTACATAGGATAGTTTAATCTTTTACACAGGGGTGACAATTCTTTCCCAATTTTAAACGACTGTATATATTGTGCTTGACTTAGATAATACTTGATAATAAGTACCTGTACTTGCCTTAGATAACAATCACCTCAGTTAGCGCTACCCAACCCTATTGTTACTTTAACGGTAAAATTTCCAGCTTTTATATTAAAAAACGAAACATTGCGTGTAGCATTTGTCATTTAGCCAGTAAATTAACTAGGTAAGTACCAGTCTCTAAAACTAGGTCAAATTCCACGTTATAACATATAAACCATAACTAGGTAATATTTTATGTTTACCTTTTTTGTATTTATATTATATTATCGTGGTAATGAATTCATTTGCTAGTATTTTTAACCGACTTCACTTCCGTTCTTAATTCGTTGGAACTTTTTTTTTTCTTTTTTTATGTAGATATATTCTTCGATTTCTCGATGACACCTGGACCGATTTGGAAAATTCTTTTTTTGTTTGAAAGGGGTAGGTACTTCTCGGGTAGTCCCATGGCCATCAGGTCAGGAACTGATGATGGAATCCTGGAGAAATCGAGGGAACTCTTCCAATTTTTTAGGCTCAATTGATATATTTTGTAGTGGCGTTTGAGGTCGGTTTTGTAAAAAGAATTTTTACGTTTATATTATATAAATATCGTGTCCCAATAACTGATCCACGCCTCATATGACCAAAAAGCTGGCACATTTTGGTCATAACCTTTTGGGCAAACCCAACGGCTAAGCCTCACTGTTCAACGAGGGAATAGCGCCAGTTTTGGGCACCATGTCTATTAACGACCATTTGGACGGCGTGTATTTTTTGTAAATATAATAATTAGTAGTAGTTTTAATGTATTTAAGTTGTTTATTTTTTATATTATTCATCTTTATGGTAACTAACCTTTGTTACAAATATAAAAATACCTACTAATATTTTATTACTTCCATATTTAATAGGTAATTAACTACCTACCTATGTATTGTTTATTTATTTGTATATTTCATGCTACATTTCTGTAGCCAAAACTGTTGACACAGGTTGGTATCGTATCTTATCTCGCATACTGATAACGAATTTACTGATTAAATCTATAGGATAGATGATGATATTTTGTGCTTATCAAGTTTCTTCTGTTCAAGTGATTTAAATTTAATTTACTTTTAAAAATAAATTAAATTTAAATTACTTGAACAGGTACCAAAGGTACACAATTAATTGTATACCTACGAAAGCCACATACTCACTCCAGTGACTTAGCTTTTTAAATGAGAATTAAAAAAAAAAGATTATTATGAAAAACATTCCCACAGAGGTGATCCAACAGCATATTTTAAAGTACTGATTTTCTTGTCTTTGGAATTTAAATATGGAACAGAGAACGGGCAAATACCTAATTTCATTTCTAGCCCTAAAACTGTGAATCTGTGAACCAGCGTCTCCCAATATAATTTCATCATTTACCTTTAGTTACTGAGGTACAAAGACTACATTCACGATTAACTAAATCACTTAAACACTATTAAAAACACAAAAATATTAAGCTCATATACCAATTGGCAGTTTGCACGTAATATAAGCCTGAAATACTTTATGTAAATCTATTTAGTACACTATAAAACTTTACATTCCTAGAAACATCAAGTTCCACGTTTTTCGCTCATAACTCAAAAACGCTTGGCAGAAATGTGCTGTGATTGTGCTGATCATATTGCTAAGGTTCCTTGCGTTCATTTTACATATCCCAATTATCAAAATTCTTCAGTTTTAACTACTTTTATCAATAACGTAGTGTATATATAGTTTGTGTAAGTAATCTTAGCGAAAGCAGCAATATTCATTTTGACGTCACCTATAACATGTTTATTGTCCGCTACATCACATTATACTAATATAAACGTAAAAATTCTTTTTACAAAACCGATTTCAAACACCATTGCAAAGTATCCTGACCTGATGACAATGGATGGTTTCATTGTCATTAGGTCAGGATCTGAAAGTACCTGGAAAGTGTACCCTTTTACACAAAAAAAAAAGAATTTTTCAAATCGATCCAGGCGTCTTCGAGTAATCGGAAAACATACATAAAAATACATAATTAAAAAAAATCCGACGAATTGAGAACCTCCTCTTTTTTTGGAAGTCGGTCAAAAAAACCACCCAGATTACCCAGAAAAGGTGTATAACTCAGTATAATATGCAGCATCATATTCATACTAGTATTATAGAGGTCAATGATAACATACGACATTTATCTTTTTAGTCATATGATACGAATGTTATTATCATTACTTCTAAGAACTTTGCTTCTTATTCGTTAAGTACCTAAGAGGAAAAGGTGAAATAAAATATCTTATTAATTTGCAACTTAAACGATGACTTTTAATACATTTTACCTATATTACATTCGTTTTGTACAGAAAACAACTTATCATTTGAAAAAAATATCTTAATATTCTCAATTCGACCATGTGCTTATTCATAAGAAATTCAAAAAACATCAATAATATAAAATACACAAAATTACGTATAAATCGAGATCGTGGCAATGAGTACCAATCTTTTGTAAAATCTATATTTATGACCAGATTTGTTTACTTTGTTCAAAATGTATTAACAAATGAAGACTTGTTTCAAAAATCACCAAAAACATCTAAAAAAACTATTTTACCAAGAACTCTCCCGTATCTAATTAAAATATGTAAAATACTTCTCCTGTTATGTCCAAAATAGTGTTTTACTTTTAATGAGAAAGTTATTTTGAAAGACAACATGGGTTTTTAGGTGTACAAAAGGTTGTTTTTAAAGAAGTCTAAAAAGTTCTGAAAGCGAATTTCTCATATGATATAATGTACGAAAGCGGATATGAGACACAAAAGTTGAAGCAAATACCTACAAGATGGCGTCACTATCTTTTTTTTTTGTGAAATGATAAAATATGACAAAGGTAACATTGTGGATTTTGAAATCACGTCTTCTTTTGCTATGCTAATTTTAAATCTTTCCACACAAAATAATAACTTACACTCATGGGAATAACTAACTATATAACTGCTTAATTAGGCAGGTATGTGTTGAGATTTGTTTCTTGGAAACATTGACATCACTCTAAAATCTGTGATTGAATTATATGTCAATGCTTGGAAACTTGGAGTATAAATGTGGCAAAAACCTCTAATTTGCGTTTTTTTAAATTGTGTGACAATTTTATACTATTTGATCTGTGTTCAACACGCCATAAGATGGTAAAAATCTATAAGTAACTTGTATGATAGTATAATTTATCATGGTTCTTATTTATTGCTATTTTTGATGCTGTTGGACAGTGAGCAGTTTATTTATATGTCACGTAACTGTTATTTCTATTTGATAATAACTTCGTCGATTACACAAATCTGCCCTGTTTGTATAGCTACATTCTAAAACATCAGTGCCACACTTGGTGCCACAAAACATTATTCGGGAAACTTATTATCAAATTTCTATTTCCCAACGCATGGTCGAACCGAAAATAATAATAATTATAAGAATGGCTAAGTCTACCTAATGGAGCAATTACATTAAAAAAAACTAGACCTTTTCGTAATCGCTGATAAGACTACATTACGTACATGAACTCAACAAATGCAAGAATTTGAGTTGAATCTTTTGCTAAAGAAAAAAATTGATAAATCTTTTAGTAGACAGGTAGGTACATCATTGCACCTAGATTTATAATTTCTTAACAATGTATGAACTCAGATAACTTTATATTGGCCGAAGACAAAAAGATCTAGCTTTTCATTGCGACTAGGCGTCGGGGCAACTTTCTTACAATAACTCAACTAAAACGGACATAAAAAAATCACAGTTTATTCCAACAATCTTCCAAATTTCAACGATAACTCAACTGACAAAAACAGAACGAGAAAGCAACCCCGTTTCCTAACTATATTTAATATCTTTTAATAATTGGTTAATTCCATAATCGTTGTCCAGTATACAACCTTGGCGGTTCCTTCACTTCAACATGGCCGTCGCACTCACACACTCAAACGTGACACAGGACACAGACTAGTGTGTGTGTGGTCACCGCACATGCCACAGACCGAGATTGAGTACACTGAGTCTCGGCAACTTCACGATATGGTCCAAGCCCTGCGGAGTGATGCACGTGCATCCGTACAAGTCTATCGCCTTCAAATTGCGCAAGCCCTCGCCTAGAGCGCGAAGTCCCCTATCAGTGACCCGCGTGCACTGGCCTATATTGAGCGTTTCCAACTGCGATAGCCTGGCGACCCTTTCCAAGCCCTCGTCTGTGAGGCGGCAGGCGCTCAACGATAACGAGCGGAGCCCCGATAGCCCCAGTGTCGCATGCGACAAGGCCTCGTCTCCAACTTTGTCGCAAAATGATACATCTAAAGCTCTCAATCTACCACTTTCTGCCAAGTGGGCAACGCCAGCGTCCGACACGCCATCGCACGCTCTCAAATTGACATCTTCCAAATGTGGAAGCCTCGCTAGATGCCTCAGACCTGCATCGGTGACGGCTACACAGAAGGATAGGTTTATAGACTTTAGTTTGGGAAGCCCAGTAGCGGCGTGTTTCAAAGCTTCGTCTGTCAACCTTTGGCAGTCTTGTAGTCCCAAATGCTCCAACTCCGGAGTTCCCCTCGCTTCTCCTCCTCCGCAGAGGTGTGCTATTCCGTCATCGTTTACATGCCAGCACGACCTCAAATTCAAGCGGCGCAGTTTTCGTAATCCCCATGCAATCAGAAGTAGTCCAGTGTCGGTTACGTTGCAACATCCTCCGAGTTCTAATTCTTCCAAGTTTTTTAATGACTGCGCTATTCTGCCGAGTGACGAATCTGTGACCTGTTTACATAATGAGAGATCTAGTCTTCGAAGCGCTGGCAGTTCAGCTGCAAATGCACTCGCTAGGGCTGCATCGGTTACACTATAACAACCGCTCAATGAAAGAGATTCCAATCCGGGTAGAGCGGCGACCGCGTCTCTTAAGCCGCGCCTGAGCGACAGGACCTGTAGTTTCCGAACTCCACGTCTCGCCAGCGAGGCGAACAACACGGGGGCTGGCCTTCTCAGATGCAGGGCAGCCTCGACTCCGCGCCAAACAGACCTACGGTCGGCGGCGTCGCGCCAAGCACGGCAAACTTGAGCCGCTCTTCCTCTGTCGCGCACGGGCAACCTTTCGAATATTAAAGCTAACAACTCCGGGTATAACCTCGAGATGTGGGTCCCCTGCGGCTCCGGGACGGGCTCCGGCACGTGAGCCGTCGACAAGTGAGGCCGATGAAGCCTGTAAGGCGCGGTGCGGTTCTTCCGCCTCGTTGTGCTCGGCAGCTCGGTCAGGCCGAGACGATCGTCACGCCAGGACAACACTTCCTCCGTCCACGCACTCATGGCACTGCACTATAACATGGCACGGGCTTATATCGGACCGGTTTTCGGTGAAATCGAGCGGTGGGCGAGCGAGCGACCGTTCCGCTCGGCGTGTGGTCGTGCACTGGCGGCGGAGAGCGGCCCCCGCCCGCCGCTCACTCGCTATTGGTCGCGCTCGGCAGCACGTGACGCGCGGCGTATCGATTCGGAGGCTCTGCGGCGGCATTTTTAAGTTGGCGGGCCGAGAGCCCGCCTTCGTCCCGCGCGGCCCGCTACGCCCGCCGCATAGATTATATAACACGCAGACTGCACATTCGCAACGGTAACATATTCTCCGCCCTAAAATTATAGCAGTAGCAACAAGGAGATAGATGCATGGTCAACTACCAAACAGGCTGTTTCATTTAAGATAATTTGATGAGATATTTTACTGTTAGAAACAGTTTGTGGATACTAAATCTATATTATATTATTTTAAATGGTGTCGACTGTCATGTTCTAAAATAACATTTAAGAGCTTGTCCCACTAACCACAAAAAATAAAAACAAAATAAATAAAAATAAATAAAATAAATTAACCACAAATAATTGTGGAAGTGAATGCTTGCCGAATTAAATGCGTAGGGTCTTAAATTAATAGTTACTCGTGTCTAAAAAGGCATGCACTTTAAAGACTATTATTTATTAATGTTTGAAATGATAATCGAATTTTCAAAATATTGTTCTTCAAAATTATTGAAAATAAGTGTGGGGCACATATTATTCAGAGTTGTAGGCAAAAACAACGTTTTATATACATTGTCTACTCTATGACTATAGTGATAAGGCGGCAAAACAACTCAGCGCGCCGTATATTTTCGTTCGCGTTGCACTTGCCGACGATTTAGAACCACTTTACTGGGACCCCTATCACTGGCCGCGACAGCCTCTAACAGTTCGGTATAAGAAAATCACGGCACTATGACATAGGTCTTGTAAGGTGGTCGCCTGATAACATCAGCCAACTATTACAAGGGCAACCGGTTGCTGGCTGAATATGATATTCGAAATTCGAATTCAATCGGCCCAGAAAGGAACGCTACGTAGACTCCTTTCCGTAAAATTTTAAGAGATTCTTATTCTTATTTTTAATTTTCTTTTGCGTTGGTGCACTAGATAGGTAGGTAGCTAGGTAGGTACTAAATAAAATAGTTAGGTTAGTTGAGGTGCCTTGGTATAGGTACAAGTACATACGTACAACACGGCTAGCTAGAACAAGTTAGATTTATGACGGGGTTTGGACGGGGTAGGTACCTACCTACTTATCTACTACCTGTGCCTATCTAGGTAGGTACCTACTCAATTTAAATCTTTGAGCGTAAGTAACCTAGGTAATCTTCTGCTAAAAAATGGAATATTTATTTAATAGAAAAAGATTAGCAAATTCAAAGTAGATATACCTACTTACCTAGGTAGGTAATTGTACTCACTAAGTCACTAAGAGTACCTATCTTATATATTCTCCCTAGTCCCTAAGCTCTATGTCTATGCCTAAATAGGTAGATATTAGGGAGACCTACATCTTTGAATTTTCAAATCGGTCCGGTCCAGGCGTCTTCGAGTAGGTAATCGGGGAACCTATACCTACTTCATAAAAAATAAAAAAAAAGATTCCGGCGAATTGAGCACCTCTTCCTTTTTTGAAGTCGGTTAAAAAAATCTAGATTTTAGAGAATTTAGATGGATCGACCGAGATTTTTTTTAACCAACTCAGTAGGTAGATATTTTCTTTACTGCTGTAGTTTTTGATATAGCAATATATGAAAAACGTCGTTTACTAGTTTACAAATGGCGTCATTTCGTTCGAAATATGATTTTAGTAGATAACGACATTATTTTTAGCTTTAGGACGGCAGCACTTTCGTCCGTAATAACTTTTATGAGAGGCTAGCTAAGCACCGTGCCTACCTAAGGTTATGGAAAAAACACTAATAAGGTAGGTAGGTACTTACCTACTTAAAAATTTAAAAAATTTGTAGATAATAATGTGGTGTAGATATTCAGTATCCATAAGGTACGAGCTTTAATTATAATAAAATGAAAATAAGTCGGCCATGTTTAAATTATAATACAGGTATACTGACTCACACATATGCAATTTCTATAAGCAGCTGTATTTTAACATAACAGAATAGGAAGCTTTTAAAAGTAGAACAAAAATGGATCTTACGTTTTCGTAATAAAATTCTAAATCGGTTAGCAGCATAGGATGGACACATTCAGAGGATCCTATGCTTTGGCTGCACTGAAATAAGCATCTACTTACAATGTGATAAAATTCAAATTTGTGTGTGCATGGACTACTGAACAGGCATTGGAATTACAAAGAAAATATGCCCTATTCGGTTGGATTAAGATTCGAATTTGTACACAAATTTAAAGGGTAAACACAAAATGTAAATCAGCTGTTGCGCCTGTGTGCGTGTGGAACGTCGTGCGTGCAGTAGAGCCGGCCGTTCCACTTGACTCGTTCTGTTTTTGAAATTACGTTTTTTTTAATCGTTGGGAAATAGATCTAAATAAATTATAATTAATATATGGTGACACAATTCTTTCACAAATAGCTTTAAAATTGAATTTAAAATGGGTATATTTTTCTTTTACTTTAACCAATAGAGTTCTTACCAAAGATAAGTTCTTTTATAAATTTTGACGTGTGTATCGTGTACATATCTGTTTTTTTATTCGATGACAAGATAGTCCTTGACTGCGATCTCATCTGTTGGTAAGTGACGATGCAATCTAAGATGGTAGCGGGCTAACTTTTCCAAGGGTATGGCAGTGTAGATTCAACCCATATTCCTAATCGGTTTCTACACACCGTCGTGCCGGAACGCTCAATCGCTTAGCGGCAGGGCTTTAACGGTAGGGTGGTAGCAAGCCACGGCCAAAGCCAGACCACCAGACCAGAGACAATTCAGAAATTGTAAATTCCCAAATTGCCCCCGTCGGGAATCGCATCCGAGGCCTCCCAGTTATAAGACCACAGCGCTCACCACTGCGCCAGGGAGGTCATCTGTGCAGGTATAATTAGGTGTGAAAAAATAAGAAATTAAAAATTACGAAATTACTTTAGACTTTCAAGATGCCTTTGCTATAAAAATCATTGCCAGAGAAGAAACTTCCGTCATAGGTAATTGTGGTTACAGTAAAAAATACAATTATTATTTTCTTGTCAACGGTACGATATGACGTCATTTGGTAACGGTCAACGACGGCCAACTTGAGATGGAAGGGTCATACTTCATACGAGCTTTCTATTCAAATAATTCTATTATATCTCTCATATTTATAGCGAATTCGAACACTCCCAACATTCCTATTATTTTCCTTGAAGGACGACTTGAATGCATTATGGTCTCGTATGACTCACGCGAGTATATTAACTATGCATTTCATTAGTTGGGGATAAACCTTAAAATTCAATAAAGTATTAGGTATTATTAATTAGATAATTGTTATAAAATAATACGAGTACGTACCTACCACGGTAATTATTTTAGTTGGGATTGTCGATATTTCGATCCAATCGCATGGACCGTGGTCACTCCCAATCCAACTAAAATAAGTAATTATTTTAGTTGGGCTGGGAGTGACCGTGGTATGTACGTACTCGTTTTATTTTATAACAATTATGTCATTAACCCACGAATCAAGTCTAAAATGTTTAGATTATTCATTAGGTTTTATCAATAATTATATTAGACGAAGATTAATAGTTAGTTTTTAGTCCGTCCATCTGTCTTTCTGTCAGCGGGCTATATCTCCTGATCCGTAAAAGGTGGGGAGTTGAAATTTTCAGAGAATGTGTATTTCTGTTGCCTCTTTAATAACAAATAGTACAAATAAATTAAAAGTTAAAGGCTCCCTTACTACAAACGTGTTTTTATTTTCTCATCGTTTTTTGATGCGGAACCCTTTGTATGCGAGTCCGAATCACATTTGGCCGGTTATATTGTTTAGTTAGTACTAGAAGTACTTAGTTTTGTTGTTTTTAGACGTATTTACATGATTTCAAGAAATCACGTAAATCCGTCGCTCAGATGCTGCGTGATTAAGAACAAACCAACAAAAAATACACTTTCGAATTTATTATATTAGAAGGGAAATCGGGATATTGTGGTGACCCTATTCAGTCTACGCAACTTGACAGCAAGCATTTTTGTACCCGTTTTTTTTCCGTCTACCTGCAGCCGTAGCATGGGCGGGAGAAACTTTATCCCCGGGAAAAGGATAAAACGTTTATCCCCTCGCTTAGCTTTATCCACCCGTCGAACATGGGCACAGCGATGGAAATAACACTCAGTGGATATACTTATAGAAATATACATCGCCTTCTCCTCTGTCGCCATGCTTTAGCATAGGGAAAAGATAATTTTATCCCCTGTCAGTGGATAAAATCGGAGGATAAAACTTTTATCTCCTGCCCATGCTACCAGTGCTGAGGCCTGAGCTGCCATATGGTACATAACCCTCACCCTCACCCAGGAACGTAAAGTCGACTATATTACTATTGTCATAAGGTTTCTATTTAAATAGATGTAGCTATATCTATATTAGGTTCCTAACTACATACGATTGCTCTGGTACGGAACTTTGGTGCTATTTAATTTTTTAAACTAAAAGTGTATCGCCTACCTACTTTTCTATCCATAGAGGTGGAAAATTTTCTTCATGGAATAAAAGAGGTATTATTATTCAATAAAAAAAATTAATTTCACAATCGACATTATTGCAAACTATCCAGTCGAATTGAGAACTCCTTTACCCATATACCTACTACGTTTAGGTTTGAAACAATTTTTTTTTATCACTGTAACTTGCAAACAAAATTGGAATAAGTTTTAAGCTGCATCCGCACGCTTGGCAAACCTCGGCAAACCTTCACAAACGCAAACGTGCGGATAGAGCGTTTGCCATGGTTTGCCTACGCTTGCGAGCGTTTGTGGCCGATCCATCGAGTGTCGGTCTTTTGATCGCAAACCAAAGGGAATTTGCCACAAGCGCTTGCGTCTCCGTCCACACGTTTGCGCGCACTCAGTCTCGTTTGTGCACTGGCGGCGATTAGACGTGTCATTGTATTACGATTTACGTATCGCACCTTTAGAAATCTTCATTTTGTGAGTGGGTAAAAACGTAAAATGAATGACTGGTCGACTGAAGACTTTTGAAGACGATTTGTTTATATAAATTAATTAATTAATTAGTTTTATATACATACATGTATTAATAATAATAAGTGGCGACTCCGCACCGGAAAATGGTATATAATGGTATGGTAATAGGTGGACCGACACCATCAGGCGACCCTCAGGGAGCCACTGGGTACAGGTGGCGCAAGACCGAAGCCTGAGGAAGTCCATGCAATAAACAGTCCAGCAGTGGACGTCTATCGGTTGATAAAGAAAAAAAACAAAATATCTATTACTCAATACATATAATACAATACAATACAGGTACATACTAGAATAGAGTAGAATTTTTTTTTTTTTCAAATAAATAAACTAGGTAGGTACCAAGTGTTTTCGAACATACTACTAGCTACTACTACTAATCTATAATTTAGAACAGTTTTAGTATAATATTATAATATTATACTAAAACTGTAACTGGACAAATTGTGCACATGAAATATGTTTTGAAAATTTTAATTAGAGGACGCTTTACTATCAACTAGATGACATCCGCGACTTCGTCCTCGCGGATTAAGGTTTTTTAATTCCCGCGGAAAGTCCTTAATTTTCCGGGCTAAAATGTAGGTATGAGCTATCGCTATTCCACATTTCATTCAAATCGGATCATTAGTTGTGGCTGAAAGAGTAACAAACATCCATCTATCTATCCATCCATCCATCCATATTCCATTTTAGTAGGATTATTGATCGATACTGAGCTTAAAACATTTGTAAAAATAACTTAAGCCAAATAATAAAGCCGACACAAGTTCGACGTCCGTCATGCTTGCCTGTTCAGAACATACAAACGCCCTCGCAAGCGTGCGGATGATTCCCAAATTCAAGGCAAACGTTTGTAGAGGTTTGGCGTTTGCCGTTTGCCACAAGCATGCGGACGCGGTATTAGAATAAACATATAACGCCATCTTACGATGAGTGGAAAAGCCGAAACAGCATACAAGAATTCGACTACCTATTTTAGTTTTGAACTAAAAAAAATTAAATACTCCTTTGCGCCATCTATTATTGAGTGGCACTTTCACGAAACAAGGCTTTTCATAATACTAGCTAGTGTGCGTTCTTTTCATATAGGTTCTCTGAAATTATGATAGATGGCGTGCACTACTTTTATTCGATTATACTTTTGTGTAGTGTTCAAAATTCAAATAGAGAACCGTTCGTGAGATTGGAGGGCGCAGCTGCGCTTTTTTGTTTAGCGGGCAATAAAATTTTATCGTTAGTTAGAACCACAAACATATAAGAGTAAGCAGACCTAACATAATTTTCACAACTACATCTAAACGAATAAATAATATCTTCGCTTGCTTCTCTCCAACAAAAAATATATGATTCTATCTCTTTTACTTCTGTTGTTGCAACACTTACGCACTCATAGACATAATTGAGCTTGAGGCAATTCGTAAGCTACAAATAAGAGAAGTATGGAGGAATATGTCAATTTGTCAAAAACAACAACATAACCTGCGAGTTGTTTATTCTTTTAAATTTGCTTTAAAATCGAGTCTAAAGAATCAAAAATTCTGAAATAAAATGGTGAAGTGTTGTGCACCTCTGTGTGGCAATTCTCCGTATAGGAAAACACCTGCAATTACTTTTCATCGGTAAGTTTTGATGTGCTATAGACTCGTAATTTGGTTATATGCTTACTCGGCATTTTAGAAGCAGTCCCTAATTATTATATACGCAAAACTCGTAGACAGTTATAGTAATTTTGGTTCTAGTATATTCCTGTTGCAATATTTATCAATTAATTAATATCAGGATCTTGTTTGTCGTTTCATATACTTGTACAATTTGACAGGGCCGTATTCAGGCGCAAGTTTTGTTTAGTGGGTATATTTTGATTAAATAATTAGTCTGTTTTTGCCTGCCTGTTTTAAGATGTATTGGATTGTATTAATTTTTATTTGTATTGTATTGGACTTAGGAAAATTAATCGTGGAAGCAATACATAGCATAGTTTCATTAAATATTGTAAAATTTTTACTTTTTTTTGAAAAGAGCGACCGCCGAGTTTCTTGCTGGCTCTTCTCGGCGGGAAAGGCATTCCGAACCAGTGGTAGATTCATTGACGATTCAAAAGTGCTTGTGAAAGTTTATTTGAAATAAAATATTTCTATTTCTATTTCTATAAAAGTAAGGATAAATTATAAAATTAAATCATTTTTTAGCTTTCCAAAGGATGAAAATATAAAAAATGCCTGGTTGATGCAGACGAATAAAAAAAATTGGCAGCACAAAACATCGAGTGTGCTATGTTCTGAACATTTTGAAGCACATTTAGTGGATTGCAGTGGTTTTCGTACCGTCCTTACTTCTAATGCAATCCCAATGATTTTTGATTCATCATTACAAGTAAGTTTCTAGTTGTTCTTATATTTAGGTACCAACACAAAACATCTTGCCATTTAAACGTAAATATTGACAGCTATACCCATATATATATATAGCTGTGTACCTATTTGTATTACCTATTAAATTGTTAATACTAGACAACTGATAATTTATTACTCTTGTTTTCAGCATATGTCTACATCATCAGTAAAAGGTCCAGTAGAAAGAAAAGCTGCTGGAGATCAAGTTTTGATGGACTTGCAAAATTTACAGCCTAGTAATACTATTAATAAAGAGTATAGAGTAATACTATTCCTTATTACGTTATTGAAAAGACTGAGACATATGGTTTATTTTGTTATTTTTATAAGTTTAAAATGTGTAATACTATTCTAATAAGGTTATTGAAATGAGTGATACAGGCTGAATAGAATGTAAGAGTTAATTAAACTACTGTTGATGTTATCGTATTGTCAATGTTTGTATTTCTAAAAGATATTAGAGAAAAAGTTGCTTTTTGATTTTGTTTTATTTATCTAATAGATATATCTTTTGGGTAGATTTTGTAAATCATGTTTTGTTTTGATTTTATTAAATATTATTTTGTAACATTATTACTTGTTTGATTACAAAACCGCGAAACTTAGCACATTAGAATCCATTTTCATAATTAAGAATTAATTTATAGAATTAAGTTTACAGAATGTAAAATAAGGGTTTAACCTACAATTTGATGGCAACTTTCCGTAGTTTCCATATTATTTCAAATTACAGATATTAAATACTCTCCAGTCCCTTCAACCTCGCTGAACCTCGCTTTTCGAAGTCCGGCTCTGTTTACTGTCAATGTGTGCGTGAGATTTGTATGTAGGCGTAATTGGAACGCCAATTTTTTCTTATGTTAGGTCTGCTTACTCTTATATGTTTGTGGTTAGAACATACTCAACCAGTAACATGGTTTAAGGAGATAATTATGTCCTTACTCTGTGGTAGTATTCAGGCTCGGTCAACGGTTTTTGCTCTGAACCTAAGCTTATCAATGCTGGCGTTCCACAGTGCTATCGCCTACTTTGTTCATTCTGCATATCAATGATATTATGTGCATAACAGCAGCATCCATTGTTATACGGATGACAGTACTGCTGATGCCCTTTACAAAGGATATGCACAGTTCTCTCGCGCAGTGTTGGAGACACTTAACATCAGGTGACCCTCCTGCTCGTTTGCCCGCTATTCATATAAAAAAAATCATAAACAGTATTGCATAACTTATTGAATACCTGCCTTGGAAGCATGGGCAGGAGAAATTTTATACCCGGGAAAAGGATAAAACGTTTATCCCCTCGCTTAGCTTTATCCACCCGTCGAGCATGGGCACAGCGGTGGAAATAACACTCAGTGGATATACTTATAGAAATATACATCGCTTTCTCCTCTGTCGCCATGCTTTAGCATAGGGAAAAAATAATTTAACCCCTGTCAGTGGATAAAATCGGGGGATAAAACTTTTATCTCCTGCCCATGCTACCAGTGCTGTAGGTACTTACTAGAGAATTAAAGGCTTAAAACTGTTCAAATAAAATACAAACAACTCGTAGCACCCTACTCCAGCTGTGAGTCTAGTGTTGTTTCGCGCTGTAGGTACCTATACTTGTAACTTAAAGTGCGCTTTCGTGTAGTAACTACATTGTAAGAAGCAATAAATGCAGGGACGGACTGAAAAATGTTCTTGATCCCGACAAAAAGAATTTTTAATCGTTATCAAAAAATGAAGGTGTTTAATTTTCCTCGACCCAAAAAGTATGTACCTGCAAGATATCATCAGACTATGAGAGTGAGGGAATAGAGTGTGCATCTGTCTTTGCGCAAACACTTGTGCACTATATCTTCTTCTGCGCAGTGGTTAATCTCTGAGGACATTATTACCTCCTATAGATAATGATATGCAGTATTATGGTATAAGTGTAAATTGGCCGTACCGGACACCGGTATATGGAATGAATCTGTTCCGTACCTATTCATGACAATATAGCTATTGACTGCGATCAAAATTCATATCCAAATTCAAAATTATTTACTTCATGTAGGCCAACCTAGGGCTTTTATGACACGTCGAGACTTTACCAATCACCTGCATTGCCAAACCAAAGTGGCAATGCAGGCAAGATGGCGCATGGCAGGTTTTTAAATTAAAATCCCATACATACCTCCCAGATCGGTTTTTGTGGTTTCACAATCGCTTGGAGGTATATTCTTGAGGGTAGGATTGTAACTGGCCACGGCCAAAGCCAGCTGAGCCTCCCACCAGACAAAAATTTTCAAAATTTTACCTTTTTATCTGAACCGGTGGTAGAGTTATGAGTTATGACGTGTCATAAGTTGACCTAAGGTTGGCCTAAATGAAATGAATTTTGAATTTTTTTGAATTTTATTTCCTGTATCTCAGTCCGTACCCGTCTAAAATGTTAAGCTTAGAAAACATTACCTAAAATAAATCGACGAACACTTCTTGACGACTAGGTGCGTTGACTGCATCTCTAATCTTTAAACATAATTAATAGGTACTTCTCAAAGTCACTTGTCATAATTTATTTAATACTAGCTGATTCCCGCGACTTCGTCTGCGTGGAAAAGGTTTAGAGTGACTTGCTATTATCCGCGAGAAGTTATTTCCTCCGAAAATATTTAGTTATTTTTTGGGTAACTTGAACCGTTTACGCAGCGCACGCAACGGAAGCCCTCAAATATGGATAATTTTCCCCGTTTTTGCAACATTTTTCACTGATGCTTCGCTCCTATTGGTCGCAGCGTGATGTTATATAGCCTAAAGCCTTTTTCGATAAATGGACTATCCAACACAAAAATAATTTTTCAATTCGAACCAGTAGTTCCTGAGATTAGCGCGTTCAAACAAACTAACTCTTCAGCTTTATAATATTAGTAGAGATTGTATTAACTGCCTTGTTGGTCTAGCAGTTAGCATGTTTGACTGCGGATGGGTGAGATCCCGGGTTCGATATCTGGGATAAAAAATGTATTAAGTTTTTTGTCTAGAAGTTCTCAGTAGGTAGGTACTAGATTGAAGTTCGGAAGTTGGCGGTGTGTCATTCCCGTGCTTCGGAGAGCACGTAAAGCCGTTGATCCTGTGCCTGATCTCTTCTCCGTTGTGACAAATTTCCAACCCATCGGACTATGAGAGTGAGGGAATAGAGAGTGCAATTGTGTATGTGCACTTGTGCACCGAAATATCTCCCTCGCAGATTGCAAATCTCTGTGGAGATTGGTCGTCGTGGAAGGTTATTTATTATCGTATAATAGGTAACTACCCACAGTTTTTATTTGCTATAGATGAGAAACTTTCCGATCAGTTCAAGATTTTTTCCGATCGTTAAGTAGTTTCTTCGGTACGTAGAGCTTGTTGCGTCTAACACAGAATTTATTCGATTGATAGAGCTATATTACTTCTTATCGATTGGGAGAGCTCTTTAAAAATATTTACTACCATTTACTACCTTACTTTTACTATTTTAATTAGGTACCTAAGTAAGAGAGAAAGAAAATACATTTATTCTTGTTTAGAGTTACAAACAGTATCTACATCTTATACTAATATAAAATAATGATAATGTCTGTCTGTAACACCACTCAGAATGGATGTACAGCTCAGCATATCGATCACCTACTTGTAGGTAGGTACCTAATACAAGAACGATACACATTATTACCGATTATACTACTAAGTTATAAAATTCTTGTAGGTAGGTACCTACAAGAATTTTATAACTTAGTAGCAATTCGGAATACTAAAGCTATTTATTGTAATTTGTAGAATTTATTTTTGAGTACCAAAATGAAATTTAAGGGAAATGGTGACACAAGCTTTAGTTAGAACTCAAGCTTTATGCTAGAAGCTTTAATTTGTCTCAAAGCTCCAAGCGAATACGTGAATATCTTTCCATTAAAGCTTTGATTTGTAGAACTTTCAACTTGTAGTCAAAAATAGTTGTAAAAAGCGCGTCTCTGACGGAGAACTAGTTTCACCGATACTACCGCAGCTTTATACAGGAATTCAAGTTCATTCCCTGGTTCCAAAGATCCAAACCATCGAATCAGTTGGGTTCATAACTTCGTGAAGGTTGCACGTCGGTGGCACCCCTATTTGATCGTGAATCAATGCGTATCTAACATCGTAATAATCCTAATAAAATAGTGCTTTTATTAACTAAACACAATTCAAGCAAAAATGTGTTCATTTAGTGCTTTTTTGTTTTGCAATATTTACGTTGTTCAGTTTGTTTTAGTGCCGTTTGAATCGTGAGAAGTTTTGTTTTAAGTTTTTGTTTTAAGTTTTATGCTTTGTTTTTATTCGGTTTAATAATTTGGGCACCTACTTACTTATCTTACCTTTCTTTTTCTGTTAAAATAATCCGTAGATAATTGTTTAATAAGGTGATTTTGAGGATAGTTATTGGGTTTTGTAGGATTTATTAATTGTGCTTAATACAAAATACGATAGAAAAGCATAAAATATAGTCTTGCGTGATAGTGAACTTATGAGTAATAGACAGTTCAGCAAACGTTACACCTTAGACCCCATCATCACTTTCCATCAGGTGTGATAGTGGCCAAGCGTGCGTACCTATGCCTATAATCTATAAAATAATTCAAAGCAAAAGAATGAAAAAAGCATTTTTTTAAAACTACAAAATTATACGCATTAGTGCATACCTCCCTACTATTATTCAAAAAAGCTTTTAAAAATTGCTATCCAAAGGTCAAGTTAATTTTCAACAATTAAGAAATTATAAATGGTATTCGAATGGGGAACTCCAACCTATAAGACCACAGTGTTTAGCACTGTTTAGCACTGTGCCAGTCAGGTCGTCAAAAATGTTTGGAAAGTTTTACAGTAATATATTCTTTGTTCAAAGTTTTCGCGAACTCTTCCAGTACGAAAGCTCCTTCAAAATAATCAGTTAAGGACCGAATTTAATCCGATGACAATCACAAAAGGTATGACGTAATAAAGTTCTAAAGGTTATTTTAATAATAAAAGAAAAAAAAGTATTATTTCGTAAGAGTAGTTCCTTTTACACTTAACGATATTTATCTGGCGGAGTTACGAACGTGTTAAATTTTTAAACGAAACGAATCCTATTTTGTTTCCTGTAATCATAGGTATCGATTCCAAAACTTCCCACATAACATTGGGCACTTATCCTATGAGTTTTACAAGTTTTTTTTATTATAAAATAAAAAAACCGCGCCTAAAGAAGTTTACACTCCTTTACGCACTTACACGCTGTGAGCGATTTTTTGTAGGGGAAAACCGTATGTGTTAGCATTAATGTTAATAAACGACATGCTAATTTTAACAGTAAGAGGTGTAATATTTTGTTATGAAAAGAACAACTGCTGAGTTTCTTGTCGGCTCTTCTCAGCAGAATCTGCATTCCGAACCGGTGGTAGATTTATGACGTCTCATAAGAGCCACAGGCTGGCCTACATGAAAAAATAATTTCAATTTTTTTTGTAATGTTGAATTTAATCACATCGTGGTCGTGTCGTGACGCAATGTCGTGTCGTGACGCGATAAAAGGCCGCCTATCCGCACCCACGGTGAAATTAGCTACGCTTTGGAGCTATTGTGTTGATGAGATTGAAATTATTATAAGGGATGACGACTGACTCCACATGACTCTCCCATCGTTATGCGTTTTATTTATCAACTAGCTGATGCCCGCGACTTCGTCCGCGCGGATTTAGTTTTTAGGATTACATTTAGGAAATCCGAGAACTCTTCGATTTTCCGGGATTTTTATCCTACTACTTTTTAGTAGTCTATGTCACTCACCCTATGACTATGCAAATATGATTATTACGTCGACCCGTTGCTTCGTTGCTGTATGATTGAAGGACAAACCAACGAATCAACAAACCAACAAACTAACGAAGAGAAAATATTCTTCTTAAAATATCATTTTCAAATATCATTTATTTGGTTATTGTAAATTCATACCGACATACCCACCACAAGTGTAGTCTCTGCTCCCTCACTCTCATATTCTGATAGGACGGAAATCTAACACGACCAGAGAGAGATCAGGCGGGTACAGACCACCAACTTCCTGTCTCCGGGCTATTAGGTACCTACTGAGATTTTCTTGACAGAAAAACCTAATACATTTTTTTTCTGACCCGGAAATCGAATCCAAGACTTAATTTTTTGCAGTTAACATCCACTAACCACTTCACTAGAGCAACGAGGCAGTTACCACATTTTTAATATTTTAAATACACAAACCAAACAGAAGAAAGGTTTTATTCAAGTAAAAAAACTGAACAAAACTTCAATCCGAGCTTAATGGAGCCCGTCGAAAATAATTAACTTAAAAGAAATAAGAGCGGGCACTAATTACAGAGCAACCCTACAATTTGTAGTTCCAAGTTATTATCTTCTTCGTTGAAATTAATATAAAACTGTTTCAAGTCAAGTTAAATTAAAGTGAATTTTTAAGAGACTCATTTTCTGGTTGCTTCTCCCCTTGGCTCCGTGCCTTGAGGGATTTGCGCATTTTTCATAAGCGGATAGTCACGGGTTCAATTCCCAGCAGGGTTGATTCGATCTATCATATACATATCTCTACGGATTTTGTCTATTGCTAACTATTTTAAAATCTGTTATTATTATTTTAGCACGTTTCACGCAAGACTTAAAACAGGTCCTAACCTACCCAGTCAAGATCTAAAAATATTTTAAAATGGATTTTTTACGTTAACCCCGTTAAACTTTCCATCTTGATGAAAATGATCTCTTACTTTTCTCTGCTACTAAACTAAGAGCTGACTGTGCAGTCCACCTTAAGTTGCCGTTTAGTTCTAGGGTTGCAATGGAGCGTTTCTGACTTTACGTTGTATAGGTATATAGGTTATACTAGGAACAGTGCTTAGTGTTACCAACCAAAAATGTTACTGGCGTAGATCATAGATTAAACCAAGAACAGTGCTACCAACCAAAAATGTGATAAAACCGCGATGGCGTCCCGCTCCTGGTTCCGGTTCCTGGTGCTGCTGGCGGCGCTGGGGTGGGTCCTGGCGGCGGAGCGCGCCGCCAAGCGCAGGCGGCGGGAGCCTTGGACCAATGGAAGCTGGTTGTGAGTACACCTTTAAATGTTAACAGTGCCCTCAAATATGGTTGAGCGAAGCAACGGCTGGATCATGCGTCGGGCTCGTGAACGGGTGCCACCAACGGGAATGGGTCTGCTCTGTGTCTAGGTTGTGGTAGGTGTACATTTTTGAAACTTCTTTGTGGAAACACTGTGTGCATAGCATAGTTTTGTAAAAAAAACCTACCTAGTTTTGTAAAAAAAAAAAAAAAATTTTTTTGAAAAGAGCAACTGCTGAGTTTCTTGTCGGCTCTTCTCAGCAGGATCTGCATTCCGAACCAGTGGTAGATTTATGACGTGTCTTAGGAGCTACAAGTTGGCCTACATGAAATAAATAAATTTTGATTTGATTTGATTTGCAGAATGCCAGAAAATTCCCCGTGATAGATCAAATAAAACATTTTTTTTTATCCGAAATAGGCTTGCGCTTGACGACAATCAATACTGGATAGCACTGATGAGGTCTAGGTTGGAGCGCGCTTGCCTAGAAAATGCCTATTCACTCTTGCCTTGAAGGTACCTACTCAAATTGTAAGTGGCGGGAAACACGGATGCTGGAAGAGTGTTCCACACCTTAGCGGTTCTTATCAGAAACGTAGAAATAAAGCGTTTCGTTCGAGTAGGTTGAAACATACCTAAAACCTTTGTGAATCGCGACGTATGCTAGCGTGTAGCAGTGTAGTAAGCGCCAAATAAATAAATCCTATTATTTGTAGCCTACAGTTCACCTCTAGAGCGTAGCACACAGTTCATCTCTAAAAAATCAAAATCAAAATCAAAATTTATTTATTTCATGTAGGCCAACTTGTAGCGCCTATGAAACGTCACAAATTTACCACCGGTTCGGAATACAGATTCTGCTGAGAAGAGCCGGCAAGAAACTCAGCAGTTGCTCTTTTCAAAAAAATTTTTTTACAATGGTTAAAAAAACTAGGCTATGCACACAATGTTTCCACACAGAAGCTTCAAAAATGCACACCTACCACAACCTAACACATGTTAACATGGGTAGACACAAAGCAGACCCATTCCCGTTGGCGGCACCCGTTCACGAGCATGACGCATGATCCAGCCATTGCTTCGCTCAACCATATTTGAGGGAACGTAACAACCCGCAAAAAAGCCTAGCCTACAGTTCATCCAAGTTTAGATAAAAATATGTACCGAGCTGTACCTACACAGAGGCGGCTCTAGCCCATGTAGCGCCCGTGTGCAATCAATATCTTGGCGCCCTCTAGTAGACGCGCGGCCAAAATGGAATACTTACAATACAAGAATACCGTTAGACTTACAGTTATATTTGCACCAGTGAAATGAAATTTAGATGCAAAATATGGTGCAATTTTAAATGATGTCGGGAAACAAGCAAGCGCGGCTCGGTGCGGCGCCCCCTACAACCCTGCGCCTTTGTGTGTTGCACACCCTGCACCATAAGTAAAGCCGGCACTGTACCTACATTCAACATTTGTTGCCTCTAATTTTATGTCTGGGCAGGTGAACTACAATTAATTTCAATAATGCGTGTTGCTAGTGAACGTTTTTATCTAAATTAGTATCGACCAGGTATATTGTGGCACTTAGCTTTTATTGCACGTCTAGACTGTAGAGCTCAGGTGTGTACGCGCTACTGAGTAATAAACATTACAACTTGGAAAGCAGTTTCAAAGCCCGTAGGGTCGAATTATAGCAATTGTTCAAAAATCACTTGAGCTGTGTTACGTTACGCCGAAGTCACGACGTCGAATAATTCAATGGAATAAAATAATAAGCCACTTTTAGAGCCAAATCCACAAACATCGCCCAGTAACATTTAACTGACGAATAAGTACGACGTTTTAGCAGATTGTCAATGCAAAGTCTGTCAGAAAGAAAGAAGAAATTCGTCGGTTAAGCGTTCTCGATGATGGCGAAATGGGAAGTAAAAAGATTGCAATTTATTCATATCCGTTCGCTGACAGCCTAAACAGTTAGTAGAAAATCATGATTAAAATCTAGTTTTGAGAAATTCAGATATTATTAAGGTATTTCATAATTTTGCTAGGAAGAAGAAGAGGTTAAATAAAAAAGACCACTTTAGACCAACTTTTCCATTGAACTTTAAATAAGTATAAGTACCTACTCGAAGATTATTTAGTGCCGATTTCACCAAGTGTAATTGATTGAGTAACTTTTAACTGTGGGAAAGATATTTTGACAGATTTTCAATACAAAAACTGTCAGAACGTCCAATGTATTCCTCGGTTAAACGTCACTCGATGTTGGTCAAATCGGCACAGATTAGCACAAATTGACACGCACGTTGTGGTTGTCGGTGCTGTTGAACAAGTTGATGGGCACGCCGTACAAGAAGAACTGGTACGACAGACTGGTGATGTTGCGGAACACGAACGTCGTGCTTATGTGTTCCTGGTAACAATGCAAATGAAGGGTAAGGGGGGTGAAAGATCAAAGTCAGTATTTTTGTAAATCCTACTATTTTGATGATCAAAATTAATTATAGGAGTATGTATTAAAAAAATTGTGTGTAGTAGGTAGGTATTATTAGGTACCTGGTGCATCCCTCCACTTGTGATGTAACCTTTGCTATCAGCCCCGGAGAGGTGAAACACAGCTAGGAGTTTTGTCAGCATGTAGTGTACGCGTTCTACGTTTTCTTGCTGGAAAGTTAAATTAGTATTATTAGAATAGAATTGAATAATTTTTTATTCAAATAAACTTTTACAAAGTACTTACGGATCGTCAAGGAATATACCACTCAAAATTCAAAATTCAAAATTTATTTATTTCATGTAGGCTAACTTGTAGCTCTTATGACACATCATAAATTTACCACCGGGTTGGAATGCAGATTCTGCTGAGAAGAGCCGGTAAGAAACTCAGCAGTTGCTCTTTTCAAAAAAAATTTTTTTTACAAAGCTATGCTATGTACACAGTGCTTCCACAATAAAGCTTCAAAAATGGAAAAATACATACGTAGGTACACCAATCCAACGCATGTCAAGATGAGCAGTCAAAGCAGACCCATTCCCGTTGGTGGCACCCGCTCACGAGCATGACGCATGATCCAGCCGTTGCTTCGCTCAACCATATTTGAGGGAACCACGGCCAGTTCAGTCCCATACAAATTTCCATAGCCTTACAAAATGTTTTCCACTATGATGCATGACAATTTTTACAGACATCTCCATATCTACATTAGGTACCTATATGTAGTATGAAGTATTTATAGATCTACAGTAATCTATGATTCTCCTGATGGCTGACGCCCAATCGACGCCATTATTATTGTATTTGGTTTTTTTAGTTTAATTTTCATATATTTCTGTCCCAGAATAGCAATTGTTATTTCAATTTATTGAAATATAGTGCAAGTGTTATGTGCCCGTTATAATAATTCGCGTAAGGAAGCTTTTTTTTTATAAGTTTCCACAGTGTGAGAAAAGACAAAGTTTTATGGTTTATATTATAAAAGTGTTTAGGATCTTATGTGTTTACCAGTGTGTTGTAATTTGAAAAACGTTTCGTGAAACAAATTATTAAAAATATGACGTCTTAATTGGTGTAGGGTGTATCTAATAAACAAAATTAGGACATATAAGTAGGTATATATTAGACAAGATCATAAAGACTTACCTGAAATTCCAAAAATGTGTATAACAAAAGCGATAGGTATTATGTTATTTCAAAGTGAATTAAACAAATATTTTTAAAAAATTTGTTTCTTTATTTCCTATTTTTTATAAATTATAACCTATAATTATTATTATGGGCAAGGATGGCAATAGGTAGATACCTACGGTACATACCTGTGGTAGATACCTATGGTACATATCTATGGTAGATACCTTCATAACAAAAATAAAAATCCATAGACAAAAATAGAAAAAAAAATTGTTATTACGCCATTGGTTACAGCAGTTTTTCAAAATGATACATTAGCCAATCATGGGCCTTGATTTCGAGGGTTTAAAATTTGTAGGGCACTGAGCCATCTGATACGTAGTATCATAGTAATCTGTGGAGGGAACGTAACAACCCGCACCACACGACACTAGTAATAATAGCAATCTAAATATTTTGATAATTTTTCTTTTTCCATTTATTATTATTTTTGATGATGTTATAATACTTGTATAATGTAAACATTTTTAAAAATAATATAGGTAATGTAAATATGTGTGTAAAATTAAATGATAGAGAAATAGTAATTTAATAGTATCTAAGTAACATATACATAAATATAAAATAGAAACTTACATTTTTCGCTGGATACCGGAGCTTGAGGTTCACGTCTTGAGAGGGAAACGTCCAAGCCTTTGTGCCGAACAAAAGGAGTTCTTCATCTGTAATATCTGGTACTATATATCTACACACTACACATCTATCTATAGGTACTTATAATAAAACTGTAACTGAAAGATTTCTTTTTGACTGGGGGATGAGTTGCTCTATTTTCGATACTGAGCCCAAAACTGATGTTTATTTAATTTTTGTCTGTCTGTCTGTCTGTCGAAAACTATTGATCTGATTTGAATAAAACTTATTAGACTTAATATTATAAAGGCCAATTGAGAATTCAACCCTTAAAAGGGGGTTTGAAAAATCAAACTTAACGTGAGCGAAGCCGCGGGCAAAAGCTAGTATGTATTATAATATTTGGGCATCAGCTTATCAGTAACTAAAAAGTCAGAGCAATTTTTAAGAATAACGCTTTCAAAGAGAGCTGATTTCATTTTGTACTGGATGATGCGCGCGTGAGTTAATTTTTTTATTCCCGCAGGAACTCTTTAATTTTCCGGGATAAAAAATAGCCTATCTATTAATCAAGGGTACAATCTATCTCCATTCCAAATTTCAGCGACATCTGTTCAGTGGTATTTGCGTGAAAGAGTAACAAACATTCACACAAATTTCGCCCTTATGAAATTAGTTAGAAGTAAGATTATAATATGCTGTTCATTTCATTTTGTATTATTTATCCATATCATATCTATGTACAGACTACAGATGTTCATTCACTTACCTACATCATTAGTTTGACCACGACAGTAATAGGATTTGATCGATTTAAACACAGTCGCGTTCAGTATTCCACTGTCGCTGTCATTCGGTATCGCTGGCTCCTCCTTCACCTCTACAAAATACGGTGCAGCATCATCAAAATCGGCACTTGCTTCGTCACACAAACACACACGAAAGAAGTACGCTAACAATATCAGTCTATTCATACTAAACATATTTTCGTCGTTTTTATGTAACAGTGGATTGTTATGGACATTCTTACTATAAAGACCTAACGAGGATTATTAATAATTAAGTGGGTGAATAGACACATCGCGAAATGATAATGTGTTATCTTAATATGATAAATAAATATGTAATTAATACGAACTTAACGTACCTACCTAATAATTGATTACGATATTATTAATTGACAGTGTATTACTGCCTAAGGAGTGAGTACTAACTTCCGGACCCGTTGGTCTAGTATAGTTAACATATTCCTGGCACAATGGTGAGCGCTGTGGTCTTATAACTGGGAGGTCTCGGGTTCGATTCTCGGCGGGGGCAATTTGGGAATTTATAATTTCTAAATTGTCTCTGGTCTGGTCTGGTTGAAGGCTTTGGCCGTGGTTATGGTAGACAAAAATTAAGTTTTGTTATATTACCGCTATAAAATTAAGGAATCCAAAATAATTAATAAAATGAGACGATCAAACCGGTCCGGTCCCGTGGCTCCCAGCCTTTGAAACCGGAGCGTCCCCTCATTAGTCCACTTTACTATTGTAATGGCCCATTATGTTCACGCCTCACGAACGAATTATATGGACCTGACTTTACAGCCAATTGGTTGGGTACCCCGATTTCTGGCGGCCGGATGCCGCGCCGGTACACTGAATGTAGATTCACATTTTAGTCGTAGTTGAACGGAAAGTTGCGGATTGAAAGCTTGAAAGATCGACGGTTCGATTCCGAACCGTCCCACTATTGTCATATCCATTCATAATATCTAGAAGTGAGAGAAGAATATAATAAGTCGAGCTTAGCACAGCATTAAAAAAAAAAAGGACATTCCACATGAGTCTGAATTTTCTCAAGGATACTAAACCTTGCCGATCCCAGCAAATCCGCACATGGCCAGCATGGCAGATTATGGCCTAACTCTTCTTATTCTGAGACGAGACTCGTGCCGAGTAGTGTACGATGGACTGAAAATCGACATAAATGAATAAATATAAATAAACCTGCAGATCTCTTACTTTGAATAGATTGCATGTCTAAAAAAAAGGTCGTTGTAACATTCATACTGATAAATATTCATACTTGTTCATATCCATACAAATATCAGCCATAAAATATAAGAAAAAGTATGTTGTTTATTGAAGGCTTAGCCGCTGATCTTAATGTTTCGAAAGACTCTGAAAGATTGTAACCTGAAAACAAAGATTCCTGGGATTTTCGTAAAACAAAAATACCTAGTCAAAGTTATTATATTAGCTTCTTATAAATACGCAAATTCTTACAGCAATAGTAATAAAATAAAACACTTTATTACAAAAAGGACAACATATTTATTAGTGTCAATAAATTATTCAGGTATATCGTCCACGTAGTTCGCTTTAGTACCGTATATTTCTACGGTGTAATTAAAACCACCCCACAAAGCACTTCTTAAATGAACGTTAGCATAACTAAGACCTACACCACCATAATCAACCTCCGCCGAGGCACCTTCGTCAGAATCAGAATTATCTTTAATATAGATAGCTGTAATAATATTATCTTTTTCTTCATAATATTTCGGAAAAGCAATATCCGTTGTTCGTATGTAATAATTGGGTGTTTTCACATGTTCACTTTTATGTAGTAACTTGTCTTGGGAACTCTTTGTACCAACGTAAACACTTTTCGAGTTTACACTGTAAAATACCAAGACGAATAAGAAAAACACTTCACTTAAATACGCCATCCTATGTTTCTGTTTATCTTTTTTATTGTTCCATTCATCAAGCGGGTAATATGTAAATGTTGTTACTTAATAATGCACTCTAGCGGAGATTAGAATATTAAATATACTTTTATTAAAATTAGGAAATGTATTTTAAAAATAACATTTTTGGTGTGTGAAAACTCGTGAAAAGCTGATGTTATCATGAATACATTATCACGACTGAATATCGCTTGTCTGATAATGATAAACAATGTGATAGATAACAAAGAATTGTTTTGGAAGATTTTGATAAAATTCCCATTATAAGAACATAATATAGGTACTTATGCAGCGTCTGTCCTCTGTTGTGTAATCTTGTTAAATTCTAGTGACAAGCTCTCATGCAAAAAAAATTAAGGGTCTAGGTACTTATATTTAAAATGTGAGAAAGATCTTTTAATTAATTAATTAAACGTGATGACGCTAATGCATGTTGGACGCGAAATAAGCAAAATCATTTATAAGTAAACTATAACGATTACCATAAGAATAAATCATGATGATTTTGAAAATTATAATTATCTACACAAATAAAGAACAATTAAATGAAAATTATTTACCGTTTCCGATTAAAATTAGAAAAATTGCGGAAAGTTTGGAAACAGTTTTTGTTAAAAAAAATTGTTCCCAGTCATACCTAGTCTATTTCAAATCTACTTAAAATTAAAGACCCAAAAATCTTATAATATGAAAATCATTTTGCCCTTATGACGGTACTCTAGTCCCAAGGAATTTGAAAAATAGGTATTTGAAGAAAATATCGCCGTCGCGCTGCGCCCGACCAACAGGAGTTATCCATGTGTACGAGTAGTGTATTTGTGTGCGCGAGCCCTCGCCCCTCTCATGCCCGTAACATTCACCCGCCGGCCGCCTGCGGGTGAATAAATATATTTTGAAACTTTGAATCGGATGATGCTTTACTATTGATACTGAGCCCAAAACAATTTTTTTTTTTAAATTTTTCGTCTGTCTGTATCTTGGCCGCGCATCACACTGAAACTACTGGACGGATTTAAATGAAACTTGGCATGATTTAAGTTCATACTACGAGGTAAAATATAGGATACTTTTTATCCCGAAATTCAGCACGGTTCCCTTGGGAGAGGGGATGAAAGTGAAAATGTATATTTCATTGTAATTCATTAACGTGTACTCCGATTTCATTCATTCATTTTTTATTAGAAAGAACATACTGCAATGATTGTTCTGTAATTATTTCAAGGTCGTCAGTTTAGTAGTTCAGAAATTATAGACTTCACAATGCTCAGTAATAGGTCCAAATAACATGAACCCCGTTACGTACAGGAAACTTTGAATGTACGGCTCATTTTAAGCTGGCATAACACACTATCGTAAACCATAATGGATAGCCCTATATTGAACCGACCTTCAAAAAGGAGGAGGTTATCAATTCGGTCGATATCTTTTTTTTTCTATGTAGGTATGTCCACCGATTACTCCGGGGTTTCTGGACCGATTCACGCTATTTTTTTTAATGGGCCCTTAAAAATTTTTACCTTCAACTCCTCAAACCTGATGCTGCAGGGGTACTTTCTCCCTAAAAGCTTTAGGAACTGTCGTTTACGAATTGGTATGCTTGCTACTAGATCATAGAGCTCCAGGTCATCCTCCTCAATCCTGTAGAGTGATATCATTTTTTTCTAAACTGAATAGTTTGCGCGAGAGACACTTCCAAAGTGGTAAAATGTGTGCCCCCCCCCCCTGTAACTTCTAAAATAAGAGAGTGATAAAACTAAAAAAAATATATTATGTAGGTACATTACCATGCAAACTTCCACCGAAAATTAGTTTGAACGAGATCTAGTAAGTAGTTTTTTTTAATACGTCATAAATCGTAAACCGCAATTGCTGCTACGGAACCCTTCATGGGCGAGTCCGACTCGCATTTGGCCGCTTTTTACTAACTGCATACGAAAGTAAATACGGTACTTATACCAAGACAACAATTTTTAAAATTGTTGTCTGTCTGTCTGTGTGTTGCCACTAATCTCGGGACTGGCCGAACCGATTTTGACGGGACTTTCACTGGTAGATAGCTGATATTATCGGGCATCGTATAGGCTACTTTTTTAACCGACTTTCGAAAAAGGAGGAGGAGTTGTGTTTTTCTACCTCTGTATATCGATGTCTCCGTGATTTCTTAACCGATTTGCGTGAATCTTTTTTTAATCGACACAAAAACTTTGCGAGATGGTCCCATAAGAACTTCGGGTTCCGACTCTTCAATCCTGATGCTGCAAGGGTACTGCTTCCCTAAACTGTGAGGATTTAGGAATTGTTGATTATTATGAATAGTTATTGTAGGGACCAAGTAAAGACATCGTTAAATTCCAGGATCCAACTCCTTAATCCTGATGCTGAAGGGGTTCTGCCAACCTAAACTGTGGTGATTTAGGAACGCAGATGAAGTCACGGGTGTCCGCTAGTAATAAATAAAATAATCATTGTATAGTGTAAATATCGACATCAGAGTACATCACTAGAGTATCGATAAAAATATCGACAATTGTCACTTCCCTATTAGTGTACATGTAAGCCTTACCCTCCCTCACCTCCACCCTACCCCCGTAAAGTACGAAAGGGACAACTGCAGCTCGGGCTGATTTTTACCTACAAAAACCTTGACCAAAAGACGTTTCGTATTCTGCTGTTTCCTTCTTCAAAACTGGACAAATCTCAAATATTCTTATATCAAAATTTAGAGGAAGAGTATATCTATGCTTCTATGTTTTTCTTTTTTGTTAAAAACTTATCAAATTTGTCTGATAGTCGTTTGAACATGGCAGTAAAATCGAGGGTTTTTTTCGGGTTTTTGGATGGTCATATTTTTTTTAATGATAATGTTTTGGAAAAAAGAAAAACATAGAGGCACGTATTAATTAGACCTAGATTTTTTGGAAAAAAATCATTGCTCTAGAGGCATTATCCACGAAGAAAACAGCAGAATACGTTTGTATGGAGAAAGGCCCACTAGAGTACCCTCTTATTGTTGGATTTATACTCCAAGCCTTATTGCCACGGCTTATCAAAAACCTTTTATGTCCCGTTCAGTCCCGTTAATTATATTAAGGCAAAGAACAACCTTTGGCTAGGTGAGACAGATAGCAAGACAGAGGCTAGGCAGCCCAGAGACTATCCTCATTTCATTTTTCATGCTTTCTACGAGACATCAGTACGCAGATCTGGTGCAAATGATGATAAGGTTATTTATTAAATTATTTTTCTCTACAAAGCAATACGTATTAAATGTTAAATGAAGTGGACAAAGGTGAACATATCTCTATAATAAAAAAATCCTGTATAGGGAATATATGGTTATACCTATAGGAAAACAAAGCAGTTTGTCGTAAACAATTTAGTCGATGTCATAGCATAAATCATAAGGTATGACCACAAGGTATGACAACTCTCGTTTCTGTCAATACCACATCAATAAACGAATTTTAAATGATTTAATATTCTTAAGATTTCCATTAAGTAACTTTTTATCTTAATGATTTTATCTTTTCCTAATAGCCCATAATAACAAGCATACATTTTGAGAGCCATTCAGTTCTTGTTACGGTTATGAAATATATTATACTAAATTGTAACCCGTTAAATGACCAAACTTACATAAATATGTTGGCCAAGGTAACTTACAGCTAGTAATTACAATATGAAAAAGACTAGCGTTTGATGTGAGAGAAAGAGGTGTACCTAATGAGCAAGTTCTGGATTGACTACGTACTTACATTTTTTCATCTATAAATTAGTTTATAATCAAACCGCAATAACTTTCAATGAGTTAAGCCATTAGAAGGATATAAATAGATCCATCGTAAGTGACAAATGACAGTTAGAAATTATGATGGTGTCGAAAATTTTACTATTCAGTGGGCTCGTGTTCCTCGCGAGCATAGCTGCAGCAAGAAATATAACTTTGGGTGATTCTTCCGATGGAACGCTACTCTACCATCAAATGTTTGAAAGGAAACCAAAACCAGACGTAACTGAAACTGGAATAGGTACAATAAATATAAAGGATGGTGTTATAACTGCAATATATATTCAAGATCTACAAGGAGACGGCCGTAGTATCGTCTTATCTGGTGGTATTGGAGACAGTAAAGCAAAGATTGCTTTGATTGGTGACCGTGGTACGGGATTTAAGTTCATTATTGATGTTTATGGTAAGCCGAGACATAAATTGCAAAAATTTGTTGATCCGTCAAAAGATTCATCGGAAAAGTCCAATGAGCCATCAAATGATAAATCAAAAAATCCAAATGAGCAGTCCAAGGATAAGACAGAAAAACCATCAGGTTTGTCTCTCGTATATAAACCAGAAAAACCTAACGAAGCATTAGAAGATAAATCAGAGAAACCTGACAAAGCATTAGAAGATAAATCAGAGAAGCCTGACAAAGCATTAGAAGATAAATCAGAGAAGCCTGACGAAGCATTAGAAGATAAATCAGAGAAACCTGACGGAGCATTAGAAGATAAATCAGAGAAACCTAACGAAGCATTAGAAGACAAATCAGAGAAACCTGACGGAGCATTAGAAGATAAATCAGAGAAACCTAACGAAGCATTAGAAGATAAATCAGAGAAACCTGGCGAAATTTAATATGAATGAAGTCATATTTAATGTGAATTAAAAATGTAACGGTGATATAATTAAAAGAATGTTTATGTTGTTATCCCTCCGTTCTATTTATTATTTTTTTTTTTCGTTTTACGCGTACTAATTTGATACATAATAATGAATTCAAGGACATCACGCCCTATGCGGCCCTGATTAAAGCCACTGGCCGGAGCATCCAGGTAAAGTATCATCATAGGGTGAAAACATGCCAGAGATGCCTCACGGCGATACCTCGCGGTCGCGGTTTAGCTCGCTACCTCGATGTCACCTCCATGTAAAACAAATGTATGCAAACAGACGAGCGCGAACATGTCGAAGATACGTCGCTGTACCGCGATGTATCGCAGTGAGGTATCCTTCGGCATGTTCGCGCTCGTCTGTTTGCATACATTTGTTTTACATGGAGGTGGCACCGAGGTAGCGAGCTAAACCGCGACCGTGAGGTATCGCCGTGAGGCATCTCTGACATGTTTTCACCCTTAGTCTATCATAGTCTACCACGCTGGCCCAAAGCGAATTGACAGACTTCACACACCTTTTAAAACATAGAAAACTCTCGGGACTTTCCTAGACTGTTGAAGCATGTGACATACTTTAGGTATTTTACTCCGAATAGTGAGCTGCGTGCTCGCGATTTCGCGACTCTAGAAGTCTAGACCAGTATCATCTATCAGTATCAGCTATCAGTATCACTAATACCTACTATCAAGAACTCTAACTATAAAGGGCTAAAACTCAATCAGGAGCCATATAGTCAGTGTAATTTCTATAATGTCTAGTTGTATAGCAACCTAGCCTAGCTGGCCAACGAGTACTGACAAGAAGCTTTGATCTAGTGCATTAAACAAATTGATTTGGACACAAAGGCCCCTATCTCGGCGGGCTACGAGCGGTATTCGGTTAATTTCGTAAATGGTCGACACGAGTGACCTCTGCTGACGCCGGTGTTGTGATACGCGAGCCGATGTTGTACTTGACGGCCGGTATGTGTAGTGTACAGTGTATATGCTATGGCAGTTGGCGCTGGGCTTACATAGCGCCCATTCATAATATAATATTAATTACATATTATTATTTCTTAATATTCGTACGCCATATTATATGGCAGGACGTAAACGCATCTAAATGATATAGTTAAGAAAGTGTTTAGTGTTATTTATTTATTCGTTAGCATAATAAAGATGTTTATTTATTTACTAGCTTTTGCGCGCGACTTCGTCCACGTTTTTAAAAATTCTGCGGGAACCTACTGTATTTCCGGGATATAAAAGATAGCATAAATCACACTCCAAGTTCTGAACTTCAGCTCAGCAGTCAATCCGTCTCTCCGTTGCAGTATGATTGAAGGAAAAACCAATAAACTTTCGCATTTATAATATTAGTAGGTAAGGGATTATTCTGTACCACAACGTATTACCAAATCATGCATGATGTTGCAATCATTTTTAGACAATCCCACAGCAGATTTCTTAAGCGTTAAAAGAAGAGGTTTCTGTAACTTCCTGAAATATTTTTCACAATGTAAACATAGCCGTATCGCTCCAGTAATCTATATTACTTGTACGTTTGACCTCCCAAACTTTGACTAACACCATTCAAATAACATTAACATCTATTTCATAACACAGGTCTACACTGAAAATGTTGCAGCCAAAACTATAACTGTTTTTTAGTATATTGGGTACCCGGATTACAACTGCATACTTATTTTTTTAATGCTACGTGTAGTTTTCGAGATACGAGGTATGTCTAAAAAAGACAAAATAAGCCAATTTTAAACATTTAATTACATTATTTTACAGCTAGGAAGCTTCTTATTCAGATTTTTTTAAATGTTCATTGCTATGATTGTCCCATGTGATACTCCAACAATAATCTGCCATCCTATGCTCATCCCAACGATCTTGGTACCTATTTTCCGTCAGTTTTAGATCCTGATGGAAGCGCTCTCCTCGTTCTTTGTTGTAGGAGCCAAGATTTTCATGAAACTTGTCCAAGTGGCTGTGCAGGGTGCACTTGTATGCTCATGCGACAGCCAACCTTTTTAAAGTTATCTAGAGGGTCCTGAACTAATTCCACGTCATTTTTTGCCTTTCATCACCTAAGAAATTTTTGAAAATTTTTTCTCTGTCATGCTCACGACAAAATGAGACTTTCGTGCCTGTAGCACTTAAATTCCTTTCTTTAAGTCTCGATGCTAGTCTCAGACCTCTCTTTGCAATGGTAAATGCGTAAAGTACTGAGTAAAGAATACGGGCGCCGCTGATGATTCAAGATCACTGTCTCGTTCATTTGAAGAGACCTCCATCATATCTGTCTCCGACGAATCCGATGGTGCTGCCCTCATAGTATCGTCTGAGAGTGGTAAATACCGTCTAGCAGACGGTAGGTCTGGATATGTCATTTTTTTTTCAATTTACCCCTTGCAATTTGATTAAACAAAAATAAAAATCATCAAAATAGTTTTTTGGTTCTGATCAAATCATATGTACACCGAACTTCAATTGTGCTCGTTCACCACTCGACCACTGACTCGAATATTCAATACACAATTTGCACATGATATTTTGTACCCAGGGATGGTTAAAGCCCTTGATCTCGATCTTAAAAGAGTCAAAATACGCCCTTTTTATGAAGGCCGTTATAGGTTTTCTGAGTTTTTTCACTACATGTTTACCAAAAATGTTACAAAATGTATTCGAATTATTTAATCAACTCCTCCTATATGACGACATAATGATATTATCGGATAATCACACAAATTGGCGGAATACGAACACATTAAACATAGCAAAATGGGTATTTTTTTCCGATGAGGGTAGTTCAAAAACTACACGTAGTTTTGACCTTGAAAAACTTCTGTACGACTTATTATCAAGTCATTCATCAAATCATATAATAGGATTGCTAGCAAAAAAAGTTTTTCATTTTTTGTAGACCTGTGTAATCATTACATTACCTCAAGTGAACCAGTGAAGTCGTTTGGAGCTGGACCCGCCAAGATGTTTTTAAGAATATTTCTAATCTGTGCATTAGTTGCTGCAGTCAGCTCAAACTCCATGGTAATTGGTCAAGTTGACGAATTTAATGGTACGGTGAGAAGAGTTTATGACGCAAGAACCATAACGTTCGGCTTTCCCTTCGTGAAAAGGGAGGAAGATATATATTACGAGTACAAACTCGAAGACAAGATAATTAAGGGAATTTCTATACAAGACCTGGAGGATAGGCCGGGTAAAGCGACCATCACGGAAGGCGGAGTTGGGTTTTCGTTTGTGAACATTAAGCTTGAGAGCGAAAGAGGTTCTGGATATAAATTCAATATCAAAATATACGCGTGATCAGTTTCTTGTGGCGTGTTTTGATGAAGATGTAAAAATTACTACATAATATGTATAATTATATGGAATAATGGCTTATTTGCGATTCGATAGTTTTTTATTTCAGTACCTATTCTTTTGTGACTACTTAGCTTAGGTATCTACATCTTGTTATTCTTAAACACTGTAATTTATTTTTATTAATTACTTGAAACACACAAAATTTCGAAAATTGCCTTAAAACATTGATATAAATGTACTACGTATTAGATATGGCGTTCCGAACACTCACCTGTTCAACTGACATGCACAGTCGACCGTGCATTAGTTGTGTCATGTGTGGCATCGGCATTGGCAACGACGTACGAACAGAGCGTACTATCTACGCGATCGATGCTAACAATAACTTTATTCAAGTAAGTCACAAAAAATAATTTTAAGTTGATTTAGTAAATAATTAGATAACGACATCGTAGTCCGATTTAGAAGTTTTGTGTTCTGATGTTCTTGCCTATCTTATGTTGATGCCTTAAAATGTCTATTAAAATTCCACCATGTAACCAGAGCCTTATCACTCCGGTAAACTACATTACGCACACATTTGACCTTTCAATCCCACTCACACTATGCAAATATCAGTACATCACACTCACAAGTTGAACTACTTCATTACATTACCTCAAGTGAACAAGCGAAGTGGACTGGATCTCGACACATCAAGATGTTTCTAAGAATATTTTTAATCTGTGCATTTGTCACTATCGTAAGCTCAAAGTCCGTGATAGTTGGTCAAATCAGCGACTACTCTGGTGTTGTCAGAAAGGTTTATGAGAAACAAATCGAGGCGACTGGCGTCCCCCTTATAAAGCGGGAGCAAGAAGTGTATTTTGAATATCCAGTTGGTGATCAGAAGATTAAGGGAATCGCCATAAAAGATCTGGATAATGGATTGGCTGAACCGTCTATCAACCGAGGAGGTATCGGGTTCCCATTTGTAAACATCAAGCTTAAAAGTGAAAGAGGTTCTGGTTATAAGTTCCTAATCGAAATATACGCGTGATAAGTTTTTGTGATGTGTTCTGGAGTCTGGACCATTTGTGATTAATAAGACACTTTTTGTGTAATTAAATACCTACCCTTTTGTACATGTTGTTTTCCTTAAACATTTTAGAGAGATTTTTTAAAGGACCACATAGAAACCCGACTATGTCAAACAACAAATATAAACTAAAAATTCATATAGAGTTGATAGTTTTTACTAGTAGTAGAGCAAGCTATTGCTTTTTGCAAAGGTATAGTTCAGGACCTTGGACAGTGAGATAGGCAACCTTTTATCCCGGAATAAAAGAGGGTTCCCGCAGGATTTCAAAAACCTAATTTTTTGGAGGCTTTGGTCGTGGCTAGTTACCACCTTACTGTCAAAGACGTGCCGCCAAGCGATGTAGTGTTCCGGCACGATGGCGTGTAGAAACAGATTAGGGGTATGGGTTGAATCTACACTGCCATACCCCTTCCAAGTTAGCCCGCTACCATCTTAGACTGCATCGTCACTTACCATCAGTTGAGATCGCAGTCAAGGCCTAACTCCACGCAGACGATGTCACAGGCATGAGCTAGTAGGTACGTATCATACGTTACGTAGGTACTTAATAAATTAAATCAGTGATTCATCACTTCACCAGCTCCGGTCAATAAAGACAAGGCCAAACGTATATGGAACGTAAACATCATACTTTTAATACCTACTATGCATAACTATTCGTCAACTTTTTTCCACTCACCACTATAAGGCGCGGTTCATACAGCTATTATGCCCGCCACTTTAGAATTCTTTTTAAATACCGTAGATACTATATGATTTTCCGGGATAAGAAGTATCCTGTACCTATCCTGTAGTGTTGTGTGAACAGAAGCTAACTTGTGCCGAAAACCATAATATTGACATAATATTGACCATAATATTAAAAGTTTTTATCTTCTTAGGAAAGAAGGAAGAAAATGTAGAATTAGATACCTATCTACTCCTTTTATCTGATAAGGTGTAGCCGGCATTAGCAATGTAAGCGTCTGAAAATATTTTTTTAATGACTTTAAATAACAATATATCTAGTTTTCTCTATTTTCTATCAAAAAAACCTTAAAACACACTGTTTCAAATCTTTAAAACGAACTGCCTATTTATAAAGAAATAAAACACACAATTAATAACTTAAGGTAACTACTTCTACAAAATGATTTACAATTAAAAAATCAAACAGGAATTCATAGATTTAGGATTGGTAGTTGCTATGGTAGCGACTACCAATCCTTAATCTATGCAGAAATCAGAAATGATTATAGTTCGTAGTTATTAAAGTAAAGAAAAGCACATGTTTACCTAAACTTTTTCTTTCATTCAACACCAACAGAATAATACGTTAGTTACGTTCTTTGGCTTTACCAATATAATTGTCAGAATCGATCGCGTACACTTTGACAGCAAAATTGTAGCCCTGAAGTTTGCTGGAACTGACCAATTCAATGCTGACGTACTTCTGGCCGATTCCACCGTCCCGTATATGCGCTTCTCCCAATTTATCACTCCTTAGATCCTTTACGTTGATTGCGTTGATCACTCCATTATCAAAACTGTTCACAGTAACAGTTTCTGATCCCACCCACTTGTCTGGATTTTCCTGATGAACCTTATTATATATCATAGACTCCATCGGATCATGGACTCCAATGAATAAATTGTTACAAGACGTGGAAACTGCTAATAAAAATAAAGTAAGACAAGTGGCAGCAGCTCTAGTCATTTTTGATAAAAACACGTCTGCGTTTTTTAGATACCAATAGAAGAATAGAGTTCATGACAGATTACATTGATTTGTGTGATACAAATTTTGATGTGTGAGTGAACGTAATACAAACATCTTAGACCATTTAATTTATATTGATATGTTGTTTCTTTCCACTGTCCGATAACGAGAGAGCTGAAATTATTTATGAAATAAGTACATATGATAATTTTTTTTAATTGAGTTCCCAAATAATAATAAACGGATGGAATTATATTTTACTTTATTTTATTTAACGAATATAAATAAAATAAAGTACTTATGTTTAAATGTTAACTAGAACCTAAGTAAATTTTAGTATCTAATTTGATACTTTAAATTTAGAATTTGTAGTTAATTTTTTTAAGTATTGTACTTCATTTTTTTTGTTCATCAGGTAACTTACCTATTTTACCTGTTTCGATATAATTAGTGAAAACTCTTTCAGAAAATACATAATTTTCAATTTTTCCTAAGCCCATACGGACGAAGTCGTGAGCATGATATAATATAATTACTGATTCATCGACCACCTCAGTCCAATAATGAGAAGGCCATACGTAGGACATATGGAATGTAAACATCATAGTTTATCTACTAGCTTTTACACGAGACTTCGTCCGCATGGAGTTCTTATTGGGTTTATATTTATACGATACTTATGATTTTGAAAAGAGTTTCTTGCCGGCTCTTTTCAGCAGAATCTGCATTCCGAATAGGTGGTAGAGTCTCGACGTGTCATAAGAGCTACAGATCGGCCTACATGAAATAAATAATTTAGATTTTTTTTATATCTAAATTACCCCAGAAATAAAAACTCATTTGAATCAAATTACATAATTTTAATAAAACTTAGAAAATGATTAGATTAAAAGCTAATTGCTTTATCGTTTAAATAATAATAGAGTGAATTATTACAAAATCACAGATAGACACATCAAATATACTTTTATTTGAACTTATAATGTGAATCTAAAGCTGAAGTGGCAATAGGCGGGACTATGGTGGGGCACAATTCTTGTAGTACCGATAGGCTTTGGGGTCAAAAGGTGATGGAATGGCGAGGCCACATCGGGGTCCGGGAGACAATTTTTTTATTCTTATCATTTTATATAGGTCTTTTAAGGTGACCTTTATCAGCCCTATCGGTACACACTACACACAGAATAAGTATTACAATTAACTATATACAAAATCAACTATAATATAACTTTACCAATTTGAGAGAGGCAATGTTAGCCCTCCATTAGTGGACGGACGATTTCAGGCGAGTTCTTACAGCTGTGGCGATCATTTTAAGAGGTCCACCTACTATGTCCACCTGTGGACATAGTCTATCGGGTGAGATTAAGAAATTATTATCACGTCCCATGGCTGTACACTGTAACACATACTCGTAAAATACCAGTTTTAAGCAACACAATTTTTTTTATAAATAAAATAATCAAATATAAAATAAGTTACAAGTTTAATTGCTTCAATCAGAAAATAATATATATGTAAATTTATTATAATCACTGGATACGGGCGGCGCAAGATTGAGACTTCCGTTATTATCTGTCATCAAGTCTATGCAAGAGACCTTTGTCCAGCAGTGGACGTCTGAGAAGAAAAGGAATCACAATCACTATCCATGTGTGGACATAAAGTAGCCAGTTTCGATCGCGTACACTTGGACGTAAAAATTGAAGCCGCGAAATACATTGGGACTGTCCAGCTCAATGGTGACGAACATCTGGCCGATTCCACCGTCTTTTATATACGCTTCTCCCAATTTATCTTCCCTTAGATCCATTATGTTGATTGCGCTTATCACTTCATTTCTTGAACAGTTCACGGTAAAGGTATCAGTTCTGACCCAGATAGCTGGATTCTCTTGATGAACCTTATTGTATATCACTTTTGAACTCTGATCGGGAAATCCGAGGTATAAATCGTGACAAAACGATGACACTATTAATAGAAATAAAGTAATTGGAATGACTATGGGAAATCTTGACATTTTGAATTAAAACACGTCTGTATATTTTAAACTTGGTAGCGAAAATGTCAGACCTGATCACAAAAATGTAGAAGCAAATATAACGAGTATTCTATTATGTAAATATTTAGCAGTTGGTCGTGAAATCATAATATTCTATATTTATTAGCATAAAAAAGTAATATACTTCTATGACAGGTGAGTATAGATAAATTTTACTACATGTCTTTCTGTATGTTAAAAATTGATAACATTGATATAATTTAATCCGATCGTCGTGACTTCTCTATTTCTCTAAGAGATGAATTATTATTTTTAAACAGTTCTGTGTTTGTATATTGATTAATCTGTCCGCTTATAAATGCTAAACTACATATAACAAACGATATATGTAAAGAAAAATAAATAAGTTTATTCTTAGGTCAAATATATCGACTTTGGCCTCGATAAATTCAAGGTTTCATTGTGTCGATTCCGAAAATGTGATAGGTATACTTTATTTGAAACGTTCTTCCGTGGTTCTAGATTTAATGTAGCAAGTAGGGTTTTAGATTGAATTTTCTCTAGTTCTTAAGAGAGAGAGAATGTTATCAAAGACTACAGTGTATATAGAATGTTATAGAGGCTGCCATGTATATATCGATACCTCCTACGTAAGCTGTATCTCTAAAACGTTTACGTGATGCGTTAATTGTTGTGAAGGTCAATACAATGGTTTAGGCCGACGTTTTAATAACGATACAACTTTATACGTCTTGAAAGTATGTTAAAAAATGCTATTTTTTTTAAACGAACACATAAAATAGATAACAACAAATGATATAGTGCACAAAACCTAAAATGCCAATTTTGCGGGATACCAAAATTTACGTAGGAGATATCGATATACTTACCAGAGATTCCTAGTAAGTATAGCAATCTAATTATACTAAACTAGCTTTAACCCGCGGCTTCGCTCACGTTAGGTTCGATTTTTTAACCCCCTATTTAACCCTCTTGGGGTTGAAATTTTACAAAATCCTTTCTTAGCGGATGTCTACGTCCTAACAGCTACCTGTATACCAAATTTCAGCTCGATCGGTCCAGTGGTTAGAGCTGTGCGTTGATAGATCAGTCAGTCAGAGTCAGTCAGTCAGTCAGTCAGTCAGTCACCTTTGCCTTTTATATATTTAGATAGAAAACGAAAGAAAGTTATTGAAAAGGAAATTATTTGCGTTCTCAATAATATAGATTTTTTTCAAGAGTAAACTCTGAAGCTGTCGCTGTATCGAAACACCTACCTATTCTATTGTGCTATTAATACGCAATGAGTATCAGATACCTACCTATGTACTAATTCCACGTAAAATTAGATCCATCGCTTCAATAACAGAAGTAAAAAGACACATTTTTATTGACAATACAATGATCTCACACTACCATATTAATCTTCTTCAACATGTATATAAGCGATTGATTGTACATGAAACATCATTTGCCACTGTGTTGTCAAGTTTTGAAGAGATATTTTCCAAAATGTTCGCGAAACTATTGCTTGTACTATTTGTTACTTTTAATATCGTTGCGTCGAACGATATTCGATTAGGATTCACGTCAGCGAATTCGAGAAAAATCTTCAGTGAAATAAAAGAAGCAAATCCAGCGTTGTGGAAAAGAACTGACGATATCATAGTGAACGCTCAACATAATGAAGTAATTTCTGCCGTTTTTGTGACCGATTTAAGGGAATACAAAGATGGGGAGGCCTATATTGAAAGCGGTGGTGTGGGAGGTAAAAGTGTTACAATTGCACTGAAGAGCCCGTCGATTTTAAGAGGCTATAGATTCGAAATTGAAGTGTTCGCGGAAAATCCTAATGAGAGGTACCATAGTAAGGGTGGTGTCATAGCGCCTATGTATGCTGATACCCAGTTCGCAAGAAAATATTAAGCTGATCTAGGTATATATCTGTTCTAAGTTATTTTGATAAATTAAATTACTTACGTTTTTTTCTTGTAGTGGTTTTATTTGTGCCTCTATTACAGATAGAATATTAATATTGGCTGGTAACGCGTTAACTTATTAGTTTCTGTGGGAGGTTTTTACTCATAGGGCTTTCATAGGGTAGTAACTAGCTTTGACGGAAGTTTCTCATAAGACTGGTTAATTTAATTGGATAACCTAACCTTTTACTTGGCTAAAATGCGCATCGCATCGAGATGTGATGGAGATTTACCAATTTTTTAATCGACATAAAAAAAGGAGGTTATCAATTTGACACGTATGTATGTAATATTAATGGAACTGCAAAATATTCACATATGATAAATTAATCTACTAGGGCTTCGAAACAAAAATATAAAATATGTTATAGGTGTATGTATGTTTGTCCACGCATTTCTCGGAAACTATTAATCGGATTCTGACCATTCTTTTTTATTTACTTACATGCATGCTTTTACTAACTTAGGCATCACTAAAGATTTTATCAAAATCAGTTCAGTAGTTTTCAATATGGATACTTTTCCCTTTTCAGTTATTCTTTATTTCGGTACCTATATTGAAGTCGGTTTCATTTTTCTTAAAATATAACTTACTAGTTGATGCCCGCGGCTTCGCTCGCGTGGAATTAGTTTTTAAAACCCCGCGGGAACTCATTGAATTTCCGGGATAAAAAGTAGCCTATGTCACTTTCCCGGTCCTCAACTATACCCATGCAAAAAATCACGTTGATCTGTTGCTTTATTGCGGCGTGATTGAAAGACAAACCAACACACTTTCGCATTTATATATTGTAAGGAAGTTAGAATTCATTTAGTTAAAGACTGTCTTTTTTGATATAGTAGTCACGTACAAATAATATACATATAAACATCTGATAAATAAATATCTACATACTTACAAATAGGAAAACAAGTGAAGAAAGACCCCGAATACAATGCTACCTTGAAATGAGACATCGGGGTGACATCATGACACGAGGAAAACTTTGCTTTTGTCACAGGGTTTTGTTTTCCATAAGTACAAGTCTTAATGTCGGTACATATCCTATATTTTATAGGTTCTGTACCGAGGAAAATATCTATACTCGTACCTACTTACATCAATTAAAATAAATAAAACTGAAGTGTCTGTCTATGATTTCGAAATAAATTGACTCGACTTTAGCTCATATTAATGACTAGCTTTCTCTCGCGGCTTCGCTCACGTTAAGTTCGAATTTTCAAACCCCCTATTTTATCCCCTTAGGGGTTGAATTTTCAAAAATCCTTTCTTAGCGGATGCCTACATCATAATAGCTATCTGTATGCCAATTTTCAGCCTGATCCGTCCAGTGGTTTGAGCTGTGCGTTGATAGATCAGTCAGTCAAGTTTAGACTAGCGGACGCCCGCGACTCGCCCGTTCTTCAATTCACAATCGACAGTTCCTAAATCATCACAGTTTAGGTGGGCAGAACCGCTGCGCATCAGGATTGAGGAGTTGGGTCCTGGATTTTAACGATGTAGTCTTTACTTGGTACCAACAATAACTATTCATAATCGATAGTTTCTAAATCCCCATAGTTTAATGGGGCCCGGGGCAGTACCCCTAGTACAGCATCAGGATTGAGGAGTTTGATCCCGAGGTTATTGTGGGAGTTCCTTCCGTTTCTCCGAATAACTATAACTTTTACTTGTGTGATGTGATGGCCGCTGTGGCCCAAGTTAGGTCTTCTTCTTTATCAACCGATAGACATCCACTGTTGAACAAAGGTCCCTTATATGGACTTCCACAGGCCTCGATGTTGTGCCGCCTGCATCCGGCATTCCTACGACTCCACTGATGTCGTCGGTCCACCTAGTGGGGGGTCTGCCAACACAGCGGTAAGTTCGGTTAGGAGAATATTATTTTCATATTGTTGTAGGGTTCGATTCCCGGCGGGGGCAATTTGGAAAGGAGGTGGGTTGATAAGGCAACAAAATCCGCCCCTCATACACTCGAAAAAAAAAGTTCCAGATTTCGACAAATTGTAAATGTATTTATATACTTGAAGATATAAACTTTATTTTAATATAAAGTTTAGGTGATAAAAAAAATAGTAAGTTACAGAAAATATTACCCAAAAAGAGAGTGTTTCTTTTACTTTTCTTACATTTTCATACATTTTAGTCGTTTTTTAAGCTTTGATTTAATATTTTAGAATGAGGCGCTCCATGAACCATGGTAAACGTAACTGATAATGATGCTCCTTTTTATAAGCTTTTATATGAGTATTAATTTATTTTGGTTCATGGAGCGCCTCATTCTAAAATATTAAATCAAAGCTTAAAAAACGACTAAAATGTATGAAAATGTAAGAAAAGTAAAAGAAACACTCTCTTTTTGGGTAATATTTTCTGTAACTTACTATTTTTTTTATCACCTAAACTTTATATTAAAATAAAGTTTATATCTTCAAGTATATAAATACATTTACAATTTGTCGGAATCTGGAACTTTTTTTTTCGAGTGTATGAGGGGCGGATTTTGGGCCTTATCAACCCACCTCCTTTACAATTTCTTAATTTCTGATCTGGTGGAAGGCGTTGGCCGTGGCTAGCTACCACCTTACTGTCAAAGACGTACCGCCAAGCGATTTAGAGTTCCAATACGATGGCGTGAATAGGATTTAATTTACACTGCATACCCTTTCCAAATTGTTTTTTAATTAACTACATCGTTAGGCTGCATCGTCACTTACCTTCAGGGGAGATCCCAGTTTATCTTGTCATCGAATAAAAAAAGTCCTGTACCTTTTTGGCTACCCTATACACGTGTAAATGATTTAGTATCAGCCATACCTGCCTGCCATTGTGTATACTATAGAACAATGTCATGGGATCTTAATGTAAGACCTAAGTATGCCCATAACGTGTTTGTTTATTTAGGGCGACACTGAAAACCGCGTCATATGACATGTCTCGATCGTGATGGATACTAAGATAGTGTCCTATTGTTTGCACTGTTGGATGGCTTTATGCAATACAGACTCAGTTTCTTCTGTATTTTTCATTCCAATTTGAAGCCAAATGAAGCCCGGCGTTTTGACAAATGACCTAAATAGAAAAGCAAACAAATTAATGCAGAGATAAAGTGAAATGTGAATCTCACTGGCTGGGCAGTGGAATCAATGCTCATTATCTGTAAAGATAACATCTATAGTTAACCTTTTATTGCGTAATTTCCTTAATCTCTTAACACTAGTGATAGGATGTTGTAAATGATAATACCTACTTTACCTACCTACGAATAATCTATTTATAGGTAAGCTATACCAAGAGTTATCTTGGTGAGTGTAGATACTTATAAAAAAAATTACCTTTTAATGAACTTTTCAATCTTACTAGAGTTTTTCGGACAAATATTATTTTTTCAGTCTTTTACTTAACTATATAAAAACTTTAGTCAAGTTTTTTTTTCAATTCATTAGTCTTGAAGTTTAAATTAACGATAGTTTTTTATGACACCAGGACAATGTTTGTTACATTTCTATTACTTACAAACCATTCCCTCGAAAATGTATAAACATACTGAAAATATTTCTTCGCTACTGCATAACGCCATCATTGAATACAATATATAACTCATTACAAACTTCATTAGAGAGTCAGTGTTAAACTGTGAAACGAACGAACGCAGCCAAAATGCGTGCCGTAACGATTCTCCCCTTTCTGTGTGTACTAGCCTTAGCTTCTTGCCAAAGTCATGACTTGATTATAGGGCAAGCGACGTACGGTGACGTTGTTATTTATAAAGTCACCGAGTACAAATATGGATTTCCCCTTGTAGTGAGAACTAGTATTATTGAGTTTCCTGAACCAGGGCAGCATAACTTCGCCTATATCAAGGCGATTTACGTGAAAGACAACTGGACGGATGGAACAGGAGGTTATCCTACCATATCGGCCGGCGGAGTGGGCCAACGTTTCGTGAAGATCAAGCTAAAGAGCCAAAGACATCACGGCTTCAACTTCACCATCACGATATATGGAAGATACTGATAAGCTGTGTTTTCCTGGTACCTAGTTAAGATGTATTTTGTATTCTGTTGCCAAATAAATATTAAATTATTTTTTAATCATAATTGTAAATAAGTTGTATTGAACATTATTTATTAAATAGTGATTTGCCAAAGATTACCGTTGTTTTAATCGCGTAAGAAATATAAACTCTTGGGAATTACTTTTAAAGCATATTTTATACTTATTAGGAGATGTAATCACATCACACTAATATTTTAAAAGTGAAAGTTTGTGTATATGTGTGTGTGCTGAAATTTGGAATGGATATAGCTCATACCCAAGATTAACATATAGGCTGCATTTTATCCCGAAAAAAGGGAATCAAATACCTTCATCTACGCGGACGAAGTCGCGGCCATCATCTAGTATGACATACAATGCCAATAAGATTTCCGCCATTTTCTATTTCTGTCTTGCTCGGATTGTCTTAAAATAAGCAAGAGAGAAATATAAAATGGCGGCTTATAACAGTCATATTCTTAATCTGTGCTAGGAAACTAAGTAATATTAACTAATGCCTACAACTACATCCGTGTGGTTTCTTTTAGATTTAGGTGATTCCCAGAACAAACTTTTCCACCCCTTTCCACCGTAAATGATTGGTAAAGATAGAGAATGGACGACAAAGATCGATGTAAAAATTATTACCTATAGTCTGCCTATGGTAAATATATTAAAGGAATTTCTAAAGCAAAAAAAAATTGAATTGTAATTTTTTTAATTTCATGAACATGCTAGAATATTGCGCAAAATAGGTAAATAACCAGCTACGTTTATTTATTTTCCTATTAACCTAGAAAACATTATATCAAGAAACATTCCTTATTGTATACTCAATCTAATTATCTTTTCTAATGAATCATATATTTCTTATGAAATCGAAATATTTATATAAGCAATATGCTGTGTAGAATTTGATTTTACCATTATTTACTTAACAAGTTATCACGTTAATTAAACAAAATAGTTAGTTACTAAGAAATCAGACATTGTGTTATCGGGTCGAACCGAAGATAATATTATACTACGCTTCTTATAATAATTTTGTTATTGTGGAATAACAAAATTATTATTGTGCATGTACTTAGATTTAAGATCAAAGTCCGAAGAATTCAGGGTTAAAAGGACCTGAAAAGCTATTTCAAAATGGAGGGAATATTTTTACAAATTCCCATTTTTACCCTACCACGGCGAAGTTAAAAGGAAGGTTATGATTTTAGCAGTCTATGTATGCATGTGTGACATTTTTTTTTATATGAATAGTGAGCAAACGAACAGGAGGGTCACCTGATGGGCTGATGTTAGTTAAGTGATTACTGCCACCCATGGACACTTGTAGTTCCAGAGGCACCACTAAAGCGTCTTTTCAGGAATTTACGAGTATTGGTCCGCCCTTGAATAACCCCATATTGTATTTACGAATATTCCACCATAGTGAATTAACTACTGAGCCGATTTTGATGAATCGATTTGTTATGATAGTCCGGGTGGAGTAAGCTACAAAGGTGTCATGACATATAAATATGATGTTAGGTACATTCAACCTTCCGTATTCGGATTTGAAAGAACGAAAGAAAAAAAGATTTAGAGTCACAATTTTTAAACTTTTTAATTAACATCAGATTTATTACATTATCAAACTGTTTTATTCATTCAAAACTCTTTCACATTATTGCTACAATCTATATCATTCCATTCACACATGGCAACTACCTTAGTAAACAGAGTCTATAAGAAAACTCTCTCTGTACTCTTATGTTGAGAACTATGGAGCGTGCTCCGACTCAGCTCAGACTCAAGATAGAGGTTAAAAAGAGGCACAAATATGTTCTGACATAAATCTGTCCCATTTTAACTCTGTCTTGAGTCTGAGCTGAGTGCGGTCTATAGATTTCAGCTTTAATTCAAACACGTTACACGACGTCACCCAATTATTGGACCTCGCCTTAGGTTATCATACTTATTTTTAAACAGAAACCTATTTAGGAATATTTTCCATATTTTTGTTCCAGCAACATGGGCCTCCTGGAATTCAAAGAATGGATAAACCAGACGGAAGTGTTCTCCGACAAATCCCGCATATGTTCCAAGCTTCGTGGACTCACTCCTGGACAACGCAGGTATGTATGTAAGTTTGTCTATACTTATAACAAGTATAAAAGTTTAAAAACTGTATTGTTCGTATAAAATGTAACCCGGATCATAATTATAACGAATCGATTGACGCATCATTCATCAAAATCGGTATGGTAGTTAATTCGCGGTGGAATACGCCACCATACGGTGGAATATTCCACCGCGTAGCGCATAAGTATGTATGTTTGTGTATGTGTGTGTGACATATGATTTGGGCTAGCATGGTGGACTTATGGGCATGGCCCTTTCCTGAGAGGAGACCTGCCCGCAGCAGTGAGCCGTTGATGGGTTGATCATGATGATGATGATTATTCTTGTATAATGTTAAACTTTTTTGTATAATCCCTGAACCCTGTTTTTGTGTGCAATAAAGTCACTGATCTCTATATTTAATCTATGACATAACACTGGACTTGCTATCCCCGTACAAATGAGAGCGAAAATTATGAATCAATTTGAAGCGCCACTTTTGACGTACGAGTGTCTCTGGAACTAATAATATTGCAAATGGCGCAGATAAAATTAACATATGAAATCATGCAACAAAAAAAATGCAATCATAGATTTAATTATACAGGTCGGTACGCCATTTGCAATATTATCTCTTAGTTCCAGAGACTCTCGTAGTCGTATAGCTGCTTAGTGTTTACAACTCCAAAATGTCATCAATCAAATCCAAAATGGTGTCAGAATTAGAATCAGAATTAGAATTTATTTATTGCATTATACACATTGCTTGAAATAACTTAAAAAGTCTTAAAATCAATGTTAATTAAGTAGGTCCAAAAAAGAAATCACAGCAGCAAGTCCAGTGTTAATCATAGATTAAATATAGAGGTCAGTGAATAAAGTATATGATAATAACGCAGGGTCTGTCGACGTCACAAAGACCACATGCCGGCGGTTGGCGACGGAGTCAGGCACGGGATAAGGGAGTGCCAGCATCAGTTCGAGCACAGGAGATGGAACTGCACTATCACGGGAGACGAAACTGTTTTCGGACCCTTGACACTGATTGGTGGGCGCCTTTTGATACTCTTTGCTAAACTAACAAGTCACAGAATAGGTACCTATTCTAAATTCTAAAATTAAAAAAAAATTATTGTAACACTCTCTGTACCGTATTGTAATTTGTACAGTACCGTAACAGTGTATTCCTTATAATTTCAGTGTATTCTGACTTTCTTTTGGTCTGTAAACAACTAGTCAAGTGTCGATTATTTATGCGACAAAGTGTTACCAAGAGAAAGAACTCGAAACATTTTAACTTATTCCTACAATCTTTCTTTACTGTGCGACGAAAAAAGAATAGGACAACATTTTATTCACCATTCCTCCAAAATTTTTTATCAACACCCAAAATTTAAATAATTAATACCTTCTTTTTTAATTACCTACCATATAACTTTTTACTGCTTTGAAAAAAGTTAGGTTACTTTTTTTTTAATCAAACTCTTTCATTATTACCTACTTGTGTAAAAAAATGTTACGTTGAACACGAAATCCTTGTTCGTGGGAAGTCCTCAATAAATAAAAGAACAGTTTTTAAAATAAAAAGCAGCAGCCAGTCGCTATAAATCAGCTAGTGTCGACTGTTCCCGACGTTGGTTAGCGAAGATTTAGAGCTCTCTCAACTCAACGCGGGATTTGAAATATCTAGTTGTGAAAAGTTCGTTTTAGTATAAAAACTTCTACGAAACTTTGTGCAATATCCGAATGCTTTTGTTACCAACATACTTGTATATACCTACAGAATGACATAGTATTAATATTCTGTATAGTTTTTTATTCAGTGACAAGATAACCCTTGACTGCGATGTCACCTGATAGTAAGTAACGATGTAGTCTAGTAGGCTAACTTGGGAGAGACAAGCTGTTGTACCGGAAAATCGCTTAGTAGCACGTCTTTCACGCTAATTTTTGCCACTGTGAAAGTCTCCCAACAAAACTGAGTAGTCTAATGAATAGTGGTAGAATAAGTAACAAATAAGTTAATGCCTAAGTATGTCATGCTCTCTTTAAAGTTTCTGTGGTGGTGTCGTGTGGTGCGGGTTGTTACGTTCCCTCAAATATGGTTGAGCGAAGCAATGGCTGGATCATGCGTCATGCTCGTGAACGGGTGCCACCAACGGGAATGGGTCTGCTTTTGCCTGCCTGTGTTAACATGTATTGGATTGTATTTATTTGTATTTGTATTGTATTTATTTTTACCTGTATTGTACTCAGGAAAATTCATCGTGGAAGCACTGAATACATAGCATAGTTTCAATAACAATTGTAAAATTTTTATTTTTTTGAAAAGAGCAACCGCCGAGTTTCTTGCTGGCTCTTCTCGGCAGGAAAGGCATTCCGAACCAGTGGTAGATTCATTGACGATTCAAAAGTGCTTGTAAAAGTTTATTTGAATAAAAAATATTTCTATTTCTATTTCTATTTCTAATGATGATGTCATAAGCTCTGGTGTAACTTAGCCTCCTACGACTTCTAACGTCCTGGTACCTTTAAGCCAAGTGTGAGAACAGGCACATCGGTGAGATGGTAAAGGGCGTGTGGGTGTGTGCTGATAGAGAGATAACATTTCCAAATTTAATCGATTTTTTTTCGGCCTTGCTTTCGAATATGCTATGGAAGAGGGAAATAATAACATATGACTTCTACGTGAAAATCACCTTATAAATAGTATATTTTTTTTTCAATCTTTAATTCCTACGAAAACTTACAGTACCTAAATAAAATCGATATCAGAAATATAGAATAAGGTCAAGATTTATACAACAGTTGTTTGTGAAGATGGAAGTTTCAATAAATTACGTATAGCGGAGGCCAAGAGAGTCGTTGTTATGATAAAACATCGTAAAAACATTTTATTGTAGAAACGATCCTATTCCCTTGCCAATAGTTTATTTCCTTTCACGAAGATTAGCTTTTGTTTATGTAGTAAAGTACTAAGAACCTAAGTAACTGATAGAATTTCGTAGTAGGTAGATAAATTATTATTATTGCCTGCTTCACTCGTATAAAAATCAGATCAAATCAGAAATGATGAGATCTGTTGAAGAAATAGAGTTACTGGTATGACTCAACGGGTTGCGAAACTAATACATATAATTGCCTCATATTATTGAGCTTATTATGGTTAATTTAACGACAAACACACGTTTATACATAATTCGTACCCTTATTGCAAAAACCGATTATCTGCACCAAAATTTGAGCGAAAAGTTTTTGAGTTATAAGCATTTGAAACTTTAACGACTTAAAAATTAGTTATAATGATGTCCATTTTTAAACAATAATAATTTTTATAAACAAGAAACTATTCAAGAAATGTTAAGTAGGTTAATAATTGAAAAAAACTTACTATTTTTTCAACAAAAAGAAGAAAATAACCGGTAAGGAGCTCACTTAGTTAGTTTTTCCTGAATGTAGAAAAACTACCAAATTTTCAAATTTACCGTTCTGGTAGCTCTAATGGCATTTTTTATTTAATCACTTGTTTTGAATAGTAATAATCATCAAGACAAAAATCGTTTTAGTTCAACTTTAGCCAGTACAGGTGTAAAATAAATATCTTTAGTCGCTTTTGGCTGAAGGTAAAGTAGATTTCATTTAACTTTGTACGTACTAACTGCAGCGCCCTATGGTTTTACCCGAGGAGTTCCCGTTCCCGTGGGAAATGGGCAAGCCTACATTATTTCTTATAATCTCAGCTATCTTTAAAAGAAAGTTTCGTTGAAATCGGTCCAGCCGTTCTAGAGATTAGCTCATTTAAATAAAAAAACTATTTCGTTTTATTATATTAGAATAACTAGCTGTGCCTTGCGGTTTCACCTACATTTGTCCCGTTCCCGTAGGAATTTAGGGAAACACTATAACTGTAAACTTTCCTCTCGAATCCCTCTATCTACTGATGAAAACTGAATTAAAATCCGTTGCGTAGTTTAAAAGATCTACGCGTACATAAAGAGGGCCAGACAGCGGGAATCGATTTTGTTTTATACTATGTAAAGATAACATATACAGCAGAGCTAAGTTTGCCCGCAAGCGTTGCTATATGGGTGCCCCATTGTAGCTTTGAATCCAGGGTTAATCCCAAGAACACTTTGGAGTCCTCAGTTTTCAAAGGTTCATTATTTATCTTTAAATTTTTACTGACAGTTCTCGGGTTAGGTAATAAAAACTCAACACACTTTGTTCTTTTAGTATTTAAAAGTAGATTATTTGCCGTAAACCATTCAGAAACTTGAGATAATGCATTATTTACATCGTCAAAATTGTCTTTTATCCTATCGACTTTAAAATTCAAAGACGTATCATCAGCAAATAGTACAATATCGCAAGTATTGTGGACAAAATGTGGTAAATCATTTATGTAGACCAAAAACATGAATGGACCTAGAATAGAACCCTGGGGTACACCCATTACTGAGGCTGATCCGGATGATTTTACATCATTGACACATACTCTTTGGACTCGTTCACTGAGATAAGACGCAATGAGACTAAGTGCAAAATCTTTAATGCCATAGTGGCTCAGTTTAAGCAAAAGTGTCTCGTGATCAACGCATTCGAATGCCTTTGACGACAAATCACAGAAAATACCAATGGCACTCTGTGAGTTCTCCCATGCATCGAATATGTGTTGTAACAGCCTTGCGGCTGCATCGGTTGTTGATCGACCCTTTGTAAAACCATACTGCTCAGTGTGTAGGATTTTATTTAAATTAAAGTGTAAAGGCAGTTGGTTGAGCATTATTTTTCCGAATATCTTGCTGAGAGTTGGCAAAATTGAAATTGGCCTGTAGTTATTCGGGTCACTTTTGCTTCCCGATTTAAAAAGCGGTATTAGCTTACTACATTTCATAAGGTCTGAAAAAGATCCAGAATCTACTGATTTATTAAAAATTAAAGCAAGATATGGCGCAATAATATCAATTATGTTATGAATTATTTTAACTGATATCCCCCATAGATCTGCTGTTTTCTTATTTTGTAAAGATTTAAATGTTTTGACTATGTCATATGGGGTAACGTGTTCAAACCTAAATAACTTATTGCACTCAGAGACATTGCTCCTTAGAAGACGATAGACTTCTGCTGGCGAGGAATTCAGAGAACTGGTTGTAGTAATTGGAATATTTTTGAAAAAGTTCTCAAATGTATTTACAATTACTGTATCGGAGTTAATTACATGATTATCACTTTTAAGCTCCAATTTATTATTATTATGTACCTTATGTTTACTCATTTCATCGCCGATGATGTCCCATGCTGTTTTAATTTTATTATCAGAACTGGCAATTTTTTGTTTTATGTGAAGTGACTTTGCTTGTATGCACACATTTTCAAACAATTTAGAATAGTTTCTTACATATTCAATAAACGCGGGGGAATAATTATATTTTTTTCTGCATATAGGTCAAACAGCTTATTTCTACTTTTATAGATTCCGGCAGTTGGCCAGTTACTAAACTTAAGATCTTTAGACAGTCTTTTCTCTATCACCTTAAAGATAGAGTTATATTGTGAGCTTAACAAATCAAAAAACTTTAGATTTGTGAAGATGTTCAAAAACCCTCGTAGCCCAGTTATACAGTAAAAGTGAACTTAAGTTCTTTTACCTGCAATAATTTTAACAAAATATTGAGTTCATTATTCTGCAAAAAGCAACTAATGTTGTTTAGTTCGTTTTACTTTTTAGATACATCAGCAATTTCTAGTATATTAATAAAAGCTGAAACCTGTTAACGCAGGTTAACATGTATTAACAGAATAATATTGACATAATGATAAATCAAGCAACTACATCTGAAAAGTATTATAATACAATACATTGTTTTTGTGGTATAGATTTATAAATCTAAATTATTTAAATGAGTTTAGTTCTTTTTTTAAGAAGGTAATTAAATCATACCTGTAGGTAGTTGCTTTTAACTCTAGCTATCTCCGTAAAAAAGCGTCGTAGCAGATAATGGGTTTAACCTACAGCTTCGCCGTGAGTTGAGGAGTCGATTGATATATTTAACCTAATTTTGGTACAAAAATGCAGATAATCGGTTTTTGCAATAAGGGTACGATTATAATTTTTCCCTGCTTTTTCTGGCATAAACTCCGCAATGGCAAAAGCGATTTTAAGAAAAAATTCATTTAATTTTTTTTCTGTATTCCGGTTTTTCGGTTTATGTTTCCGGATATTTTTCCGTTTCCGTAGGCAGGTAGAAGATTATTCAAGTGATCTGAAGGAGGCTTTTTTATACCGGAACCGGAAAATCAAGGACTTCCCATAGTATTTTTTAAAACGAGAAGTCGCGGGCACCAATATAAAGTTTGAATTAGATAGGTGCAGGATAGTTAATTCTGGTTTCAGCGTCAAGAGAAACCGCCTTCACCCACGCTATTACAGCGGCAGGGGTGTCGCTGGCAATTTCGCGCGCTTGCCGCGACGGCAGGCTCGCATCCTGCGGGTGCAGTCGCGCGGCCAGGCCGAGACATTTGCACAGTGACTGGGTCTGGGGCGGCTGCGGTGACAACCTTGAGTATGGATATAAGTGAGTTATGTTATTTGAAAATGCACTGATCTCTATCCCAATGGTTTTTTTTTTAAATTTTTTTACGATCTCACCTGATGGTAAGTGACGATGCAGTCTAAGATGATAGCGGGCTAACTTGGAAGGGGTACAGCAGTGTAAATTCAACCCTTAATCGGTTTCTACACGCCATCGTGCTGGAACGCTAAATCGCTTGGTGGCACGTCTTTGACGGTAGGGTGGTAACTATAGCCACGGCCAAAGCCTCCCACCAAAAAATGCGTGTGTGGAAAGAAAAAACCTGCCCGGCAAGAACATTGGACTGGCTGCTGCGATTTCTTTTTTGGACCTACTCGATTGACGCCATATTGGATTTTATTGCCGCTATGTTGGCAAACTTGTAAGCATGACACGTAACCGTTAACAAAATGTCAAATAAAACCATTTAAATAACGAATAAACGGTTTGAAATAACCGAGCCTAAGCTTATTTTGTTCGTCTAATTTTTAACTATCAATTTACATAAAAAAATTCATCACGCCTGACGGGGCATTCAATGTCACCGGTTCTCGGTATATTTCAGCTATTTATTATTATTTATTATTACTCCCACTCTTTATAGACAACTAACTATAAAGATATCTACAGTTCTCCTGTTATCCTCGTATCTTTAACTATTTCATAACTACAACTACATTGAATACACTTTCTGTCCTAGTTAGTAATTTAATAGCGATAGTGTACAATAGTTAAATAACTAAAACATCATCTAATATTTATGTCTCCCTGTACCCATTTACATTTAGTACCTTTATTTAAGTCACTTCTTCGCCCTGGTAACTTTAAAAATTTATATTTTGCCTACAAATTATGACGCTCTGGTACTTTTTCAACCAAAATATCGAACAAAATTTACCGGAGGCTTAGCCAATGTGACCCAGAGGACGTCAGAAAAATGCAAAAGCCTTCAATTGGAAATTACTATTAAGCATTTGGTAGATAGTATAAAATGTAATATTATCTAAAAAATTAAAAAATGAATGAATTTTAACTTTTACACTTTACCTGAACACCTTGCGTTATCTGCCATTAATTAAAATCATTAAATGTCAATTTTCTGCAGGTAGATTCACCTGTCTTACCTTGTACCTGTTTACTAGGAGTTCAAAAAATATAGTCGGTGAATCCGACCTTCGGGTCGCACCAACAAAGTCCAACACCGGCAAACTGCGCCCTGTTTTGCATTTATTGTGTGTATGCAAACAGTAAAGGTGCTCAGGAATTTCCCTGAATGCCAGAAAGGAAAAACATATCTTCCCTCTCTATTTAACTTACAGGCTTGTCAATGTGTGAGTAATTTTCCGCAACCACATACGAACAATGAAAATTCATGGGCTCACCTGATTTTTTTACTGTGTGTGTAAAATTGCTCCATTATCATTTATTTCACGTGGAAAAGCAAGGTGGAAAATGTTTCCTACAATTTCCTTTTTCCCTAGTACTCTCAGGTGAGACGCGAGGTGTTTTACCTTTCAGCGATTGGGATTTTTTTACCTGGTAGTTAAAGTAATCCATGAGGTGGTCCTTAAGATTTTTTCAACAATTGTACCTACCTAGTATGTATTAACATGACAGTTGTGTAGCGCAATTTAATAGGTATTAGATTTGTCTAGCATCCTATATTTTATAATCAAAATACATAATTGTTCATAACAGTTATTATGTATGGTGTTAAATTTTGTTCAGGAAAAGTTATCGAGGATATTTTCTTCCTTCAAATAGGGGTAGTCAGGGCTGCTGTCAGATTTTCTTCGCAGTTGTGTCAAAGCATGGTTTAAGACAGGTCGGGTACTAGGACGTCACAAGGCAAAAGGAAGTAATTCCCGAAGAGAGAAAGGGATTTGGGGTTGCGGTGCACCCCGATTTGGAAAATGGGCCGGTCTTGAAACAAAAGTCTATTTTTTATTTTCATGGATTTGTTTGTTATCGTAAATACGGCCAATATTAGTATTCCAATAAATATGCTCTATTTCGCGTTGTTCTGTACTATTTCTTGTAGGTTTAATTAAAATTATTTTAGTTGTAAATAGGAATATTTCGTACCCTTATTGCAAAAACCGATTATCTGCACCAAAATTTGAGCGAAAAGTTTTTGAGTTATAAGCATTTGAAACTTTAACGACTTAAAAATTAGTTATAATGATGCCCATTTTTAAACAATAATAATTTTTATAAACAAGAAACTATTCAAGAAATGTTAAGTAGGTTAATAATTGAAAAAAACTTACTATTTTTTCAACAAAAAGAAGAAAATAACCGGTAAGGAGCTCACTTAGTTAGTTTTTCCTGAATGTAGAAAAACTACCAAATTTTCAAATTTACCGTTCTGGTAGCTCTAATGGCATTTTTTATTTAATCACTTGTTTTGAATAGTAATAATCATCAAGACAAAAATCGTTTTAGTTCAACTTTAGCCAGTACAGGTGTAAAATAAATATCTTTAGTCGCTTTTGGCTGAAGGTAAAGTAGATTTCATTTAACTTTGTACGTACTAACTGCAGCGCCCTATGGTTTTACCCGAGGAGTTCCCGTTCCCGTGGGAAATGGGCAAGCCTACATTATTTCTTACAATCTCAGCTATCTTTAAAAGAAAGTTTCGTTGAAATCGGTCCAGCCGTTCTAGAGATTAGCTCATTTAAATAAAAAAACTATTTCGTTTTATTATATTAGAATAACTAGCTGTGCCTTGCGGTTTCACCTACATTTGTCCCGTTCCCGTAGGAATTTGGGGAAACACTATAACTGTAAACTTTCCTCTCGAATCCCTCTATCTACTGATGAAAACTGAATTAAAATCCGTTGCGTAGTTTAAAAGATCTACGCGTACATAAAGAGGGCCAGACAGCGGGAATCGATTTTGTTTTATACTATGTAAAGATAACATATACAGCAGAGCTAAGTTTGCCCGCAAGCGTTGCTATATGGGTGCCCCATTGTAGCTTTGAATCCAGGGTTAATCCCAAGAACACTCTGGAGTCCTCAGTTTTCAAAGGTTCATTATTTATCTTTAAATTTTTACTGACAGTTCTCGGGTTAGGTAATAAAAACTCAACACACTTTGTTTTTTTAGTATTTAAAAGTAGATTATTTGCCGTAAACCATTCAGAAACTTGAGATAATGCATTATTTACATCGTCAAAATTATCTTTTATCCTATCGACTTTAAAATTCAAAGACGTATCATCAGCAAATAGTACAATATCGCAAGTATTGTGGACAAAATGTGGTAAATCATTTATGTAGACCAAAAACATGAATGGACCTAGAATAGAACCCTGGGGTACACCCATTACTGAGGCTGATCCGGATGATTTTACATCATTGACACATACTCTTTGGACTCGTTCACTGAGATAAGACGCAATGAGACTAAGTGCAAAATCTTTAATGCCATAGTGGCTCAGTTTAAGCAAAAGTGTCTCGTGATCAACGCATTCGAATGCCTTTGACGACAAATCACAGAAAATACCAATGGCACTCTGTGAGTTCTCCCATGCATCGAATATGTGTTGTAACAGCCTTGCGGCTGCATCGGTTGTTGATCGACCCTTTGTAAAACCATACTGCTCAGTGTGTAGGATTTTATTTAAATTAAAGTGTAAAAGCAGTTGGTTGAGCATTATTTTTCCGAATATCTTGCTGAGAGTTGGCAAAATTGAAATTGGCCTGTAGTTATTCGGGTCACTTTTGCTTCCCGATTTAAAAAGCGGTATTAGCTTACTACATTTCATAAGGTCTGGAAAAGATCCAGAATCTACTGATTTATTAAAAATTAAAGCAAGATATGGCGCAATAATATCAATTATGTTATGAATTATTTTAACTGATATCCCCCATAGATCTGCTGTTTTCTTATTTTGTAAAGATTTAAATGTTTTGACTATGTCATATGGGGTAACGTGTTCAAACCTAAATAACTTATTGCACTCAGAGACATTGCTCCTTAGAAGACGATAGACTTCTGCTGGCGAGGAATTCAGAGAACTGGTTGTAGTAATTGGAATATTTTTGAAAAAGTTCTCAAATGTATTTACAATTACTGTATCGGAGTTAATTACATGATTATCACTTTTAAGCTCCAATTTATTATTATTATGTACCTTATGTTTACTCATTTCATCGCCGATGATGTCCCATGCTGTTTTAATTTTATTATCAGAATTGGCAATTTTTTGTTTTATGTGAAGTGACTTTGCTTGTATGCACACATTTTCAAACAATTTAGAATAGTTTCTTACATATTCAATAAACGCGGGGGAATAATTATATTTTTTTCTGCATATAAGTCAAGCAGCTTATTTCTACTTTTACAGATTCCGGCAGTTGGCCAGTTACTAAACTTAAGATCTTTAGACAGTCTTTTCTCTATCACCTTAAAGATAGAGTTATATTGTGAGCTTAACAAATCAAAAAACTTTTGATTTGTGAAGATGTTCAAAAACCCTCGTAGCCCAGTTATACAGTAAAAGTGAACTTAAGTTCTTTTACCTGAAATAATTTTAACAAAATATTGAGTTCAGTATTCTGCAAAAAGCAACTAATGTTGTTTAGTTCGTTTTTCTTTTTAGATACATCAGCAATTTCTAGTATATTAATAAAAGCTGAAACCTGTTAACGCAGGTTAACATGTATTAACAGAATAATATTGACATAATGATAAATCAAGCAACTACATCTGAAAAGTATTATAATACAATACATTGTTTTTGTGGTATAGATTTATAAATCTAAATTATTTAAATGAGTTTAGTTCTTTTTTTAAGAAGGTAATTAAATCATACCTGTAGGTAGTTGCTTTTAACTCTAGCTATCTCCGTAAAAAAGCGTCGTAGCAGATAATGGGTTTGACCTACAGCTTCGCCGTGAGTTGAGGAGTCGATTGATATATTTAACCTAATTTTGGTACAAAAATGCAGATAATCGGTTTTTGCAATAAGGGTACGATTTTGATGTTTTTATATTTTGTAATAAATATATAATATTATCTTCAAACATCTTCATAACAGTTCTAGAGTCTGTGCTAATAACATTGAATTAGGTATGTACCTCAAAAGTAAATATTTCAGCCATCTGAGAATTGCCGATAACATAGTCTTCTCGGAGCGAATGCAAAATAATACGGCTGAAAATAAAGTTTTGCAAAATATGGAACGCAAAGGAGCACAAACAAAATGTTGGTAAACCAAACAAATTAAATTATTAATTTAAGGGCCCTTTAGCAGAAAAACATGAAATTTTCTGCATATTTCGTATCGAAAATACCAGGGAAACAAAAGATGCGAGTAGTTAGACTTCAGGTCCACTTTCACAAAGCAACGACGACGCCCAAAAGTATCTCATTCTACCCCTAAAGCTGATCGGGATAAGAGCCCTACGTTATTCTTGAGGTACAAATGAATGTGAACCTTGAAACAATTATGCAAAAGGGTGGTTTTGCCTTATCTATTAAGGGAGTTTTCAAGATTGCTTGCGAAAATACTGCCAACGTCACACTGTTGAGGTAGTATTACTAGGGTTTAGGAAAACAAAAGAAGTTTAATGAATGAGAAGATAAATATAACAAACATTAAAATAAGATCCCGCTATGAAAGTTATAATAATTTATTAATTATCAATTATTATGTATTTGTTATTAATCCTGGTTAAACAAAATTAACTGTGAAATAGTTAGTAGTGGTACCCAAAAGAAAGACACTCAAAATTGAATGCCTTCTAGTTACCTTGGAAACTTCTGGATAAAAAGTAAGTATATATAAAAACATTCCTAATAGGAATGCAATGCTGTGTAAAAATTTAAAGTCAATCCATCGACGACTTAATTTTTTTTGAAATACACACCCAGGTGCCTCATACCATAAATGAGATGTTTAGAACCAGAGAACCTTTTCACTGACCGCTCTGAAAATAATGCGAACCTTTTTTTATTATCCTTTCCGATCCACACTCTTTAAAAAGCTTTTCCGATATTTAGGCTCTTTGAATTTTTTTTAAAAGGAATACAGGATTGCAAGAAGTTATAAAATGTGAACAGCTATGCGAAGAATGTCAAGGTGTAGGGGGAGGGGTAGAGCTGGGTAAAGGAAAAATGCGCCGTCTTAAACTTCTTAAAGGAGGTTTTCCCGCATTCGAGTATTTTTCTTACTAGGATAGTAACGGGCAGTAAGAGGTTTAAAGGAATTTGCTAAAATCCTTTACATTTTCTTGGTACACTTTGAACTTTGCTTTTTGTATAGCTTGTACCTTCATGCGAGTTCAATAAATAATTTTTTTATAGTCAGGTACATACCTATATACCTACCTAAGACCTACGTCTTAGTATGTACCTGACTATAAAAAGAAGTGATTAAACTATGCAATTTCTAATAATTAAACTTCTTTTTCTCAAACATGCATGGAAATATTGTCATTATTTTCGAAAAAAGAACACGCGAAGTATCGAATTGTCGGACAAAGAAAATCAAATCCATTGCAGGAGCGTTTTTTGAATTTGGAAAATTACAACGCTCCGCGAAACAGTTTTTGTTTTTTTTTTTAAATATTGCAGGAGCTTTATCATCATTACAAAGCTCCTGCAATATTTAAAAAAAAAACAATAATGCCGTTTCATACAACAGTATGAAATGGCGTGCTGGGGTTACTAAATACTTTTTGATCGGATCTCTTTTGTCATTCTTGGCATACTATAGTCTCTTTGCTTAGTACAAATTGCGTTTACGTGGCTGTATAGCCATAAATGCGTTTGCCTGTCGGCACAGATAATAAAAAAAAATTGGCGGTAAAGCTGAAAATTCGTCTTGATTTGTTATTTACTTATCTACTTAATAAATATAAATTTAATAATAATCAAAATGAGTTCCAACGGTTCAGAGAGTGAAATGGAGATTGGTTGTACCTACTCCACCAGATTTAAACCAAAATGGCGGATGGATTTGGATGTATAAAAAGTGTTTTATTTCCCTGCATTCTTTTGAGAAAAGCACTATATATGCCTCGGCGGGAAATGGCAATTGCCTGTCTCGTATTTAGTGAAGTCCTCGCCTACGGCTCGGCCTTCAAACTCATACTCGACCTGCAATTGCCTACTTCCCTGCCTTTGCAATAATGTACTATTCTCTCACTTGCTCAATAGTAGATTGTTACACAAGGGACGTAAGTAAGCTATTACAGAACAAGATCCAATTTGGCGCCAGTGCGAGCGCAGCTCGCATAGGGCGCTAATGGATCGCGTGCACCCGAGATATTTAGTCACACGAGCGAGCGCAGCGAGCGAGGGTGAATATAGTTCGAGGGTGTAATAGCTACTTGCAACCGAGGTAAGCATTCTACTTTATATCATTCTTGCGAGGTAAATAAAACATTGGTAATGCAAAATGAAATTTTAGCATAGAGTAAAAACACCACAATGATGGTAGTTTGTAGCTTTTTGACAGCATATTGAAATAAGAAAGCAAAACACATTCTGCCAAAGATGTAATTCCTTTCTTTGCACGCCATTTGTTGAATTCTTCGTAAGTTTTCACGTAGCGCTCTTTGGACTTATCCGGCAAAAGGTTTCGCATCATTTGTTCTGCTTCAAGCAAACAAAAATCAGGCTCTCCTCCTTTTTCATCATCTGATGAAGTGCTTGACAGTGTTGTAAATAACTTAAATCCCTTTACGAACAAACTTCACAAAATTTCAGATCAAATAAAATGCCGCCATTTCCATTTTTTTTTCGTAAATAGTTTTCCATTTTTTTTTTTACGGCTCTGAGTTCCAAGGAGTTTTGCATAGTTTGAAATGTATGGAAATTAAATGCCGCCATGTTCAGTGTTTTTTTTTTCAGTAAAAAGTTTTCTTACCATTTTATAAGAAAAGAGATTGTTTACCAAGGAGTTTTGCATAGCTTGAACTGTAATGTGAACATTACAATTCAAGCATAGTGCGACGTAATGTTGCCTTGAATTGCAAACACCAACTTACAAGGAGACTTTCCACCATAGTAATCCCTAGTTACTGAGCAAGTATGATATAAAAAATATTACTTACCTGCGAACATCCTGCAACTTAACTACTTAATAGTACGGTAGTAATACTATGTTGAATTACTTACACAAAACCATAAATATTATGATGATCTAAAACTTCAAATCAAAGTACTCGAAAATACTCGAAGGTCATTTTGGTCTCAAAAAATTGTGAATACCACTTTGTGTTTTGACCACTTTTTTTAATTAAAAAGAGAACTATGGAAACTTCGATCACAGAAAAATTGAAAGTCTTTTGCATGGACTACGTCGAAAGAAATCGGGATAACCTTAACCCGGATAAACCGGGTAGGACCGCTTAAGCAGGTTTAAATCCGCGATCATATACCAGGGTGACATAGACTTCTGAGGGCTATTAATCCGGATTCCGGGTAGGGGAAAAGCAATGGGGAAAGCTCCTTAACTAAAGGTGAAATTCCCCCGCGAAAGTGACAAGTTTCAAAGTAATGGATAAGTCCGCGTAATTCATAATAAAAAAGTACAGTAACAAAAATTATTAAACAATGCTTTTTGTCTTGAAAATAATATTAATATTATTCAAAGTTCAATAAGCAGGTATGTCTTAGTAATTTAAAATCTTCTTGAAAGAAATGAACGTAATGCTAAACTCTTAAATATCCGAACTAACTAGTTTGGCTCGAATTAAAATAATAAGCAAAGCCGTTAGACTTGAATCTCATATTTTTGCAAAAGTTCCCTTTAATATTAATTTCACCTAATACAGAACTCTATACAATATTATAATAAAGTCGAATTTAAAGCCACATCTCGTTTGCTACGAATCGATATTTCGAAGCTACGTCGGCCGTAGCAGTGGGCGTAGCTTAAAGCGAATATATTCGAACTTTCGCCATCTCCTTTTCGTACGAAAGCTTTCATGGATTGCTATTACCAGGAGTAAAAGTTGGGAAAACTTTGTTGGGCTTCCGAAGTCCGACAAAGTACAGCATGTGTAAGTGTGTAATACTCACTTTTTGTTAATACTACTTGTTGTAATATTACATTATTTCTAGAGCTTCCGCCTAAGTAACTCATCATTTGACGTTGCTACAGATATTTGAAAGAGTCTACTTCGATGAATTTAAACTTATTCGGCTTTCTGAGTGTCTTACAGTTATTTTGTATTAAATATCGTTATTTGTTGTATTTTATTTAAAATCAAGTTAAGATTGATTACATAGACGATCCCAAGTTGTAATTAATAAAAAACATTACTTAACATAATTATGAAAAGATCGATGAAAAATTCCAACGCTTACTTGAGTTGAATCTTAAGTTTAAGTTTTTTTTTGCATTTTTTGCATGCATAGGGTAGGTATAATTAAGAAGCTGGAGAGTGACATAGGCTACTTTTTATCCCGCAACATCCCGCGGGATTTTAAAAACTAAATTTATGAGGACGAAGTCGCGTACACAATTCATTGACATACCTAATTATTAACACAGACTATGATGATAGAGAATGGATAGGAATTCGCGCCTATTTTGTATTAAGACAAGTGTCATCACCGTTGTAGTGTTATTACAAGGTTCTTTACTATTCCGGGTAGGCTAAGTGAGGTTCCTTTCGAAGTGAATTTGTATTTTACTTTACTGAATAGCGCTGTTGGATTTCATTTGACGATTCAAAAGCACTCTACAAAACTTTATTTAATATACAAGCAAATTATTAAAATAGAAAACCTGACTGCTTTAAAGAATATGAACTGATTTATAAACAGTTAGTCCAGTCAAAACAAGGTTTAACCTCTGGAAAATTGCGAAAGTTTTGAAACTTTGCACATCGAATTATGGGTACCTAGGGATGAATATACCAAAAGTCCTCATGCGTACGAGGCGAGCTCTAGCGGCAATTAGCGGAAACAGGACCCTTTTTTTGGTTTTTTGTTAATATCTCGAGAACCTTTGGTCAGAGGTAAAAGTTTACTACTACATAATTAAAGCTTATTAAATTTGCAACAATAATGATTTTATACATTTTTCTTGAATTCCTAATAATTACCGAGTTTTAGGCCACTAAAAGATAGCTTTTTCGAAAAATCACGCTAGCGGCGCCCGGTACAATATGGCATTTGTAATAATATTTGACAATCATGGTTTATCATTTTTTTTTGGGTACCAAGGGTGATTCAGAAAATAAAATTCACAGTTATGTACAAAAAAAGACATATTGTTTAGTAAACAACTAGCTTTTGCCCGCGGCTTCGCTCACGTTAAGTTAAATTTTTCGAACCCCTTATTTTACCCGTTGTACCCCCTTAGGGGTCGAATTTTCAAAAATCCTTTCGTAGAGGATAACTACGGCCTAATAGCTACCTGTATGCCAAATTTCAGCCTGATCCGTCCAGTGGTTTAAGCTGTGCGTTGATAGCATTTTTTATTATTACTGTATTTCATCTAAATATTTAAAACGTAAAGGTGACAGACTTACTGACTGATCTATCCACGCACAGCTTAAACCACTGGACTGATCAGGCTGAAATTTGGCATACAGGTAGCTATTAGGCCGTAGTTATCCTCTACGAAAGGATTTTTGAAAATTCGACCCCTAAGGGGGTACAACGGGTAAAATAAGGGGTTCGAAAAATTTAACTTAACGTGAGCGAAGCCGCGGGCAAAAGCTAGTTGTTTAATAAACAATATGTCTTTTTTTTGTACATAACTGTGAAGTTTATTTTCTGAATCACCCTTGGTACCCAAAAAAAATGATAAACCATGATTGTCAAATATTATTACAAATGCCATATTGTACCGGGCGCCGCTAGCGTGATTTTTCAAAAAAGCTATCTTTTAGTGGCCTAAAACTCGGTAATTATTAGGAATTCAAAAAAAATGTATATAATCATTATTGTTGCAAATTTAATAAGCTTTAATTATGTAGTAGAAAACTTTTACCTCTGACCAAAGATTCTCGAGATATTATCAAAAAACCAAAAAAAGGGTCCTGTTTCCGCTAATTGCCGCTAGAGCTCGCCTCGTACGCATGAGGACTTTTGGTATATTCATCTCTAGGTACCCATAATTCGATGTGCAAAGTTTGAAAACTTTCGCAATTTTCCAGAGGTTGGGTCATTTTTTGAGGTTTTTTGACTGGACTAAGTGTCACTCGGGATGATGTTATTTTAACGATGCTTCATACCAAAGACTACAGTGTATATAGGGAGACGTCCGAATCTGTTCAGGCATTCAGAAATTATGGTGGAATAAGGAATCTTAAATACATATTATACACACATACATGAACCTTGACAAGATTTTTTTTTTGAGCAGTCGTGTAAATACTTTTCTGTTCTATTCTTAGGTTCACAGAAGGCTTTGTGGACATTCGCGAACGGGAACGCAAAGTGAAGCGAGGCAGTCGCGAGCAAGGCCGACAGTTGATGAACAGACATAACAATGAGGCTGGCAGGAGGGTATGTTGAAATTAAATGGGGATGTTAACACTAATCCCAAATTAATGTCAAGTGCTAATTTTATGATTGTAGGATTAGAATATCGAAAATCACATTTTTGTAATTTAATATAAGTTAATAAATTTATTAAAAATGATTTTAAATGCTATATTTATAATCTGATGTCACGTGACTGCAAACGCCATGTGACGTCACTAGACGAACCGCGAAACAAACGGAGTGATTATTGAACGAGCGAAGCGAGTTCTCTGAGTCAACTAGGGCGCTTGCCTACTAGACAGAGAAGTGTGTCCGTATAAATGTCTGTCAGAGCCCTATAACTTCTGAATTACTGAATATTAGAACGTGAAACTTGGTTGAAAATTCAGTTATATCCTGTACTTGAACAACAAATACTAAAATTAGATAAATGTTATAAAGAAACGAAATTATTTAATTTTAATGCGCCATCTATTAGCATTATTGTGAAGCTAATAGCTTCACTATAATGCTAATAGATGGCGCTGTGTCAGTAAAACAGTTTTATGTCAACTATTATTTTTTTTATTGCGTCTAATGTTAAAAGTTAATTATTACAATATATAATTAAAACTTTTGGGAATTATGGGATATCGCGAGGTCTCAGTTCGGGGCGAACCACTAGTATAGGTATAGTACGCGCCACGAAAGAAGTCCCGCGGCCATCAGGTGGAACTAATAGATTTTACATACAATAATTGCCTAGACATACGACTACTAGCGCCGCCTCTATGGGACTTCTTTCGTGGCGCGGACGGACCGATGACGTCATGTCAGTCAAGTGACAGTTTGTAGAGTGTTTTAGCAGGAAAATTGAAAATTACTCTATTTTTGTATATTTTCTCATCGAGAAAATAATATATATATAAACATAAAAAAATATATATTTTTAAATAATATATATTTTTTTATGGTAAACAAGAGTCAATCTTCAAAATAAAAGCAAGTCCGAAAAATTGTTAACATCCCTATTATGTTGGATTACTACACAGACGTAAGCTCTCTTTGCGCGTTCGATGAGCTATTTGACCTTATTCCACCCTCTGTCTTATACAACGGAATGGGTACGATAATAGTGCAATTTGTTATCCTCTCCGCTGGGTTAACGCACATCTTATCCAACTAAGTTACTGTATGCAGGCTATAGTGCGATTTAATTGTCGAACTTGAAATAATTGTAAGTTGCGGACACTCTTATTGACGCTTTAAATAAATTTTTAAGAAAATAATTTTTCAAACGTTTCCAAAAAAGCGTCGTCCTTTCTTCTACAGCCTTTCTTTCGGTTGAGTCTTCATTGGAGGAAAATATATAAATGAAATCTAAATAGCTTCAAACCACTCTTCGAACCGTTATTTATATTTACGACAAACATTGTTGGCAAGTAGTACAAATTCATTTCTTCACCAATTTGTTCTACCAGGCAGTCATAAAGAAGTCGCGGGTGACTTGCAAGTGCCACGGCGTGTCAGGCTCTTGCAGCCTCATCACGTGTTGGCAACAGTTGGCAACCTTTAGAGAAATCGGTACGTATCTACTTCTTCCCTCGCGATTTACAATAATTCTAAATATCATTTGTCAGTGTCCGAAATTGCATATATTGAAATAGTTTGCCAATCTACAGTGGCCAGCATTGTGGACTATGACTTTCTGACTTTTAGCCACATTGCTTTTTTTGCTATGTTACTTCCTGAATAATAGCATTACACAAGAATCAGCTCAAAGCTGGTTCTTACAGGTGCTGCAGTTCATCGTTAAATAACTCTTTGTTTTGTATTTTCATAACCATTTCGATCTCAAACCTATTTAGTTATGTGGGTAAACTTAAGTTTTCGGAATATTAAACATTAATGTACCAGGCACAAAAGCTCCCTAGCAACTCCCTAGTAGGAACTAATAAACAAGCCTGGTATAAATCGTCTCCAATACATTACATGCCACAAATAACTAGCGCCCATTCGCCGCAGAGACCAAAAACTAACATTCCGTTACCGGGTAAATGGTTCACCATTGTACTTTACAATCTGATACTGTAACGCTAATGAGTTCAATTAATCCTCTTGTCGTTCCGTGCTGCCCTGGTACATGGAAAATTAATTTCTTGGAATGTGTTCGCTCAATCATCCATGCTGCCTGTATGGCGCCCGATTAAATTGAATAGTGTGGATTTTTAATACAACGAATAGATATAGAAAGATTGAAATAAAAAACGCTTTTAAATTGAGCTGTCTCCATCTATTTCAAATAATTTTTACAGATCGATTACGATCAGAATATGTTAATTGCAATCTTTATAACTTCGTCACGGATAAAATATAATATGATGGTTCTTTAGACCGAAGAGCGGAAAATAATTAAAATTAATTAGTAAATATTCCCCAAAGATTTTACTAAAAATGTAGTAAAGCATAACCTGCTAATGTTAATTTTCTATTAGGTAATTAAAGCTCGTAACCGACTTGAGTTACTCGAGACTATCATTATGTCATTCCGGATACTCTTTTAGCTATGAGCAGGTGGGGTGTCGAGTGTCGATATTATCAGGTTTGACACATTTTAGAGTCATCTAATCTAGTGTTTCTTAGTATGATGAGGCTCATCTGGTATACCAAGTGTGAGGGGGTCATCTGGTATTCCTAACGTAAGGGGGATCATCTGGTATTCCTAGTGTCCTAGTGTAATGCGAGTCATCTGGTATACCTAGTGCGAGGGGGTCATCTGGTATTTCCAGTGTCATGGGAGTCATCGGTACTCCAAGCGTGGTCGTACACTAGGGATAGTGCGATGGGGGTCACCTAGTATTCCTATTAGTGTGATGGGAAAATTGTTTATGTTCTCCAGGGGACTACCTACGCGACAAATACGAAGGGGCTACCGAGGTGAAGGTGTCTCGCCGAGGCAAGCTGAGGCTGAGCAACCCAAACTACAGCCTGCCGACTGCGCAAGATCTCGTTTATTTAGAAGAATCGCCTAATTACTGTATTCGGAATAGTTCTTTGGTTTGTTGATATGAAATCTATACATCAGTTGCAGCAATTGTTGCAGCAAGAATAATGTAACTATCCCCGTCCGCCTTTTTGATATTACATGTATTTATCTTCCTAATATTATAAATGCGAAAGTTTGTGAGGATGTTTGTTATGCCTTCACGCCACAACGAAATTTGGAATGGTGTTAGCTTATACCCAGGATAACCACATAGGCTAAATATTCCGGAAAATCAAAGAGTTCCTGAATCTGGAAACGTGTCATCGGTAGTACTCAATTAGTGACTTTAAAGTATTCCTTTTAAGGTTCATTATACTTTGACGCTAATGTCATAAGTATTGTATTACGATCAGTCATGTTAAATCTTATACTAACCCCACAGGGCTCACCCGGCACCACGGGCAGGGAGTGCAACAGAACGTCAGCGGGGCTGGACGGCTGCGCGCTGATGTGCTGCGGCCGCGGCTACAACACCAAGAAGGTCGTCGTGAGGGAGCGCTGCGAGTGCAAGTTCCGCTGGTGCTGCCGCGTCGACTGCAACACTTGCGTCAAGGCCATGGAAGTGTATACTTGTAAATAGTGACGCGTGGGCTGTGGACCTTATACTCTGTGTAGAATAAGTATTTATTAAAAAAAAAATAGCTAGATATTGCCTGCGACATCGTCCGCGCGGAGTTACTTAGCCTTTGTGATTCTTTCCTCAGCTAATACCCAACCCATGTAAAATTAATGTCAATCCGTTGCTTCGTTGCACCGTGGTTGAAGGACAAACCGACAAACAAACACACTTTTTATTTAATTTTTTTTAGCGAGCATACGAGCAGGCGGATCACCCGATGTTAAGTGATTACCGCCGCCTATGAACATTTGTAATACCTGAGGTACCACCACGTTGCCGTCTTAACACTAGAATTTTCGCATTTATAATACGTAAGTATTAGTAGGATTTAGTCAAGATTGTTACATTACGACACACAAAAATCAATCAATCAAGATAGAACGATCACCACCTCTGCTGTTGTTTGTCTAGAATAAAAGTTTCAATGTACTTATTACAAAGAAAAATTATATAGATACCAACCATCATAACGATAGCATTCCTTACATACTATGTTTATGTCTACCATTGAGTTACATTACGCATACATAATATACGTAATGTACCTAACTGACTACTGAGCATGGACCAAGCCTTCCCTAGCAAAATGGTTAAACTCGTTGGTGCGATTTCTTTGTACCAACTTGCCTAAAGTCGGTTATTTTATTGCTTTGCTCTGTTTTTCTTTAAATATTTTGATTTAAAGATTAAAACCACAAAAGTGAACTTCTCCGTTGGAGGCGAAGATCGATCTATTATACATATTTTAATGAAGGAAATCCTAATACATTATAAGAGTCGGTGGTAAATTGATTAAAAGTTAGATGACATTCCCTCATAGCAGTCATATAGGGTAAAGATGCCGAATATGAGATACCATTTACATATTCGGCCATAAAAAATAAATTATTGCACTAATGACAATGAAAATTATTTATATTCGATAAGTATTTAATGAAGTTTATCCTTGAAAGACCGTTTAGTGCTAGGTATAATAGATTTTTTGTTATATCAGATAATATTAGAAAAGTCAGAAATTACGTCTCAGGGAAATGGTCTCCTATTATGAGATACCAAGGGTTTTTAATAGGAGATAGTATAGATTCAGAGAAAAAGGAAAGAAATCAATTCAAAAAACTTTTTATTGGCGATATTTATTAATCTACAACATCGTACTACTAAATAAAAAGGTTTTAGTAACAACTTAATAATATATTATCATGTGCTTGTGCCAAGTGCTTGATGTTTTTCAGATGTAGATGTAACCCATAAAATCGTTAGTCCAACTTTACAACATTTTTCTATTTTTGCTTCTAAATAGTCAGAAAAAGCTGGAGGTCTTCCAATGAACCTTGACAAATACTTCTGCATTAGCATCTATTTTGACATAACGTTCTAGGATAGTCTTAGAAACATCGAAAGTTTTGATGCTATTAGGTAACATATTTGTTTGCTTCGCACTGCACTCACGGCCCGTATTACGGCATCGTGGTCCTAGGACTTCCTTGATCGACGGCATCTAGAAAAAGAGGTTTTTAAATAGTCGTATTTCTATACATCCTAATATGAGATATCTCATTTAAGGAGCCCCGACGTGTCTCATATTAGGAAAACACCCAAATTTAAAAACTAGGCTGCCTATTATTTCTTGACGAAGAAAATACAACTAAACTGTAAATGCATTGTAAAATTAATCATATAACTGATACAATGACTGTAAATTTAAATCATTTAGTGTGACTATAAAGTTGTAACATACCTCGTTAATATTTGATGTCAAAAATCGGGTTTTGTGGTTTCGTAAAAATCCGCACGTACACAACCTGACTTCGCCTCGAACTGGGAAGCACCAACACATGTTTCAGTCTGTTGCCACGTGGCTTCTGGTGACAGTATCGCCAAATAGCTGCGGCGATTAGTTTCGCCAAAACCTAACTATCTCATATTTGGCAACCATCTCATATTAGGCATCCTTACCCTACTAATAATTACTTAATAATATTATGGTTTGTGATACTTACAGCGATTTTAATGATAAAAAATTATCTTTATCTATGTTAAGATGAAAATTATGTAGGTAGTTATTATTGAAATCTAGCAAGTGCAATGTGTATAGTGTTACCTGCCGTCTACTTAGTTGTATATTTGTGTAGATACAATAAATATTGTGAACATCTTGCGTGTACTAATTACTTAATGGCCTACCATTACAAGACCGTTACTCTACCTACCTCTTACTACAATAATTGACCGAGCGAAGCGAGGTCTCTGAGTTTACTTGAGTGAATTTGCACTTGTCCGTCCGTCCGTCTGTCAGAGCCTCATAACTTCTGAATTACTGAACGTAATTATTTCAATATGTAAACTGATGGCCTTCAGCCAAATATTGCATTAAAAAATATAAAAAGCTTTATTTCAGGGGGGCTCTCATAGAAGCGTGTGTGAAGCATGAACCTTTCTTTATAGGTCCCTGCCCCATGGTGTGAAGTAAATTTTTTTTTGTTGCGTTACATAGACTTGCAATATTTATCTTTTTAAAGGCAATTTTGAACAGAGTACAAAAATATATTTTTTTTTAATTTTTCTCTTAAAATTGAAGAAATGGGGGGCTTTCAAAGTGGAGATGTAATTTGAGCCATTTCTCAAAAACTAATTAATATTAGAACGAGCATGTATATGTAGGCTTTGATTATAAACTCTAATGTAGGTACCTATATCACGCGCTGACATTCTGCCAGTACCTACCTGGCATGTCAGCTTACCAGCACCTAGCATGCAATCTACTAGCATGTGTATCACGCGCTTTACAGTAAACCATGGCATCACAGAACACTAAACTGTCACTTTCACACATTTTCATGAGTAGGTACTCCACCATACTCTATCGAATGACGAGTGAATAACTCGAATGAATCAGATAAAAATTTCATTCGAATAAAACTAGCTGGGCACAGGGCAAGACAATTAAGCCGTCGTAAGCCATAAACTTAAAATAGACTACAGAGTATTAAAATGTGTCCCAAAAAATATTAGCATCCGGAATGACTTTAGGTCATAACTTTTAATAATTGAACCAGCTTTTCAAAATAAACGTGACGAAAACATTGGAGATTTTTTTTAAATTTTGTTTTAGGCTCTGTGAGTTGATTTTTAAGTCATTTCATTTGAAATGACAGACAGTGCGGTGTGCGCGTCGAATCGATTCGATACAAGTACTTTTCTTTCGATACCAAGGAAGTATCGAAAGAAATGATTCGTTATCAAAAGTACTCGGTAATGAAACAAAATTATTGAGCACCTACTTACTTGTATTTACTTGTACGGTGTTCCGAATCATCACTAAAGGCCGCTGCATACATAATGTGCACGGGACGGGACGGGACGTGGACGGGACGGGACGTGGAGTTTTGGAAATATCGTTTCATAGAAAATGTAAACGACTGTGCATACGTCACGGAGCACGGACGGGACGGGAACGTGCCACGCGTGGAACGGGAAAAATATCGTCGGCGACGATGTTTAGCACGTCCCGTCCCGCACGTGCCCCGTCCCGTCCGTGATTCCGCTGCGTATGCACAGTCGCCCCGTTCGCTCCGGAGAGCTAAGTAGTGTTGTTTGTGTATTTACCTACCAAGCAAAAATGGACGAATGGAAAAACTAATCGAGTGTGTACGATCACATCCAGCTTTGTATAATTTTGCAATCTTTCTTTAATAAATGAGGGCTCAGCTTATTTTCCAGTAAAGCAAAACATTCTTTTGTCATACGAAAATACTTATACAATTGAGTCTCGTCATCCAAAAGGTCTTTGTAAAGAGTGTGGTATTCTCCTTCTTGTTCTCTTTTCTGCCATGTAGGATGTACAGAAAATCTTCTTTTCCTCTTGACGGCCGTAGCTTCTTCATCATCTAAAGCAATAGCAATTAAAGCCAATTCTTCAAATGAAAAATCCATCTTTCCTTGTTCACATCACTAGCACGTTAGTTCTGAGTTAAGGCCGCTGCATACATAACGTGCACGGGACGGGACGGGACGTGGACGGGACGGGACGTGGAGTTTTGGAAACATCGTTTCATAGAAAATGTAAGCGACTGTGCATACGTCACGGAGCACGGACGGGACGGGAACGTGCCACGCGCGGAACGGGAAAAATATCGTCGGCGACGATGTTTAGCACGTCCCGTCCCGTACGTGCCCCGTCCCGTGCGTGATTCCGCTGCGTATGCACAGTCGCCCCGTTCGCTCCGGAGAGCTAAGTAGTGATGTTTGTGTATTTACCTACGAAGCAAAAATGGACGAATGGAAAAACTAATTGAGTGTGTACGATCATTGAAATTATTTAGACACCAAATATAAAAATTATCTGTGGCGTAAAATTGCAGTCGAACTATCACTCACTGAAAACGGTCAGATTTATTTTATTAATTTGTTGCATTGGTATCTCTACTTATATTTTAATATGTAATAATAATTACAGTTGAACTTTTTATGCTCAAATCAATAGGTATATAGTATCAACCTTTGACGACCTCCCTGGCGCAGTGGTGAGCGCTGTGGTCTTATAACTGAGAGGTCTCGGGTTCGATTCCCGGCGGGGGCAATTTAGGAATTTATAATTTCTAAATTGTCTCTGGTCTGGCCTGGTGGGAGGCTTTGGCCGTGGCTAGTTACCACCCTACCGTCAAAGACGTGCCGCCAAGCGATTTAACGTTTCGACACGATGGCGTGTAAAAACCGATTAGGGGTATGGGTTGTATTTACACTGCTATACCCCTTCCAAGTTAGCTCGCTACAATCTTAGAAAAATCCATCTTTCCTTGTTCACATCACTAGCACGTTAGTTCTGAGTTATTGCCACGTTGCGTATGCATTAAAAATTCCCGTCCGTGTTTACTAACCACGTCCGGGCCACGTCCCGTCCACGTCCCGTCCCGTCCCGTGCACGTTACGTATGCAGCGAGCTTTATTGCCACGTTGCGTATGCATTAAAAATTCCCGTCCGTGTTTACTAACCACGTTCGGGCCCCGTCCCGTCCACGTCCCGTCCCGTCCCGTGCACGTTACGTATGCAGCGGCCTTAAGACAGTATATAATTCTTGTCTCTTGATATTTCTTCCTCGTCATAATGATATACCAAAAAATACAAAATAGTTTCGGTTAAACATTTTATTCCTTTGATAACCTAATATTTTTAAATTTAAACAATAAGCTTATTTTCATTCAAATATTCGAACAGTCCATTTTTATAATCGAATAATTTATAATTTGATTGAGACAATTGACAACTCTAAAAATGAGGACGCCAATGAGGTGGGTCGTCGACGTTTTGATCGTCGACGCAACGAGACCGTTTAATATCGACGATAAACTAGTTTATGAAATGGTTCAATTTTCGACTGGTTTATTCATGTACCGAGTGTATAGCTATGGTCTTCGTTTACGTGCGTTTATTAAACAAGTTGACTATAGAACTAAACTAAGGGTCGAACGATCCTTTAACAAACAAATGACTTTTTTTCATACCTGCTGCAGGCTTGGGACTGGTAGAACAATATGTCATAAAATTTATAACATCCTGGTGTATTTAAGTTCATTTAATTTTTTGTTCAACTGATTCAAAAAATTCAATGAATTGTGTAACAACTACTATTTTTAAATTGTACAATATTTTGCTAAAAGTGTAGTTAATGATTTATTAATTTAGTTTGAAATGTTTAATTAAGAATGATCACCTAACTACTTACATACGTGAAAAGTATAGTGTAGTCAAGTCTAGTAATTATAAAAGCGAAAGTGTGTGTATGTTTGTTACTCCTTCAGGCCACAACGAATGAACCGAATTGGCTGATAGCTCATACCCAGGATTAACACATAGGCTGAATTTTGTCCCAGAAAATTAAAGAGTTCCGAATTAAAAAACCTTAATTTACGCGAATGAAGTCGCGTCATAAGCACACGTTATTTAATGAAACCTTAGATCGTGCCAGCGGAATACGCAATACTAACTAGTTAATAATTACTACGGTAAATAAAAGATTAATAAAAACAATCCAAAATAATGTGTATTGTGTAGTCTTTCTTTGATGTACGTTCTCTATATCAGTACTAAAATAGTCTAACGATACTAGGGTAAAACCAGATTTCGAGTCATGTGTTTCACAGATGTGCAAACTGCAATTTTATCCTTTTTACGAAGTAATAGGTAAGTACTTATATAAACAAAAGGCGGTCGGCGCGGCGCTGGCACTCGGTCATTCCATAATCCATATATTTTCCCCGCCATCAGCCCCATCACATCGGCCGACTACCTGAAAGTCCCTACGTCCGTACTTCGTCGCCTACGTTCGGAAATGTTCGTGCACAGTAAACGCTTAACGCATTCAAGTCCCATCCTCAACTCTTTGTCATCGTCGACTGATTCGACTGAACGCGTTACGATGTCGTTCATCATTGAACTAGTTTATCATTGAACGGTAAACAGTTTATCCGTTGACGCTCAAAAAGCAGTCTAATAAAACAGTTCGTTCATTCAACCGGCTCACCTCTATCAGACGCCATTATTCTTTCTTCTGAACGTGATCTACAGACTAAACTAAATTAATATTTTTTTTTGGGAAGTCGTCTGAAATTTTCGAATGTTTTTTGATTTGATTAAGTTTTGTACCTCAAAATAATAATAGTTTAAAATAATTGCTGTTACAGCTTTTACAGAGTAAAATTTTTCATAAAGCAATAGCATTCAACTGTGCATTTACCATGGGAAAAAAATCAAAACAACGAAATCGTTCTGTAAGTTAACTTTGCTTTCTGTTCAAAACGAATGTTTTATGAAGTTTTATTTATTTAGTACTTGTAGTTACTCAGAGCTGTTTATTTTGTGAATTATTCTGGGTAAAGTTTTATAAGTATGAATTAACCTTTAACATAGCGACTTCATCATCGTGTTTAACCAACCTTCATGTTATCCTCGAATATTTTCTTTATTTAATTCACCTGTACTTCATTGTAGTGCAGATTGACTTGCATGAATGAGAATTGGTAGTCACGGTCGAAGGTATTTGCAAAAATGCTCTATTAGTCTTAAAATAAATTAATTTTAAAAACATCAAGGTATAATGTTAATTCTCAGCTTAATTCAACCTGCATTAGGTATTCTTTTTTTTTCACATTTTAAAATAAAACTCACACAGTTGAATCAAAATTTTAAGCTGATGAATGTCTATAATTATTATAATTAATGACATAAAATAACTTAACATTAATACTATTTCTGTTTAATTTTACAGAAAAGCGCCCACTCACTAATGAATATACAAAAGAATGGAATGATTCTAAAAAAGAAATCTAGTAAAACACAGAAGAATATCAGGAAGTTATTTGAACATTTGCGCAATGAGAGCGATTCATCAACTACAATTAGTTCTATTGATACTGTCATAGAAGTTGACGGAGCTGAGAATAAACAGCAAAATGTTACTAACAGCTTCATAATTGTAGGTGGGGATGATGATAATGATGATCTAGTTATAAATAACTCTCCATGCCCCATCCAATGCTCAACACCTTTATCCAGCAAACATACGTTAAAAACCAAATCACCACTCCGATCAAACAATAATTCTAACTCCGCACAAAATTTTCAACAAGAAGTTGAAGAGTTAACTAAAGAAATTAACAGAGACTCGTATTTAACTATAGATTTAACGACTGAAAGTAATCTGAACGGCACTAATCAACAAAATACAGTAATTGATTTAGCTAATACCACAGATAAGCATTCGTTTTCTAATGAGAGTTTGTCTATGAGTGGAGATTCAGATGTCACTGTAATAAACACCAAGAGACGTAAAGATAGACTGAATAGCACACAAATGAGAAAGTTTGCAAACGGAATAGCAAAAATGGATTCAACACAAAAAGGAAAGCTGCTGGAGTTTATAGCGCAAACAATTTTTAGCGGTTGCAATGGAACTGGCAGCAAAGCTAGTCTACATAGTCAAAGTACAAAGGTAAGGCAAGTTGTTGAATATAAAATTATATTTGAAATTTAATTTAACACATATAACACAGATATGCAATAATGAGTCAACCCACACAATTTATCAATTGAAAAGTATTTAATTTGACAAAGGTTTGTGGGTTGAATTATTATTGCATAACTGCATCCATCTACAGTCTACACTATGATAGAATTAAAGACTGCAATTTTGCAGCCTACCTGCAGTCCAAATGTAGGCTGTATGCCTAGACTATGGACTGTTTTTCTGGACTGGATTAATATCCAAATTAACGGAAGCAATACAATTAACATAATTTTGGTGCTGATTGCTAATAAATGTGTCTTTGAGGAACATGAGGCTTGTAATGTATTTGCATGTCTTCTATCTCAATTGTGGTGATTAGCTGAATTTATCTCCCTGCCCCCTTCCTGTGACAATGCATTTTGGCCAATAGTGAGTGAGAATCAGGCAATTTACAATTATCACACAGATTCTGGATGTTTACCCCCAACCTAAGCGTTATTTCGTTTCAGAATGGAGTAACTCGTGCCACAGAAACTGTGGAGGACACATATATAAAGGAGGTGATATTGGGCCAGGCGTGCTCCCGCAACAGTATCGGCAGCAATATATACAACCCTGAGAGAGACATTCGTAATAAGACTGGTTTACGAATGATTGTTATAGACGGCAGCAATGTTGCAATGCAGTAAGTATTGTTAATGTTTATTTCTCTTCCTCATCAATCAATAGACGTTCACTGTTGGGAAAAGGTCTCTCGCATGGATTTCCACAGGCCTCATTTTGCTCCGCATGTATCCAGTGATTTCCTGCAACCCATTTGACGTTGGTCCATGTAGGTATATATAGGGTTGCAGGGAAGAGAAAAGAAAAGACGTCTGCACTGTTCGACTGTCCGCTTTATAATGAATAAAAATTCAGAACACATCGTACAAGAAATGTAGGTAAACAAATGAAAAAATGAATGATCGAGAGTGGGTGTTGGAATGAATCATAGCCACAGAAAACACAGACTATTGTACCAAAGACTTGGATTTTTGCTATATTCCAACAGTCCATCTAATGGGGGATCCGGCAGTATTGTGTCTCCTGGGCTGGGGTCAACATTCCAGTAACTTGGGACCCCATCTCATGTCATAAAAATATGTTTTGTCAAGTATGTGAAGATAACTATCATTTTGATTGTTTAAGAAAAAAATTTCAATTTCTAGGCACAGTAAAGGCAGAGTGTTCTCAGTGCGAGGGCTGAAAATTTGCATTGACTATTTTGTGCGACGAGGACATGTTGTTAAAGCATTCGTGCCTCAATTCAGGTAAACATACTTAATTACATACATTCTGAATAATATTATCATTTTATATGCTTCATAATAATTTTGGCACAGCATACATTGAAACTGAAAGTGCTTTTGAATCATTGTATGAATCTGCCCTTCCAACCAAGAAGAACCAGCTAGAAACTCAGTGGTTCTTATGAAAATCTTATCTATCTATTAATAGATTTCTTTAACTTAACTTGTGTAAACGCAAGTTTAAAATTATAGAATTTTATTATAAAACTAGCTGATGCCTGCGACTTCGTCCGCATGGATTTAGTTTTTAAAATCCCGCGGGAACTCCTTGATTTTCTGGGGTGAAAATAGCCCATGTCACTCTCCAGTTCCTTAACTATTCACATGTAAAAAATCACGTCGATCCGTAGCTCTGTTGCAGCGTGATTGAAGGACAAACCAACAAACAAACACACTTTTGCATTTATATATATAATATTAGTAGGATTATATTATATATATAAATGCAAAAGTGTAGTATATATAAATGCAAAAGTGATTTACATATATAATATTAGTAGGATTGACATCCTACTAATATTATAAATGCAAAATTCGCATAAACGAATTCAGACTTTCTTGAGGTGTAATTGAGGAATCTCGAGACTATTTGAATATTGTGTGTATAATGTATATTTTTACAGGTGTAAGTATGGCAAGAGCTCAGATGGCAGACTACTAGATCAATTGGAGAGGCAAGGGCTGGTGGTGTACACGCCCTCGCGCGAGATACAGGGCCGGCTGGTGACGTCCTATGATGACAGGTATTACTTCGATGATAATTATTCATACTTCCATACTAATGAATAATAATATACCAACTAATGCGCAAGGAACAGACATTTCACGAATTTCTGTAGGAAAGGAGAAAATCAGATATTTCTCACTCAGTTAATTTTTCAGATACATTGTGCAATGTGCAGCGGAGTTCGATGGAGTCATTGTGTCTGGGGATAATTATAGAGACCTGCTATTGGAAAATCCAAGATGGCGACATGTCATAGAGAATAGACTGCTACAGTTCACGTGGGTTGGGGACATGATTATGTTCCCCAAAGACCCCTTAGGGCGAAATGGACCCACGCTGGAACAATTTCTGAAGCACCCCGCGGCTGTGTAGTGGCATGGACAATTTAAAAACAGAGTATAATGTAGACTATCAAAGACAATATTTTTCTGTATGTGATATTAAACAAGTTTTAAAAATCTTGGTGGCGTAATGTGAGTGTTATAATTATAATGAATGGAAATATTTTTATTTTAAAAATTTATGTTTTTTTTTTGTTTTTTTTTTTTTAAAGACTTACTGCTCAAAATTTTATTACATAAAGAAGTTAGAAAAATATTATTATATAAATTCCTCTTTGATCAGAAAAACACTTTAGCAATTTTACTTAATAAAAATAGAAAATTCACTATCGAATCTTACAGTTCACGGGTAAATAATATCACCTATTTTTAATTAATATTTATATTTAGTACAAAAAATATGCTTTATAACTTGTTAAAGTCAATGTGTTTTTATATTTAGTTATAATATTTATTAAAAACGGATTGTGTTTTTCGCACATGACTATTTTAGTTTTATAACATTCATAAAAAGTTTTGATAATTTTGTTGTTTGTATGTTGCAATATTAAATATCGTTAGGCCGGACTACGATCGGAGACAAGGCGAAATTGTCGCCATAGTGTTAAAATAAATTATTCCTTTATGCATCGGTGGCTGTATCAGTACCGACCGACGAATAGATACATTTTGACCTTTGCCTTTTATAATATTAATCTATTAACACTGTACAGGCTGCTATCATCCTTTTTTGGACCTATTTGATTGACGCCATTTTGGCGCTGTAAATAGTTACGTGTATCCAAGGAACTAAAATTTCTGAGGGCACTAGTCGACAAATGATTTTTTGACACTTCCTGCATCCTTATATTAGTTCCCGAGACACTCGTAATATGTCAAATGTGGCGCTTCAAACTGATCCATAATTTAAGCTGTCATTTGTATAAGGGCAGCCAGTCCAGTGTTCAATATTATAGAGGTCAGTGGTTTTTACACATTTTGTATGTCATTGGCTTTCCATTTTGCAAGCCAATTGGAAAGCCAATGGACCTGTTCCCTTTACGTCAAGAGGTGCGCGTAGTCTCTTTTAAAGTTAATGCTGTGCGTCAAGGTTGTGATTTCATCCCGCTATTCCATTTACGTCAAGTGCCGAAAGTACAGTCGTATAAATAATGAATCTATTACGGTTGATTTTAATCTGAGTAAAACTATAATTTTATCGTTGATAACATGTGTGTATCTACCTACCACTCGTTTGTTATATTAATTATGCGTTTATGACGATCGATTTTATTGGGCTATAGAATAGTATCATTTTAATTATGTACCCAAAACTGTAAAGTACGACAAAAATATATCTCGTAAGATATTTGCCTGAAAGATGCAAATATGTAAATATATAACTCAGGACAATTCAGTTTTGTTATAACTATTTTAGCAAACTAAACGTTAGGCAACATACCTTCTGATTCTTGGAGCACAGCTTTAGACGTAAAAGGAACTTAATCACGTCCAGTCTAACGATAATACTTGTTTCAATAGAGGTCGGTGAGTAAACCGCCTATTTGTAGTCAGAGTCTTATCCAAGGGCCTAGGCCTTCTGTTAAACGAAAAGCGTTGCAGAACACCCTTTGACGTATTGTCGCCGAATAAAGGCTATTATTATTTTTCTACTTAGTTTTTATCGTCGCGCCGCTAATTTCGTGACAAGGCTATGGTCCTAGGGTACAGTCTAGTTTTCCTTAGCATACAAATCAAAAAAATTCTTGGAGAAACGTAAACGACGACAGTTTGATTAAATGCGTCGCTAACACGTTTCTGCCGTCTATAGAAGTTAAGGGGAAAAAAATTGATTCGAGTTTTCATAATTTTATTGTTACCGAAAATGTTTTAGTTAGGTAGTTTGATGATAGGGATTGTAAAATTGTCAGATGATCTGGATGTCGAATTGCCAAAAAAATACCAAGATTACTGAGTAATAAAAGATGATTTTTTATATACGCTTGTTTGATTTTATTAAGTGCCTATTTCACTCACGTTGAGAAATGTTTAACAGTGAAATTAGATTTTCGGTACAAAAGCTGTACAAACGGCCCATTTATTACTCGGTTAAGTCACTCGACGTTTCGTAAAATGGGCACTAACTAATCCGTACCTATTATTTGCTCACAGATCAAAATATACCTACTTAAAGGTATGCAGCACATCTATGCTACGGCTTTGCATATTAAGCCGAAACACTAAATACGTAATACAGGCACAGGAGATTCACTCCGCAAAATCATTTAAATAAATAGACTTGCTGCCATAATAAAGCGCGATTGAGGTCGTACAGCGCTAATTTACCTAGTCATTTTCAACGAGACGAGTTGCCTGTTTCTATCGCGTATCTCTTATCCCTTCGCACTACGTTAGCCCATTGAGTTGGCCGTCGGGACAGGATGACGTTGGATACTTGTGTTGTACATCTAAAATGCGGAGTGCGCATGGTCTGGCTGAAGAGCAACCGAAGTTATTCTGTATGACTGGATAGACACAAAGTGCAGGTATTGCGAGCAATACTTGTTATACTACTTGGTAGTGACACGGGTAATGAATGTAACAACAAAATATAAACGCATATAAAAGTTATTTTTTCTGTGGTTGTACTCGTATTACCCCTTCCGTAATGGGCTTATTCCGAGCATACATGGGGCTTCATAACAATATAGGTCAGTACAATCAAATGAAACAAACAAATAGCAATACTTAACAAAATTTTAATGAAATAGAAAAACAATATTTCTGTATAACATTATCATGCTTAATTCTTATAACAATAATGGACTACTCAGATACATATACCTACCTATAGTTCTTTCAACTCGCAAGGGCGCGTGGCTCATGGCTGTCTGCGTGTCGTATCTGGATAAGTGTGAGCGAGAGCTTGCTTGCGCCTGACCGCTCCCACCTAGGCTCCTGACAGGCACGCACACTTACGCAATGCGCATGTACACGACGTAACCACAAGTAAAGCTCACGCGCCCTCGTCAATTGCAAGAACTATACCATAATTACTATTTAAACGTTTTATTTTTCAAAGCTAATGTGTGAATTTGGCGTTAATATTAGGCAAAGTTCACATGGTATGCAAAATAGACTTTGCCCCTCGCTTTCATGAAATTAAATATTAATTGACCGTAAGATACAAAAGCGTGTAAAAATATAATTGCCTACTATAATAGCAATAATTTTATTGTAACACCTATCTTTAATATCACTTTCCATGTTACAAATTACAAGCTCTTTTGGACTTAGCCTACTCGACAGTCTTTCGAATACTCATAAAATATAATACCAACGAAATTGTCATGAGTTGTCGTATTACTAGAGGCAGCCCGCAGTGCTGACTCGCGAAATTGTTTCAGCGTGAAGTGCGAGTTGGAGAGACAAACGCCAAGTGTCTCGCCCGCGGTTTGAAGTAGCTTTTAAAAAACTTTCAATAGCTACCTTAGTAACTTTTTATGGATTTTAATAATTGTAAAATGCTCACATTCTTACTCTTTAAAAATCGAAAAAAAAAAGGTTTATCGTCATTGGCATCGCTTATCGCTTGTTTTTCCTGTCAATTTATGAGCAATTTCTTACGGTGGTATAAAAAGTAATAATTATTTTCTCTCTCCCTCTCTGCATCGTGTTCCCCATTAATGAGGATCGTGACCCCTTCCACCAAGGACTCTTTTGTAGATGTTGCGCCACGTGCCTCGGTTTTTTGCGACATGCAAGGCTTCGTGGACCTTACTACCGAGAGTCCCCGAGGTCTCTTGCCGTCCACTTTGCCATAATTATATTATGTGTAGGTGGTACATGACGCGGTAACGCCTGACGTTTTCCTCTTCTAGTAATATGGCATCTCTATGAGTATTTATTATTGTACACAAAACTATTAAGCTAAAATCGGACGAAAAAGTACATAAATACATTATTTTATGTTTATTGTTAGCTGCTTTTAGTTTTGTGTACAAGTGGTATTGTTTTTAATCCAAAAATGCAACTTAAAAATAAACATGACTCATTTATGCTTATTGCACTTTAAAAAAATTAGGTAAGTAAAGTTAACATACTGATAGAAGATATAATATACCTAGGTACTTAAATTAATTCAGATTGAAATCCTAAATAGCATTACTAAATGATTACTTTCACAGATTTCGTATTATTTTTATTACATGGTAAATTGTTCTAAGAACAAATAGTGTATGGACAGAAATGTTTTTTTAATCTAAGTATATAAAATTAAATTTTGCTGGCGGTTTTTGTATTTTTGATACAATGGACGGTGGTCGATTTAAACAACAGCAATAAGAAATTGCCAAAAAGCCTAACCCGTTGACGATGTAATATTGTTATTTATGTAAATATGTACAAAAAGAGATTTTAAAAAAGAAAAAAAAACCGCCACTCGCTGCAACAATGTTTTATGTTGCAAAAGTCACAGTGATCTTAACCAGTAATGTAGAATAGAAAAAAAATTGCCATTTTATCTATAAAAACAACAAAATTAAGAACAAAGATAATCAAAATTCGAAAAAATTGTCATTTTTTGAGATAAAACAGGCGCAGCGAACGAGTGAAATATTATTTAGACAGAAAAGTATGAGAATTTATTATACTAGAAACGGAAAAAGTACTTAATAAAAAGTTTCTTAAAAAAAAAGTATTTAGGAAGAAACAGTAGTTTTGGCACTACACTAAGAATTATGAAGGAATTTTATTATTTTGGCTTTTTGTTTTAAGATCCTATTTATCCTATTAAACTTATTTATTTTTAATAAATATTTTGTAAATATTTATTAAAAATGCTAACGAACTTGCTTAATAGATAAGTAACATAATTTACAATACAATTTTAAAAATATTACTTACATAATATCATCATAAAATAAAAATAATATTAGAAAATAAAATCAAAATCTTGAATTATAAAATACAATATTTATAGACAAGAAAGGGATGACCAAAATTCCTTTTTCTTTTACAAAAATGGTTTGTATCACCTACCTTGTTAGAAAATGAAAATATTATAAAATAATAAATTTTAATACAATAAATAATTGCAAATTGTTTTGAAAGGCAGACTTCCAAAAACTAGATTTATAATATTGAATAATTGGTTTTTATGGAAATATTTGTTACTTTTTTTTATTAAAATTGCGATTATAATTTACAATTATTACTTTATATTATTATATTGGACAGCTCAAAGGCATATTATTTAATCAAATTGACAGAACAATTAAGAATATTAAAAATTTATAATTTACGACCACTTTTAGAAAATAATGACACAATACAGTATTCATAAGAGTATATGTGGATACATTTTTTATTTCCATAAAATGACATCACTGTAATTTATAAAAGTGGTAGTACTATACCACTAATATAAGATTAATATCTTAATATTTTTTTTTACAAAATTAAATCCTTACACTAAAAAACATAACATTCTACTTTGACTATAAACAACAAGGCAACAATATTTTATATACAGCCAATGTCGGTAACATTGCATTCGCGTTAAACATTGGCAGTTGGAATTCCAATAATAATTCAAGACAGGCCGACTATCCAAGCCATTACTGCGAAGCTAATTGGGATACCATTTACTGTCATTTTTTTAAGCTATTGCATAGCTTCTATCGCGGGCCTTGAGCGTGGAGACCGAATCCAGAAATCCCGTAACGAAAATAACCTGACACGGGACTCCTCTCACCGCTAGATGGCGTTGATAAAAAATGCTATGCAATAGCTTTACCGCTGCAGTCCCCGAGTGCCACACGCCTTTTTTTTTTTAGTAAATTTTTACACATGTCAAATATTCCCCCTAACCCTCCAAATTGAGCGTAAAGCTTGAGCAACGGATACGACATTATGACAAACGGATGGGATGTGTCAATTTGTCGGATTTTAGTCTGATCTGTTGCCTGAGGGTCTTTAACGAATAAGCGCAACTGTAAAGTTACCGAAATTATCTGGAAATCATGCACATGCAAGAAAAAGAGACATTAATCAACATTTTACGGCACCATAATTTACTTATCAACTATTAATAGTGTTTATTCATCTGTCTAATATAGAATTATAACAAATTGTATTCCAAATATACTTGGACGATAAATAATTATAACAAACGAAATAAAACAAAACAAGTATTTTGCTATAATATTTGCTTAAGTATAATATTAAGCTATTGCATAGCTTCTATCGCGGGCCAGCGTGGAGACCGAATCCAGAAATTCCGTAACGAAAATAACCTGACACGGGACTCCTCTACGGTGAGCCGCTAGATGGCGTTGATAAAAAATGCTATGCAATAGCTTTACCGCGGCAGTCCCCGAGTGCCACACGTCTTTTTTCATGTTCAAAATTGAACATATAGATTTACTGACTAAATAAAGTAAATGGATGCATAATTATTAACGAGATATGTAATATACATTACAATAAATGCGATATTTAATATGAAGCTTATAGGCTTGTGCAGTTGTAGAATCTAAAGTTACCCACATTGACTGACCATTGACCTTTTCTTTTAGTCTAGAAACGATTATTATTAAACAGTAATATAAAATTTAATTATGATTCTTAGAGAGCATTTTGTCTAATTTTAACTGTTCTAACTGCAACTGTCGACGAATAGAACCCAACTGGGTGAGAATGCTAACATTTTTACCCTTTTCGTTTGGCAGGGACTTTAAAATATTCTTCTGAACGATAGGCACCTTCCATTTATCTTCCACCATTTGCATTTTTTCACTCAACTCCGACGATTTCTCCGCAAAATTGACTTTCGGTTTGGGCGAATGCCTCAAAACCGGTATAGGCAATGTGTCAACAACTTTTTCACCACGATTTCTAATTTCCGTATTTTCGCCTAATCTGTTCGAATCTTGGTAATTTTCCTGAATTTTTTCAACATTTTCCGAAAACTTTCTTACATCTTTGGAGTATCCGTACAACTTATCAGTACTTTCCGGAACGTTTCTGGTATCCTTGACCGTATCGCCCGGAAAATTTCTTGAGTCTTTTTCGTAAAATCTTTCTAGGTTATCGTTTTTCTTGAACTCTTTCGGAGCGTCGTGAACTAACGCCTTTTCTATGACAACGTTTTTGTTATCAACTTTATTCGAGCATAGAGTTTCTTTGGAAGGGTTAAGGTTTCTTCTTAGATAGCTTTCGACGTCGTAGTTTTGTGAGAAAATGGAATTATCTGGAATGTTGGTGGAGTACGGAGGTCTTTGGTCGTATTTGTAGTAAAAAGGCAGTTTGCTATGTCTCGTGTGTTCGGGCGAGTCGCTGTTTGATGTGTGTGTAATTCTTTTGGGATGTATGGCCGCGTTGAGGAGCGCTTGATGCTCTAAGTCTATCTCCTTTTGGAGGGTAGTTCTTTTTCTCTCGTACTCTGTCGCGTTGTCTTTCATCTGTAATATTAAATTAGTATTGACTTAAATAAGCAAATATTTTTCAGAAAAGGGTCTAGCCGGTTAAGCATGGGAAAGCTGCACCAGCGTGTAATGAAGAGTTCTTACCCTGTGATTATTGTACTCTATCTAAAACATCTTTATGCTTAATTTCAGACTTCTACCCCTGATAGTTAGGGAGTAATCGGGGTGGCAACCCTTATCGTTAAATTTGATTTTTTCCGAAACTATTGGAGGTATCTTAATGAAACTGAAACTGTATATATATGTCTATGAGTTACATATTATATATTTATTTCAGAATTTTCCCATTTTGAAAAATGGTAAAAAACGAGAAGTAAAATTTTTGGGGGTGATTTTTTATACTAATCCGCGAAGTGAACATTTTGAAAAAAAGTACAGTTGTTTTGTTTATTAGTTAGCTATTATATGTAAAAATTGCAAAAATATCGAATTGGTGGGATATAGTGAAAAAAATTAAATTCATAATATATTCAATCAATCAATCGTTCAGTGCAATCAGAATCAATTAATTAATATCTGTTCAATGCTTAATTTTTTATTTAATTTTTATTATTTATTAGTTATTTTAATTTTTTAATGTATTTAAATTTTTTTATAATTTAATTTTTTTTTTTTAAATTTTTTTTTTTTAAATTTTTTAAATTTTTTTTTTTTTTTTAATTACATATATGAATAAGAATTGTTTAGAATCAAAGCTTAATTAATCCTCGTCACTATTTCCTTCAATAGTTGTTACAATAGTATCATCAAATATGGAGGTCAATATTTCAGCTGGCTTTAAAATTTTTGATTTATGTCGGCCATGTGATAAATAATAAATAACTGCTGCAATATGAGCACAACAACCCACGGTCCTATTGCCATTTGCGCAATCGCACACATAATTTTGAAAGCATAAAGATGTTTTAGATAGAGTACAATAATCACAGGGTAAGAACTCTTCATTACACGCTGGTGCAGCTTTCCCATGCTTAACCGGCTAGACCCTTTGCGACCATCTACAACGAGCATGCGGTAAAATTAAGATTTTTTTTAAAGATGTTACGTTGTGGGTAGGTAAATATAAGTGTCCGAAATAGTATTGAACTTCTTTTATTATGATATATGTATGAAATACTTTATACATATTATTATTTTAAGATTTTTAGTATAGCACCAATTCACTAGATCATTTGTTTTGCTCATTATATAAATAAAATAATATTATGATGCCGAACTATGAACTATGGCTGGTTAAAATTGTGCTTTTTGAAAGCAAATTCAAAATTGCAACTATAAAAAATATCCAAATCGCTTCAAATGAGCTTATAAAATTTGAAGAGTTCCCTCGATATCTCCAGTCCATCTATGAAGTATACCTTTTCAAACAAAAAAAGAATTTTACAAATCTGTCCAGCCCGGTAGCATGGGCGGGAGAAATTTTATCCCCGGGAAAAGGATAAAACGTTTATCCCCTCGCTTAGCTTTATCCACCCGTCGAGCATGGGCACAGCGGTGGAAATAACACTCAGTAGATATACTTATAGAAATATACATCGCCTTCTCCTCTGTCGCCATGCTTTAGCATAGGGAAAAGATAATTTTATCCCCTGTCAGTGGATAAAATCGGGGGATAAAACTTGTATCTCCTGCCCATGCTACCAGTGCAGGTATACATAAAAAAAAAGATCCCAACGAATTGCGAACTTTCTCCTTTTTTATAGTCGGTTAAAATTAAATATATAATATTAAATGTATTGTAAACATTACCGCAGCGCTGATGTGGCGGTGTCGCTCGGCCTCGCTGTCCTGCGCCATGCGCAGCGAGCGCAGCTGCTCCTCCAGCCGCCGCATCTCCGCCTGCTCCAGCATCCTGCGCGAAATATATGAAATGAAATGAAATGAAAATTTATTTAAAAAATAAAGTCAGTTTTCAAATGTATCAGGAGTCCCGATTTAAGGTATAGATAACCTGTATGATTTATCCCGGGAAACCTACTTTTCCTCCGTCGTTTATGTAGATATGTGTGTGCGTGTGTGTGTGTGTATGTGTGTGTGTCCGTAGGTGTACTGATTAAGTTAGAGTAGAGTGATGATAGGTACTACTTTGGGTTAAATTATAAAAATTGAAATGGAAATTAAAAGAAAATATATCACATTAATGAAAATCGACTATTTCGTAAGAGATTTTTTTTTTAAAATATAATATAGACCAGCGCTTGACTGCGATCTCACCTGATGGTTAGTGAAGATGCAGCCTAAGATGGTGCGCACTTGCCTAAATGATTTTTTCGAAATAGTCGATTTTTTTTTAAAGAATATTAGCCAAGCTGAATTCGCCTAATATCCTCCTCTCCCCTCCAAATAAGCGAAAAAGCTTGTGTAAGAAGTGGGTGCCACAATAGTCCAATGGGTAGAAATCGAACCTACGACATTTCAGTTTTCAGCCTGCACCTTTAACCGTTAGACTATTGAGGCTTATGTTATTGTGTTTTAAAACATAATTTTTTTCCACTAAATGTAATTGAAATGTGTTCCTGAACGGATTTATTTCAAATAAATCATATAACTATAACTAATAAGAGTGTTATTTTTTTAAAACGTCACGCCCTTTCCCACAAACGACTTTCAAACGGTGTTGAGGCCTATAATTTGTATAGTTAGCTTATTGAACATTATGAGATGTAACATAACAATATAGTTAAGTCTTACTTCTCCCTGTTCTTCCTTTCTTCTTTTATCCTCTGCTGCTCAAGTATTTGATTCTTCAACTCTTGCTGGTAGGAGTGACGTCGTTCCGCTGCTTCCTGGAAAATTAAATATAATTATACAAAAAGACAAAGTTGTCCATTTCAAACAAAAAAAAGAATTTTCCAAATCGGTCCAAGTGTCTTCGTCGTAATCGGGGAACATACATTAAAAAAAACCAACGAATTGAGAACCTCCTCCTTTTTTTGAACTCAGTTACAGGTTACACTTACGTAACATTTATGGGCCAACGCTCTGAAATAAACAATTTTTTTTTTAAATAACTGTCAGTTGTCACAGATAATGTTACGTGTCTGTTTAGTATTTCAATCCTAAATTGTATTTTAATCTGTGTAACATGTTTTTGTCTCTCTCGCTCCCCATATATCTCTCTCTCTCTTCGCTGTGTGTGAACAATAAAGGCGTGTCGAAAGTGCTCTGGTGTTTTAATTAAAATATAAACAGTAAAAGCTTAGGGATCATTAAATATATCACAATATAAAAGTTTCCAAGTGCCTGTGGTGCGGTAGGGGTCAGAAAAATACAAAAAAAAAAAAATCTCTAACATTGTTTGGTCCTTCGAGCCTACAAAAAGACGTGTGGCACTCGGGGACTGCCGCGGTAAAGCTAGCATAGTATTTTTTATCAACGCCATCTAGCGGCTCACCGTAGAGGAGTCCCATTTCAGGTTATTTTTATTACGGAATTTCTGGATTCGGTCTCCACGCTGGCCCGCGATAGAAGCTATGCAATAGCTTAAAATCTCTAACAGCGTCTCTAACAGTGAATATTACCTTTTCAGCTTGCTCGTTCCTCAGACGGATGGCCTCTGCGTCGAATATGGACGGCATGTAGGTGTGGCGCAGCTCCGACGACAGGCGCTCGCGCGGCCGCCGCGCCACCGACAGACGATCTGGAAACATTCCACCTCTAATTTGCACAGTCAAAAAACCTCGAAAAATGACCCAACCTCTGAAAAATTGCGACAGTTTTGAAACTTTGCACTTTGGCAAAAAAAAATGCCATATTTCCGCTAATTGCCGCTAGAGCTCGCCTCGGATTCATGAGGGCTTTTGGTATATTCATCCCATAAATAAATTAGAATAAGGTTAAAATATAACTAACATACATAATAAGGTAATAAGGTTGTTGTTACTAACACTATTTAAAACTAGCTTTAACCCGCGGCTTCGCTCACGTTAGGTTCGATTTTTTAACCCCCTATTTAACCCTCTTGGGGTTGAAATTTTCCAAAATCCTTTCTTAGCGGATGTCTACGTCCTAACAGCTACCTGTATACCAAATTTCAGCTCGATCGGTCCAGTGGTTAGAGCTGTGCGTTGATAGATCAGTCAGTCAGTTAGTCAGTCAGTCAGTCAGTCAGTCACCTTTGCCTTTTATATATTTAGATAAGGGAATTATAGATTTTAAATCTGAAATAAACGTTATTATAATAAATCAATGTGCAAAGTTTCAAAGCTTTCGCAATTTTTCAGAGGTGAAACCTTGTTTTGACTGGACTATAGATATTAGTTGAATATGTCAGGACAAAATAGTTTTAAGACACACGAAAGAGATGCAGTATAGCGATGTCAAAAAAGTATGCGACACAGCTATGTCTATATCCGTCCCTCACTGCGTGCCACGTTTTGAGTTGTTGCTCACAATATATTAGCAACAAGACGTACAAGAGTAGGTATTTCAGAGTGTTATGCTATCCCTTTCGGCGACACGCTTGGTAGGATTCTAGAGGATACTCACTCTACGCCAGTAGTGGACCAGGGCTGGATGACGACACCATCAACCGCTCAATTGACTATTTATACCATTCATGTCATGTTTTAAAATGAATAGTTTAATATTAGTATTCAATTCGACGCCTTAACATGGGTAGCCTAAGTATGTCATGCTCGCTTTAAACATTTCTGTGGTGGTGTCGTGTGGTGCGGGTTGTTACGTTCCCTCAAATATGGTTGAGCGAAGCAACGGCTGGATCATGTGTCATGCTCGTGAACGGGCGCCACCGACGGGAATGGGTCTGCTTTGTTTGCCCATCTTGACATGCGTTGGATTGGTGTACCTACGTAGGCATTTTTGCATTTTTTTGAAGCTTTATTGTGGAAGCACTGTATACATAGCATAGCTTTGTAAAAAAAAAAAAATTTTTTTTGAAAAGAGCAACTGCTGAGTTTCTTACCGGCTCTTCTCAGCAGAGTCTGCATTCCGAACCGGTGGTAGATTTATGACGTGTCATAAGAGCTACAAGTTGGCCTATATGAAATAAATTAATTTTGAATTTGAATTTACCATCATAATCTCCGTAGCTGCGCCGCCGCTCCTGGTTCCGTTCGCGCGAGGCCCACTCCCACTGGTGGGCGGCGCACGGCTGCTTGCTCTCGCCCACGGTGTGCGGAGACAGCTCTCTCTCCGCCTGAGTCAGCAGGTTGTGGCCCGGGGAAGGCGTGCTCTGAGGAACAAGCTTCACTTATACCTACTGTACAGTGCACATAAAATGTTTAGACTTCGCATTTCAAGCAATTTTTTTTATTAGTATGAGTATACACAGCAATATATACAAGCAGCAAAAATTGCAATCTAGCCTAATGATTTGGTTAATGAGCAATTTTACTTTAACCTAAACTTATAAAATATCTTATATATTAAAAAGTAGGTACAATATTATTATTACAATATTATTATTTTGTAAAAGAGCATATTATTATTATTTTTCTTGCTGATTCTTCTCGGTTGGGACGGCATTTCGAACCAGTGCAGTGGTAGATTCATTTGACGATTCGAAACCACTTTGTAAAAATTTATTTGAATAAAAAATTATTCTATTCTATTCTAGTCCATTGACGTACGATAGTACGGAACCCTTCGTGTGCGGGTACGAGTCGCACTTGGCCGTATTTTTATTTTTCTAAAACTTACTCTAAATAACGTTTCGTCGTCGGTCTGCACGGCCACCGACAGCGGCGCGCTGCGGTTGTCCACCTGAACACCCGTGTCCACCTTCCTGCAAGAAAAATATATTACAGATATAAAACGTATCAACCAACGCTTAAAACAATAAGTATTTCAATACTAGCTGATGCCCGCGACTGCATCCGCGTGGATTTACCTAGTTTTTAAAATTACGCGGGAACTCTTAAATTTTCCGGGAAAGTAACCTGTGTCACTCTCCAGGTTCCCAACTATACCCATGCAAAAAATCACATCGATCCGTGGCTATGTTGCAGCGTGATTGAAGGACAAACCGACAAACAAACACACTTTCGCATTAAGAAATATAGTGGTCATACTACTACTAACTAACAATATTGAACACATAAACAAAGTTGCAAAGTACCACGGAATACAAACGGCGCAAGACCACAGCGTGTGATCACAAGCAAAACAATGTTTAATTTTGTATAGACTCCTCCCTTAAAGTGGGAGTGAAAACACATACTTACGATATATACGTATTATTGGCTCCCGACACATAGGTATGGCTGACACTGGCTCTACGACCCACCGGACTCTCTATTCTCTCCAGCTCTAATCTCTCTCTTTCTCTCTCTTCACGAAGCCTCTCTTTCTCTTCTCTTTCTTTTCGCTCGCGCTCCGCTTGCTCTTTGGCCTCTTGTTTCTTCTTTGCTTGCTTGAAATAAAAAATTGGAATAGTTTTTTTATACACTCATGAAAGGCGATAAGAAATTGTATCGAATGCTTCAATGCTTGTATTTTCATGCTCTAATGTTGAGATCTATATACCATGCTCTGACTTAGCTCTGTCTTGAGTCTGAGCAGAGTGAGAGTGCAGTCTATAGATTTCAGCTTTTTATGTCTAAACTTGATTTTTACAGCAGTAAATCAAGTTTTAACTACCCGAAAAAAAAAAACAGGCAAAAACTACATCATATTTTCGAGAGACGAAACTGAGTAGAATACCTAATGAAAGTAAAATAATGACAGTTCGACAAAAAACCGCGAAGTTAGGTCTAATTTTTAACCAAATTGCATTTATTTTCAATGCGTTGCATATTACAGAGCCAAAATTTTATATAAAATTCCTATACATATTACCAAGAGACGGATCAGCCATTAAAAAAATTAATATCTTACGAGTTATTAGAATACTAGATGTACTTGGCGCTTAATACGAGTGTATTAAGCGCCAAGTACATCGTGTAGGACGTGCAGTAGGAGTCTACACGCTAGCATCTATCGCATTTCACGAGAAGTTACGATCTATGGCGGGGATTTTTTCTGGTATTCTGCGCACTGTTAAGTCACCTGGTCGAGGTACTCCTTGTACTGGCGCTGCCGTATCTTGCGGAGCGTGTTGCGGCGCCGCTCGTACTCGCCCAGGCCGAGCAGCACATCGCCGGAGCTTCTCTCGCCGCGGATCAAAGGGTTGTTGGGAGAATACTCGCCGGCTTTCAGCATCGCTGGCAACCCCACGCAGCGCTGTCAATTGAAAAGTCATTTGGCACCATAGACAGAGAAGTACTACAGACTTAATGATATCTCCTTTTCACTTCCACACGAGAGATTCAGTATAGCCATGTCAAACAAGATAGAATGAGACACAGCTATGTCTATATCCGTCCCTCACTGCGTTCCACGTTTTGAGTTGTTGCTCACAAAACATTGTATGGTGATTGTGAGCAACAAGACTAGGTATTTCACAGTGTTATGCTATCCCTTTCGAGGACACACTTGTTAGGATTCTAGAGGATATTCATTTAAATAACTAGCTGATGCCAGCGAGTACGCGTGGATTGAGCTATTTTAATTCCCGCGGGAACTCTCTTATTTTCTAGGATAAAAAGCCCATGTGTTATTCAAGACTATAATCTATCTCTGTGCCAAACAGCCAAATCAATTCAGTCGTTGCGGCGTGATTGAGTAACAAGCATCCATCCAGCCTTCACTACATCTAAACTTTCGCATTTTTAATAGAATCTGAAGTTTCAGTAGCAAGAATCGTGATCGTCCTTAGCGGATCGGAAAAAGTAAATAAATCCAGAAATCCTTTCTTGCGATGCCTAAGCAAGAGATGATTTAAAAGATTCAATAGGAAAACAGTAGTTTTTTCTGGATACTTCAAATTCTATAACATCACCAAAAGAGTTAAAAGTAAGAGAGTGGGAATGAACCAAATGTTGTTGGATCAGGTATACCTGATCCAACAACATTTGGTTGCGACGATGGTATAAGACATCCAAAGCTGGACATAGATCTCTCTCTCGATCTCACTGCTTGTATTCCGCGGCTTGTTGACACTTCCAACACTTATGCTTGCTTGCAAGAAGTAACAGGCAATTTCGCCTATTCAAAGAAACTTATTGACACTATTGTAAAAGAAAACAATAGCTGATTATAAAGGTTGGTAACCTATGATTATGCATATAGTGTCCATAGTATACCTATAATAGTAAAAACTGAGGGGTCAATGACCTCATTGTCTGCTGCAACATGCAAACTACTCTTTCCACATTTAATAAATCCACCGGCCGTGCAATTAAGGCGGGGAGCTTGCAATTATGCGATTTATCAAAGAGGCGTCACGTTATTTAAATACCTGTTGTAAGGGTAAATTCATAATGGCGACATGAAAAATAATTTGTATGGATTGTTTGCGATAGATGGCGCTGTAGCGAAAATTACCGCGCTAACGAGTTTCCAACTTAAAATTTCTGTCTAATTTAGTTTTTTTTTTTTAGTTTTCTTTCATTTTTTAAAGCAGCATAGTCTAAATTTTTAAAAATTCAAGGCAAGCATAGTTTAAATTTATAAATTTAGAATAAAAAGTATTTTGCGTTTGTAGAATATGATCCTTAATATATTTTCAAAGTTCCATGGTTTTTAAATTTATTTTCGGTACACAATTTATTTCTAAATCTAAACTAACTATCTGAAATTAAAAAAAAAACATTGACTTTAATCTTTAGCCACCCTCCCTCTTCACTTGTAGGGAGCAACTCCTCAGTGATATCTGAAATTCCTGCTATTCTACTCGTTTCTAACTCACGAACTGATAAATGTAGAGCAAAAAGGTTTTGGTAAAATAATGGCGTTAATTAATTAAAAAAAAAATCGATCATGTTGTAGGGATCATTCTAAAAAGGATAGCATTACTTTTATGACTTGGGCATAGTTTAGTTTAAGAGATAGTGTGCAACAGAAATAGTACCAATGTGTATTTGTCTTTATAGTGATAGCTCAATTAAGTTATTAACGCGTTACTGTGGCACGTAGTTAATCATGCACACTATTTGTTTCTTTTTTCTTTCTTTTTTGCAAGTTTTTTGCAGATAGCTAAAGAACGCAGCACTAACAGCCTGTTTAGTCGTTTTACTTTTTAGAAAAGAAGACAGCAAGTATAGTAAAAGTACCTTAATCCTTCCTATTAATATTATAAATGCGAAAGTTTGGATGGATGGGTGGATGTTTGTTACTCAATCACGCCGCAAAGACTGTACCGATTTAGCTGAAGCACAGAGATAGATTATAGAAGGGAATAACACATAGGCTACTTTATCCCGGAAAATAAGAGAGTTATAACCACAATATACGCGATCAAAGTCGCGAACATCAGCTAGTTGTTGAAGAAATGTAAAGCGACATATTTTTTCAGGGTTGGAGCTGTCATTCATAATAAAAAAACGATTAACTCACACTTCAGCTAACTGGATTTTCTGTAGTGGCCTTAGCTACGGCACTTAACACAATAGCTACTCAATTTCCGGCCGGTTATTTAATATTACAGGAGTTTATGGTTAAGTTCCGTGAGGGAATTTGAAGTGCTTTTATAGGGTGGAATTCCTAAAAGGAAGGCCGAATAACCCGCCAAAAAATTCATAAACCTAATTATAGCTATGGCTTCTAACTATCCATTTTTAAACAAATAATCTTCGAACGTTAAACCTATCCTAAACTATAGATGGAGTCAATATTAGTAAAAAACTTCCATGTAATTGTGACCTTTTGATATTTCTTCCCCTTTACCCTTCAAATGTTTTTAGCCATGATATTATGTAAACTATGCATATAACCGAATTTTGTTAGTCATGTTTCTTTGATAAACACCTACCTGTTTCTTTGTGGATTTTTACGTTAAGTATTATTTTTCTGGGGTCGAAAACACCATAAGCATCCGATGCTAAATAGAATAGAATAGAATATAAATATTTTTTATTCAAATAAACTTCACAAGATCTATACATGTATAGCATTATAATGCTATACATGTATAGATTCTATAATTATAGAAACATTTGTCCCCATTCCGAATAAATTTAATTTTTTTCAATTTGTCATTACATAACTAATAAAGCATTTTCTAGATTAAAATCATAAAGAATAAGAACTGCAACGACTGATACCTAGAACGAAGCCCTCAATTTCCACACAATCGCCAGACGCAATCGTTACCAATGGCCCAGAAACTGAGTGATTTACATACTTCGTTTACGATAGCATCGCATATCAAACAATACGTTGGTTGCTTTGTCTGATGAAAGTTCCAAAACGCGAAATAAATACTCAGGTCCCAAGACAGGTAGATGCCCGAAATTTTATATTGGTCAAATTAGACGGTGAACCGTTTATCGTTCAGTTTTGTGATGAACGATGCACGATACCAGTGAACCTCTCGCCGCCGAGGCAAAATCGCCTGTGAATGGTGACCGTGTTTAGGCGGTTAATTTTCGATGACTTTTGGGTGAATCCTCGAGAATAAAAGCAAAAATGAACGGTCTAATTTGATCTTAATATTCACTCCATGGAGTGAAGACACATGAAAAATGTACGGTCACCACGCCACCACCCCCACACCACGCATTCTTGTCTTTACCCTTGGTACTTTTGTCTCCAAATGAGAATATGAAATTGTTTAAGGGCGATACAAAGCTCGCGAAGGAGATTTTGAATGCAGCGATACGAAGCCGAGTAGGTGAAGCTATATGAACTTTTCTGGCGTAGCTCATTTAGGAATAGATACATCCAGGAAAAAATCTATTTGAATATGATGAAGTCTAGATCAAATTTTAGTCGAATACGACCGGCTACATCAGACCTCTACAGTTGTTTTTTATTTGTTTTCTTCTCTAAGTAATTGCTAAGTATTTTGCCGACTCTTCTCAGCCGTATGTTTTCCGAATCAGTGTCTACTGTCTAGTTTTATCAGGGTAAAGATTTGTTATAAAAAATACAAGTTGACCGGCGCATGCAATATATAATTACAAATATTAAGTCCTTAATTTTCAAAAAACTTTTACCCAATTGTAAACTTTTTTACTTGTACCTAAAACTGCTTAACGTAGCGTAAGCGTAACCTACATTAGCATGGTCGGAAAATTCTGACCCGCATTAAAATTAACCATTACATCTAAATGCCTGTCTCATATAATAATTATACGTCGTATTCTAATCCCAGTGACCCAAAACCCGCTGATTTCCATATTGCGTGCGGCGGCGTATCGTTCAGAGCGACCCGCAGACGATTGGGACGACTTCATCGTGAAGCCATTTATTATGGTCGTTTTTGTGATCGATGCTAAAGGGCTGAGGAAAACTTGTCGCGTGAGCTGAGCCGTTTAACAGTTTCTAAAAGTTTATTTCTCGAATAATGTTCAGCTAATTCTGTAAGACCATTAATTTTACACTGCCATACCCTTTGAAAGCAGGTAGTCTGCTAACATCTTAAGACTGCACAGTCACTTACCTTCTAGTGAGATAGCAGATAAGGGTTACCCTGTAATTGAATTTAAAAAATCCTTCTTATTTTTACTTACCCACTACCACTTAACACATAAACCAAGCACAAACGATAGAGTCCAAGTAAAAAAATCTAGAAACGACCATTCAGAGTTTATTATACCCAGCCAAGCCAGAATAACTGAAAAGTACCGATCGTGTAGTTACGGCACAGTATACAGTCCACATCCATCGGCTAGCACATTACATCGCAAACTGAAGCCTGAATTCAGCATACGCCATAGTTCTTGTAGGGATACATAGAGCTGTAGACGTTAGGGAAGGTTTTATTGCTCGAAAATGCATAAACTGTAACTGTTATGGAGAATGAAACACCTTAGTTTAAGTTATAATATAGTAGAAGTATAGTACCTAGAGTCTATTCAATAAGTCAGTTGACATGAGCGAATCGAAAAATAGGTTGTAGCAACATTGTGAAAGAGTCATCGATGAATCAAACAGTTTAAATAGAGTTTAATATAATTAACATAAAAATAAATCTGATTTTAATCTAAATATATAAAAGGCAAAGGTGACTGACTGACTGACTGACTGACTGACTGACTGACTGACTGACTGACTGACTGACTGATCTATCAACGCACAGCTCTAACCACTGGACCGATCGAGCTGAAATTTGGCATACAGGTAGCTGTTAGAACGTAGACATCCGCTAAGAAAGGATTTTGGAAAATTTCAACCCCAAGAGGGTTAAATAGGGGGTTAAAAAATCGAACCTAACGTGAGCGAAGCCGCGGGTTAAAGCTAGTTAAAAATAAACTTCCACATCAACGATGGCACATTGATGTGGATGGGTGAAATGAATGGAATAACCGGTCAAATGTGAGTTGGCCTAACACACGATTGGTAGAAATACACATTCTCTGAAATTTTCAACAAACGGATCGTGAGATACAGCCCGTTGACAGAAGACGGACGGACGGACAGCGGAGGCTAGGAATCGGGTCCCGTTGGTTACCCTTCGGGTACAGAGCCCTAAAAAACGCTAGAAATGCGTCACTAAGGGCGCGTGCTGACCGCTCACGATCAGTAACTGGCCACTGGACGATGGGTGTAAACCTTTATTGTCTTCATAACCACATTATTACATAAACTCTCGTTGTTAACAACTTCCTTATCTCCACATCGTATATCTATACTGGTATTATGATGATGACTTGAGGAAAAGCAGGCAACAGCTAATAGTTAAAACACTCTACCTGATTACAAAATGATTAAACCATATTAAACAGCGGAGTTACGTTTATTGACGTAATAAACACATTCGCAATGATTGTTTGTGTTTTTACCCGACTAGCTTTTGCCCGCGGCTTCGCTCACGTTAAGTTAGATTTTTCAAATCCCTATTTTACCCCCTTAGGATTTGAATTTTCAAAAACCCTTTTTTAGCGGACGCGTACGTCATAATAGCTATCTGTATGCCTAGGGTTGCCAGGTCTTCAAACCGAAAAGTCGGACAGGCCAGCCAGTTTAGCCGGACATTTGGGTACAAAGGCCGGACACCCTTATTTTTTAGACCTAGCGCAAAATGGCAATTTTTTTAAAAGCTCATTTGCGCAAGCGTAGCGATACAAGATAAGGCGAGCGGAGCGGAAACCAACACATGACAAATATGTAAAAAAAATGGTTAAACTTAAAAAGCTTAGCAAAAGTCGGATAGGCCGGACACCGTCTAATTTGGCCGGACACCATCTAATTTGGCCGGACACTCAACCAAAAAGCCTGACTGTGTCCGGCTTTATCCGGACGCCTGGCAACGCTATGTATGCCAAATAGCCCGATTCGTGCAGTGGTTTGAGCTGTGCGTTGATAAATCAGTCAGTCAGTCAGTCACCTTTTCCTTTTATCCATTTAGATTTAGATAGAGGATAGAAGAAGACTACTGAAAAGCTAAAAGTAAGGGTTATTTTAGCAGTCTATGTATTTATATATGTCATTATAATATTATGTGACTATAAAGGTGACTATTTACGAATATTTCACCGAGGCGCCTAAACTTTTGAGCCGATTCTGTTGAATAACGTGTCAATCGTGCACAAGGACAGTTTATCTCAGATTGTACAAATGTTGGAAAATCTTTTCTATGTGATTTTCCTGTTCGAAGTCGTGTCGTGCTTGTGCAAATAAAATGGAATACCTATTTAATTTTATCGGTCTACTCACTGCCGTAGCTTTTAAATATACATAATTCTCAATCTATAGATTTATCTTGTTCTATATAAAAAATCTATTGCTGTTAATTAGTCAGGCTAAATTTAAAAATCAACATTGGTAATTTTGTATTGGAATCCCCATTGGATACTTTTAATCCCGGAAAAAGAATCCCCGCATTATTTTAAAAACTAAATCAACGCGGACGAAGTCGAGGGCGTTATGCTTGTGTTTAGTAAATATTGACCTAAAAAAATTACATAAACATAGTTTCCGTGATATCATATTTCGCCTACCCTAAAGGTGTGGCGGCTACGGTAATACGAACCTAATTTAGTTAATGCAGGCTATAATGTTGAGGCCAACTCTGCACAGTCTACACTCCCTCAGCACGCCTTGACGCACCTAGATATTATTGATTGATCCTCAAAGAGCGATTAATTTTTGCTACCACAAAACTTGGGGGGAGGGGGGAAGGGTCTGCCAACACGGTCTTTCGCGGTGCAGGGTCGCCACTCCCGCACCTTGGGACACAGTCGACCATCAGCTCTTCGAAATATGAGCCCCGCCCATTTCCACCAGTTTCGCGACTCGCTGAGCTATGTCGGATATATCAACACGCACGGTTCGAAGACTTAGTCTTCAGGCACTGAGGTATTTTGGACGAGAACATTTGAACTTTTTTAAGGCAAATGCGCGGTCATCTTTGAGTATATAAGCAACGCGTTCATTGTTAGCTGGGTGTCAATAAATCATTTTAATTCTGTTGATTGTTTGAATACTCAGTGCACGCGCTAGCTAAGCTATGGAATACAACATTACATCTAAAATTTACTTACTTCACTTATTCCACAAGCCTCTTCCATAACTCCACTTTAAAGTACTTTCAAGTAATTAACTAGGTATGTACTGGAAACACTTTTTACATAACAGTTTTTGTGCGTGAACAAAATGACGACACATTTGCATCGGGAGAGGTCTGTTTCTTCGACTGTATTAATTTCGCAACTCCTACGCGCTGTAAATCTGGTAATATCCTAACCGAAAGTGTTACGTGACTTATCACCCTAAAACTTCTATACCTACTCAATACCTATTTTTTAAGCTACTAGTTTTTACCCACAACTTCTTCCGCGTGGACTTTTTGAAAAATCTAGTAGGTTTTTAAAATCTTTGTTCGTCTGGAATCAAAGTTGTCTATGTCATTCTCCAGGGCCTTAATCCATGCAAAAAATCACGACGATCAGTTTCTCCATAGGTCTGTAAGTATTAATTGAAGGACATACCAAACAAAACCACTTTCGCATTTATGACATTAATTAAACAACAACTACTAGCAATAAAGACCTGCTAACAAGGATAATATAAACTTCACATCCACTTTCACACAAGTTTTTTAAAAATCAGAATAGTTTTGAGGGTAATTCTGTATCACTGGTTCTATTAAAAAAAAATTGGTATTTTTAACATGAAATAAAATACACAGTAGCAATGGTAAGGCATAAAGCGTGCAAGGAAGGTGATAAATATCTGGCATACCTACCCAACTACCCATATCATGATTGCACTATACCTATTTACAACATTACAAGGGCATGCCAAAACAAAAGTCTACCGAATCTTCATTTCCCAAGCAATTTATTACGAAAAATCTCTCAAAAATCATCATTACGTCATTGATTATTACGAATTCAATGGCTGTCGTGTTTTTGCAACACGACTGAAATAATCATATATTTATCACGCGAGTGTACGTGGGCAAACTAAATCACTTGTGATATGAAGCTGTCCATTCTTCTCAGTAGGTACTCAATGATATATATTATAGTGTAAATTAAAAATTTAAAACACTCCTGACATCACACTAATCACACTAATCACACCACATCACACTATCACACTAATATTATAAAATCGAAAGTTTGTATGTGTGTGTGTATGTTTGTTCCTCCTTCACGCCACAACGAATGAACCGATTTGGCTGAAATTTAGAATGGAGATAGCTCATACCCATGATTAAAACATAAGCTACATTTTATCCCGGAAAATTACAGAGTTCCCATGGGAATTATAAAACCTTGATCCACGCGGACCAAGTCGCGGGCATCGTCTAGTGTGAAATTAAATTCTCAATTATTGACAATCGGCAATAACATGCACGGCATAAGATGTTATAAATAATGTGCAATAAAACTGCTGATTAATAATTCGCTGCAAGTTATCAGCTTATTGACATCAATATCTCCACCCAATATAGGTACTATGTTCTAATACCAAAAAGCTAGAAATATAGCGGCGCAATAAAAGAACCAGGTCAGAAGCCTATAGTGGGGGGGCATTAATGTGTTTATGGTATGAACTTGGCTGACGGCTACAGCCTTGGCTAGAACAATACGTGATTATAATCTGAACGGAAACGAATATCATGTGCATCAACGCGTTGCAGTCGAACTCTTGGCTTCGTCGCCTATTAGGAAATTATAAAATCAAAAGTGGGATTACGCAAACAAAAATAATGAATTTTTGAGGATGATTAATATTAACGCATAAAATATATAATATCTACGCTTTTCTAAAATTTAATTTTCGGTTACAAAGAAATTGATCCAAAAAAAGATATTAAATTATCTAAGAATTAGGTATTTCCTACTTTTTTGATTAAATTATATATTTTTATTAGGTAAATCTCTTTGTTTCCAAAACCCTTTTTTAGTCTATATACATATAAGTAGCAACCCAGATATTTCCCCTTTAATTTTAAGTTTTAAAATAATTATTCTACTACTACTATATTTTACTACACTATTTACTATATTTTACAGATATGAACTTGACATGTCAACAAAATAAATATTTATTTACTATATATATGACATCTATATGACCACTTTTTACTAGCTTTACCCAGCCTAGCCGTCGCGATATTGATCAGTTGATAGAATAAATGCATAAGCTTGGTGCCCCGAGGGACATGTTCCTCCCACAGGAGGGGGAAATCTCTGCAGTATTTCGAACATGCGCATTGCTGCAATAAATTTTTACTCAAACATTTTATAAAACGTTACACGACCTATCTATGCTTCAACTACCGTTCTATGCGTTTTAATTTTTCATGTAAGTCCCGTGGAACTACCTCCCCTTCTGCGCTCCTGCTAAGGTTGCGAATAAAAACCTAACAAGAGTAAAAGAAAATTTAAAACACCCTCGACGTGTGAATTTTTAGCAAGACCATGTACCTGACATCCTGTTATCCAGTTTTCTGTTTCATTATCAGATCCTTCTCGCTCCTCGATCATCATTTATCTAACACCTACTTATCGAGACCATTCTAATGAGCCCAAACACGCTATATCTACTGTAAATTGCTGAAGAGTTGGGTACCCACAGACTACTTGATGCCACAGCATCAGCTCAAGGATGCCCGTGCCTTGGAAATAATCCGTACACCTTTCAAATCAATCGCACCAGTGAAAGTGTGTAAAACACTTAAATTAATTAAGAAATGAGCTGATGGTCTTCAAACGGATGAGCAGATCTTCACAAATTATAGCTAAGATCCACCTCGATAACGTCAGTAAAATGTTATTAAATTATTTATTACGCTTATAAAGATTTCCTTTATATTATAGTATTTGATATAATATTGTGTAAACAATGTAAAAACAATGTGTTTATTTATTAACGAATAAGAAAGTAGTTACCCTGAACTTTATGATATCTATCGCTATGAGTAGTTATGAAATTATGAAACAGTTTGATTTGATAGGTCATGGATCTAAAAGCAATGCAATGTTGGTTTAATGGACGACAAGTTATGTTAGTCGGCCCGTATCAAAGTATTAGACCTAGCCTCTGCCTGTTTGTTGACTTGATAGTCGATAACTAAGCTTGGTAGTTTCAAACTTTTTAATCGTATTTACCTACCTAATACAGACGCGTTAATAAAAAAACGAGTAGGTACGAGTACCTACTTTTACGATCCGTCAAGATGAAACAAATCGCATATCTGAGGCATGTGCTCACGCACGAGAGGTGAACAAAGGTCTTTTGAATGGACTTCCACAGATCTCGGTCTTGCGCCACCTGTAGGTATTCAGCGGCTCCCTGCGACTTGACTGATGTCGGTCCACTTAGTGGGAGGTCTGTCACCACTGCGCTTCCCGGCAGTTCACGAAAGAGATGTGCCTACTGCCTATACTTGAAATAGGCAGGTCTTTTGTATCGCGAATCTTAAACAACTAGTTCGTCATTGCCAATGCCAAATCAATGTAACTGTAAACGTAAAGCGCGGACCTCCTACGCGATTCAAATTGTGCAGCAGATTTACGAATATACTAAATAATATGACCTCTTTATTTTTTACAATTGAAGTTCATTTCGAAGAACTTTTTTACAATAGTGTTGCTATCTGTATTATTCTCTTGAATATTTTTCACACCTCTCTATATACATATAGTCAGATGCTTGACGTCCCTCCACTCGAGACAGTTTACCATTCTGAATTTTTCATCTGGCTTTTGACTACGGCAAAGTCAAAAGGAAAAAAGGAAAGGAAGGATTATGATTTAGGAGTCTATATGTTGATGATTTAGGAGTCTATATGTTGATGATAATCAACATCATGCCTTCCTCGTATTGAATTTTGGCGGTCAGCATGCGTAAAGCTTTTCTATTTAACTGCATCGATGTATATAGGTATATGTCTATTTACGTATGTGTCTCCGTAGCGTCTAAACTACTGAGCCGATTTTGATTAATGTGCTGTCAATGGATCCGTTATTTATGTAACATTCTGAAGAGCTCCATTGCATTATAGGGTCTTGAAAAAGTAGATGGACAACGTAATGTTGTTAAAAACTGGTTGAAAAAATACATGTCACTGATTTCGTTGCCGACGTGTAGTTTGACTTGGCCGTGGTGTAATCTGGTCAACACATTCAGGGCGCGATTCTTGAGATATATGAGTTCGAATCTCGCCGGCCTCTAAATTTTTGATATGTATTTTGGTGAAAATTTGAAAATTTATATAGGTACAGCTACACCAAAATAATCACTATATAAAATAATTCATTCTCTCGTGGAATGGTGTCAATAAACTGGCTGCATTTCTGCACTGATCCCTCTGAGAAATGTGCCAGCCTTTCTATCACACGAGGAATTTTCGTGCCTATTACGTTAGATAGTTTCCTTCTTTCTACAGCATACATTAAAGTAGTTACTCCCATAGTTACCTACTGATGCTTGCGTGCAAGTAATTGTTTGAGCACTGAACAGGTAAATGTCCATTGTAAAATGTACACACTGTGAACGTAATTGCTTAGGAAATCTGTTCTTACAACCACTCCACGAGCATCCGTGGTCGCAGTGGACACATTAATACCTACATGACTAAATAACCGTACAGAGATAAAACTTCATCCCACTTTGCTGTAAGGCGCAATCTCAGACCAGAAAAAATGTTCCGAGGGTGATATCCTACTAATATTTTAAATGCGTAAGTTTCTGAGGATGGCTGTATGAATTGATGTATGCGCCGATGTATCCGTTATCCCAGTACAGAGCAAATGCAGAATGCAGCGACCGAAAATCGCAGACAGCAGCGTTCAAAAATCGCGCAAACGCGATGCAGACGCAAAAAGCCATAACAACGAACGCTGCTGCTAAATGTGGCTAGTCTGCCTTCTCCTATAGCGAGCTTATAGCCGTCTAATGGTTAAATATACATAAACTTACCCGAATATATCTTTCTAGTTTCGGTGATATCTCATCTTCATCAGTTATCTGTTCCTCGGAGGCTGCATCTCGCGGCACATTGTTCTCGGACAGGGCTCTCGGACGGCTGACTCTTACTCCCCTTTCACTCTTTTCTTCATTCTGATAAAAAGTGTAGGTAGTTTATAACACAAGTTTGAAACTCATTTTAATACTAGATTTCACCTGCGTGGAGGATGGTTTTTTAAAATCCCGTGGGAACCCTCTGTCGTTCTGGGATAAAAGGCTTATGTCAGTTTTGAAGTTCTTATCCATGCAGAAAATTACGTCAATCCGTTGCTTTGTTTCTGGCTGATCAAATCACAAAACAAAAAATAAACACACTTTCGCATTCAAAAATGCATAATAAATAAGTATAAATTATAGGCTAAATAGTATTTATAAATACTTAGTGAGTGACACATCTTATATCCCAGAAATAAAACGAGAGTTCCTGTTGGAAAATACTTACTGTAGACTTGGGCTAAAGCTAGTAAAATAAATCTTTTGATTCAACAAAACTAAGTTACTTTGACATTTCATGTTCACCCTCAGTGCATATTAGACAAACCATTGAATTGAAAAGGTATAGCAGCTGTTGTAACCATACAATAAAGTTCCTTACAAGATTAATAAAATCGCTTCAGTGTCTCACCTTGAACTTCTGATTTAATAAGTAACAAAAGATTGCTTTCGTTGAACTTTTATTGAAGATTAATTTTGATAAAGTGTGGGTAGTTAGTATATTATAAAGGTATGACATTTAACAATGAATTGTTATCTATCATTAGGGTAACATAATTTTAATTCAGGGTTTTCAAATGAACTAACCGGAGTCTAGACTCTAGACTATCTATTAACCTAAAGATTAAAATATTAAAATAATTTTATTGGACCACATTTGATAAAATCTACTAGTCAACAAGTTTTGAGGATGAGTATTATTAAAGATGTTTTATTTTGAATTTATTTTGAGTTTTTACGAAACTGCATTTGATAAAACTCTTTGTAGCTAATAAGATAGGTAATTAATCAAACTAATTTAGCAAAATGAATTTGTGAATATTTTGAACAAACAGACACAAACTCGATGCCCTTTCTTTTTTATTCGATGACAAGATAGCCCTTGACATGGTGAGATCGCAATCTCACCAGATGGTAAGTGACGATGCAGTCTAAGATGGTGCCCTTTGATACACCTTGAACGCTCTGTACAATTTAAATGACAATAAATAAATAATAATAGTTTAGGTATGCCATTATATTGTGATAAGGTAATGTTTTCCTTTGAATTATTAGTAAAGATCTACCAAAAAAATCTCATTAAGTACTTACTTCAATACGAACTTAAAACTAAATAAATAATAAACATAAGATAAATATTAGAATAGAATATTTTTTTACTAAAATAACTCTTATAAAGTGCTTTCAAATTGTCAGGTGATTCTACCATTTAACCATAGTATATTTGCCAATATTTTCCTCTATAAAAATACATATTGTAAACATTTACCTACCAGGCACTAAAACTTGTATTCATCCACGGAAACGTGAGGGAAAGACTAAAACGTGATTAAAATACTCTTGGAGCAGGACTGAGGCGTCGAATCGATAGGAAGGCGACCGGCGACTGCCGCCGGAAAATCAATATAGACGAGACTCGAGTTTTCCATTGAAATGTCGAAGTCGAACGTCGAACCACCGAGCCCGGCAACAGGTATCCGAAGTAAACACGGGCTAAATAATTAAATATAATACAAAACAAAATTATCTTACATTGTTAGGCGGCGAAAGTCCCAGGGAAGTTTTCTCTTGCTCTATCTCACGCCTTTTCTCTATAATTAGCCTTTCTAAATCCTCCGTTGATAACATTGTGAATAGTAGTTTCAAAAGTTTGGCTTGGCGGGAAAGGTACTATGTATTTGTAGTTTTCGTTTTAGATTTTCTTAGACGGAATTTTTCATCACTCAAATTGCTGGATGAGTAGGTATAGTATAATTTAATTTAAATTCAACAATATGTTAGACAATTTTTTTTATAAGTTCTTTGTTCGGTTCTCAAAAGTCCAAACTTTTAACCGCCCTTCTATTTTAATTTTTACTCGATTTGAAATTTAACGTCAAACCTCAAAGTTCAAACAAAAGTTGAAGTCTGAAGACGTCAACTTGACTTTGACACTTGATCATTGACAGAAAGTGTTTATAACCACAGATTAGGATTGGCATGACAAAAACCACTAATCAAAACAACAACAACAACTCGATTCGGAAGACTCGGACAAGTACTCGAACACTTGTATTATTTGAATACTTTCGATTCATTTTCGTTATTATTTTTTTCAATGGAATATAGTATAAATTTAAGCATGACTTTTTAATAACGCTTCAGCAAATAAGTTTCCAGTATTAGTAAAAAATTTTTTAACACTTCTTGCACTCTATTTTCTTGTTCTCAAATAAAAAGTTCCACACCTCCAATTTTTTTCTTCGAAGGCATCTTAATACTTTGAAAAAGGTCAAACAAAACAAAAACACTACACTGAAAGTCTAAAAAAGTTTTATTATTTGCGAGTACTTATTAATTAGTATTCGAGTTGGTACTCGAATAGGGATGTAAAGCGGTAATATTACTTTCGTAAAATTCGGTAATTTACCATATTTTACGTAAAATATAAATAAATTACGTAAATTACGGTAAAATTGGGTAAAATACGATTTATCTCTCTAACAAAACTATTGTGACTAGGGTTGCCAGACGTCCCGTATTTCCCGGGACATCCCGTATTTTAGACATAGTTTAAAATGTCCCGGCGGGACTGACTCTGTCCCGTATTTGAACCGTACTTCGTTTTTCATTATGAAATCGATTTTAATTACGATTATAATTACACAGTCCTACAACGAAATTCCTTTTTGAAGTTCAAGTAACGTTTCTCCTAGATTTTTGTGAGTTGAGGAAATATTTTTTTTTATTTTGCAAAATTTTTCTACATGAATATAGCATGACGGTGATTTTCATTTAGTTAAACTTATAATTATGATATAAAATGAAGTTTGTCTGATCGGATGGATAATTGCCCTGTTTATTTATTAAAAAAATATATAGATTTCTTTGAGTTCTTAGAAAATCTTCAACAAAACGCAGCTACTATGCGCGTATACGTGCTAGTAGTAAGCATAATTAGGTAATGAAGGTATTTAAGTTTTTTTAACTTTTAAAAAGAAAAAGTTCCTCAAGTTGCACTAGTATTTTAAAATGTTCCTCTTGACTAACTATTCGGATACTAAAAATAATACTAACTATCCAGCTATTTCTTTACTTCTGGTTGTTTTTTTTTTTCTTGAATACCCCAATACATTCTTGATTTTTATAAATGTGTATTGTGAAAAATTCTGATGTATTCTGATGTGATAGAGCCAAACTGACTTCAGATTCGTCATTAGGAGATTCCAAAACCCAAGAAATCAGCACTGACATCAAAAAAGGAAAAAATAATAATTTGTAGGTGTGTTATTGTATTGACGTTTACAGATACCCATGTTCAAACAAATAAAAATATTATGTTAAAACTGACTCGATCCTCGGAAAAATATTAAAAAAAATGACACTAAATAATTTTGTTTTTTTATTTGTCCCGGGTATAAAACTGAAATCCCGTATTTTTTTGCCCATTTGACCATTTGTCCCTTATAGGCTGAAAAAAAATCTGGCACCCTAATTGTGACCCACACTTTTGCTTGATTTCGTGGCATAATTTACTAAATGCACGTATAGTGCAGTCAGTCAAAACAATTCAACTGATCGCCGATCGGCTTGCCGAATGCTCACTGTTCAGTCGGAATGGCAACAGCGCAAAACATAAAGGCAAACTGCACTAAACGGCAACGTCGCATCGTGCGAGTCGCGCCGCGCGACTCGCAGTACGTATGTTTCAACTACACGCTCGTCTCACCCCCCCGCCATACTTTTCAGCATACATACGTAGCCGGTAATTTTACCGTAATATATATAAATTACCGTAAAATATCCGTATTTTACAAGCTTTTTCGGTAAAATTACGTAATTTTGCAACCGTATACTCGAATCAGCCTTACTCGGCATAAACGGTCAAACAATTTGACAAAAATGTGTTTGTCAAATTCTGTCAAATTATTTGATAGTCTGCGATCGTGTTTGACGCGTTTGTCAAACAAACTACATGTTTGGTTGGTGTTTGGCATGTTTTAAAGAAAATTTGATTGACGGAGTGTATGATGGTGTATGTCAAATAGTTTGACGGTGTACACTGTACCTACGGCACTACGGCACCCACGGCTGTGTTTGTCAAACAAACGTGCTCATCAGGCTGATTCTGTAACTCAGTGCCTGTCGAATAATGAATGCCACTGACATATATTTTTTATCCATTGAAGGTTTGAAGAGAAATGTCATTTCCTATTTCATAGTAAACTTTCAATGGATAAAAAATATATGTCAGTGGCTTTCATTTTTTGATAGACGCTGAGTTACAGAATCAGCTCCCATATCTGTCAGCAGCGCACTCGTCAGAGTATTATGTTCCTTGGCAGCGCAGTATCCCTGTGTGGCGTAAACTGTGTCGAAAATTGTGTGTGTGTGCTTTGTTTGACAAACGTGTTTGAACGGTGTTTGCTCGTGTGCGCTTGTATTTGATGACCTTCGACTAGTATATATAGTGATCTGTGATGACCTTCTTCAAAGTTCAAACAAAACGTATTTGACAAACGATGTTTGACCGTTTGCGGGGCACTTAACGAGTGATTACATTACATTCTCTTGGATTATAATTATAGGTACGTAATAAAGTAATCTGTGAAGTGAACCGAACCATTTGATAAGATAAATAACCATACTTTTATTGTTAACACTTGTCTATACAGTGTTTTATGATTTCATTTTTCAATGAGTTTCATCCAAGATAATGTAATCACTCCGTATTGAGTCTTCCATGGTCACAGACCAAGTCACAGAGTTAGAGTATCCATGCTCTTCCAACTTTGTTTGCTGGTACATGGTAAATGGTTTGTTTTGTTTAATGGTACTAATCACTAATGATAATATAGGTTTAGCCTAAAACCTACCTCTTTATGAAAAACAATCTTGAATTTGGAATACCAGAAATGAATTCCGATTACAGAAAGAAACTTGAAGAACTTAAATCAAAAATAAAAAGTTATCCAGACTTTCCAAGAGAGGGAATTTTATTTTGGTAAGTTTGTTTCATTACTTTTTTCCCATCATTAGTACCTATAGGTTTTTTCTAAGATAAAATTCTGAGATACCTAACATTAACAATTAACCTTAATTAACTTAAAACAACCTGGGCTTGTCCGTACAATAAAACCAGTCAAGTGCCTATATATTTATATCTTCTCTCTAAATCTAGTAATTTCACTTCTTTATGTGTTATACTTAATAGAATAATTATTTATTCAAATAAACTTTTACAATTTTATTTTTATTATTGTGTAAAGCTGAAGGTAAAATACTATAATTATTATCTAAAGAAAATGTTACATTTCTAACCAACTTAAAAAAAAGTTATCAATTTGACACATTATGTTTGAACATAACATCTAATCAGTTCTAAAGTATCCCAAACGCCAAGTTTTAGCCAATTTTATTTATCCCATTTATATATAAATTAAATTATAGCTTGTTTCAGGGATATATTCTCAGCTTTATCAGAGGGAACAACGTGCAAGTTACTACAGAGTCTGCTAGTAGAAACTATTAGGACCAAGTGCCCAGATATTGAAGCAGTGGTGGGGTTGGAATCCCGTGGGTTCCTGTTCTCATTCTCTGTGGCAGCTGAACTGGGTATTCCATGTCTGCCAGTACGGAAAAAAGGAAAGTTACCAGGAGAAGTGCTTTCTTATAGATATGATTTGGAATATGGTTCTGTAAGTTTATATAATTTTTGTTAACCCATTAATACAAAATCTTACTACAATGGAAATACACAGCTAATATTATGATCATTTGAATAACAAATAAGTGAAGAAATCAAAAAAATATTTTTTCTAGTTTTATTTATATTTAAATTGATTGATGTTTTTTAATTACAGGATGTACTAGAAATACAGAAGACTTCCATCAGACCAGGTCTCAAGTGCCTCATAATAGATGATCTGATAGCCACTGGAGGGTCCATAGTGGCTGCAACCAGATTACTTCAAAGTTGTGGAGCAAACGTGCTAGGAAGCCTCGTTATCATTGAGTTGAAGTCTTTGAACGGACGGAAGAACATTCCAGAGGGTATCCCTGTACATTCTTTGATAACTTACGATTAGTTTCTGTTGTGCTATGCAATTATTTATGTAATTTTCTTTATAAGTTCATAAATGCTCAGTTATTTTACAATGATTGAAATGATTTTAAACAGGGTAAATGCTCTAGGGCTGAAAACTAACAAATAATAATTTTGTTTCAAATGTGAATGGTAAAAAAAATGTATAATCAATGTTTTTGATCTCTATCTTGTAGACTATTCCTTTAAAACTTAAAAAAAAAATATAACTGATGCTGTTGAATGAAATGTTTTTTAGCTCAAAATATGAATCTGAGAATCGCTAGTTTTATAAATGTAATCCAAAAAATAAAAATAAATCTAATTTCAAAATTATTTATTTCATGTAGGCCTACTTGTGGCACTTATAACACGTCGAGACTCTTTTGAAATACAGATAATGTTCTAACAGTGCAAGTTTCAGTTAACCTGTATTGCAATAAATAATTGGTTGTTAGTGCTTGGTTCTACTGTTCTCATTTTGTATACTTACTTTTCTATAAAATGCACAATTTTCTTTTATAAGAATGATGATTCATAGATTTATTATATTTAAGCAAAGATTAATTTTATCTTTTTTAATTATTAAGTAGTTAACGTCAATTATTTTTTTACTTATTGACTTTTATGTACAACTTGTACCATTTTCCAATGAAATATACTTATTTTTGTTTATATCTATATTTTAATTAAGTATTACCTTTTTTTATTCCTCAGATGGACCAAAATCAAAAAAAAAAATAATCGCTAAAAACACAAAACCATCTTTTTATTAATCAAAGAATATTTTTTGTCTTCAAAATAATAATTACTTATAATAATTGAAAGTTAATATTCATTAATTCACATAGACATTTACTTAATCATCTAGTTATTTGAATAAATTAAACATTGACAAGAAGTGAGTAAACAACATAAACAGAACTTAAAACTTAAATTATCACTGAAAATCACTGACTCTGATCATAATCGCCCGACGACGTATCTCCTTTTATCCTATCATTTTCCATACCCTCGTATTCAGCTGGTTCTAATGATGTATCTGAAGGTAGCGTTGGAAATAATTCATTACTATTACTATTATCGCGATTATTTGAAGCGTCCTCGGCAATGATTTTAACTTTAGGATAGTTATTGTTTTCGCTTTTTATAATTAGCACGATTGGTAAGGCGTAAGCGAATTTATTATTTTCATCCCTTGCCATCAAATCGTCCAAATTGATTATTATTATGTTTCTGTTGGGTTGGTCGACATCTGCATCTCCAGAAGATACAACTTCTTCGTTTGCCACATTCCCTTGTGGCATTTCTTCAGAAATATTAACATCACTATCATCTTCTAGGTCTTTACTAGCACCACGGATGTTTCTGGATTGGTCATCTGATGAAGCTAAAATATGAGCCTCGTCTAATGTTGCAATTGTGACGTCGGCATTTAAAGGGGATGTTGTAGTAGAGAATTCCTCATCAGTGTTAACTGGGGTTGGAGTATTTTCATTGCCGCTATCAAAGTCAATTCCTCGTCCAGCTCTAGGTACATTGCTCAATGGTGTGCCTTCTATAGGATTAACTGTAGTTTCTGGACCAGAAAAATCTGAATTGAAGCTTGCGTTTACTTCAGGTGGGACTAAGTCTGCTGTATCGTCAACTGGTTTCATAGAGCTGGTTTCGTCTGCTAGTGGAGTGGTATAATCATTATTTTCATCGGTTTGGACTGATAATCCAGACATTCCTATATTTTCTTCATGTTTTTCTTCTTCTGTATGACGAATAGGTCTTAACGCTTCTCTATTTTTTATATAATCTAAGATATTTATGGGTTGAGGTTGATTGGGTACGTTTTCACTGTTGTAGTAAGAAATAGAGGTAAGTGTTGATTGTTCATAAGGTGCAATCGTGGCAGCCTCGGTAGTTGTTGCGTCATCATTAACTTCAGTTGTTACATCATCATTAACTTCAGTTGTTGCATCTGTCATTATAGTTTCACTTCCTGCCTCAGTAGTTGCGAAGTTCTTTTCATCTTCCGTTGAATCTATTGCTGGAGGTGCACCATCAATTTCAGAAGTAACAAGTTCAGTTTCACGGGCTGGCCGGATATTGTCAGGATTTATTGGGTCTACTACAGAATCGTCAATTGGCGTTTCAGGTAATTCAGTTGTTTTTTCTTCATTTTGTGAGGGTGACGTATCTTTGTCACTTTCTGAAGTGGATTCAAAAGCACTACTTATTTCGTATGAACTTGTTATTTCATCTTCGGGCACATCTATTTGTGAGTTATTTTCTTCAGTCTCACGAGCTGGTCGAGTGTTATCAGCTTGACTGTCGTCTGAGATTAAGGTAGGAAAATCTTTAATGTCTTTGCTATTTGCACTATCAGGGAGTTCTGTACTATCACTGCTCTGTATTGGTTCATCACCGTGATTATCCTTAGCACTATCAGGTAGCTCTGTAGATTCACTACTTTGTACTGGAGTTACAGCTTCATTGTACAAATGTTCTTCTGCATCGGTGGCTACTGTGTCAGGTACAGAGTACACTTCAATATGGAAGTCGTAACCTCTTAGAACAGTGGGACTTTTTAATTCTATAGTAACAGATTTCTGTCCGTCTCCACCATTAACTATTTGGGCATCTCCATCCTTTTCCGGTCGCATATCCGTGATTACAACTTTACTTATGAGTTCATTGTCCGGTGCTATGACTGTAACATTTTCGTATTGTCTCCATATAGCAGGAGACGCTTGTCGATTTTCATCGAAGATTTTCCTGCCTTCCGCATTTCCGAGTGTTACATCCTTGCTCCATCCTGTACAAAACAAACTTAACAATACCACTACTGTACTATGCATCTTCGAATGCCGTTATTAGACTGTGGTAGGATCCTTAGTTGTGATTCTTATATAGTTCAGGTTACTTGAGGAAAATATTAAGATGAAGTCAGAGCGTCAGTTGCCTTCATAATAAGTACATTTTTATTGAGCACGAAATAAGTTCTTCCTAGAGGAAAACAGTACTTAAGTGTACAGTCATTGACAAATCGGAAATGTAAGCACGTTGCTTCATCTATTTTCTCGTGGTTTTGTAAATTATTATTGTACCTGGTTGTTTATAAAAATTATACTTACAATATTACGAAGTTACCTACCAAGGTAAACGTAGATTTTTCTGTTCTCTTAGAATTAATAGCTTCTCAGTGATTTTGCGAAAGCATCTCGTTACTTATTTGCGTAATCTTATTTATAAAATAATTCACGATAATTTTTAAACTTTTGGAATTTATAAAATTTATTTTTTTGCGTTTATGATAAAAATAAATAGGTACTTAAGTATTCATTGTTATATTTAGTCAAAGCCTTATCGAAATAAAATATGAAAATAAGTCTATGATGATAAGCAAATTTTTGCGTTGGAAGTAGGAACACACCAAATGTGCTCCCTTTCAATTTGCAGCTGACTGTACCAAACATATTTACGTCTTTATCGACGTAAGTATCAGAGTACGCTAGACGCATAAAAATAGAGGACGTAACAACTAGCACGTAGCATCGTTTCCGAGAAGCAAGATGTCCAAAAGATATGCAACATCAGGGGCAACCACTAACTAATGCTCCGAGTGCTAGACAAGGCGGTCCGGTTGTAAGAATCTAAATAGTCGAAAATGGATATACATAGAATTTCAAAGGGCTTGTTAGAGGTACTAGACGGATTGTATTTGGTATAGTTAGGGAGGTCGCCCATGACAACTTTACAGCGATTCGGTAGCCATACAATCGCAAAAATACCGCGATATAGTCGCGTTGCCGTCGCAGATCGTATACCTTCGCCCACATAACGATTCTGCATTGCTACTATTATTTTGTAAATAAGAAAAAAAATTTAGTTAATTTTCTTTATCTTCACAATTTTTATGAATATACCAAATTAATACCAAACAAAATAATCCAAATTATTCACGTTTAAATTAAAATTATCATTTGCAATAGTCCGGCTTTGAACACGGACACTTTTCTTGCATTTGTAGTCCTTTCGCCATTTGCTTCATGAATGGATGAATCTCGTCGCTGAAGAATGGTCTGAAAGTAAAAGAAATGGGATACTCTCATTGGTGTTCAGACAAAACTGCTTTTTTTGACCCCTGATTGGCTGGTACCCTCCCGCTATTGGTTAAAATGCATTGATGCAGCAAGGACGCCATAAATTCAGCCAATCAGAGGCAATTACAATCGTTACAATGATGCAATCAATTTTAGAGAATCGACACGCCGCTTTCGAAGATTTACCATTAAACGCGCTCTTAAGAGCCTATTCACAAATAGGTAACTAAATATTATGCAAGTATAGGTAGGCGTAATACTGCACCTAACTAGCTAGTTATAGAAGAACTTAATCCGGAAATAAGTAGGTATAACAAGTAGTTAAATCAGTGTGAATCATAATAGTATTTCATAATCTTGTTTTTTTTTTCTTCTTGTATCGCAAAGGTCGCGTCTCGACCAATGTCAGACAATGGGTAAAAAAAGCAAATGTTTTTTCTACCTAATTACCTCGGTGTTATGACTAGGATTTCATAAAACGCAAAAGTGTAGCTTTTACGATTCGCCTACGCAATAACAGCAGATATCAATTAGTGGAGTTTTGGATTTTGCCTTAATATTTAAACGGTGCATTAGGTACCTGCAAAGCATTCGCCCTATTTCGTTCTGGTACTCCTCTGTGGCTATTTGACATTTCTTTATTTGATCCAATTCTTCCTGACGCGCTCGTTCCTGTGAGCATAACAATGTGTGGCTATACCGGTTGAAATTTTAATGGTTGTACTCCCTGAAAGAGGTGAATGTGCTCATGAAACTGAACAACTTTCCCCAGGGAACATAGGTCAAAATATGAAAAAAAAAAATTGGACCCTCCATACAAACTTGACGATCAGCTGATTGATTTACTATGGGAGGTCCAAATTTTTTTTTCATATTTCGACCTATGTTCCTTGGGGAAAGTTGTTCAGTTTCATGAGCACATTCACCTCTTTCAGGGAGTACAACCAATGAAATTTCACCGTGTAGAGAATCAGCAGGCTGCTGTCTTTTCCCTTATAGTACATAACCAAAATCGTACCTTCAGCAGCTTATTATACTCGATCTGCTGCACCAAGTCGTGCTGGTGCTTCCTCCTCGCCTGCGCGTCCGTGAGCTGCTTGTGCTGGCACAGCTGCTGCAGCTGCGCGAACACCTGGCGCTGGTACTCGTCCTGTTCTCGCATCTTCTGCTGGAGGACCTCTCGCGCGTGCTGCCGGTCCTTAATCTGGTCTATCATCGCTTGACGGACTTCCTAGGTGTTCGTAGAGTATAATAGCTTTTAGAGAATAGGATAGAATTTTAGAGCTTAAATTATCGTGAGTGATGATTATTCAGCAACTACCTACCTCTTGCAAAGTTTGTATAAAACGCGGGTAACTGAGGCTCATCATCAGATCCTGACCTGATGACAATGGGACCACCTGGGAAGTATACCCTTTCAAACAAAAAAGAATTTTCCAAATCGTTCCAGGCGTCTTCGAGTAATCGTGGAACATACATTAAAAAAAAGATTCCGGCGAATTGAGAACCTCCTCCTTTTTTGGAAGTCGGTTAAAAATACATATATTTATTTGTGTTAATAAACTTCCTTTAAGATTACGTGCTCATAATTTGTAATAGCTGTTCAATCGTTCAAACTTAACATGAACCAGGAACTACTTAAAGGGCTGTGGAGGAAGTATGAAGATAAAGGAGCGAACAAAAGAGACTACAGTATGTACCACCTAGGTAGTACTTACAAGCAAGAGGAAAGGTTAAATAAAATTGAGCAAGAATATAGAGCAGTAATTTTCCTCTCTTCGTAACGGTTTGAGCTATTGTTCTCAAAAGTCCGTCATTTTAATTTGGTTTGTATAAAATGATGATTCATTCATCAAAATCGGCTTAGTAAATTATGCGCGGGATATTTAAAACTGTAAAGCGCACACCATTGGTTAGAACGAAATATGACGTCAATAAACGTGTAGAGCAGTCATAGCCAAGCGGTTAAGACTGTAATGTCTTATTTGTGGGGTCGTAGGTTCGATCCCTGGCAGGCACCTCTGACTTTTCGAACTTATGTGCGATCAATTAAATATCACATGCTCCAACGGTGAAGGAAAACATGCAGTGGTATACGCCATAATGGTCTATCTTTTTCTTTACTTCAGTGAAGTAAAGAATTATCTTATCTATTATATCTTCTATATCTATACCTACTTATAAAAAAACTGTAACGGTTCGAATTCTGTACATTAAATAAGTATATTTTAAAAATTTTATTCGGAGGATGCTTTATTATCGATAGTGAGCCCAAAACAATTTTTTTTTAATTTGTTGTGTCTGTGCGCGCATCACGCGAAAACTACTGAACGGATTTAAATGGGTATAGTTAGTGGTAGCTGGTACTCCTGCACGTTAGCCCTACTGGTCAAGCAAGTCAATCTAAACTTTTTCCACGTGGATGAAGTCGCGGGAATCAGCTAGTCTAAATATATAAAAGGCAAAGCTGACTGACTGACTGACTGACTGACTGACTGATCTATCAACGCACAGCTCAAATCACTGGACGGATCAGGCTGAAATTTGGCACACAGATAGCTATTATGATGTAGGCATTCGCTAAAAAAGGATTTTTAAAAATTCAACCCCTAAGGGGGTAATATAGGAGTTTGAAAATTCTAACTTTACGTGAGCGAAGCCACGGGTAAAAGCTAGTTAAAATATAAAAACTACATGCATGTACCCTACTGGCCTAACCTTGTTAGTCCTCTGCGCCCAGCCCAGGTAGTCGCAGCGCTTCTGGTCCAACATCTCCTGCCGCTGCCGCGCCACCTCGCCCATGGGCCCCTCGGCCGCCTTCTCTATGTCCGCGAACTCCTTCTTCAGCTCTATCATCTTCCTGTTGCATTCATCTAGCTCCCTCTACAAAGTGCCAAAGTTGCAAGTCTTTATGAATAGTTGATGCCCGCGACTTCGTTCGCGTAGATTAAGGTTTTTTAATTCCTACTGGAACTCTTTTATTTTCCGGGATAAAAAATTGGCTTATGCCCTATTCCAGACTGTAATCTGTCTCTGTGCCAAATTTCAGCTCGGTTCAGTCGTTGCGACGTGATTGAGTAACAAACATACAAACTTTCGCATTTATAATATTAATAGGATTTAATTTAATTGGACAGAAGCAGGTGTTAGGTAAATACTTTCCACACGCACTAGAAAAAACTAACAGCAGCGAAGATCATGAACACTCGGACAGCGGAATTGAGCGAAATGATATTTTAAAATTGGAATGGGGTACGTAGTTCGAAGAGCTGATGATCGTTGGGGTCCCAAGGTGCTGGAGTAGCGACCCCACACCGGAAACGAAGGAAAGCGCAGTTAGGTGGACCGAGAACATCAAGCGAGTCACAGGGAGCAGCTGCTTGCAGGCGGCGCTAAACAGAAACCTGTAGAAGTCCACGCAAGAGACCTTTATTCAACAAAGGACGTCTATCGGTTGATAATGGAGAAGAAGAGATAAGATAATTTGGTAGAGCTGTACTGACTGGGGAAGCTGTAAAGATTGGTGGAGCTGTAGATATACCTACCTCCTTCTGCCTCCTGAGCGCGATTTTCGCCTTTTCATCGGCGAGCCCCTGGCCGGTGAGAGAGTCCCACGTGTCGGCTATCAACTTGGCTTCCTGTTGTTGCTTGGCTACCAACACGTGTCTCTCTTCCAACATCCGCTTGCGTTCCCGCGCTGTTTCCCTGCTCTGTTCCAAGCGTTGACGTTCAGCTGCGAGAAAGGTGATTATTTTTAGACTAGTGGACGCCTGCGACTTCATCCACCTCTTCAATTCATAATTGACAGTTCCTAAATTCCTACAGTTGAATTAATTGAGGAATTGGCTCCTGGAATTTAACGATGTAGTCTTTACTTGGTACCTAAAATAACTATTCATAATCAATACACTTTCTAAATTCCCGCAGTGTAGGTGGGCAGTACCCCTGCAACATTCAGGAGTTGGAACCCAAAGTTTTTATGGAACCATCTCGCAAAGTTTATTGTTTACTGTACCGCGATCGATGCAGAGTGTGAAACACTTACCTTCTTCTTCCTTCCTATTTTCCTCGTCCCATAGAGCCTTGAATCTTTTAGCCTGTTCTTTCAACATCTCCCTCTCTTTCTCGCGCTGCAGACGTCTCTGTTCTAACTGAAGATCGGAATACCTGAGGCATTCCTGATCGCGACGAAGCCTTTCTATCGCGTCTTGTTCCATACGAGCTGCCTGTTAAATGATTAAGACAATGTTGAAAAAAAAACATGGGAAATGAAAACACGTCACATTTATAGCTCAGATATTAGGTATAGTTACTGTTAATATTAATATATCGGTGGCGCCTAAACTATAAGATTTTTTCCTAACAATTAATACATCAACGCGCCTGAAGCAGTTTTCACTTTTACAATACGTAGGTGTATAAATATAGACTTTACAGACGGATAGGTACTTTTCTTTGAAGTAACGTATTTATAATATTAGTAAGGAGTAAGGACACTGTCGACTCTCACCAAAGCCTCAGATTCTTTCATAGCAACTTCGTGCCACATGTTATCGAACTCCTTCTCTGCCATCTTCCTCGCCGCCTTTTCTCTGATCTGGTACAGCTGGATCTCTTCAGCCTCCTTCGCCCGCAGCTTGTATATGCAGGGCAGCACGTGAACGCACTTCGATCTAGGCAAATTTTCAGTCACATGACTCTCACGATATTTTAAATTCTTTCGGAACTCATTTTTGTGTCTAAAGCTTGGAATAAGACTACTTGTACCTATTACCTACTTGGCAGATCTGAAGAATGATAAGGCAAAAGAGCTGCAGAATTGCAAAGTGGGTTGTTCAATTCAGTTGGTATTCGTATCTCCATGGTTCAGACTAATGCTCAGATTTTGATAAGGACTGAAGGATGACTAAACTACTAACAGGGGCGTATCTTTATATTTGTCTTCATGTTCTTTCTTCCGCTTGTCCAGCAAGTACTGCAGGCGGTCGAGCTTGTCCTGCCACACCGCCGCCGCACCCGCCTGCGCTTGTTCCACGAACTTGCGGATGTTCGCTTCCTCTTCGCGCTGGAAGAGCTCTAACAATCTGGGAGATCGCAACAGCGTGAATACATAATAATAATTCATTCATTCTCCTCCACATTACACGTAATGTTTTTAAGTTTACATTTGAGTAGGATCATTATTTCACAGTTAATGTGGGGACTGGTGCCTAAACTAGGTATCTAAAACCTGCAAAGAAGAAGAAGACGAAGGAGGATGAGAAGAATTTTAACGCAGCTTGCCCGAGTCTGCGTGTGCGTGTGAACGGTGTATGTATAGAAGTGCGATTTAATACCTATTCTTTTTGCAAATACGTCCTTAAGCCGATGTTAAAAGTTCAGATATATTAGGCAACTGAAAAGAAGATTTGAACCGTGCGTCGATCTTTTGAATTTACACTTTTTTTTTTGACAAGTTTAGTCTCGTTTCCTTTCACTATCCTAAGTCAATAAAGCTGAGCTTGAGTTATTTTTTTTAAAAGACTAAATATCTAAAGAATCTATACCTTGCTCGTTTAGCCTTGAGGTCTTCTTCATAGGATGCAAGACATAAGTCTACTCTACGCGCCACGTTGTTTATGCATGATCTATAACAAAAACAAATTGTCACGTAGACCTATAACAGCAAGCGATTATCGCAATTTTTTTGCGGATCTTTTTTCGTAGAATAACGAACGAAAAAGGCATGTGAATCTTTTTACAAATACCTAGGTAACATAGGTCTCAAACTTACTCCTTCAAAAAAATTTTTTAACCAGAAAATACTGGAAGGGTTTAGTGCATAATCCACTAAGTAATCCAGATTGGCAGAATACACCTTTATAAGACATACATACCTAATTAAATCACCAAATAAAACAAAAGATAACACAACATTTTAGATAACACAACAAGGTTTCCAAGTGAATAACTAGCTGTAATTATTGCAGCTTACTTGCGATCGCAGTGCTGGAAGAAGTCGCTAGTCTGCTTGTCCTTGAGCTCTTTGAGTTTGTTCGCTTCGCCCTTCCGCTGTTCCTCCTCTTCTGCGCGTAACTTGCGGACAAACTTCACGTACCGGAACGTCGAGTTTAGGACTCGAGAAGTCTGGAAACAATATTTTACAGGTCGACCATACCATACCTACTTTACGGTGTACACATCAACATCAAATCGACCAATAGACGTCAAAGAAATTATCCTCGGTCTGTGTGATAATTATGATTGAACTATAATATGATAATAATTATGAGTAAACAGATTTTTGATTTGTTGCCCTTTAGCATCTATTTAATGAGCGAAATGTCTTACTGCCGGTATATGACTACACAAAAACAAATAAGTGAATCGTTTTCAAGAGAGACGTCTTGTTATGCTGGATACATATGGCACAAAATCATGTTCAGTGGCGATAGTAAAATGCCTAAGCCCAGCAAAGATTATCTATCGGTTGAGACGACGAGAATTGAAAGTAGTAAAGCCAACATTTTTCCTGTAGTAGCTTTTCGGATCTTAGCATAATTATATCAACATAGTTAAATCAAATACTTACGTAATAGCAATCAGGAGCTCCCCGCGGTCCGAGGCCATCTTTGGGAACTTTTTGTCGCAGCGTCTGTGATGTCGCTTCCGACATTACAATGTTTAATGACAGCCCAACTTCTACTTAAACTTTATAACATTTACAAATAAGTAGATATACAAGATTCTGTTCAAACTAAAATATTATGTGAAGTTATTACAAACATAAAACAATTCAAAATATTGTGTTATTTAGAGCAAATGACTAAAATAAAACCATTCTATTTTGTAAATGAAGTTGCCAATCACGTAACATTGTCATTATTGAAGTTAATTAAAAATATGATAAAAGGAGTTTACTTATATACCTGAAGTTAAGATTACCCACAGATCTAAATCTGTGAGATTACCAATGTAAAGAGCATCCTAAAAATTAGAGAAGTACTTATAAAATCTTGTATAAAATGGATTGACAAAAATAAAACAAAGTAAAGTATTTAATCAATTTCTTTTTATTGCTTCATAATCAACATTTTTACAAAGATTTGTGCTTAGTTACATAACCAATAATAGTCAGAATAACCTCTAAAAATAACAATCTCTTCATCCTACGATTTTTGATCGCAGTGTTCATCAAAAACTTTTCAAAATAAACAAAATATGTGGGTAATTTAATTTTGTGAAAAAAAATAAAGCAAACTGAGATACTTAGGTACTTATCAATTCAAGAAAGAAAACCATAATAAATCTTTTTTTAGTTTTAATGCATTGATCAATTTCAGACAGTTTACTATTAGTTTATATACTGTATTGATTTGATTGAAACATATATCATACACCTAGATCAAGAGGGAAACGACTCAAAAAAGGTCTCTGTTCCCTAGATCAGAAATGATGTCGTGAAATGCGACCTAAACGAAAATTGAGTTTCATAACTTTGCTAACAAAAGATTCAGAAAGACTTTTTTTTCGCCTAGGGTACAAAGACCTTTTTTGAATTGTCTCCCTCTTGATCTAGGTGTGCGATATGTACACAAAATTTTCAGCATAAAAAATGGAGGGCAAAAATTTGCTGTAGAACGCAAAACTTCAAAAAAATATTTTTGTCATAACCATAAATTGGTAATAGTGTGATCATTTGTTTTAATTTAGTAATCATATAATATACGAGTAGCTATATATATTATAGTAATTATTATTTGTGTAACAAAAGCTATCGAAAGCAATTTCGTAACCTCCACTCAAATACTCAAGTATTTTAATAACGAAACAAACTATTATGCAGTAAGTGCATTCCATTTTCGATTACAAAATCATGTGTGTTACTAACACACATGATTACACTTGGGAAAGTGAATCTAAGTCAAATAAGTGCAAAACCTATAAAAAAGTCACTGAAACAAAAAGGCATTGCTTAAGAACCTAATACTACATATCAAAAACAAAACAATAATAATAGTAATATAAATATGAATTTTTGGTCATCAAAAATTCATATATATACATACATACAAAATGGAGGTACAATAGAGATCTTTATTCTTATATTGGAACTTAGAATTAAAATATAAATCAAACGTAACAAAACATAATCAACTTTATTTCTGAATTAAAAAAAAAAATTTTTAAATCAACAACTTAGAAAAAACGCAAAAAAAACTTAAATAATGCTCTGAGCAAAAAAAACACCTTATTTTATATCACTGAATATCAAAAATAAGTTTAAGGTAAGATACAAAAGCTTATTGTGTAAAATATCCCATATTTCGTGATATATTCATTTTCTGCATATTATATACTCAGGCTGAAATCTATAGACTGCATTCACGCAGCTCAGACGTAAGATACAGTTAAAACGAGACAGATTTATGTCACAGCATATTTGTGTCTCGTTTTAACCTCAATCTTGAGTCTGAGCTGAGTCAGAGCACACTCTATAGATCACAGCATTAGAGACCCCGCACACAATTTCGAGTTGGACAACTTAATCGCAGAGTATACTTTAGGCATAGTTTTAGTTGGATAAGATGTGCGAGCTACCACTGGTCACTATGCCTATGAGTCTTGCTATTAGTATACTCTTCGATTTAGTTGTCCAACTTGAAATTGTAAGTCTGCGAGTATTATCGAGGCTCGACGACGTTGTATCATAACATTCATAACAGTTATTTCTAGCTTGACGGATTATAGGAAAATAAATTTTTTATTCCTTGTGACTTACATACTTTTACTAATTCTTGATAATGGGATAAGTTACTAACAATAATACAAATTACACGTCTTATAAAAAAGTAACAGCTATTATTTTTAGGAACAATATAAAAGTTGAAAAAAACCTAACAAATAATACTGTATAAATAGTATATTTTTCAAAAATATTTATCAAAACACGAGACAAGTTTATGTTACCATACATTCTTATAAAAATAATGAGTAGGTTGCTTACATTTCTAAGATTGAGTATTATTTTTAAGGACTAATACCACAAGAATCCTTTTTTAAAGTATTTACTTACAAATCCTAATTATCACGATCTTTGAGGATTTGGTAACAAGTCTAGCTTTGGTCCCTTTTTTATTTTAACAATAGGATCAGCAAAATAGAATATTTATTAGAAATTAAATCAAAGAAAATATGATTATGAAAACATATCGCACACCTAGATCAAGAGGGAGACAACTCAAAAAAGGTCTCTGTTCCCTAGACGAAAAAAAAACTCTTTTTGAATCTTTTCTTAGCAAAGTTATAAAACTCAATTTTATTATAGGTCATAATAATGATGTCGGTAGATGCGACCTAAAATAAAACTGAGTTTCATAACTTTGCTGACAAAAGATTCAGAAAGACTTTTTTTTCGATTAGGGAACAGAGACCTATTTTGAGTTGTGTACCTCTTGATCTAGGTGTGCGATGTAAAAAATAAAGACAATTTGATACTTTAGAAGTTTAGATAGTAGGAACTAACGATTTCGAGGAACGTTTTAAGAATACTTATAAATTCGAACAAACAATATAATGTGCACATCGTTTAAATCGGGGCGTCCAACAACCACCTTTTCATGGGAATTGGTGACCCCTTGAAGTTGTTCGTTCACCAACTTCAAATTAGCACAGTTCGGTAACAGATCAAGCTTGGCCAGGTCTATTTTAAAGCAGCTAAATATGTTATCATCGTTCGGAGGCAGGGTGAATATTTGGCCGGTCCACGAGAACGGTTCACCGGTAACTTTATTGTATAACGTAATCGAAAACATGCTATCCGCTGGCTCCGGTTCCGTTGATAGCGACTAGAAAGAAAACGATTTGTTTTATTTTTTTTCTAGGTTTGCAGGCGAGGAAATTTTGTGACGAAATTCAACACAGATGTAAAAAGCATCCTTAAAGACATAGTATACTGTAACTACTACTACTGTTTATACGATACTTGGTGAAATAGTTTACTTTCGCATCGTGCTAATTTTATTGTGTTAGTTGGCTTAACCATGCCACGTAAGTAACGGAGTCATGAAGCAGCCAGGGTCCTCGTAAAGGGAGCTCAGCATGCACCAACTGGTATGAGTATGTACCAACTGGTGTATGTAACAAATGCTGTATGTACCCACTGGTGTGATTATGCGCCAACTGGTGTGATCATGTACCAACTGATGCGATTATGTACCAACTGGTGCGAGTATGTACCAACTGGTGCGAGTATGTACCAACTGGTGTGAGTATGTACCAACTGGTGTATGTACCAACTGGTGTGAGTAAGAACCAACTGGTGTATTGAACCGAGTGATGTTATTATGTATCAACTGATGTATGTACCACCTGGTGCGAGTATGTTCCAACTGGTGTGAGTATGTAATAACTAGTATGAGTATATAATAACTAGTGTATTTTTTTTTTTAAAGAATATTAGCCAAGCTGAACTTGACTTATATTCTCCTCTCCCCTCCAAATAAGCGGAAAGCTTGCGCTAGGAGTGGGTACGACAATAGTGCAACGGGTGAGGTTCGAACTTGCGACCTTATAGTTTTCAGTTCGCACCCATAACCGTTGGGCTATTGCTAACGACTGTAAAATACCAACTAGTAAAGATGAATCATGAATAGGTAAAGATGAATCATACCGACAGCGTAGCCATGAAGCAGCCAGGGTCCTCGTAGCGCGCGCTCAGCATGTACAGCATGGAGTCGTACTCCACTACCCTGTTGAACCACCCACGGCGCTGCACCAGGCTCTCCAGTGTGAACGTCATGTTCCAGTCGCTCCGGCTCTGCTTATGTATTGAATCGCTGTGCTCCTGAAAAACAAGTGAGATGGACTTATGGATCCGAAACATAGTCGCTAACTATGGGCCTCATAAGGCTCAGGATCACTCAGCGGGCGACGGCGAGAGCTATGCTCGGAGTATCCCTACGAGATCAAATCAGAAATGAGGAGATCCGTAGGAGAACCAAAGTCACCGACATAGCTCAGCGATTCGCGAAACTGAAGTGGAAATGGGCGGGGCACATAGTTCGAAGAGCTGATGGTCAATGGTGTCCCAAGGTGCTGGAGTGGCGACCCCGCACCGGGAAGCGCAGTGTTGGCAGACCCCCCACTAGGTGGACTGACGACATCAAACGAGTCGCAGGGAGTCGCTGGATTCAGGCGGCGCAAGACCGAGATCTGTGTAGGTCCATGCAAGAGTTATGTCAAGCAGTGGACGTCTATAAGTTGAATAAGAAGAAGAAGAAGAAGAAGATTAGAAATAATAATAATTTGACGACCTTCCTGGCGCAGTGGTGAGCGCTGTGGTCTTATAACTGGGAGGTCTCGGGTTCGATTCCCGGCGGGGGCAATTTAGGAATTTATAATTTCTAAATTGTCTCTGGTCTGGTCTGGTGGGAGGCTTTGACCGTGGCTAGTTACCACCCTACCGTCAAAAACGTGCCGCCAAACGATTTAGCGTTCCGGCACGATGGCGTGTAGAAACCGATTAGGGGTATGGGTTGAATTTACACTGCTATACCCCTTCCAAGATAGCCCGCTACCATCTTAGACTGCATCGTCACTTACTACCAGGTGAGATCGCAGTCAAGGGCTATCTTGTCATAGAATAAAAAAAAAAAAAATCTCAAATACCTTTCGCATATGCCCCTCTAGTATGATCTTGGGTCCCGCCCAGGAGCAAAACACGCACTGAATGCGTGCACTTATACCCATGCGCTCCATGTAGTCCTTGCAAATAAGAGATATATTACTTACTTCATTGTGTGTGAGAGCAGATGATAGCAGAACAGTAAAAATTAAATGATGTTCTTTATAAAACTATATAATTTTGAATTTCAACAACTTACTCCATCTTGGCTAATGATCTCGAGCGCGTCTTCCACCATCTCCGGGATGCTGGTGGCCGTGTCTATCGTGTCAAGAGATGACGAGCTGCTAAGATCTGAAATGGCAAGATATACCTCTTCATTTCCAAGAGTTTAATTGTTTAATTTGTTTTAAAAAAGCCCACGTTTTGGATCGAAGAAAATTTGAAGAATTGACCATAATAATAATAATAATTTAAGCCCCAAAGTATGTGATAAAAAAAAATATACAGAACATAGTATTTGATTTCGACGCTTTCGGTGCAGAGGTATATTATACATCCTGAGAAAGCTAAGTAGTATAGAGTGCTGTTAGTTAGTGACGACTGCAATTCTTAATTATATTAACGTGATACGAGGACTTGCTGACGTATTCTCTATTTATGTCATTTCCAGTGGCTATCAAAAACTACGGAAAACTGCCAACTAAGGAATAAAATCCGTATTTCGTCATAAACAATGCCGGTTTTCCAATTACCAACTGAACGATAGCCACTGAAGACGCAGAGCCGCCTTACAAAAGAATAAGAAGACAGGTTTTGCGTACCTAGGAATTCAAAGTAGGTTCGTTTCACAGGATTAAGCTGGAGAAAGTCTTGGAGGTGCATATCTACGTCAGGAAATGGATCAATATCCGGCGCTGAAAACATTACGAATAACCTGTTATAGCTTGCTATAATAGCTTTCCTACAACAGGTTTACTATAATAGTTTTACGGAGTAAGGTATGTCCGTTTAAGCAATTAATTATCACTAAACTTCAACATTGGCGTTAAGCGGCGCAGGAGAGGCATGATTTGCAGCTTCTGAGGCCAAGATCCTCTTTGGGTCACTGAGCCAGCGAAGTAAACTTCAACGGTGAAGGTAAACGTCGTGAGGAAACCTGCACGCCTGAGTTTTTCATATTGTTCTCAAACGTGTGTGAATTCTGCCAAATTGCATTAGGCCAGTTGAGGGAGACCGCCGCTCAAAAGGGAGCCGTTCATGGGGGCGCGGTCGATGGAGAGAGCTATGTTCGGAGTGGAAGATAAGAATTGGGAGCTGAACGAAAAAAATATTGGGATAATGTGTTGCAGCCTACGAATAAATAATAAGTAAGGAAGTCTAATTCAGAACAAAATCCACTCAAAAAATGGCCCTACTTCAAACCAAAACGACGTATGATTCAAAATACGAATCATACGAATCACTTCCGAGGTTACAGGCAGACATGCTTGGTGATCGGTTCAAATTCAGAGATAAAGCAATGATTGGTTCGCGCGCGTGCTGCTATGTTTGCTATGACAGCTGAGTCATTGGACGTTATGAAAATTTGACGTTCAAGAAAAATGACCAACTGTTGACGTGCTCTTTTTGTATTTAATCCCCGCCTCTAACTGCTTAATTTTAATCTCCACCCACTTCGGCGCAATTTTTGTTGGGGTCATTTTTTAACGCAGTTAGACTTCCTTACTTATTATTTATTCGTAGATTGCAGCAAACACGCGAAATTTTATTTGACCATGATTAAGGGGCCTGTTTGTCGGCTCCTTCATGTTTACAATTATATTAAAGTAATGAGTGTTTGTGACTTACAAGTAACATTCAAAGCATCGTTAGACGGCGACGACGGCGTCGGGTACACGCTCCTGCGAGCCACACATGCAAGCAAACGCGCCGGCGCACAAGCAACCAACGTTAACGTGCACGTAGACGTTAATGCGAAGCAAACGTAAACGTGATCGTGAACAACCCATATACAAAGTGAGAAAAGTGCATGTTAAAGATACCACACCAATCTTGTCATTTTACTGTATATATTATTCTTGCAATTCACGAGTGCGCGTGACCGCTCCCATCTAGGCTCCCGACAGGTACGCACACTTACGCAATGTGCATATACACGACGTAACCACAAGTAAAGCTTACAAGCACTCGTGAATCGCAAGAAATAATAGTAACATCGACTTAACGTTTAATCGTTGTAGCATGGTGCCTGATGTGACGTGTCAATAGAAGATAACTTATTTTTCAACACACTTGCTCATAAAGTGGCTCCCGGTTCACCGCAATTAGGCACACAATGACACGTTTAACTCAAACTGTGACTTTTGATTACTATTATTCACAATGTGAGTTATAGAATTTTTTTTTTTAATTTTATTGGTTGAGTTGCTTTGTTCTTAAAAAAGTTTCTATTACAAAAAAGATCCTACCTATTGCTTGCTCATTTCATACAACTTCGTATTTAAATACATAATTTCAACTTGTACGTGTTTAATAAATAAAACTGTCACTCAAATATAACTTTTGTTTTTTCTGTAATAAAGAAAACTGGAAATTCCCTATTTTGTACGTGGCTATAAGAGAAAAGCCAAAAAAAAAGAAACCTCATTATTTTAGTCTATGGCCATTAAAGGTGCGCGCGCATTCCGGAAAACTAATTAAATCAAATAAACACCTGAATAGGCTGTATGGTCGTCGATCTTTGCCTGCCCTCAAGAGCATCTCAAGAGGGCGAACAAAAAAACAACATTAATTTCTCCCCCCATTGCAAAAAAAATTTCACAACTCGTTTTCACTGTTTTGTACCATAATGTACTATTTAAGTATTATGTGTTCCGTTTGACTTCCGAAGTCCATTATATGAAGAGTACATCGCCTTTTCCACGTCTCGTCGCGCTAGATGTCGCTAAATTCCGTCACGTTTCCGGTGCCACCCGCGCCGCCAACGGCCGTTCTGTGAACTAAACAACACAAGCCGCGAAAGCCACCACGTTTTGCCATTGTTGCGTTGTCTTTCGACCACGCAGGTCCGTTAGATTTTTTAAAAAAACTTTTGAGATAGAAGTAAAAAGTTTTATAAAAAAAAAAAAAAAAAAATAGTAGATATCTACTTTTGTTTTTTACAAAGTGATTATTCCGTGTGTTCGCGATTCCGGTGCCCTAGGAGAACCCTCTTGGAGATCGGCAGTTGGACCCTACAAACGGCGCAATGCCTTTTAGGGTATTCCAATTTTGCAACCTTCATCACCCTCCGGGGAAGGTTGCACTGCCAGGTACCGCGTCGCTCCGGTCAGCCGGAGCGCACGCGAGTCGCTTCATCTCCGTCGTGTGCGCGAAACGTGCGTGGCGTGTACACGCAGGACGACGCGCTGCCGCCTCCGTGACGGCGGGGCAAAGTCCAAGGAAGTGCACACGGAGGGGTGATTACGATTCGTCAGAAGAGGATTGACCCTGGAAAGTCAACACGCAGCGATTTGGAACAAAGGTTTGAGACTTCAGCCATCGGTGAGTCATTTTAACTACTTTATGTGCTCAGTTGCCAATTCCAGAACTGAATTTATAAAACTGAGGAAACTATTAGTGTTCGGTTCCATTTCGTAAAATCAACTACTTGTACATAACCGTGCACGAAATGCCTTAGAATGAACCGCTAAGGTATGGAGCGCCCTTTCGGCGTCCGGATTTCCTGCCACGTGTAATTCGAGTGCCTTCACGGCAGCCGTGCATATAGGCGTTTACTGCGCGGAGGCGCTCCAACATTATCCTTGTCGGTTCTTTCCGATATTGGTTGGCATCAAGCGCAAGCCTATTTACATCAGTTCATGTTAATAAAATCTTTGGTTTTCACCGAGTTAAAAGAATGGGAAGTAAAAGCGTTTCGTAGAATAACCATTCCCAGTCCCGTAGTTACATAGTCGGCGTATGATACAACAAGGATGCAGCTGCGAGTGACTCCTAATTCCCTTTAATCCAGTTAGTGTGTTCCAAATGTAATGATTAGAGACCGGATTATATGCAACATAAAAAGCTTGTTATATGCATGCAAATATGCATGAAAAATGCTTGAAATATGCACGAAAACTGGCAGAATATGCAAAATTAAATGATAAATTTTAGGAATCCCTAAAAAATAGAAAAGTAAGTATTCATTTTTTTTATTTCAAAATCAGCATACAATTAGTAAATTATTTTTTGATAGGCGATAATAGGTACAGTAAGTAACATTATATGATATTAAAATGATTTAGAATTTGTGTAAACGTAAGCAATCAAATATTTTTCTAAATTTTCAGTGATAAAATTGTGTCTACGATCATTTACAATATTTTTGTAAGTAGAAAAGGTTCGCTCCATATCCATTGAGGTAACTGGGCAGAATTTGAACTTGGGTGCTATGGCACTTATAGTTTCCGGCAAAATTTCTGCCGTCCCATTAATGAAACTATCAATTTGACACAAGCTTTGAAAACCTGGGTTATTGCTCAATATGTTTTCAAACTTTTCTTTAAGTTTATGGGGCAATGCGGCGGCGGCGGAACGCAGAGTGAGTGAAAAATATTGTAAATGTACCGATAATATGCATCATAACTAGATCTTAGGTAAAATATGCTATTACCGCTGAGAATGGCTAAAATATGCAAATGCATATGCGAATATGCAAATGCATATAATCCGGTCTCTAGTAATGATGTTGTTTATTTGTTAAAAACTTTCCGGGCTCAACACGTGTTGCTAAATGAATATTTAGAAAAACACCCTCTTTTCAATATTTATTTTCAATCCTTAGAATTTGTCATAATACTTATAAATAAATTTACCTACCTCCAAGGTATTGCATTTAGCAGGCATTCCAGCCTTTTTAAATCCCTGGAGATCGAATTTCTGGAAAGCGACTTCTTTTCTTAACGAACTAAGATTATTTCTCCTCTGATAAAAAGGGGGGTGCAAAAAGGAAACCGTGTTTCGTTATTTTAAAAATATTTCGGTCACAAACGATTTAAGCTAAATATCATGTGACTTAATTGCTCTCAGTCAATCTCCATAAGTTCTTTCGATGCTCTAACAGAGTATCGAACGCCGAACGAATTTCGGCGGATGATTCAAAATCAGGTTTTAGGATGGGCTCAGCCATCCGTATAATTTATTTCCCCAATTTTCATAACACCTAACACGGGAAAATTCTAAGTTCGGAACGAAGTTTTTGTCACTTCCAAGGCTATTGCAATCTCACAACTGGATGATCAAACTTCACTTAATTTTACATGTCAGTTATAAAGTTCAGACTACAAATAACTTGACTAGCATCTTCTGGAGCCGCAGTAAGAATCTTGATGACAAATCCAAGAGCTATTGTATTAGGATGACTTTCACCACTACCCATCCGTCCATCAGCCCAGTCTAATAAAATTGTAAGAGCTCACGTCTTACTGGCTAACAAATTCTTAACTAGCCCAGGTAGGTGGCTCATTTTCGGGCATTCGATCACACAGCCAAGTGATCACTACGCTCGAGTATTTGGGAGTGAAAAGGGACATACACCACAACATCAAGTCTCTACCTACTCCCAGGTATAAAATAAGAAAAGTTCGTCAGACTGTGTCTCGCCTAGCAACCGACAGTTGAACCCTTAATTACGGCGCAACGCCTTTTAGGGTATTTCGATTTTGCAAACTTTGTCACCCTCCGGGGAAGTCTACATTGCCGTTGCATTGGCGAAAGATTACCAGTCTGTTGTTCCTCATGGAGATCGGCAGTTGGACCCTACCCTAAAACGGCGCAACGCCTTTTAGGGTGTTCCAATTTTGCAACCTTCATCACCCTCCGGGGAAGGTTGCATTGCCAGGCACCACGTCGCTCCGGTCAGCCGGAGCGCACGCGAGTCGCTTCGATCTCCGTCGTGTGCGCGTAACGTGCGTGAGCGTGCACACGCGGGACGACGCGCTGCCGCCACCGCACGCGTCGAAAGATTACTAGTTTGTTGTGTTTTTTCATAGAGAGAACAGTTGGCCCCTAAAACAGGTGCACAGCCCGTTGGGGTATCAAAATTTTTCAACCTTCATGACTCATCGGGGAAGGTTGCAGTGCCGGACGATTCAGTTTCTCAGCAATAATCTTCGTCAGTATTGCACCGAACTTCTGTCAAAAGAGGTGTGTGACTAAACAAGAGAATGATGGTAAGAAGAACATGACACAGATAGTATCAGTTTTTCAGTGTTCATCAGATGCAATGGAAAGCTCCAATGAATTTAACAGTTGAGTAAATTAAACTGCATCATAAAAGATACACTGTGATTGCCACCATCTCAACTAAGGCCTAATATTTAAGAACTGAACAGTGGTCTTGTAGACTTGTAGAGCGAAGAAGTGTTAAATTTTTTTTGGGAAAGGAACTTTGGTCGGACAGCCAAAATATTGCACTCCTTTTCACCTTTTTCTGAGAGTGAACAATACCGAAGCCAAGATCCTATTGTGCATCGTAGCATCTACTAGAAGGATTTATGTTCATGTTCAAGTTAACAAGGAACACAGGATAGATATACCCAAGTTCTGTTTGCATTTCAAAGGGTTCACCTGGTTCCGAGTTATTCTTTCTCGACTTGCCCATCTTGAAGGAATGTTTTTACGAGCTCAGCAAACGTGTGAATATACGTATGAATATGTCGGGAAGTTCACCACAGCGACCACCTGATCTATCTTCCCGAGCCCTGCAACACCCAAGCTCAGCAGTAGAAATGTACATAATATAAGCATCCGAATGAATGAAACCTTTTTGGCGCCTGTATCTGAAGAGCTTATGCGCGCATAACGCGTCATGTCAAGTTACGAGATATTGTCAATATACAAACTCGACGCGCGTCCACAAACTTGCGTTCGGGTGTTCAATAATCCATGCTATTGAAAGCTTTACTCTTTGACAGGGATCTTTTCACATATCCTTTGTCTGTTTCAGGTTGGATGGCATGGCTATCCTAAGCTTTTTAGTCTTTAGACATATTTCCCTACTTTGGAGAAAGTGGCGCTTAAGTAACATTGATTTTTGCCCTCTTTTACTTGATATTCTAGCTAAAAATAGTGTAATTTTTAGCAGCATGTAAAAAATGAAAAGCTTCGTATGGCTAAATTTACTATACCATACGTACTTACACTTATATACTAGCTATCAGTGTAGTTTTTAATAAGTGTGAGCAAAATTTCAATTATTACTAGAATTTCATCAAATTATAAATAAAATGTCCTGAGCGGTCTCGTTAGACAAGTTTTGCAGTATATCGTAGGACTGCGATATAAGTCTCGAATCTAAACGCAGTGCCTTTAGCTAGACTGTTGCTTCCTAAATATTCTTGAAATGCGACATGCATTTCAAGTTCTCATTAAGTACTCCTTATAACCTATGGAAGGTATTTTAAATTCTCAAGTAACCTCAAAATTTGCGATACCTTATTCATATTAGTGTAGTATATTCATTAGCGGATGAAGAGCTCCCGAGTTAGATTATTAAAAATCTCAGCGCCAGCTCGAAATCGGGAGGTTGATGTTGGGTCGTCCCATGCTGCGTGACACGCGAGCGAGTCAAGATCGCAGATGATTTAATCGTTGTAGATGTAGGATACCGTGGCCGAATTTGGTCAAATATTATTTTCACCGTTCAGAATTCCTGTTCTGAATTGTTTCGGTACCAACTCATTGACTTATATGCTATACTATATACTTTTGCTGATTATGGGCCACCCCTTCCATTCTAACAAAATAGCGTCGACTCATTGTTATGATTTTTTCTTAAAAACACTTTTCTTTTCCAGAAATAATGAAAGGTTTCTGGGAGGTTGCTAAGCTATGGCTGCCATTGGATTTTTGGTAGATCTGTGAACATGTAGTTCGGGCGCGCTTTTTTCTAGCTATTTACTACAATGTACCTGCCCATATTAATTGATTGCCCAATCCATAAACTTAAATTTTTAATTATTTCTATTATTAGTAATAGACCTATCCGCCAACCTATCGTATGGTTATAGTTGATTTAATTAGATATTTCTATTAATTAAATTTCACAATTTACTATTTAAATCAAGTAAAATGTATCTATCACATTGTTGCATTTTCTTGTCTACAAGCCACAAGCCACCAGGAGATAACAAACAGATCTCTTCATATAATGGACTTCGGAAGTCAAACGGAACACATAATATAAAAATTTTACCTTGAAATAAAATTTGTATTATGTTTCCTAAGACTTCCGAAGTCCAGATAATGTCTTCCTGGTGCTACTAATTTTCATTAACATATTATTATATGAATCGAACAATGGCAAAACGTGGTGGCTTTCGCGGCTTGTGTTGTTTAGTTCACAGAACGGCCGTTGGCGGCGCGGGTGGCACCGGAAACGTGACGGAATTTAGCGACATCTAGCGCGACGAGACGTGGAAAAGGCGATGTACTCTTCATATAATGGACTTCGGAAGTCTTAGGAAACATAATACAAATTTTATTTCAAGGTAAAATTTTTATATTATTTTCTTCACAAGTGTGTTGAAAAACGTCGTATGATACACATGTATATTGATGATTACCGTCCTCGGCTACCTTAAGACCCTCACCTAACGGCTCGGGTCTCAATAGCGCCTCAGCGGTAATCACCAACTTTTACACTTGTACCATAATGTACTATTGTACCATAGCGTTGCAATCATAAGGTTCAAATTCACAGCATTTAAATCTATTGAAACAATTCTTTTTTAGAAATCTGTTTTCGAAATTTGAACCTAATCATTGTAGCAGTATGGTACAAAATAAGTTATAGTCTATTGACCTGACACTTGCATCATGCTTCAACCAAAAAACTGTAGGGCCTATTTAACCAATGCCAAGGAAACTTTTACAATACTCAGTGTTTTAACCGGCGTATAACGACTTGATATATTGCAAGTACAAAAACTGTCAACTTTATATGTTGGTTAAAGGTCTCTATGTGATGGTGAAATAGGTTTTACTATACCAATAACTGTTGTTTTAAAGTTGAGAGGTTTTTATTTTCATTGATAAGAGACTCTTTTAAAAAAAGCACAAAGCCCAAAACAAAAATGGCAAATATTACTGTGGTTTCTTTTGAAAATAAACAAGAGGCTAAACGTAAAGTAATAGATCATTAAAAAAAAAATTGCTACAACTTCACGTTTACTCCAAAAGTAGCATTAAATAAAGTGTGTGCAATTTCAGACACCTTCTGATTAGCTCAAAATAAAATCTAAATGTGAAAATAAAATTGTGAATATACACGAGAGGTAAAGAAGGACAGAAAATGAAGTGTACACCATCTTGGAATTAGGAACAAGCCTAAAACCAACCAGAGTAATCCGAATATAGTTTAACTAAGAAAAAATAATGTCAGATTAAGCTCAACTGAATATTGAATTCAGTACATCTTGTTAGTTATGCGAGGATGCCATTGCTTCAGAAAGTTTAGATTTAGGACAAGCTTTCGATATGTTCAACCATAAAAATATATGATAAAAAAATTAAATATAAACAAAAACTGAACAAGTATTATCGCCCAAATAATAAATAATTAATTTTTCTTCATAATATTAGTGAATAATGGAATCCTGCAAGGTAGTGTTGTGGTCCAATTTAATTACTTTTTTAGGTTGATCTTAAAATTGAAATGAATTATTATTAAACAACCATTATTAGTCAACCAGTTACAAAAAAAAAGACTCAAGCTCAATATTTACATAAATCAATGTTCACATAAAACCGTGACGTGCTAGGCTAGTATACGATGCACATGCCCTAGTACGTAATACAAATAACTAGCTAATACTGGGGATTTCATCCACTCGAACATAAAAACATAAAAATCCCGCGATAATACAATGGAACTCTTGGATTTTCCTGGATAGGGTTAACTAGTCTCCAGAATGCAAGTTATTTCTGTGCACTTTTATCAGGTTTAGCTGTTGAGCTGTAAAAGGTTTCACATCCTACTATCCTACTTATAAATGCAAAAGTTTGTGAGGATGGAAGTGTGGTTGGTTTGTTACTGTTTTACATAAAAATTACTGGACAGATTATCATGACACTCCACAATGTAATAGCCTATAGGTACATCAAAATAGCACATAGGCTACATTTTATCCTGGAAAATCAGAGAGTTCTTGCTGAAATCAAAAACCTTAATCCAGAAATTATAGGGATGGTACAAAGAGTAATTATGGATATTATCACGGTCTGGCCACGTCTATCACGGCACGGTTCTGTGTAAGCTGCTGTGGGATTGTCAACATAATATGATTCAAACAATGTGACGATCGCAATCACCTGGCTGAATTCATGGCGTTCTTGCTATATCAATACATTTTAACCAATAGCGAAAGAATGTCGGCCAATCAGAGGCGATTGGTGAAGCCTCAATAGTTCAACGGTTAAAGGTGCAGACTGAAAACTGAAATGTCTCAGGTTCGAACCCCACTCGTCGCACTATTGTCGTACCCATTTCTAGCACAAGCTTTCCGTTTATTTGGAGAGAATAGGAGGATATTAATCAACTTTAGCTTTGCTGATAAAAAAAAAAAAAAAATGGGATTGTCACACTTTAGGTATCGTTTTAAAACAATCCCACAGCTCTTAGCTCAGAGTTAAAAATAATAAAAAAAGGTTTTGCACTCACGCCGAAGAAATAGTTTTGGTGGCGAAAACACATGTGGTAAGTGGAATTTTTTGTTGTTGTTGTTCTTGTTGTTGTTGTGTATCGATTTTGATGTTGTACATGGATTCCAAAACTCCGTTGGCGTTACTACGGCACACGTATATTGGGTTGTTTTGAACTGCAACAAAAGATAATAAACAGATAAAAAAGGAGGAAGTTCATCAGCATAGTTATTGACAAGGAAAAGAGGTTCCTAATTTAAATTTCCCTCCTCCCCTTCCTAATTTAAATATACATCTAGGAGACTGCAGTCCAAACTATTTTGCTAAAACTGATTGAAATATCTACAGTTCCAACATAAAACTAGCTTTTGCCTGAGACTTCGCATGGAGTTAGGTTTTTAAAATCCCTTGGGAATCCTCTTTTGCCGAGGGAAAAAGTAGCCTATGTCATTCTCCAGGTCCTCAATTATACCCATGCAAAAAACACATCAATCCGTTACTCCTTTGCTGCGTGATTGAAGAACAAACCAAAAAAACACAAACACTGTCTGATGGGAGGCTTTGGCCGTGGCTAATTACCACCCTACCTTCAAAGATGTGATGCCAAGCGAGTCAGCATTCCAGCATGATGGCATGTAGAAACCGATTAGGGGAATGGGTTGAATCTACACTGCCATACCCCTTCCAAGTTACCCGCTACCATCTTAGACTGCATCGTCACTTACCATCAGGTGAAATCGCAGTCAAGGGCTATCTTGTCATCGAATAAAAAAAAAATTCGCATTTTTAATTTTAGTAGGGATTAAAGCTTACCACTTTCTGCTTCTGTAGTGACGGAAGTCATGTCTGTGGAAACGTACAATGGCCGAGTCAGGTCGTTCGGGCACATATCAGGTAACTTCCTGAACACATCATTTATCTTCGGCAATTGCTGACACCCTGAATCCCACCTGTTTTGACATGTCAACGGCTCTTCTCTTACCCTCTTTTCATATCCAATTACTTGCGTATCCAACATTGGATTGTTTTCTTTGTAGTTACCATTTAAAGTTATTTGTGTATTAATAATACTGGCGGTTGAAACGTTTATTGGATTGATACCTGAAATACAATTGGAAAATGTAGAAACTAAAACCGGATCACTTTTTCTATCAATAGTATATTGATAAATTCATTACAGATAAATACATAAAACTGAGAAACTATCCATTTATTTCATAATAACTTAGGAAGTTATTAATTTCACTTTTTTTGTATATTTACTTAATGTCTTAATTAGTAGGGGCATATGAAAAAAGTATTCACATAAACATTTAACATAGATAAAAATGTTTTTGAATAATGTGAGGGTAGCTTAAATATTAAATGAAAGAAAATTCTAAAAACATTCAAAATATTATAAAAACACATAGTTATAGATATTTTAAAGCAATATTGTTAGAAATAATTTTTATATTACCTGACATATTAGGATATTTTCTATACAAACAATTATTATTATTATTTGTAATTGTCAAGTCCTCCGGTACATTTACATCGAAATCAATAATATCTTGCATATTTATTTCTGGTTTTATATTGTAGTATTTGCTATTCTTTGGTGCAAATACATTACATTTCCGGATTAATGCATTGATTGTGGTGTAACTACCATCAATCTTACGTAATGATACACTTTTGATCGTACTGAGATTTTTGGGCATTGTTTCTTTGGGCTGAAGAGGGTAGATGCCACTTATTCTTCTTTGGCGTTTAGCTGATTTTATTTGTATGTGATCCTAAAATTATATATCAAATTGAGGGGTATTAATAATATATTATCTTATAGATAGATTATAGGTTAATAATATATTATTAGGTAATAGCTTATAGATAGACTTTAATCAAGAACTCCACAGTTTTTCTGGGGTTGACCTTAGATAACAAGCTTCAGTGGGACGATCACATAGAGACACTAGCAGGCAAACTCAGTTCAGCTGCCTATTCTTTCAGGAAAATTAGGCAGTACCGATGAGGAAACTGCTAGACTTGTCTACTTCGCCTAGTTCCATAGTGAAATATGTTCCTAACTTTGAGCTAGCACTAATAGTATCTTGACAGAAAAACCCAATCCATTTTTGGTCCAACCAGGGAATTGAACCCGGAACCTCATCATCCGCATGAAATGTTAACCACTGGACCAATAAGACAGATAAACTACGAATTACAAAGTAGTTGGGCGATGCCAGGCAATTTAAATAATATAATTGTATGATTTAAACTTACACCACTAGTAGCAATCATATTATAACATACTTTCGAAATAGTCTTCGAGTGTTCACTCAACGTGTGTTCAGCCACATAACATTTAGAGCCCCTGTGCCTTATGACTTTCATTTTTGTCTCTGTCTCAGAACAACACTGGGTCTTTATTTCTAGTACATTATTGTTTATTAAAGCATAGTTTGGTTTCTCAGTCTTTAAATTATAGCTGCGTAACACTCTGTCGCTAGAATTTACAGCTTTTATTGTTTTATTTGAATTGTGCTTTCCTGGAACGATTTTGCGCAGCAAATTTCTTTTTGGGTGGAGAGGTTCCTTGTACATGATATCTGGGCTATATTGTATGATAGAGTTGCTGAGGCGTTTAGGCGTTACTGTGATTGGTGGGGAGTAACAAGATGAATCATTCGCTTCTGATATCCTTTGTGCAGCGAGTTGTATCTGTTAATAAATGTAAATTAAAAATTTGGTTTTTATAATATAAACGTAAAAAATCTTTGAACAAAACCAACTTCAAACGCCACTACAAATTATATCAATTGTGCCTATAAAATTTGAAGAGTTCCCTCGATTTCTTCAGGATGTACATACATTGCAATTTAAATAAATGAAAAATGATTCATTATTCTAACCCCATATTCAAAAAGTACTATACTCTGACTAACATAAACTGTCATGTCCAATTCACCATTATTTTATACAATCTATCAGAATCTATCTTGAACCCAAAGAGTAAGTATAACTACTTTGAACCTGTTAAGTCATTGTTTGTTAAAATTACTATGAACTTTTTTGACAATAACAGTAATGCTAATGAAAAAGTGAATCTATAGACTGAAGATAGATTCTAATTAGAAATTCACTACTACTACTACTTCTGATACTACTTTTGCATTTATAATATGTATGATATAGGACTTCTTACATTATTTTTTTGATGTCGATATTTCTTGACTTGTGATTGCTGAAGCCTTTCCAGACGAACCCTTTTTATAACATTGTCAACATCTTCATCAGATTTAAGCTTCTTGGCCAGGATAAGTTCTATTAAGTAGATTTTCTGTAATAGAGAATATATTTTATTTATTACTATTTTTATATTGAGGTCTCCGAGAGTCTCCGCAATGGATTAAAAAAAAAAACAAAAAATATTTTACTCTCCTGTGAAAATCTTACCACAATAATGGAACGGGTGGAGATCAAATGGGTGATCTTTCAGTTTTGTCTGCACCTTTAACCAGTAGGGAAGTTAGTAAGTTTGCCATATCATACTCAGGTATCGATCCTATTTTTGAAGCCCTAAGCATCATGCAAACTTGATCATATGTGGCCTCCCTTAGGCTATTGTGGTTTTTAGTTTAATTTTGAACTACCATTAGAAACTGAGTCATACAGTTACTAAGGCACACATGTGGTGTTGGACGTTGGTGGAGTAAGTAGGTACTTATTTGCGGAAAAAATTACCTTAAAATTGGATGGTAAATGCATTGATTTGGCCATTTGTTGCAATTGTCGGTAGGACCAGCTTTCTAGTTGGTTGAGTAAATACTCTTCTTCGCTATCCATGATTAATTGGGTATTTTGTCGCCCATCTACAACCTGAAAACAGAGACTTTCTAAGCACGCGGAACCTGCAACCTGCAATCTGTGCCTGCAATGTTATCAAATCCAAGAATTTCAAGCTCTGAAAGAATGACAAAATATTCGTTGATTAACGTAGCTAGTTTTAAGTTAAGTAGTTGTAATTTAAAGAGAAAGTTGGTTATTACCACATTATTTTGTTTCACGAATCACAATTTTAAATTTCCGACTGAAGGCGTTCATAAAACAAATTTTCAAAATAATTTTTACAGTAGTACCCACATACCTACTTCTATATCAGTTCGAAAGAAAATAAAATTCAAACCTATTATGTTCCTTGATTCAAACTGATTCAAACCAGATTCAAACATTGTTGGAGCCATAGACCAGGAACAACTAGAGTTGGAGCCAATGTTGCCAACAACACAAGGCTTAAAGTCGCCATTTTTCACAACTTAAGTAGCCTAATTTCAGCTGATGTAGCCTAAAGTAGCCCAAACGCCAAAATATCGCTATGATTTTTTTTTATTAAAGTGTTAATCTACACTTAAAGGAAATAACACCTAGTATACCTATGTATAAATAAATATTAAAAATTCAGAGGCCGGTGGGATTCGAATTTCGAACCCACATCTCAATCAAATCATTTTTCAAAAAAAATAATAATAATAAAAGTTTGTGCAAACGGAACGTGTAGAAGTAGATATAGTGAGCGCAAACAGATAAGGTTGTGACGAAATTTCGGCAATTTGACTAATTTAAATAACCCTGAGCCAAAACCATGTTTTGACATTGACGCTGTCCTTTAATGATTGAGATATTTGTTAGCTGATCGCCCTGCTGGTTGCTCCCTATGAAGTAGCCTAAAAAGCGACCAGTCGCCTTTCGGATTTTTTCGTCGCCGACGTCCGTTCACAGTAGCCTAAATGGCGATAAATCGCCTACGTTGGCCACACTGGTTGGAGCACAGAACACTATTAAGCGCGTGATACACATGCTGGTGGATGGCATGCTAGTTGCTGGTAAGCTAGCGCGCCAGGTACTGGCAGAACGTCAGCGCGTGATATACACGCTAGGGTGAATATTCAGTTTGGACGATATTTGCGCATTTTTTTAGGAACAAGCATAATTTCATTTTTTTTAATATTTGATAGTATTATAATGTTTGGTGCTATTTCATTAAATACACAAGTGAAAGGCACGTATATATTTCAAATATTCAAAGAGTTATTGCCACTAGAAATTTATGTCAAGCTACGGTAATGAACCCTGTATACGGTAATGAATTTTTATGTATACTTTTGGCAGAATTTCTTATGAATTCTCTATTTGAATAAACTTGTACGAATAAAAGCAAGTGCCCAGCCGTGCACAGGGAATTGGTAATTCACTCGTCGACCGAGAACCTTGTTGGGCCCGTCACTGCTTGGAGTAAGATCGTTTCAAATAACAAAATATCAAGCAGTTCTTCCATAACTTAATAGACTCCCTCTATATTGGACCTCTTCCTTACCACTCACCCTACCGGCTACCAGGTAACAGTCGATGCTCCCCTAGGAACATTTAACCCCTGCCTAGTACAGACTTCCGTGCCACTTCCATCCTCTGTTCGCACGCGTAATACCGGTAGCCTCATATCCGTGGGCACAGCTTTGTTTTTCAACAAACGACCTTAACACCTGTGCTGAAGCAGTTGCTGATGCCATACTCCAAGGTGTGGACTGCTATATTCCAAACTCCCTCATACCTTTTGGGAAGCGCGCGCAGAAATGGTTCAACGGGATCTGTAATAAGGCTGCTATACTTAAACAAAACTCCTACCAGTCCTGGCTCTCTGCACATTGCACCAATGATCCCAATGCTGCAAATGTTAAGAAAATCTTTAACATTGCGTCCAGAGCCTACAAAAATGCCATTGCCAGGGCAAAATTTGAGCACATCGACAGAATTGGGCAGAGACTAGTCTCACTGCCTTCTGGTTCCCGTGCTTTCTGATTTCTGTTGAAAGCCATGTAAGGCAACTTCTGTCGTTCCTCGTTTCCACCTTTAAGCAAACCGGATAATACACTGGCCTACACTGCCAAAGAGAAAGCCGAAATTCTGGGAACTCTCTTTGCTGCCAACTCTACGCTTGATGATGGTGGGAAAACACCGCTGACCATCCCGCGGTGTCAAAACTCCTTGCGTGATATACGAGGTACATTGGGGATATATTGACAGTAAGGGGGAAGCCCTAGCGGTCAGCCTCGACATCGCTAAAGCCTTTGATCGGGTTTGGCATAGGGCTTGGCTATCGAAGCTGCTATCTTACGGACTTCCTGCGAAGCTGTGCCATTGGGTCGCTAGCTTTCTTCATGGGCGCAGCATCAAGGTCGCTGTCGACGGTTTTTGCTCTCAACCTAAGCCCATCAATGCTGGCATTCCACAGGGCTCAGTGCTATCGCCTACTTTGTTCATTCTGCATATCAATGATATGTTGCATAACAGCAGCATATATTGTTATGCGGATGACAGTACTTCTGATGCCCTTTACAAAGGCCATGCACAGTTCTCTCGCGCAATGCTGGAGGAGAATAGAGCCAAACTTGTGTCGGACATTGAGACTTCTCTCTAGAAAGTGTCCGTATGGGGTTCACAAAATCTTGTTCAATTTAACCCTTCAAAAACACAAGTTTGTGCGTTTACCGCAAAAAAGGCCCCTTTTACCACGCCTCTTCTCTTTCAGAACACTTCCCTTACTCCTACCAACAGCATTGGGATTCAAAAGAGGGCACTTCGGCTTGTGGACAATCCCAAATTAACCTACTCGCTGGAAAGCTTGGAACACCGCAGATGTAAGCTCGCTTTGTGTGCTCTATCGGCTATATAACGGGGAGCCCTCTAACTTCTACAACCGCACCGCACGCCACCGAACGCAATTTCACCCCCACCACCTGGGTGCCTGGAGCACTTCGACCATCAGGTGCTCCAGATCTTTTTTTCCGAGTACTACCAAATTGTAGAATCATCTCCCTTCGAAAGTATTCCTGTATATAATGTAGTTTCAGTAAAAATCATCAAATGAACTTCAAAAAGGTTACGGTAAACGACGGTAATGAAGGACACGGTAATGACAAATATGCACTTTTAATTTATTATTAATTTTTCTATAAGCAGTATATGCTATCTAATCATTTAAAAATTAAACTAGACGAGAACTTGATGTATTGTTATCGCAATAAAATTCCAATTTTAAATATTTATCAAAATATAAGCGGACTGGTAATGAAACATAAACTGTGACAAAACATTATAATACACTTTCAGTTGTAATTTTTTGCGCGAGTTCGTGCGTACGTCTTCCTTCTGCTACGTTTTCCGGTCGACTGAGGTCTGAGGTGCGGGACGCCGAGAGCTCACTATGTAGCGGCAAGATTTTGTCACGTAAAAACATGTTTCCCGTGATGATTCCGGAGGGTTCCGGTAATGAACTTTGCATCGTGACAAAACTTTAAAAACATATTTGCCCATATATTTCTTTGTAAACTAAATTTTAAATTATGAAGAAGTAATAAAAAATTATTTAATTATTCGACACAGTAGCCAAATTAACATTATTTTTGTGCTAGGTTTACTAAATATTATTAAATATATAATATCTAGTAGTGAAACAGGTGCCGGTAATGAATTTTAATGTTATTTTCACTAAAAATCTAAGTGATTTACATAGAAATTTCAATAAACACACCATGTGCACGATAAAGTATGTAGGTGTGCATGATAAACGTATATTAAATGGAGTCTAAACTTAAGTTTCAATTTTTTATTCACTGAAATACGTAATTTTCATTACTTTGAATATTCACCCGCTAGTGAACGGTATGCTAGTTTCTAAAAAATTAACATCGCTACGTACGTAACGTGTCTAAAAGTTCACAAAATTAATATTTATAAAGAAATAAATAGTGTTACAATACAACTCGTAGTTATATTAGGCAAAAAACAACATAAACAAGCACAAAAATTAAAAAGATCTTGGCAGACAGTTGAGAGTTGCGATTTACTAGCAACACGTTACGATCTGTTTCACGTATTAGTAACAGGCAATTCGAATTTCCCGTCCTACTTCTCCTCAAGGGGAAAAAATCAAACGGCTTGCGTTCTGCTCGTATGCTTTGTACTGGCATGTGAGTTACTGGCAGAACCTCAATACACATGCGAGTAGCTCGATTTTGCTTGTTACTGGCATGCTTTTGTGCGAGTACCAAGCATGTGTATCACACACTTATCTATAAAGATCAATGCAAAAGAAAGCCAGCTTTATAGATTTATCGATTTTTGTTCTCTTCTAAAGTTACCAACTATTTGTGAGTAACGTTATGAGCGAATACTGTAGCCCTCGGATGATTTTAATCGCCACTACTTAGTTACTTTATTGAATTTTACTTTAGGTAGCTATATGTACCCTATCTTCTCTGAACCTTTTCTTGTCATACTTACCTATTGATTAGGATTGAATTTTCTTTGAGTTAAACTAGAAGTCACAGCAAGACCATTGACCCGCAACTTAGGCGTTACCGACTTCAAGGTGTTTCTGAGAAAAAGGGTCTTGGCACACGGACAGACAGACGGACAGCGAAGTGATCCTATAAGGCGCCGTTTATTTTTTTCGGAATCCTAATAATAAAATAAAAGATGTTTAAAATGAGGTAGTAAATTTTATTAGATCTAAGTCAATACCTACAAATAAAATCAAAGTCCACATTTATTGATAAATGGCAGGGAAGGAATTTTCTTATTACCTTCATGAATCTGCATGATTTTTTTGAACGGATGAACGGGGTTTTCACTGAAAAATGAAAATTATGTGTGTGGGTAGTAGGTAATAAAAAGTTTGTAAAATTACCAAAGGAAAAAGACTGCTGAATTTGCTGTTAAATTGATGTAATGATAATAATCGGATTATTTCAAGACATGTTAACTTTGAAGTTTGAGTTGATCCTGCAGCTTAAGTGGTCTACGGATTACTCAATTTACAATTTTCAGCAAAATGTGTTTGGGTTCATTAGAATGGTCTCAATGAGTAGATGTTAGATAGATGATGATCAAGGATCGAGAGGAGGATCTGATGATGGAGCAGAAAACTGGGCGATAGGATGTCAGTTATTTTTTTTGCCAATCATAGATTCACAGGTCGGGGGTGTTTTAATTTTCAATTTACACTTGTTAGTTGTTACCTTGTAGATAATTGGCTGACTTTGTCTTGCATCGCCTCTTTGAACATTATCGCCTTCTTTGTGAAAGGAAACTGTTTTCGTTCCATTCCCTTTAATTCCAGCTCCTGAAACATTTTGTTTACTTTGAGGTTAAAATTTAAATTAATTTTCTTCTTAGTTAATATTCAACGCCTACGAAAGCAGATGCGTAGCGTAGCGTCTATAGCTCTCTACGTCAGATAAATTCGTTTTTGAAGGTAGTGGCCCCTTCTAGTTAATCACATAATGAGTTTTCTTGGGATAGTGGGTAGGTAATGCGGTGTATTTTTGTTAAGTGCCTACGGGATTTCAATTAAGTTTAGAAGTTTGTTTAAGTTAGCTACCATTAACCGGGACGCCAACTTAAGTGCTCTCCGAAAGTCGGAAGAAAACGAATTAGCATAGGTAGGTAATGTTGCGCTCAATCAACTGTTAGTACTGTCTATAATATAGCTGTTGCCTGAATCTTTATGGATTTTGCTATGACCGTTTCTAGGATGCAAATCTCCTCAATGCTGATACACTTAGACATTTATAATAATATAGGGTGACCGACCCAATTATTAGCACTTTAAGAGTTTATCCAATTTCAAATATGTTTTTTAAATTAAAATCTAACCAAATTCTTTAAATAATTGTGTTCATAAGGTTACTTGTTTAATAATATATATAATTAAAGAACTTTTTAAGGATTTTTTTCTTAAATAACAAGAATTTGAAATAAAATTGAATAACCGGTCAAGTGCGAGTCATACTCGCGCACTGAGGGTTCCGAAACTATTGACCAATGTATTAATTAGGTACCTACTAATGACCTTCTAAACGTCAAAAAGAATCAAACGAGTCGAAACTCGATGGGGTTACGTCGTTTCATTACAGAGTTCCCATAAACGCCTTTCGGCTTCATCATCAGAACCTGCATATCATTTAGGACTAGAGAACTTGTCAAGACGAATTAAAAAGCCCAAACTCGATGGGGTTGTGTAGTTTTCTCACAGAGTCCCCAATCCATCTTTCATCACATTATTTGTCTCGTTGGTCTAGTGGATGTTCTACTGCAGATGACAAGGTTCCATTATATCTGTACCTCAGAGAGCATATAAAGACGTTGGCTTTACACCTAATCTCTCTCTCTGATTTCCGTATCATTGAACTATGAATTGCCTATTACTACTATATTATTTTGGGGTTGACACAGTATTTTGATAATACAAAATTATAAAAACAATTTAATTTATTCATTAAGTTTATCTTACCTATAAAAAATGTGAGTAGGAGATACAAACTTTGGAATTAAAGTGACCTAACTCAAAAATTGCAATTTGTGGGAAATGAGCAAGACTTCAAAAAAGTAGTGTTGAGTAAAATTGAATGTATCTCTGCCAATAAAACTATTAAAAAAGTTAATTATCTTAATACTTAATCATCTTATACGTATGGATTGGTAATACATATTATATTAAATGTTAAATACATTTTACAACAACAGAAGTTACAGGAATTTTGAGTTAAATCACATTAATTCTAAAGGTGATATATAAACATAGCAAAGGTTGACATTGAGCTTGCCACACAGTGATTTGAAAATAATGCCTCAGCATATCAGTTTAATAACATTTCTTTGACTGCAATTGGCACCAATAGGCATTCAACATTTTATCCTAAAAATATATAATGTCTCAAGGTAAACACAGAATGTATATGAGCTTGTGACGCAATCCTAAAAGTTGTAGGTTCTCTGGGTTGTGTGGAGGTACAGATATATGTATGGATTCTTCATAATCAATATTATCCATACTCAAGGAACCAAATATCAACAACAAAAAATTGACATTGTGCTGCATTTACTTCTGAATATATTATCTCTTCTAGCAGCAATCCAACATGCAGTGCAAACTCTAGTAAGTCTGGTATTCTGGTAACCTGAAATAAAAATAATTATTATTAAAATAATATAAGTAACTGGTAAATTGACAAGCTAAGATTAAACTCTTAACAAATCCTACATCAAACTTTTCAACGAGACAAGTCAGGACATGTTAACTTGTCATCGTACTAAAGTCTCCTATAAGTGTGGGGAGTGCACTTGCAATTAGCTGGCAGCAAAAGTAGAATGTGCTTCTATTTTTTCTATTGTCAAATGATTATTTAACTGGCCTGTCCAAAAAATTATAATGCACGCCAGTTTTGCAAGTTACTTAACAAATGCCTTTGCATAAATTAGGCTTATCTCTGATTATATTATGATGTATTGTTGTACAACACATAAATTATCTATACTTCTATATAATATTGACATGAAGAATACCTATTTAAATAAACTTGTTGAAAGAATTATTATAATTGTATGGGACAAAATTTAGGTAGCATTATTACTAATTAAAACAGTAACAATAACAAGCTAGTTTTAACTCGGTCTTAAGTCTGAGACTGTCTTCTATAGATAGGCATTTCTATAGTTAGATGACTGCATGAATTTGGGAGTTGTAGTTTGAGTTTCCCTTTCTAATGCTTCTTTGCGAGAGATTAAAATAATAAGGTACTCACCGACATTGGTGATGACGTATTATCCATTGGCGATGGAGTATTGTCCATTTTGATAATGTGTTTAATTCACAAAGTTAGGTATATGCATTAAGTCTCTGTCTCGAATACGAAGTTCACCTCCATACAAAGTTAAAAGAAAACACTGATTCAGTACTAATATTGTAAAATGTAATATAACTATCCCACATATAAAACAAGAAATCAAATGTTATTTGTCTCCAAGAGAATATAAACCATTTAGTATGCTTATTTGTGCAAACTACTATTGAACTTAATTTGTTTGTTTGAATTTGGCTTTGAAAGTTTGAATTTTGAACCAACTTTGAACACCGTAGACAGCTGTCTACGCCTCTATGAAATCTATGCTATGATTAATACCTATAACTGGACTGGCTGTCTCTGCAGGTACCTACCTACCTAGACCTACCTACCAATGATTAGATACCTTAATAGTTATGAATCAATTTAAAGCACCACATTTGACATACGAGTGTCTCTGGAACTAATAATATTGCAAATGGTGCACCGACCGCCATAATTTTATTAACTAATATAAATAGTGAATAAGTAATAGTGGAGAAATAAATTAAAAGTAATTGCATTTATCAATGCAGTGTCGCTAACTTTGTTATACCTATACAAAAGTTAGCAACAAATCAATACTTTCAACTTGAAATTTTATAATTTTTGAGTAGGATTTTATTTTGATTTTAGTAGTAGTGAGTAATATTTTATTTATTAGAATGACATACTTAAATCTGTAACATAAAAAGTAAAATCAAAGTTTATGGGTAGGGAATGCGTGTATGTACTACTGTACTAATAGTACTAGAATTTACTAAATGACATACAGCACAGCACAGACAGCAGCCTGTCCACTGTTAATCATAGATTAATTCTAGAGGTCAGTGTAAAAAAGTTGTAATAATAATCTGTAGTAGAAAAAAAATTCTATTAGTGTTCTGTGAATCTGTAGTTGTGACAAGTGACATGTGGACGTGACGCGTTAAAAAGTTAAGCTTTGAACAAACTAACGGACACGTAAGCCGCGGCTGGATAGTAAATTCCATTGAACTTTAGACACTATATCGGGCGTAGTCGCGAACGTAACCTTTGGCGATCCTTGAGCGTTCGGATGTCCGATAGAAATATGGGCCTACTGATCTCAAACGACTGTGCACACTTATCAGTCGCAGCTATAGTCGCGGCATCCGATAGTTTGTTTTAGCCTTAGCGTTGCAATTAATTTAAAAGCCATAGTAAGTTATCGTTTTTTTTTTTGTTTTTTTACTGTTTTAGGTACTATTAATGGTTTAGAGGTATCAAAATCTCCGTAATTTGCAAGATTTTAATACTGGTGTTTGTAAAATATAACGGGACTTACTATGAAACTAAGAATTAGGTGTGGAAAGAAACGATTTTTGGAAGATGTCCCTTAATTTGTTTTAATAGTGAGAAAGCCGTGGTTTTAAAGCTGTAACTTTTCACTGAGTTAAGCTATAAGCTTGATATTCTTAAAACACTACGAGACCATTGAACTTTATATTCAGTATAAATTTCGACTTAGTATCATAAGCCGTTTTCGAGAAAAACGGTGGTGACACACTGACAGACAGACGGACAACGGAGTGATCCTATAAGGGTTCCGAAGTTTTTTTTCGGAACCCTAAAAATGACCCAGTCCCCAATTATTCGCACATACGGGATTAAGTACTGGTAAGTACTGACGGGTAAGTCGATCAGTCAAAATGGCCGAAAACTTCAGGAACTCCAGAACAATATCTTTCAACTACAATACTGACGTCATTTTAAAACTTTCCAGATTAGAAAGGTTTCGATTGTGAAAAATATGAATTCCCCTAAATATTTTTTAATCTGAAAATTTAAAAACTACAATCAGAAACTTATATTTTAATCTTTTTTCTAAAGTGCGAATAAACTGGTGCAGTGCTAGCAATTAGGTTGGTCACCCTAAATAAAAATATAAAAAAGCTAGTTATAAAACTTTTTCCCGCGGCTTCGCTCACGTTAAGTTCGATTTTTCAAACCCCTATTTTATCCCTTTAGGGGTTGAATTTTCAAAAATCCTTCCTTAGCGGATACCTACGTTATAATAGCTATCGACATGCAAAATTTTAGCCTGATCCGCCCGCTGGTTTGAGCTGTGCGTTGATAGATCAGTCACTCAATCAGTCAGTCACCTTTGCCTTTTATATAATTTAGATAAAGATAATATTTCGGTATGTATTATATTGATATTGATAATATTACTATAGTAGGTACTAATGTCTACCTAGTACCTAAAGTCTATTTTCAGTTTAAATAAGAGAGTAATTATTTTAAGGACGATTTAGTAAGGAAAGTGACGAGTGACGACTTTATTTAAAATCCCAAAAATATTTTCGTGCCCATCCTCCTAAGATATAAAAATTATCTTACCATCATTTTCTGGTTATCTCGTATTTGATTTGTCAAAGAATTTCTGTATTCGATCTGCCGCCTCAGTTCCTCATTAGCACTGTCTAAATTTTTACGCAATTCGTCGTACGCTATTCGTTTCACTCTGTCCATTGTTGCTTTTCTTTCTTGTCTATTTATCTTTTCTTCATGGTTTCTTCTTTGTAAGTGCAATTTGTATTCTTGAGCTGCTTTCTGCAAAATGGCTATAACATTTAAAATCCCGATTATTATAGATCCTCTAGATGCAATGAATCGTTATCAACTTACTAATTTAAAGTTTTGTTTTTCTATTTCAGTTTTTCTGATAATCTCATCACTTTCTTTTTCATCTTGTTTTTTCCATTCACAAGCGATTCTATTCGCTGCTTCTTCTAATTCTTCTGCTGTCCTCCTTTCTCGGTTGAAATTTTCTACGAATATATTCTCTTGCCTTTTAAGCATTTGCTAAAATATTAAATTAAATTTGATTAGATTAAAAAATATGTCCTAGTTTTTTGTTTGTTAGGATTAATCTTTGCTTACAATTTCGTTTAATTTCTTCTGTTCTTCCCTTCGTAATTCTTCCATCGCGACGTGTATTGTATTCAGGTCTATTGCTCTTTCCTGTCTCTTTTCATTCTTTATACGTGACAACTTTATCTGATGCCCTTCTATGAAGTTCTGTTTGTTAATCAATTGTTGATCTTTCTTCTTCTTGATTGCTGAAAGAATTTTCATTTTTATCTACTTTTTTATAAATGAAAATAATTTTTTCAAGGAGAACACCCAAGATTCAGTGAGGTCTCCTCGGAGGTAAGGAGGGAACAATGTCATGATTAAATAAATAGGTATACCTTCATAGTAATCCTGTTCCATTTTCTTCTTCATTCTCTCCAATCGTCTGTTTTCTGTTGCTCTTTCAGTCTGCAATGCTTCTTGTCTTTTTCTATTAGCGCTGGCAATTTGTTCATCGTACGCCATACGACGCTCACACATTTCTTTTTTGAGCCTCTCCGCAATAGCTCGTTCTTTTTCTTCCTGAACATCATAGAATTTATTAGTTTCGTATTTTACAACAACAGTCACACACCTTACAAGTAGGTCAGTTTCAGACGAGTCGCAGGGAGCTGCTAGATATATGTGGCACGGGATAATCATAATTTCTTATTAGGTTACTATATTACACCAACCTTTATTCTGACATCGTTTACTAGTACTCGGTGCCACAGTTCATCAATATCCGCTTGATTTTGTTCCATTAACTTCTTTTCATGCATTTGCATCTTTTGCATTGTTCGTAAGTCGATCTCATCCTTTTTTGTGCATCTCATACCATTAGCTCTATAAATAAGAAATTAATATTATTTATTTAAAAAGCAAAGTATTAAAATCTTGAGTGAATCTTTTTGTATTAAATTCATCAGTAAAAGTAAGGAGGAATGAGCGTAAAAATTTATTTTCGGTTTACTTACATTTTCTCCCTTTCAAGAGCTTTCAAACATTCACGCTCTTTTTCTTTTTCAATCTCTTCTTCATATTTCTCTATTTTACTTTCTCTTTCTTTACAATAACCACATTCAGTCATAACCTGCTTAGTTTCGAGTTCCCGCATTAGTTCTTCTTCTTCTTTTTCAAGAAGGTTTCTAAGATTCTCTCTTCTGTGTCATAGTTTAATTTCTTCTTCATTTAGTAACTTCCTTACTTTTTCAGCAGCTCTGTTGACTATGGCTCTGGAAAATAGAGCCGTAAATTTTATTTTTATAATAAAATTTTTTACTATTCATTTATCCTTTGGCGTAGATTTAGGATTTTCAAAATTAAATCCCGTGAGAACTCTTTGATTTTTGCTACAATATTCTTATCGAAAGCACTAAGCCAGTTTCTGCGTCTTATTGCTATCATTTCAACATTAACTTACTTCTGTAAATGTACTGCATCATAGTCGACAACATCCACAGTTTTCTTCATTTCCTCTATGTTTATGTGAGATTCCATATCGCATTGCTGTCTCATCTAGAATATATAGAATAAAAGTAAGTGTGCGTTATTTTACGGAAGTCCATGATACAAAGGAACGAAAAAGTTATTTGCTATATCTGCCTAACTAGAAAAAAATGTATGTGTGATATATTGACACCTCCTGATGATGTTCCAGTGTCGAAAAACAAGACGAAGCCCGTGATTCATCCGCGTGGATTAAGGTTTTTTTAATTCCCATGGAAATTCTTTAATGTTTCGGGATAAAATGTCCCGAAACGCCTATCCGTTAATCTTGGGTCATTGGCCATTTCCATTCAAAATGTACGTATAGCACGTAATACATATATGTCTATGTTACCTACCCTCCAGAAATAACTAGGATGTCCGAAATATACGGCCTTCGGTTTGGAGTCGCCTCTATTCATCTTGACCATCGCCATAAACTGTCTGTGCACCGACCGTGTATCAATCAGTTACTGTCAGGATCGGGTCGGCTTTCACTGCGGAATGGTTGGATATCGATCCATCTGTTGCTCGGGTTACGTTGTTACGATCGAGCACGCAACTGACGGATTAATACGTACTTATAGGAGACGTTATAGCTTAGATTTCAGACCTTATATCCTTCGATTTTTTTACAAGATAGCCTTTGACTGCGCAATCTCACCTGATGGTAAGGGACGATGCAATCTAAGATAATAATAAGTTAGCGGGCTAACTTGGAAGGGGTATGGCACATTCAACCCATACCTCTAATTTGTTTCTACACTCGCTTGGCGGCACGTCTTTGACGGTAGGTAGGGTGGTAACTAGCCACGGCCAAAGCCTCCCACCAGACCAGACCAGAGACAATTCAGCAATTATGAATTCCCAAATGGACTCCGCCGGGAATCGAACTCATAAAACTCCGATAAATTATAGAATTTAATCCACGACCCCCCCCCCCCCCCCGAATTCGAAACCTCAGTCCTAACATAGCTACTTTTATTCCTCTTACTCTTTTATTCTACCACCGGGTTATTATGAGGTTCCATCAACATAATATAATAACCACAATAACAGTTCAGAGTGCAGTTATGTTATTATGCCCATATTCCATATCCTGAGTCTTGGCCATAAAGATAACGCCACGCACGCCATGTCGCCTACCTCCATTATAGAAAGTGCAGCGACCGATTTATTGGGCTGTTACGAGCATTCCCATTTACTTTAGTGAACTGACCAAATTGGAGTGCCCAGTGCGTGCCGCTCGCAACTCACGTTACCTGCCTATACCGACGAATTCCACACTAAAGTACCCTTACGTAGTTACTACTTACTTCCAAATCGACGCTTCAATTTAAAAGTACCACAAATAAAAAAAGTTTAATTGTAGAAATGTTTTATAAGTTCAAGTATCACGATTCTTGCATCAGTGTAACAATCACAATGGCCTCTGATTGGCTGAATTTATGGCATTCTTCCTGCATCAACGCATTTTAATCAATAGCGGGAGGGTACCAGCCAATCATAGGTCATTGCGAACGTTACACTGATGCAATAATTTTTAGAGAATCGACACACTGGTGGTGATTTATACAATCTAAGATGGAAAAGGGCTAACTTGAAAGGTGTTTGCCAGTTTTTATTAGACTGTTTCCCCTATCGGTTTCCTCACGGTATCGTACCAGAACGATAGTATAGGTCACCACTAATATCTCAAGTAATGGTAGGGCCATTATGTGATTAGCCTACCCACTGTGATTAATGGAAAGAAGTTTCAACAAGCAATCTGCAATTCGGACTAATTCGACACTAATAAGAGAAAAAAATAGTACAGTACAATACAATACTAATCGTGTTCAATAGACAATTTCTTATTACGCCATTATTTATTCTACCTAGGCAAGATAGAAATACATAGTCCAAAACGTAAAAATAAATGTAGGCTTACCTAAAATAAGACCTAGAAACAAAATGTAGGACAAGCTTTGAAGAAGATTGAGTGCGACTTAAAAGAAACATTCGAGAAAAATGAACAAACACTGGAGGCGAAATTCTGGAAATGTCAGCGAGGAAATGAAAAGCTGAAATTAGGTATGCGTTCTATGTCTAGGTATTTGGGACGCGGACCGAGGTTTTGTGGGGAATTTTTTGGAAGACACTGACTTTAGAGATTACAAAAAAAATTATTGTTTTTGACCATGTACGAGGCAAGTCCCCTGACTCGCGCTCCATAGTTGTACCCATAGCATAGTAGTTGTACCCATTTCAGCTTTCAAAGGCTCTGCTGCTGGATTGTCTAAAAATCATTTTTTTTTATTTGATTTGATTTGGCAATTTATAATTTCTCTTGAACTGTCTTTGGTCTGGTCTGGTGGGAGACCGTGTCTAGTTACCACCCTACCGTCAAAGACCTGCCGCCAAGCGATTTAGCGTTCCGGTACGATGGCCTGTTGAAACAGATTAGGGCTTGAATGTACATTGCCATACTCCTTCCAAGTCAGCCCTCTACCATCTTATACTGCATCGTCACATACCAACAGGTGAGATCGCAGTAAAGGATTATCTTGTCACCGAATAAAAAAAATATGCTTATTAGTAGCCATACATATAAAGCAAATCGATACAGTAGGTAGATATAAAGCAAAAAGCGAAGCAAAAAGTTACGTAATTAAAACAAGGAGCATCATTAAAAATACCTATCAATTGGTATTCATGTAATTACTTCCAATAAACAAGCCAGGTTCTCGTGTTTACTCCCGCCCCGCTACGATGTGGGGCGGAAGGGAATCCGTAGTAAATTCCATTTTTAATTAAGCTCTATTCCATTATTTAATTACGAAGCTCACATTACAGCTGAAGGCTCGACTTATTTTATTATTAATCAATTTGAACCCTATACAACATATTTGTTATTGTTTACAGCTCCAGTCAAACAATATGTGATTTTTTCTTTTTAACCGAATCCCAAAAACGGAAGAGGTTCTCAATTCGTCGGAATCTTTTTTTAAAAATGTAAGTATGTTCCCCGATTACTCGAAGACGCCTGGACCGATTTGGAAAATTCTTTTTTGTTTATAAGGTTATACTTCCGAGGTGGTCTCATTGTCATCAGGTTAGGATCTGATGATGGGATCCTGGAGAAATCGAGGGAACTCTTCAAGTTTTATAGGATATAATTTGTAGTCGCGGTTTTGAATAATAACTTTGTAACAAAAAGACGTGTGGCACTCGGAGACTACTGCGGTAAAGCTATTGCATAAATAATAAAAAATGCGCCATCTAGCGGCTCACCGTAGAGGAGTCCCGTGTCAGGTTATTTTCGTTACGGAAGTTCTGGATTCGGTTTAAACGCTGGCCCGTGATAGAAGCTATGCAATAGCTTAAAAATTCAACCGACGATTAACTAAACTGAAACTGAAATTATTACTAAGGATTAAGGATATCAGATAGACACTCGAATTTAATTCTGTATAGAACATTAGGCAGGCGACGTTAGGTACCCCGTAATTAGATCTGTGAATAGCGTAGTGCCACAGTTCATTATACATGTATTTGGTACTTTGGTAACAACGCATTTTCCACTCGCTTTGTTTCATCGCTCGCGATTACACGGCCCGAGTGTTCGCAATGTGAGAGAGCTGATAATGATGAGTGCGTTTAGTAACTAGGCTTGTTTTACACCTATTCGCTTTCTTTCATACTATCGATTATTATCGATTCGATTTAATTCCTCCATCACCATTCTACCACCGAACCGCAAAGCATCGTACGAATCTGCACCGCTACTTGGTCGAAATTTCACGATCTCGCACCAAGCGCTTCGCTTCCTCGTTCCTATAATATGCATAGCAAAAATTTGGAATGCCCTTCCGGCTTCCGTTTTTCCAACTAGCTATAATGTGGGTGTCTTTAAATCAAGAGTGAATAAGCATCTTCTAGGCAAGCGCGCACCATCTTAGGCTGCATCTTCACTTACCATCAGGTGAGATCGCAGTCAAGCACTAATCTATGTATTAAAAAAATATATATCTACTCGTAGAGAGGTAATTACAGGTGGGAACTTTATATTTGGTAACTAAACCTACACTCGACATACCTATTATGTAAATACATAGTTCGAAGAAGGTCATTAGTGTCCCAAGGTGCTGGAGTTGCGACCCCGCAACGGAAATTAAAACGCAGTGTTGGTAGATCCCGGACTTGCGAACGGTAGGTAAATTCACAGAATAACCACAGCAACCTTTGAGTACAGCAACGCAAAGTAGGGCATTGAATGATGTTTTCCTCGTTGAATTACTATAGTAATAATAATATTATATTCATTGGAATACTTCTACATACGTATAGTACGTTTATCTCACGAAGTTACGGGCGCTTTACTTGTGGTTACGTCGTGTACATGCACATTGCGTAAGTGTGTGTGCCTGTCAGCTGTCTAGGTGGGAACCGTCAGGCGCGAGCAAGCTCTGGCTTCCAGTTAAGTATATAGATACGACACACACACAGCCATGAGCCGCGTACCCTCGTGAATTGAAAGAACTATAACAATAATTCGATTTATTAATTAATTATAATAAAAACCGGATGGTCATTAGGACCCCAAAGTGCTGGTGTGGCAAACCCGCACCGGAAAGCAACGGTTGGCAGACTCTCCACTAGGTGGACTGCTGACATCAGACGAGTTGCAGGGAGCCGATAGATACAGGCGGCGCAAGACAGAGACCTGTGGCAGTGTATGCGTGAGTTTTTTGTCCAGCAGTGGACGTCTATCGGTTGATAAAGAAGAAATATTTTCTTGTACTGTTTGGTTGCTGCAGTTCCTTCTATCTTGAGTACGGAAAAGGTGCAACCAATTGTAAAAAAATACGATCTTATCTATCAATCTTAATATTTCTATTGCCATGTAATTTTACCTCATTATGTACCTATTCTAATTAGTTTAGTACAATTTTACCTAATTAAGTATGTACCTATTTATTCTAATTTAGTTTCGTATTTTTGTTAGTGTCTACATTAGTGCAAATGCTACGCAAATGTACCTAAGCCGTCAAAAATTTCAACGTAAACGTTTTGTGTTCCAAAGCTATCCCATAATTACTTGCACGGGAGACTAATACATTAATTACAAAACTGTGTTACCGGGAAACTCCTCTAGTCTCTAGAGTCTGGCTGCATTTCACTGTTAGGTCATTTATTCAACTAAGTATCTAGTGTAATTAATCACTGCTAATAACTATTGTACTAACCCAGTTACATTTAATTAATCGTTGTTTTCTTTTTAAATTTTTATCGCTTTAAGGTTAAAAATCTCCAAATTATAGATTAAAAAATGTTCAGTCAGTTTAATGGTTAAGTACATATTCATGAGAGTTAATGTGACTTGCAGCGCCCTGACGGGGCTTCATGTAATCTTAAGACATTATGTATCTATTATACATGTAATTGGATTCATGAATGCAAATAAATAAATGAAATGAAATGAAATGAGAGCTCATTAATAGTTGAGAGAATTGTAATAAAGTTAGCCAATCCATAAGGCCTAAATATATTATAAAAGCTTGTATAAAAGAAAAAGACGACTGACTGAACGCTCAGCCCAATCCACTGAACGAATCGGGTTGTTTGGCATACAGTTATTATCATGTAGGCATCCCTTAGGCATCCGGATTTGGTTGTAAAATAGGGGTTTGAAAAAAAAAGATACCGGCCACCTCCTTTTTGGAAGTCGGTTAAAAATCGAACTTAACATGAGCGAAGACGTTTTTTGTATTAAATGTAGACGTAATTTGTAGTCAACCCCACGGCTGATTAATAATGACTTGGATATAATAACAACGTCTAAAAACATACTTTATTCATAATAGCCTCATTCCTAATTAACTAAGCCTAACATAGACTGAACCACAATTTCATAGATTTGCTCGGCATACATTACATACAGTGGCGTTGATTCAGATTTCACATGAATAAGTGATAAGGACATTATAACACGCATAGGTAATTTATCGCCTTTTGTACTACTAAATATACATCGATGGCCTTTTGGAAATCAGCAGACAGATTGTGTATTAGCTGCATCAATCGTTAAATCATGCATCATTGCAAAGATCATTGTCAGAGTACGGTTTTCGCAGCACATACCTACTCGTATCATTCATACAGTTGATCGATCTATGTGAGAAACAATATTTTTAAGCTATTGCATAGCTTCTATCGCGGGCCAGCGTGGAGACCGAATCCAGAAATTCCGTAACGAAAATAACCTGACACGGGACTCCTCTACGGTGAGCCGCTAGATGGCGCATTTTTTATCAATGATCATTTTTTATCAATCGTTGATAAAAAATGCTATGCAATAGCGTTACCGCGGCAGTCCCCGAGTGCCACACGTCTTGTTTTACAGCTCAATGTCACTATCAATAAAACTATTTGTATGATAAGTGTAAATTGAAAAATTTAAAGTACCCTCGACATGTGAATCTATGGCCGCTATTTACGATATACCCGACATTCTGTTACCCAGTTTTCTACTCCATCATCAGATGGAGGTTCCCCTGTGAGTTGGGTATCCCGCCGAAACTACTTGATGCTGCATCATCAGCTCAAGGCTCCGATGCCTTGGAAATAATCCGAAGTAACAGTACACCTTTTATAAAAGGTGTACTCTTACTTCACCACCAGACCACCAGATGCACCAGCGAAAGAAACGTTAGGAAGTTACGAGGGAACAGACAGACACACAGTTACACACATACAGATACACACGTTAAACATAAAACACTCTTCTTTTTGCGTCGGGGGTTAAAAAATGCGATTGTGTAAGAGTTTTGAAGTGAGATACTAAGTCATCCGTGCTGCCGGTTATCGACTGTAACGAACACAATGCTTAATTAAGTAGGCAACTTGTGATTTTTAGACTACCCCCCTGCATTTTGTGTTGAAGTTATTTGATGCCGGTCGCGGTGTGATCGAAATATAGATTAATGGACATGGGTTCAGGCGTTCAGCGGATGTGTCTGAACGCTTAGTTTATTACGGGTCAGCGGCATTAACACGAACTGTGTTAATCGGTCCAATCTATCTTATTAAGGTACGTGAGAAAATATATTACTTTTTGTCTGTAGGCATTTTTTTCTTCATTCATTTATTTCAACCTATCTTAGTAGGAGAAGAATTTAGACCTGTACTGGTTCCTCTAGAACCAATAATCACACATAATAGCTATGTATTACATATACACTTCACTCGTGTGTTCACGCACACACACACACTAACGCAATGTGCACGTACACGACGTAACCACAAGTAAAGCTCACGCGCCCTCGTGAATTGCAAGAACTATATCAATTAGTACGATATGCTTAAGTATTCAGAGTAATTATTATAGCCCACCAAAGTTAACTAGCAAGTTAAATTGTTCTGTTTATGTTTCTACGTTGAATCCTTTCCTCTTACAATAATATGTATACGTAATGTGTACAAATCTAATCCTCCATTATAGAATACTGTCTTAAGGTGCCATACTAAGATTATAGTAGAACTGGCTACAGTGCCAAGTCAGATGTTTGTAACTTAATTAAGGGTACAATATTGGGCAATCTAGCGCTACACTAGTTCCGTTCTAGCATCTACATGTAATACATTATGTACATATTGTGTGAGTCTAACTTTATCGTTCGGTGTATCATCAAGACCATCGAACTATAACACTTAGAAGCGCAGTAATCGACGCGGTGATAATGTCACAAATATTATGATATTATCACAATTATGTCATTAAACCACGAATCAAGTCTAAAAACTTAAGTCATTTTTAGCAAAGCTTCAAAGGCCGACTACACAGTATTGTCACGTCAGTACGACAAGCTTGCAGAAAATTATTAAAAACTTACGTACTGTGCTATAAAAGGATGGATAATTCATCCCAATAACCATCAGAAACGTAATTATCAGAAAATAATTATATACACGTAGGTATAATGGATTCACACATTCATTGGTTGTTCTGAGCCTACGTTTGGAGCGGAACTTTGTTAGAAACTTCTGTTCTAAGCGTTATTGTTCGATGATCAAGAGCCAAGACATACGGATTAATTAAATATTATCAGCGAGAGATGTTGATTTAGGAATAGATGAGTAAGTACACTATGGAAGTACACTATTGAGCTAAATTGACTTTCACTGGTTCTACTCGTCTTCTTATTTTGCGTTATATTATTAATATTATATCAAGTCTTTGACCGCGACTTTGTCTGCAGCGTGGAGTTAGGTTTTAAAAATCCAGCGGAAATCATCTGTTTTTGCTGTTACAATAATATTGCAATGTATCCGATTTACATTGCAAAATTTCAGCTCAATCGGGATTCGGAAACCGAAAAGTGGTTTTAATTCAGCTTGCCAGATTTGACTTTAACAAACTTAGGTATACATTTACATTGGATGTTAAATAAAAGCTTGTAGAAACATACCTTTTGATATGTTGACCCTGGTTAATATTCGGAACGAGCTAGAAAGATTCGAAGCAGTGGTAGACGGTACATTGAATTAGGCCACAATAACCATTAGGTACATTCTATGGGCGTCCGGTTTGCATTGAGGACACAATTTGATCTGTCCGGCGTATTGCGTAGGGCGAGGGTAAGGGCGAGGGCATAATGTACAGGGGAAATATTGCGATCCCCGGGAAAGAAATCTATTGTGCCGAAAGCAATTAGAGATTGGATGGTGTATTATATCCTTAATACACTTCGTGAGCTAAATTGAATGCCACGGTTTTAAAGAAAAAAGAAAAGCAAGGAGAAAAAATATCGGGACCCTTTATGATATAACTAGCTGATGCTCGCTACTGCGTGCGCGTGGATTTAACTTTTGAAAATCCCGTGGGAAATCTTTGATTTTCCGGGATAAAAAGTAGCCCTAGTAGCCTCTCCTAGTCCTCAACTGTACCCAAACACATCGGGTCGGAATTTTTCTGTCAACCCACGACTTGACTCCAGGACTTCATGTACATACTGCAACGGAAGTTTTAACCTCTTCAGCCTCTGAAGAGGTTTCATGGTTATTGCCTCATGGAAAAGTAGAGTAGAGAACCATCTTGAATTTCTTTGGTATCATGTGGGCGCGTGGGACATAGACCACCGTCTTCCGACCGGATCTATCCCAAGCTACTAACTTGAGTGTGATCTATGTTAAATCCAACTGTATCCTCCTCTGGTTTTAGCACGTTTGGCTTGCGATGGTTCCATTTACTTCCCTTGGATGGGACTCGAAAGCTCTTTTAAAAGAACCGAAAGGCTTCTGAAACACAAAAGACGCTACATATGTGCTTATGTATAGCACGTAAACTAAGTAAGAGTGATGTAAACTATGGCAGTAGCATAAGGATTTACAGATCGACTAAATGAAGAGTGGCCTGGCTGGTGTGAAAGGGCCAGAGCAACTCAGTATCCAGTAAATAGTCATGTCTTTTTGTAATACGTAAATTATGTTGAATTTCCATAATAGATTACCTACTTCCTCGGCAATTTAATTAAACATCGAAAACAAAGCAAAACGAAAGTATGATTAAAAAGAAATCTGCGATACAAAACAAACGGCAAAAGAGCGTTATTTTAAATCGACCATTTTGAAATTGGATTTCGCGATTTAAAGAGGTTTTTTCACTCCCAATTTGGGTGATCAATTTTCTGGACTAATAGCGGATGAACAATGGGGAATGACCTTAAGGAGGCGTGGGGCGCATGCGTAGAGTAACCCTGGCAAACTGTCATGGCAGCTCAGTATCGTATCGACGCCAAGCGGCCGCGCGTATTTTCTTAACGCGGTAAACACATATCTACTGATTTCAGTTACTACTCGTCTCCGTATATAATAAGTAACCGATTTCTGTGCTTGTGTATATCTGTGACAATTGTTTTGGACCAGTGATAGGTGGTCTGAACTGGATAGTACCTGAAGGAACCGGTTTCGTCCGGATTGAACCGCTTGGAGTAAGCTGTAAGTAGTTCAGAGAATTTGTTTCAGCAAGACGCACGTATCCGTCCACTCGTCTTATATTTTGACGACTATACCTAGAAAGTAGGATCATTATGTGGACATAATCATGGATCATAAATAGTCAGGGATGACTATTTCTTAAGGCATTATCAATATGAAAACCTTCTTTTACTGTCTATACCTACTGTTCTTGACTAAGAAAGCGTCATCAAATATCGTCTACCACATATGTCTACGTGCTTACTCTTTTTTCATCCATTTTTATATTATATCAATATATATCTGTCTGTCTGTCTGTGCACGCATCACACGAAAACTACTGAACGGATTTGAATGAATTTCGGTATAGTGGTAGCTGATACTCCGGGTCAACTTTTTATCTTGACAAACATAAGGTTTATCCAGGATAGGGGATGAAAATTTTTGTTGATTTTGCTCCATAACTTCGTCAAATCTAAACCGAATTTGATAATTCTTTTTTTATTGGAAAGTGTTTACAATCAAATATATTTTTCCCAGATTTGGTGAAGGTTTGACAAACAGTATCGAATAGAAGACGGAACTCCTCACGGATAGCTATGCTTTTGATAGGCTTTGCTCTATCAATATAGAGCAAAGCCTATATGATGTTTTGAGTTAAGGAAACACTAACTCACAATCATCTTTATCTAGGTTTATTAGAGGATCTTTCAAATCAACAACTTCCTCTGCAGCTATAATAGCTTTTATATCTAATATAAGACACTTTAGCGAGCAAAAATAAATAACTTATAGCTGTTTTAAGTTATTATTATAGCTTTTAGTAGACGTTCAACTAAAAGACGTTACAGCTTCGACCTTATCGGAGCGTTCAGGATTTTAGGAAGCTTTATATGGAAATCTTCAAGCTCGTATATCTATGAAAATCTGATAAACCATAGATACAGATTCCATTTTAAAGAAATCGTCTACAAAATGTCATTGGAAGGTACAAATAAGAATCAAATTTCGTTTGTATGGAACCAGGTACGGAGAAACTTCTGTTAAAATAATCCTCACTTTTCTCTAAAAAGTTATTTGTCGTGTGAAAACTTCCCTACTACTAACCAAAGATGGCATTTGTTTGGTGAGAGGCTTCGGCCGAGGCTAATTGCCTCCCTAACGACGTAAACGTGCCGCTAAGCGATTCAGCTTTCGGACACGCCTACTTACATTCGTTAAAGGAATTTCAATTCTACTTTCCGCAAAAAAAAAAAATCGACTCCGTAAAGTTTTATCTTTATTCATTTACCTAGTACTTTTTCCGTTCAGGAGAAAGGTTAAATAATTTAAGCCTTTATTTGAATATTTAGTTCATTATTCTCTTAAACGGGTAAGGCCTTCTCCTTTTCACATTATATTTATTGCCAAGCTCAACAAAGTGTATTGGGATTTACTTGTACCTATAGCGGCGCACACTCCACCCGGGTGGATTTTCATTTTAGGATTTTATTTAACTAATTTGACGTTATTTTCTAAATGACTTGAAAATGTAAAAAATATGTAATAAATAACAATCCTTTCTTAAAATCTAGCTCCTATGTGTATTTAGAGTTAGTTTTAAACGACTAATTAATGAGTTAATCCATAAAATAGATTTTTTATTATTGAGGCGAATGATGTTACGTTGAGGTGGATGTTATTTCTATTGAGATAAATGATATGGTGTTGTGGGTAATGATGGAAATAAAATTCTCAATAAGTATAAAAAGAATGCGCGACGCTTATATTATGGTGACATATAAAAGACACGCTTATTGAAATCGGGCGAGCATCGCGTATCGATTTCATCGTTTCTAGTTAAGTTCGCCTGACTTCAACAAACGTGTACAAAAAAAAATTATTTTTATACTTTGTAGTGGCGTTTAAAGTCGGTTATTTGAAAAGAATTTTATTTTAAGCTTTTTAGTATAGCTTGTTCCTGCTCTCTTTCTCCCCTCCCTCTAACGCTACGCTAATAATGTAGTCTATACTTGGTACCTTTAGTACTTATTAACAATACACAATTTCTAAAGACCAGGAGCTCCATGATGTAGTTAATGCTTGGTACATACCAACAATCGAATCAATTCGAAAGCCACGGTTGGTAATTCCTCAACCCTGCAGCATCAGGATTGAGGAGCTAGAACCTTGAGCTTTATGATGTAGTATATGCTTGGTACCAACAATATCAATTCGTAAGCGACAGTTCTTAAATCCTCACAGTTTAGGTAGGCAGTAACCATGCAGCATCAGTATTGAAGAGCTAGGACCTTGAGTTCCACGATGTAGGCTATACTTAATACTAACAATATCAATTCGCAAGCGAAAGTTCCCAAATCCTCACAGTTTAGGTGGACAGTACCCTGCAGCATCAGGATTGAGGAGCTAAAACCTAGAACTCCATGATGTATGTAGTTTATGCTTATTACATACAATAAAAATTCATGATCATGATGTTCCTAAATCTCTACAATTTAGGTGGGCAGTACCCTACAGCATCAGGATTGAGGAGTAGGACCTGGAGCTCTATGATCTAGTATATGCTTAAGCATACCAATTCGTAAATGACAGTTCCTAAAGCCCCATAATTTAGGGGGAAAGTACCTCTGCAGCATCAGGCTTGAAGAGTTGAAGGTAAAATTTATGGAACAATTTCCCGAGCTTCCTCTATCGATTAAAAAAAATCGCGTGAATTGGTTCAGAAACCCCGGAGTAATCGGTGGACATACATAGAAAAAAAAAAAGATACCGGCCGAATTGAAAACCTCCTCCTTTTTGGAAGTGTGGTTATTTTTTCTTTTACGGTTAGTATTTGCTTCTTCGTAAGGCCTTTATTCGTGACCATCTCTTTGGTTTTCTTCTTCCATTGAAAATATGTGAAATTAACATCATTCTCATCAAATATAAATTCTTTCTTACCGGCGCAAATAGTACTAACAGCCTCATCGTTGTAAAACTTTACAATATCATCAATTATCTTTTGACGTAGTAGTGAGAATTTCGTATCCTTTTTTGATCTCAAATTGCCTGTATGCCTAAGATGAGTAAGTGTTCGCTTCTTCTTTTGATTTGGAGAACTGTTAGCAGCATCAGGGATATAAGTTGGGGATTCAGTCTGGTTACTTTGTTTATTGACAATTGATTTCAACCGTAATTTTCTGCAGGTTTTTTATAATGCCTGTCAATCGCACTCTCTTTTTTAGTTCTCGATAACGAATCTTCCTTTCAGCCTTCAATAAATCGTTTTTAGAAAATAAACAGATGGGATCTTTATCAGGATGGCTAGTTTGTTCAGAAAAGCTCTCAGGGGCATATACTATACCATAAAGCTCAAGGTTCTAGCTCCTCATGAACAATACTGATTTTTCTTCTTTTTTGTTTAATCTATATTTTTTTTGGAATTTTGTTTCAATCGTTTGCGTATTTGTCTCTGTTCCCTCGGGTTTTTCTCTGCAATTGATTTCTGTTTCTTTTCCCTTTTACGTTTTTCATATTTTGCACGTTGTTTTTCTTTTTCTAACTCGTATAAGTAATTCAGGATCACTTTTCTGCATACTACCGTCTTTTACATAACCATTGCTGAGCTAAGCGTTCTTGTTTTGTTTTAGCCATGGTATCATCTGAAAAATTACAAAGCAATAAATAAGAATTCAATAGAACTATCATTAGCCTCATTAATAATCATTCACCTCAGCAACAATTTTGCAATGAATGATGTTGCGATAAATGATTAAACGATAAAGAACATATCACAACTTGTTCGAATTAAGAGAACGAGGATTTCAAATTCTTTAATTAAATGACTTAGTTTAAATGTTATTCAACCTTACTTATCAAAAGTATAATTGATCATTTACTTACCAAAATATACGCGTTCGTTTAATGATGAGATTTGCTGACATTTTTTTCTTACAGTCGAGTTTGGTCTTCTTTCACTGCGCTTACGTGCGTTAGCGTTCAAACATCGATACCAGCTGAGAGGGCTCGGCATGAGAACTACTGTGTTATTCTTTTCAAAGTTATTAAACTAGTTTAGTAATTTAAATTTAATAAAACAAACAACGCGGAGGTTAATGATGAAAACCTTGTGACATTTTTTTAAAAGCTGAAATAATTATGTTATGTTTAAGTTTGATCTAAAAAATTTAGTTAAGGGGTCAGTATAGATATTGTTATTATGATTCGTCAAGTAAGCATGAATAATTTAGGTCTGTATTTTGAGAGCAGAGCGACGTTATTAAGCACACTGGTAAAATAACGGAGCGGTAAATGACAATCTGAACATTAAATTACATTTTAACAGAAAAATGAGAAATATTTAGTCATTGTACAATATGTAAGTATATTGTAAACTAATTTATTTAATACTTTTAGGGTCCTTCTCGAACAAAAAGTTTTAATTAAGCTTAAAAACCACATAACGTTACTATAACGTTATATTGAAAATCCACCCACCCCTTCCCCTAAAACTTGAATTGGTTGGAAGCTTGAATTTTTCATCAGTCACTGCTTTTACAACATATACTTACGAGTATCAAATTAATTTTACACCATCTTATTTGTAGTGCAAGAGTTCCAAAAATACTCGTCTAGGGTAGTTCAGTGCCAAAGCCAGGTTCTTTTTGGGTACCTATTTCTCTGCATTGGGAAAGTCAGCAAAGAGGCAGGCAAAGGCGTCCTGTCTCGTAGAATGATAGGATTCGGAGCACATACTACTTGCTGGTGGCCTATACAATGTATAGTATATATATCCCAGAAGGCCAGGACTACATCATCTCTCCACATTTCTCGCTAGGAGCCGACAAATTAGGGTAGATCCCTCAACTAAATCTTATGAAAGTCCGAAACCGATTTTTGCAGTAAAAATATCATAAATGTTTTTCATTCTCAGTTTCTACAAAATTGGAGCTGTAGAGGAGAAATTTTTTATTCTTCGTCATAAATTGATTGCAGTAGTTCGATTCTCTGATCTCGAAACACTGCTCCTCCCTCCATCATCATACTCGATGCTAAGGATCCTGATCTTTGTTGCGGAATATCTGCTTCGGATGTTACACCATTTGCATCTGTCTCGGCATTGTGCAGACCTAATTGAGCAGATATGTCAGATGTGGCTCTTGGCTTTTTCCATCTTGCCTCTTTCCAATTGATAACAGCTTCTCAAGACTTCTCGGGAATCTGAAAACTACTCCACTGCCACTTATTTCCATGCTATTTTCTTTTTTCATTCAACGTCAATCTTATCGTCTACAGCGATTTCACCTGGCGATAAATGACGATACTGTTAATGAAGTATGCGGGGTTACTTGGAAAGGGTATGGCAGTTTAATTAAACCTATATATCCTACTCAGTATCTAAGCGGCATCGTACTGGAACCTCACTGGCGGTGCAAAAGCTTCCCACTTCTACTTGGTAGAATCAGCTTTCTAAACTAGTGGTGATAGAACCTTTTTTAATAAAATGGTCTTGAAATAAAATGAACTTCATACGCCTATTTGAATAAAATAATATTTCGTTGTTGAATTGATAAAATGTTTATTCAAATGTGCTTATTGGATTTTCGAAAGCTTCGCATTGAGGAGGATTAAGGATGGTAATAAACTTTGCATGTACTTATAGAACGTATGATCATGTATGGTCATGCTAATATACGCAAATCACGTTTCAGCTAAAGTCTCTTGGACTTTGTATGAAGCGTGTCTTTAACTTAGAGTTTAGCTTTAGAGCGTAAATGTTGACCTCATTTACTTTCATAAAGCTTGTATCTCACGATGTTTACTTCAGCTTTTATGTGTTGAGTATCGACTATTATGCAATTTTCTAAAGTTTTTCAAGTATCTCTTTCATTTGAATTTACTTCTTTCAGTACCTGTCGTTTTTGTATGTGTACTTTAACAATTCTGTTTATCTATTTTAACTGGTTTTCTTTTAAGCTGTTTTTTGGTTCATTTGTTCAATAAATCATTTAAAAAAACAATTTATGTGATCCCTGCAGGTTAAAACTTTTACTTCTGCGCTACTAGTTACTTTACATTGATCGAACTTAAGGATCTTCTTTTTCTCATCATTCTTATTATTTTAAACATGAAGGAAAAATTGTGTAGAATTGGGTACGAGAATAATAAAATAGGCCGATGCTTGACCCTTCGGATTTCAGTTCAACAATGAACCTCGTACCTTTATTTTGTATGGTCTTCCCGCTATGCCAGACATTCAAGAACGGGAAGTTTCCGGATAAAGCCATTCTGCGGAGGCTACCGCAAATTTATTCATTGGATCGCCCAACGGTTTACAGTTTCTGTGAATACCTACTCTTTTTGCTCCGGGCGAAAATATCTTAAACCTTTAATGCTTCGCTTATTCAACCGCTAATTTAATAAATGGGTTGAGATTAAAATAATACGAATTTTAAACCGAATTCTTCGATGCCCGCAACTTCGACTACGTGGATTAGGTTTTTAAAAATCTCGTTGAAAACTCTTTTATTTTCCGGAATTTTCGCGTCTCTACTTTTTACACAAGAAAAATAAATCTTTCCCAAATAAGAAGTAACTAACCTAAATTACTCCTTGAGAAATCCTTTACCTGCATGTGAGAGTCCTGTTATAATTGGTTGAGCCATTGTTTTAAAGATAAGCCTGATCAAAATTTTATACAGAAAATTGAAAAAAAGACGACTTACAGGAGGTAAGAAAATTCTTTTTTCTGTTACCATCGCAGCGAAGCTAAAATTCGGTCAGAAGAACTTTTATAAATTAGCCATAGCTGGAGCCTACCAGACCAAATCCGAAATAGTTTAAAAATTACGAATTTCCTACTTATTTTCTGTTTTTCCTAGCAATGAAACCTGGGTCCTACCACTCAACGCTCACCACTGGGCCAGGCAGGCAGGTCATAACTTCCCTATATTGAGTAGTCTTTGAGAAGGATGTTCGTCGTCGACCTTCGTAAATCCATTGAGAGTTAAGTTGAACAACTTCGCAAACACACCTTGCTAAGGTTTCGCCACACCCCAAAAGTAAGGGGCCCGGTACCCGGAGATATTAAATGGCGGAACTTCGCAGGATCGATAGAGGAGTAGCTACCTTGATAGGGTGGCATATGTTTTGCAAATGAACCTCTAATGAAATACGTTTTTGTTAATTGGTCGTTAATCCGCATCATGTCTCATTGCCGCACTCAAGTCGCTAATTAGTATAGAGAAAAATGTTCAATTTAAAAATACATCTCTATATTATATGATCTCTAACTTATTTTCTTCTTAATTTATAATAAATTATATTATAAACTAGCGAATTCTCAATCGACAGTTCCTAAATCCCCACAGTTTAGATGGGCAGAACGCCTGCAGCATCACAATTGAGGAGTTGGTTGCCGAAATTCAACTATTTAGCCTTTACTTGGTACCTACAATAACTATTCATAATCGACAGTTCCTAAATCCTCACAGTTTAGGAGGGCAATACCCCTGCAGCATTAGAATTGATGAATTGGAGCCCGAAGTTTTTTTGGGAGCATTACACGCCTTAACAGATTTGGATGTATGGGGTATCGTCAGAATTCTTACATCATCCCGAGTGGTACTGGCTAACCAGTTGATATTCTTTAAAGCAATCGTGTTTTTATATTATATAATTAGCTTTTGCTCGCGGCTTTGCTCACGTTAAGTTCGAGTTTTCAAACCCCTATTTTACCCCCTTAGGGGCTGAATTTTCAAAAATCCTTCCTTAGTGTGCGCCTACGTCATAAAAGGAACCAACTGTAAAAATGTCAAGTTTCTAACGTCAGTAGTTTAGGCTGTGCGTTGATATCTCAGTCAGTCAGTCAGGACTTTGAATTTTATATATATATTAGCTTTTGCCCCCGCGACTTCGTCCGCGTGGAATTAGATTTTGGGGTGGAATTTTTAAAAACTGTGACACACGTACTTTTCTATTTTTAACTGAAAGCGGAGTTTCATATAAACTTTCATCCCCTATTTAAACCCCTTAGGGGTGGAATTTCCAATAATCCTTTCTTAGTGTGCGCCTACGTCATAAAAGGAACCAACTGTAAAAATTTCAAGTTTCTAACTTCAGTAGTTTAGGCTGTGCGTTGATATCTCAGTCAGTCAGTCAGTCGGGACTTTGAATTTTATATATATAGATATAAATTATCTAACAATATTATATTATGCACAGTTTACAGTTAGTTATCTGACGAGGCATACGGATGAGTTTTAATTTAGTTCTCTAGAAGTATTCCTGTTTAAATTGCATTATGATCAAAACGCCCTCAAAGAAAATGAACGTGGTGGCTGAGTTATGGGGGAAGTTCGGCAAGCATTCGACGGGGACTCGTTTCCCAAATGGACTTGAAAACTTTGCAGATTTTCCCCTAACGTTGTTTGATTTTATCTCTCGTGCAAGACATATGCGGGAAACTAACCTTAAAGTGTCTCTTATATTACTGGGAATTAACTGAACAAACTTGAAACTGAATAATGGAGCTGGCAATTTTCTGTATGTCCTCGTGTTCTTTAACAGACTGAAACTTTGATTTATACTCTACAATTCAAAGTTGCAGTCTGTTTTTCTTTGTATCGCTTAACGCTTATAAATTCATAACTGCTTTGGGGTTTTCTGAGAAAATAAAATCCTTGTTATGGTGACGTACTACGTCGTGTTCGGGCGGTCTTAGGTTTTTTAAATCTCCTAGAAAACATTGAATAGAAAATTATCTTATGTCACACTCTCAGTCTTTAAATATATCCATGCAAAACATCAAATCCATCCCGTTGCCCCTGCGTGATTGAAGGACAAACCAACAAATTAACATACTCTCGTATTCGTAATAATTATTATATGGAGTTACTTTATTTTTGGAAACTTATTCACATTTTTAAGTGATACTTTTTGGTAAATCACTGGATATTGAATTGCAGTGTTATATATTTTTGGAATCTAAGTACTCATCATTTTCTAAATGATGATTATATACTTAAGCTTATTTTGAATTTTTTTTTCAACTTTAGTCTTTAATGCGGAACCATGGTCACCCAATTTTTTAAAAATTTTATGTCACCCGAAATAAGCTAAAGCTTCTAACGATACCTCATTCATCAAAATCGGTTCAGGCTTATAGAAGTTATGGTGGAATATAGAAACTCACATACATACATGAACCCTGAAAACAATATACTCCTTTTTTCAGGCAGTCGTATAAAAAAGGATTTGGGAAGGCTTTTGCCCTCCGGTGAATTAAAATTAATGCAAAACTATTACCTAAATCACTGTACACGAGAGACCCAATTAAAATCCAAAATGGCGGACGCTTTGAAACGAATTCCGAACATAAATTGAATCACATACCAACTAGGGGGTTGTTAAATTTTAACGCTTTAATATTTGAATGTTATTTGGTACTTACTAGCTTTTGCAGGCGAATTCATTAGATTTTTTTTAATTTGGCGGGAGCCCTTTATTTTAGCCTATGTCACTCTCTAGGTCCTCAACTAAACCCACGAAATCAATCAACAAACAAATGATACCTATTAGTAAAGATGCTAAAGTGTGTTTGTATGTTGATTTGGCCATACAATCACCCAGCAACACAGCAACAGATCGATGTGAGGAGTTTTTGTATGGCAAGACTAGTTTATAATTAGGAAGTCGCGTCTTGCTACTTTTAAGGCTCTGTTACCAACGAGTGTACGATCTCCTCTTATTAGTATAAAGCCTGCACTCTCGTAGAATAATAGATTTCATCCGCCTCCACTTTCGAAGCGGATGCAAACGACAACAATGGGTAGCTTAGACTGGTGGCGAAACAAAAGAACATTTTGCACGTTTTATTTCTATTTCATATACAGATCTATCACTTTTATGAGTTTCATTTATATTATACGATCTACAACGGCGACAAAAAACGATTGTAAACACCAAAGAAATGTAGGTCTTATATGCCATTGGCCGTACGATCGTATTCAGGGTCACCTCTGATTGGCTGAATTTATGGCGTTCGTGTTCCATTTTCACCAACGTTCCCTGATTTTCAAGGGCTACCTTAGCTTTAATTTGGGTGACACTTTCTGCCAATTTCGTTTACACGAACCTTTAGGGTACGTCTAAAGGTGAAAATGACATTAAGGGATTTAGGGGCTACCTACGTAAAGAGACTCCTACTTAGGGGATGATTTAGATACGGTTGGTGAAAAAGGTCATTAATTGTTTAAACGCACATAACTTCGAAAAGGCTGAGGTGCGTGCCCGGGTCGAAGACCCCCCAATTACGAGTCCTAGGCTATAACTTCTGCTAAATAATCCTAACCACTGGGCTATAACTTCTAATAAATAATAATAATAATATGCGAATCTGTATATCTACCTCCCGCCATTTCAGGCTCGCGAAGAATGACGGATGGCTTGCGGGGCTGTTAGGGGTTGCAGGGAATTCAAATTGACTGCTCGAGGCAGGGGAGTTATTTGAGAACTGTCAGATAAATGATGGATATCTTTCTGACTTTGGAAGTTATTGGCATTTGGGTGAAAATCCTTAGCTGTGTTTAATATTAACAAAGACATTACCCCAGTATGGCGTGTTGAAAGATCAATTTATCGGGAAAGCAAATGTATGTGTCTTTCTATCTTTGCCTATTTAATCACTTATTGAATCTATCTACGACTTTATTTCCGTATGTTTTTAATCCTTACAAATACATAGATATATACTTCTTTGTCGCATGTATTATATTAACATGGTATTTAAAATAACATACTTAGTAGGTAAAAATTTGTTTTCGTGACTTGTTCGTTTTTCCCTTTTTGAGTTACGACCTACGCTATGCGATAATATCGTGTATACGTATTTAATAATTATAGACAATATTCGATGCACCAGAATGGATTGACCTTTTATTAATAAAAACGATTGTAAAAAGTAAAAACCAATACAATACAGGACTTGTATAATTTTGGCCGTGTCACCACCGTGCCGCGAACGCAAAATCCAAATAAATAGCGGATATTTCGTACGTTTTGATGCGTACTGAAATACTTTCGCGCCAACCAGAAAGATGAGGACTCAGGTATATCGTTGTTTTCGTTACTTATAAAAGTGGTAGTATTTTAATGCGTAGCTGGAAAAAATGTACTCTCCCTCCAAGAAGAAATAGGGTAAATATACCTACTGCAGCACATACTCAAACCAGTTCCCAGATACATGTAGGTAGGTACTCTACAAAACCATGTTTGTAGAGAAAATATATCACCTGACATCATTTTCCTTATAGGCACGAAAGCATTTGTATAAATAGGCGTGTCTATGAGACGGGAAATTTCCATACCGAACGTGTCTGAAGTTCCAGGCATCTACTCTACATACTGGTTGATTTATTTATTTATTTCTTGCTGATAACCGTTGCATTGCCGACTTGGAGTTTACTCTTTGAAACGTTGCTTTTTTGTATTTATTTGATTACAAGTTAGCAAGACTGTAGTCGCACCTAATGGTAAGTGTTGATGCAGTCGAAGATGGTAGTGGGTTAACTTGGAAGGGGTTTCGCAGTGTATATTAAACCCAGGTTACCCAGGGCTATGGGTAATCCTTTGAGACAAAATAATACAAAAATAATACGTAATTTTATGTATACGTTCTTAATTTTATGTTGCCCGTAATGATCAAATATATAATTATAATAGGGTCACGTCCACTGCTGGATAAAGGTTTCTTGCATGGATTTCCATAGATCTCGGTCTTGCGACGCATGAATTCAGCGGCTACCTGCGACTCGTTTGGTGTCGTCCACCTAGTGAGACGGTCTGTCAACATTGCCGGTGCGGGGTCGCCACTCCATCACCTTCCAGCATCGGTATATACTTCCAGGGACCCCATCGACCATCAGCTCTTCGAACTATATACCCCACCCATTTCCACTTCAGCCACATACAAACAAAACTCTACTTCCAATGCGTTCGGTAAAAACTAGTAAAGTAGTCCCATCGTAGATGCTTCTTGACTTCGAGAGATTGTACTTCAAGCGTAAATCTGCTTTCGATACGAAAAAGTCAAGAAATATCAATAGACATATCGATTAATCTTTTCCGTGAATACCAACAGCGGAGTCGACAAATGATACGCTATTTCGAAGATAGACAAGTTTTGCTTTTCTGTGCTTTTATCATTCTGACGCCTGAGGGATGACTCTACATTTTTTTGTACCTACCTCTTTTAATAGCAGAATGACGTCTGCTTTTGTGTGTTTAGTATCAGTACAAAAAACATAAAATTGGTAGGTACTGGATCTTTCAGCTCCTGTAAAACACAGTTTATTAACAATACCTTATTTTACATTAATGACTGGCACCTACCTCTTTTAGAAAATTGTATGCTTGAATTCATTCTATCGAAATATAGGTCATTTGACTCGATATTCAAAGGCACAGTTTACTTTTCCAAGTCAACAAGGGTGAAGCACGAATACAACCTAACAAGCTAAACTGTAGCTTACAAATTTGATTATAAAGTTTATATTTCCACGGCTGATATTAGAATCAGTTACCTTATAAATGCTTAATATTGTTATTAGGTTACAGAAGCCTTAAAAGGGTCAAAAGTAGTAGCACGGCATGGTCAGTTGATTGTCGAATTTCAGTACCTACCTAATCAATATTATAATGGTGACCGGCCATTGATATCATATTTATACATACCACTTGGAAGCCTGACATTTTACCACCTCCCGTTAATCTAAATCATTTGCTTAATTTTCATACTTTCCGCCTCTTTAAGATTCTGGAGTGGCAACCTTGTATCAGAAAGCGTAATGTTGCCAGACTCCCCACTAGTTGGACCAATGACACCGGAAGAGTCGCAGAGAGCCGTTGGTCTAAGTCTAAGAGTGCTATGTCCAACACTAGACGTCTATCGCTTGATAAAAAAAAAGAAGATTCGCAATTTGCAAATTATGCAACCAGCTTCCAAATGCTGTGTTAGCTCAAAACTAAATAGGGGCGGATAAACAAATACAGACACGCGCTTCACTACGATCACACTTGATGGAAAGTGATGATGTGGCCTATGATGGAACGCGATAGGAGATACCTATTGACCCTTGTTTTAACGATACCGAGATTGAAACATATCTCCGCAGAGAATTATGAAGCATTTTGCAATCAGAAAGCTTGCATTCTAGAAAAGCACAGCTATTTTTCATCTCGGAGAAAAGTTCCCACTGGAAAAAAAAACATTAATCCGCACGAACAAAATAAAACTGCCCTTATGATAATTTACTTGCAAGTGTAACAGGAAATAAATAGCTTGTAGCTTTTCTGATTTGCATACTTTCAACACTGACTTCTCTCTCCACTCCACGCTTTTGAAATAAATAAATCTCTGGGAATAAAAACACTTCAAACAAATACGACATCACAAAGACATAATGCAAGGACGGGGAAAGCTTTTAAGAAGCCAGCAATCTGTTTGCCCTAAGTAAATACAACTTCTTTGATTACTTATGCAGGTTTATGCGTTACTAGATGATACATGGTACTTCTTCCTCGTGAATTTAGTTTTTAAAATCCCGCGGGAACTTTTTGATTTTCCGGGATAAAAAGTAGCCTATGTCACTTTCCAGGTCCATAAGTATATCCATGCAAAAAATAAAGTTAATCCGTTGCTGCGTGATGGAAGGACAAATTATTTAACAAAGAAACACACTTTCGCATTCATAATTCTATTTTAATATTATAAGTTCGAAAGTTTGTTAGGATAGATGGATGTTTGTTAGTCCTCCACGTTACATACGTCACGAATGAACCAATTTGGCATTTTGGAATGGAGACAGCTCATACCCATAATTAACACAGGCTACATTTTCCCGGAAAATTAAAGAGCTAAAAATAAAATAATAAATAAGGATGAAAAATTGTGATAAGCAGCTGAAACAGCAAGTCTGGAAACGCAAAGTAACAATCAAGCTCACTGATAATACGTTCCTAAAGGAAGTAATCCAAATATCTCAGACTAGACGTCCATAAGGCTGGAGCATTGTTTTCCAACAGGCAGGGAAATGGCTGTTGTTCAATATTCCCCCTGCACCGAGAGAAAAATGAATTGAAACCTTAAGTCTTAAGAGATAGAGTAAGCAATCGCATACATTTTTAATACTCGTTACATTGTGAAAGGTGATTTAAAAGAGGGGAAGCCTATGAGGGTCTCGATGCTCAAGGAAAGCTCGAAGGTGCAGACATACTTATAGTTCGCTGTAATTTTAGGGGAGGCTCGGTAAAAGACCGCCTGTGGGCAGGCTTTTGTTATTCTGTAATTGTGGCCAACTGTTGAGATGATTGGAATACGTAATGGCTTAAAAACAAACCGTAATGAAACAGCACAAACTTTTTCATTCTTTCACTGACTGACTGTGGCACTGATCTCTATAATTGCTGTCCTTATACAAATGACAGTCTTTCTGAATCAATTTGAAGCGCCATATTTGACGTAAGTACACATTAGTGTCTCTGTAACTTATAATATTGCAAATGGCGCACTAACCTCTATAATTAATCTATGAAATCATACAACAACAACAATGAAATCATAGATTAGACAGAGGTCGGTGCGTCGTTTGCAATATTACCTATCTATTAGTTTCAGAGACTCGTATTTGCTTAATGCTTACAGCTCCAAAATGGCATTAATCAAGTATTGACTAAGTATTGACTTACTTGATTATTGATATTCCGTAGAAATCTTTGTATGACCTATACCTACGTGTTCCTAATCGGTACAAACTAGAAACGACTTACGAATTACGATCTACAAATTAGATTTAAATCCCCCATCATTTAACTAAGTCATTAAAATTATTCCAAGCCTGCAGGATTCAATTACTAGCCTCTCATACCAAAAACAGCAATTTTAGATTTAAAAGAGGCGGCCTTTTTCAAAAACGAAACGCTAAGCCTTTACAAATTAGCGTGAAAAAAACACCATTCAAGTAATTCACACTTAATTGCGGGAGATTTAAAAAGGGGAAATGCGAAGTCATCGGCCAAAGCTGCGCTAAGTCTAGCATTTATTAGGGTATTTAATTTCGAGTGCATCCCGGGGAAAAATGCTCCGCCGCCGGCGAAATTGAAATTTAAGTTGATCGCACACTCCCAAGAAAGCCGGATGCAACGCATTGTTCAGTAGGTACCTGAAATAAAAATGACTCGTGCGGATTAACAGGTTCGGCCACGTCGAGGGCCGTAGTATGAATTCTGTCAGCTGTCGGCGTTGACGTTATCTCTATTCATGTATTTTTATGCTGCTGATGCTTATGATGATTGAAATTAAATGATTACACTTTATTGTACACCACATTTAAAAAAGAACCATACACAAACCACATTTAAAAAACTTAAAACCATGATTATGTTTATGACGCTGCTGACGTTACCCATATTATCCATTTTGAAAATACATCTTTCATCTCCTATTTTAGTCGTGGATTAGGTACTTTTCTTTTCTAGATTTCGGTAGGAATTCTCCAATTCCATAATTAATTGGGAAAGGAAAAATCTCTCCCCTTTGAAGAAAAAATTAGGAATAAGGAAAATCTTAGTTTAGACTGCTGTATCTTCTACTACAATACGAAAATCAATCAGAAGCATAAAACGGAAGGTAGTATTAGACCTTTTACTCGTATTACGAGTATTTTTATCTGGAGCGGTCACCTATGCTGCTCCGCTGCTGTCGTATTTTGCATTTTCTAAGATGCGGCGCTTGCGGAAGTGTGCGATTAACTTTTCTCTTGGTATTCAGTTAATCTACAAACTACCCGGAGCCCTTTGAGTGTAAAATAAACACTGACTCGGACGTGAAGATGCCTGATTTTAGCTCGAAATTAAAACCATGGCAGCTTCTGTGTACCACGAGCACGTTCTCAACATAAAAAATTGATTTTCGTTAATTGCTTTTTTCAAGTAGTCAGTGTATGTGTCCTTATTGCATTTAAAGCGAGTAAAAATGAGCTATAAATAATCTACAGTCAATGTTCTAGTTACAAGTATAAATAGTATTTCGATAAAAGCTAGACAGATCGCAATCTGAAATTCTCTTAGACCTTAGACCGTTCAATCAAATGGAATAGTCTAAGGGAATTGCAAAATTGGTGGTGTTAAAAAGTAGGTATGCCATAGAGAGAGAGCAGATAGAGAGATCTCTCTGTATTTGCTACTTATTCCTTTCATAGCTATAGCTACCTATTATGCATTAGAGCATTTAACCAATACCATTAACAAGCAGCCGCAGACGTTTATCGAATGTGAGTGCAATTTTCGGCATTCATATTCGAGTATTGCTTAACTGATACGAATTTTATCATAATGTAATGGAATCTAATCTAATATAAAATAAAATAAAAGGCAAAGGTGACTTACTGACTGACTGACTGACTGATCTATCAACGCACAGCTCAAACCACTGGACGGATCAAGCTGAAATTTTGCATGTAGATAGCTATTATAACGTAGGTGTCCGCTAAGAAAGGATTTTTGAAAATTCAACCCCTAAAGGGATAAAATAGGGGTTTGAAAAATCGAACTTAACGTGAGCGAAGCCGCGGGAAAAAGCTAGTCTAATATAAAATCACGGGCGAAAATTGTATGGAAAGTTTTCGAATAGCATAATCGCAAACCATTTCTTGCAGCTCGCATCTATGATATAGTATATGTAATATGTATAAATCATATGTGGCTCGCATTCGAGAAACACTTCTTTTTTAACTGACGCATTGGGCTGCTTGTCAATGGTATTGGTTAAATCAAAGGGTTAGTGCATGCACTAACGGAGATCATAATAGGTACCTACAGGTTGAATGGATGGCAGTATTAATCGGCGTGCTCGATTTGACACGCCCCCACGACGCAGTACGGACAGGCAATCAACTCGACGTTGACAGATCTCATCAACGCCCGCTCATCTGTGAGATTTCTGCGATACGCGTTGAGAGCGATGCAGTTTCCGCGAGTGGCGGGATGAATAATTTATGTACATAATATCAAAACGCTGCAATATTTTTGTAATCTGCTCATTACACTGGATTTAAAATGATGATGTATTCTTTTTTTTGTCATAAAATGTAACTCTACTGTCTCCACTAGTCTGTGTACTACTCTTACAATCTTAAATTTCTATTTTATCGTATAGTTTTTTCAATTCACGAGGGCGCTCGTGGCTCATAGTTGTGTGTGTGTCAGTGTGAGCGAGAGCTTGCTCGCGCCTGACCGCTTCCACCTAGGCTCTTGACAGGCACGCACACTTACGCAATGTGCATGTACACGACGTAACCACAAGGAAAGCGCCCGTAGCTTCGTGAGATAAACGTACTATAAAGTCTTCTGTAAGTTTAAGCTACTAGCCAGTATTCTGCATTATAGCTAATTAAGCTAAAAAAGAGATATATCGTAAGTTGACAAAGTAGTAAGTAAAGCTGTAATGATTAAATACTCAGTAAGTACACAAGCTAAGTTACAAGTCTATTACAGTGCGTAAAGTGTGTCTACAGAAGTGTTAAATTAGGCTCGCCTCGTGTTCAGTGTGCCTAGTGGGAGTTGCCTAAGGTTATTCGAATAACTTTATCACCGCGTTAACCGAATAAACGCCACACGCATCGATAATCGAAAACAAGTGAGTGTAGGATATCATTGCGCTTACCACTTGATTCGAGTTAACTCACGGTGAGTATCGAATCACGCTCGCGTCGTGAAATAAACCAGCCAAATTTAGAATGACATTTTTACTATGTGATTTTAATGAAAGCAGGGGTCTATCAAAGTTATTGGGATTGTAACGACATCTTTGTTTACGTTTTGCTTGTCGTAGATAGGTAATATTTTTACATTAGTTTATTAAGGAAAAAGTTAAAAATGAGGACTAGTTCAACGCAATTCGAGATGATGGTGACCTACATGGAGCAGTAAGTGGATTAAAGTTATATGGTGTTTATGAATTGAACTGACTGTGAACTTGTAACTACCAATGAACCTACTAAGTTTATTGTTTTTACTTTTTAGACATGGAGATCTAAGCAAACCATGCTCCAATGCAAGGGACCGACTAAATAATTTAAAGAATTGGGAAGAACTAGTCCAGTTACTTAACAGTGATGGCGCTGGCGATTCCAAAACATTGGAAAAATGGAAGAAGGTACCTACCTACTTAAGACAACCTATTTCTATTATTACTTGGTTGTGGGTTGTGAAATTATACTGGTTATGGTTTACTCAAGGTTTACTGCATAAAATCTTTGCTTTATGGTGTTGAGCGACTTTAAAAATAATACGAAAAAAAGGCTGCTCGCCTGCATAGGGCTGTGGTTGGCACTGGTGGTGGACCGGCCAATTTAGCGAAGTTGTCGGACTTAGAGCAACGACTGCTTCGCTTAGTTGGTATGCAAGTGGCAACAGGCTTGGCAGTGGAAGAAGCTGGATTGACACAGGTTTTACCTTAATTACTTACATATTAACTTTATAAGATAATTATTATAAATAAAACACCAACTGTTTGTTATTTAACCGACTTGACTTGTTTTTCATAAATTGTATTCTCTTACAGGCTAGTCTTAACGTCCAGCCACATCAATCACAGCCTATACAAATGGTAATAGATGTAGAATGTAAGTTGCTGTTAAGAGTTATTTTCATATTATTTCATTAAAATTAAAGTTTTAATTATATGCTCATGATTTTATTTAATTACTTACAGCGTAAACCCAAGATAATTTATCTACAAAATTTAAATCTAAACGATGTCTTATACCACTTTCACTCAATTTTCACCCTAAAAATCTTCGTGAGAACTTGTCGATCACGTTAGTGATAGCGTTTATTCAATTTACGTCTCAAATGTCATAATTGTAAACTCGCACTCGCAACCCATTCACAAGGTCATTGAAACAACCAATCACGTGCGCTAACGCTCTCGCTTCCGAATGCCTGTCGATAGTCGATAGTCGGTTACGAGAGAGTAAAAAACTTGAACTCACAAATTTTGTTTCACTTTGTTGTCACTAGATGGCGCTGTTTCAATTCCATACAAATCGGAGTTAACGCTTTCACGACCGAATAGGTAAAAAATCTCGCACTAGGCACACAGTGTGCCTAGTGGGAGTTGCCTAAGGTTATTCGAATAACTTTATCACCGCGTTAACCGAATAAACGCCACACGCATCGATAATCGAAAACAAGTGAGTGTAGGATAACATTGCGCTAACCACTTGATTCAAGTTAGCTCACGGTGAGTATCGAATCACGCTCGCGTCGTGAAATAAACCAACCAAATTTAGAATGACATTTTTACTATGTGATTTTAATGAAAGCAGGGGTCTATCAAAGTTATGGGGATTGTAACGACATCTTTGTTTGTTTACGTTTTGCTTGTCGTAGATAGGTAACATTTTTGAATTAGTTTATTAAGGAAAAAGTTAAAAATGAGGACTAGTTCAACGCAATTCGAGATGATGGTGACCTACATGGAGCAGTAAGTGGATTAAAGTTATATGGTGTTTATGAATTGAACTGCCTGTGAACTTGTAACTACCAATGTACCTACTAAGTTTATTGTTTTTACTTTTTAGACATGGAAATCTAAGCAAACCATGCTCTAATGCAAGGGACCGACTAAATAATTTAAAGAATTGGGAAGAACTAGTCCAGTTACTTAACAGTGATGGCGCTGGCGATTCCAAAACATTGGAAAAATGGAAGAAGGTACCTACCTACTTAAGACAACCTATTTCTATTATTACTTGGTTGTGGGTTGTGAAATTATACTGGTTATGGTTTACTCAAGGTTTACTGCATAAAATCTTTGCTTTGTGCATGATTTAAGGTGTGGAGCGACTTTAAAAATAATACGAAAAAAAAGGCTGCTCGCCTGCATAGGGCTGTGGTTGGCACTGGTGGTGGACCGGCCAATTTAGCGAAGTTGTCGGACTAAGAGCAACTACTGCTTCGCTTAGTTGGTATGCAAGTGGCAACAGGCTTGGCAGTGGAAGAAGCTGGGTTGACACAGGTTTTACCTTAATTACTTACTTACATATTAACTTTATAAGATAATTATTATAAATAAAACACCAACTGTTTGTTATTTAACCGACTTGACTTGTTTTTCATAAATTGTATTCTCTTACAGGCTAGTCTTAACGTCCAGCCACCTCAATCACAGCCTATACAAATGGTAATAGATGTAGAATGTAAGTTGCTGTTAAGAGTTATTTTCATATTATTTCATTAAAATTAAAGTTTTAATTATATGCTCATGATTTTATTTAATTACAGCGTAAACCCAAGATAATTTATCTACAAAATTTAAATCTAAACTATGTCTTATACAACTTTCACTCAATTTTCACCCTAAAAATCTTCGTGAGAACTTGTCGATCACGTTAGTGATAGCGTTTACTCAATTTACGTCTCAAATGTCATAATTGTAAACTCGCACTCGCAACGCATTCACAAGGTCATTGAAACAACCAATCACGTGCGCTAACGCTCTCGCTTCCGAATGCTTGTCGATAGTCGATAGTCGGTTACGAGAGAGTAAAAAACTTGAACTCACAAATTTTGTTTCACTTTGTTGTCACTAGATGGCGCTGTTTCAATTCCATACAAATCGGAGTTAACGCTTTCACGACCGAATGGGTAAAAAATCTCGCACTAGGCACACTGAACTTGAGGTCTCATGTGTGGACAAACTTAATTATGACTTGTACAAGTTTTTGTACTTACACTTACGTTGCTCTACGGCAAAGTTCCGGTTATTCTCGAAAATTGCCCAATTTATTTTATTGCAGTTGACGATAAACGAATATGGTTCTATTCTATAGAAAGCTCCTACAGAAGTTATTCATGCGAATTCAGGGCGAGTTAACTGAATTTTGCATGGAGCCTAGTCTCAACATGTTTCTTAGCAAATGTTAACCATATAATTTAATCTAAATATATAAAAGGCAAAGGTGACTGACTGACTGACTGACTGACTGACTGACTGATCTATCAACGCACAGCTCTAACCCCTGGACCGATCGCGCTGAAATTTGGTATACAGGTAGCTGTTAGGACGTAGACATCCGCTAAGAAAGGATTTTGGAGAATTTCAACCCCAAGAGGGTTAAATAGGGGGTATAAAAATCGAACCTAACGTGAGAGAAGCCGCGGGTTAAAGCTAGTTTCATATAAAAATGAACTGTTTCTTTAAGTTAGTTACATCTAATAAGTTCAATAACCAATAAATTTTAGTAATGTGCTGCTATTTATTAAAAAGCTAATTTGCAGACGTTTAAATGAGTTTTTGTTAAAAATAAAATATTTATGTGCCTTTAACCGAGCCAAAAAGGTATTTTGCTGATTTAATTTTTATTAGCAAGCTTATCTTTCAAGCAAAAAATCTTGCTTAATGTAATCATCACCATCCTACGAAGCTCCCCAGTTTAAAAGGCCATGTAGAAATTTTCTCGTTCGATTCAGTTGGAACTTTTCTTTCCCATTAGAAACTTTGCAGACTAACATGTAACGACGTTCTTGTACCTCCTCTAGTGGGATACATTCAACACAAAATATTGTATTTTTAAAATGAACAAAGTTACACAATAATGGATAAATTAAGTTTATACACACTAACTGATTTCCGCGACTTCATCCGTATGGAAAAAGTTTAGAGTGACTTACTACTATCCACGAGAAGTTATATCCTCCATCTCCGATAGTAGATCTTCACCAAAATTGGACAAAATATTTTTAATAGTACACAATTTATATTAAAAAAAGAATTATCAATTTCGGTTTAGAAGTTATGGAGCAAAATCAACAAAAACTTTCATGCCCTATCCAGGATAAACCTTATTGTTTATGAGGATAAAAAGTACCACTATACCAAATTTCATTCAAATCCGTTCAGTAGTTTTCGCGTGATGCGATTTGTTTGTCTGTATGCAGACAAACAAACAAAAAATTCAAAAAAAAAATTGTTTTGGGCTCAGTATCGATAATAAAGCATCCCCCGATCAAAATTTTCAAAATATATTTAATGTCAGGGTACAGAATTCGTCCCTTACAGTTTTATTATTTAAAGTAGGTATAGAATGTGTGGCATACCCACAAATTACGAGCAATCAAAACATACAGAAACATAAACTAATTGTTAGGTACCTATATGGAGATGTGGTTAGAATGAAATAATAATTTTATAGATAGCATTCGTCTGTGGTCAGAATTCATTTTATTAGTTTTGAATTAATCAGCAATTGAAATAAATAATTCTAAACCATAGATATATAATTACTAAATAATTAATTCAATTAATAGGTAGCAATAAATATTATCAAATTAACTAATGCTCATTTATTCTGAACTAATCAATATATACTAATAAATAAAACTGCAGTATCTGTATGTGATTTTAATCAAATGATTTTAGCCTCTGCTGTCCGTCCATACGTCTGTCCGTCTGTCTGTCAACGGGCTGTATCTCATAAACCGTAATAGGCAGATACGTGGAATATTCACAGAATGTGTATTTCTATTGCCGCTATAACAAATAATACGAGAAAGAGAATAATGAAGTTTCAAATTAAAATTCCACACAATAAATTTTTGTTTTTGCGCGATCTTAATAATAGTAGACCAGGGTAGATCCCTTTAAAAATAATAAAAAGTGAAAAAAAATAGTAGTAGGATGAAACCCATTAGAAAAGGAGGGGAATATTATAAAAATGAAAGGAAAAATAATTTACGGGCGATCTGAGGTCGGGAAGGGGTGGGGGTGAGTTTTTAAGGAGAAAAAACGGTTTTTCTCGATTTCCGGCAAAACTAAAAGTCCTATCGAAAAAAGTCAAATGGCAAAGTTGTAGGTAATAAAAAGATCTAAAACTTTTGTATTTACACTTTTTTCACATAACCTCAAAATTTATGTGAAAAATTCAAAAAACCAAGTTTTTGGTTTTTTATTTTTATCTTTTACAAAAATTTTTTTTTTAACGAAATTTGGTGAAAACTTACCTTTTTATGTCCCAAATACGCTGTAATTTATTTGATTAAAAATATTTATTTTTTCACCTTATTTTGAATTAATATCGAAAAAAACACCCTAATTTTCAATCGAAAAGTCACCCGTCAAAATATCAGCTTTTTCAAAAAGTTGGTATGTTTTCTGTTCGTTGAAATCTCTACTTTCCGATGGTGAAAAAAAAATATATGTTACTACAGTAAATCTTCTCAGAAAATAATTTCAATCTTTAGGTTATGTTACGTTAAGCATACTATTTTTTAAAGAAAATATTAGATTTTAATGTTTGAGTTGATTTTCTTGAAGATAATTGTGACAAGTTTACTTAAAAAAATAAAACAAAAATTTTTATCTGTATCAATCAACTCAAACATTAAAATCTAATATGGCAAGGAATTGACTCGCACTTGGCCGGTTCTATTTTGAACTAGTTGATGCCCGCGGCTTCGCTCGCGAGGATTTAGTTTTTAAAAATCCCGCGGCAACTCCTTGATTTTCAGGGATAAAAAAATAGGTACCTAAGTACTTCTGTTACTTACCATCGGGTGATATTTAGGCAAGGGCTATCTTCCCATTTCCTTTTTTACACAACGTTGTATAAAAGTCTCGAATATTAAAAAAATATCCTTCTATTTTTTTATCACAAATGCACTGAGATATTTCTAGCTTTAAATAAGCTATGGTAATCGCAGCAGACATAGGGCCAGTTGCCTTAGTGGCCGGCACGGTTACGTTACGGCTAAGTTAGGTTTAAAGCTAAATGTGACAGCCGAAACAAGCAAATTGCGTTGCACGAGTCCTTTTTTAGTTAACTTTTGACTTTAACTTTAGCCTTAAACCTTACCGGCCGAATGCGAGGGTTCACGGTCAAGTTAACCTCAAAATAAAACTTCAATGGACATTTATCAATATTTTTGATGGATTGTGACAGTTTGTTATTTTGTTAAAAGTACAAATAAAATAAGTAATCTTATCTACGAGTATTTTCCGAAGTATTTATTCGCAAAATAAATTGAAGATGAGAGTTCCAGTGTTGAAGAAAATATAATGGGTAGAATATCTTTTCCAAGGAAAAAAATCATTACACAAATCAATCAATGTCCGTAGCAGATCAAGTAAAACAAAGCAGCAGGAGCAAATGCAGAGTTTCTTGTCGACTCTTCACCAGAAATCGTCGATTTCAATGTGGTGCAGAAACGGCTCGAGGGATTAATGATGTGTATGGTGGTGGTGTCGCAAAAGAAAACAGTGCGTTTTTGGTTCCAACGTTTTCGTTCTGGAAATTTCGACCTGCAGAACAAGCTCCGTGGACAGCCGGAGACCAAAGTTGATAATGAAGAATTGAAGGCTCTTGTGGAAGCGGATCGCAAACCACCGAGCTAGCTGCTCGTCGGCTGTAGTGTTAGTGATAAAACTGTTAATGTGTGTTGTGTAACGGGACGAATTCCATACATTAAATATATTTATTTTGAAAATTTTATTCGGAGGATGCTTTAATTATAGTATCGATACTGAGCCCAAAACAATTTTTTTTGAATTTTTTGTCTGTCTATCTGTGCGCGCATCACGCAAAAACTACTGAACAGATTTAAATGAAATTTGGTATAGTGATAGCTAGTACTCTGGATCAACATATAGCATACTTTTTATCCTGATAAACGAAATACGGGTTTATCCGGGATAGGGGATAAAAGTTTTTGTTGATTTTGCTCCATAACTTTGTCCACTGTAAACTGAATTTGATATTTCTTTTTTTAATATAATGTGTGTACTATTAGAAGTATTTTTTTCAATTTTGGTGAAGGTCTAATAAGTATTATCGGAGATAGAGAACACAACTTCTCGTGGAGTTGCAAGTCACTCTATAAACTTTTTCCATGTGGACGAAGTCGCGGGAATTAGCTAGTTATTACATATTTTAATTAACAACAGCTCTTTAGATATTGTCAATAAGTTATGTACTTAAAGACACTGTTACTATTGAATATCTAATTAAATTATAACATTGTATCAGTATTGTAAATAGTTAGAATATGTTTTTTAATAAAAGAAAAACCTCTATTTAAAATCTTTTATTTAGCTTACAATGTATGTATGTACAACAAAGTACCAAAAAATGGTTTATTTCCTTACTATTTCTGTATTATTGTTAATAAATGTGACTTCCTGACTTTCTTTTAAGTCTGAATATTCAGTTCCAATTGACTCCTCAGTCACCTGTAAAAATAAATAATTACAAACCAGCTTTTGCCTGCACCTTCGCTCACATCAAGTTAAATTTTTTAAAACTCTATTTTCCCTCTTTAAGGGTTGAATTATCAAAACCCCTTTTTTTAGCAGATGCCTACTTCATAATAGCTATACATATCTGTATGCCAATCAGTATGATCCGTCCAGTGTTTTGAGTTGTGATATAGTCAATGATTTACAGTCTTGATTTTGGTATGGTATTTTATTCATAATTACCATTAATTACCATAAAATATTTGGTAGGCATATTGATTTTGTTTGTGTATAATATAACCTGTGTCACCTGGACCGACCTGGACTGAATCGATTGATACCTCATTCATTAAAATCGGCTCATTAGTTAACACATTTTTATCCCGGCAAAAGAGAGCTCCTGCGAAAATTAAAAACCTTTAATCCACACGGACGAAGTTCCGAGATAGTCTAGTTAAAATATAAACAGGTACTCACAGTTTGTGGTTTAAAATCATCATTTATTGATATATTTATAAAATGATCCTTCACATGCTCTATCGGGCACATGTTAATAAGTATAGTTGGGACCAGTGTGTGTGAACGCTTTTTAATAATACTGTGAAAAATCCCTTTTTCCGTGATCAGTGTCACTTACTTTGCATTAACATCCATATTATTTTTCTTTGTAATAAAACTAAATAAAATGACTATTTCGACAAAAATCTTTTAGTTGACAATCCAAGAGAATGTAATCACTCCGTGTTGACAATCAACAAACACAGATGAAAAGACAACTATCACATAATCACAGACTAGAACACTGACTGTTATTTCAGCATAATGTTGCATGTTAATAAAATAATTCAACATAATAAGACTAAAAAACCGAGAAGGGAATCATCATTTTACTGGCAGCCCCATTAGCTGAAGTTAATTTTGACGGGGGTCAAAATTGGCGTTGTGCAACGCCTATAATGGAGGTCAGAGCTCGGTAACGGTAAAAGTTAAAGTCAAATGTAGCCGCGGTTACAACTTTAACTTAACTTTAAACGGCCACTCCGGCAACTGGCCCTTAATGGCTTGTGGGATTCCGATAGCGTTTCGTTTAATCTAGAAAATGGCCACTCTCACAGCTTCCAATAAATTAATTGAAGTTTTGCTTCTAACTCTTAGTTTTACATTTGAATTAGAGAATTAGCTTAGCCGAGTTAACAGGAACTTAATTAACTATGATTAAATATTCGGAATAAGTCAAGGAGAATAATAGCTATTATGTATGTTTGACTTAACCCGACGCGATGTTCCCGAGATAATTAGGTCAGAAAAAATTATTATCATTAATTAATAAGATAAAATTAATAAATCTCTTTTGTGTATCAAATTTTTTAGAAATATTGCTAGGTACATATTATTTGAATTTTATGCTAGCGCTAGTACGCTGGTCTGGTGGGAGGCTTTGGCCGTGGCTAGTTACCACCCTACCGTCAAAGAGGTGCCGCCAAGCGATTTAGCCTTTCGGCACGATGGCGAGTAGAAACTGATGTTCCAAGCATGTTCCAAGTTAGCCTGCTACCATCTTAGACTGCATCATCTCTTAACATCAGATGAGATCGCAGTCAATGACCATCTTATCATCGATTAAAAAAAAAGACGTGTCGGCATTCGGGGACTGCCGCGGTAAAGCTATTGCATAGCATTTTTTATCAACGCCATCTAGCGGTGAGACGAGTCCCGTGTCAGGTTATTTTCGTTACGGAATTTCTGGATTCGGTCTCCACGCTCAAGGCCCGCGATAGAAGCTATGCAATAGCTTAAAAAGTTAAACCCACCTCCAACAACTAAAGCCTAACTCTGCCTAAGTACCGGGGTAAAAGCTAGTTCCTAATAAATATAACAAACATAAGGCAAAGATTAACCAACGCCAACCGTGTTATTGTTACACAGAATAACAAAATGTGCTACGAATGACGTAGCTCCTTGAAGCTCCTGGAATGAATTCCGCCGCGGATGCAAGATTACCCCGAGGGACTCTCTTTGTTGGTACTTTGCGCGATTCTTAAGCGAACGCCGTGTCCGCCGCTTTCTCATTTTCTTTAGTAATTACTTATTTCGCAGCGGAATTACTTATTTTTGCGATGAAACGCGATATCATGAACCACACCACGTACAAACTTGAAAAGTGGAAATTATAGCTTATTAATAACAAAGCGATGTTTTTCGGAACTGGCAACTTCCTAACCGACTTACTTTGAGTAATATTTTAACCGACTAAATTCCGTGCGAATTCAGTCAAATATACTCAACTACAACTAGTTGATGCCCGCAACTTGTGTTCGCGTGGATTAAGGTTTTGTGATTCCCGCGGGAACTCTCTTATTTTCCGGGATAAAAAGTAGGCTATGTGTTATTCCACACTGTAATCTATCTCTATGCCACATCCAAATCGGTTTAGTAGTTTTTACGTGAAAGAGTAACAAACATCCATCCATCCATACTTACAAACTTTCGCGTTTATAATATTAGTAGGACTATTTTAGAGTATTTAGCCAACTCTAACGTTATGACTTATGAATCTCTACAATCTACTTCTACAAATAAATCAAATGCCCGTTATTTCAATATTCAAAGCCCAAAGACGGAAACCCAGTTTTGTCTGTCTGTCTGTTTGTTTGACTCAGCTAATCGTCAAAATAGCTAAACTGATTTTAATGTTTTCACAGACAGGTAATGTTTTAGTAAGTAATCTAGGTTCTACTTTCATATCTTGGATTTCCTACTGGATTTTTAAAAACAAATGGAAACGGCCAAAATTTCAGGTTTGATCAACATTTTAAGGTTTGGTCAAAGGATTATAAGTATAAGTTGATTAGTATATTAGTATTAGTAGAATACTAGTAGGGCGCGTGGGTGCGCGGCTCGCTAAAGCGAACCGCGTGTTTTCTGATACCGACTAAATTTCTATGGTCGCCATCTTGAATCCGCCATTTTGGTAATTTTTTCAGCTCACTGCTAATTGGATGAGGTTTTGAGTGACTTTTGTTTGAAGACCCCCCCCTCTATCTTCAATACCCTGACCGTGCCCCTCACCCGTCTCCGAAATCCTCAATCATCAGATCCCTCCATATTTTTCCTCCGAAGGAATTTTTGTCCTCTATACGAATCCAACAGAAATTTGGAAAAGAAACCGTAAGTCTTGCATATAATTTGTATGAAAAAAATAAATTCCGCCATCTTGAATATTTTTCTATTCATCAAGTAGACTTGCAAGTACTGATCATCTTATTCTAAAAAACCACTCTTCCATCTCTTATACTCTCCGAGATAGACACGAACAAAATTTGTATGGCCGCCATCTTGAATCCGCCATTTTGATTTTTTTTTCAGCTCCCTGCTAATTGGATAAGGTTTTGAGTGACTTTTGTCTGAACACTCCCCACCTATCTTGGTTATCCTAGCCGTGCTCCTCACCCGTCTCCGAAATCCTCAATCGTCAGCTCTCTCCATATTTTTTCTCCAAATAAATTTTTGTCGTCTCTACGAAACCATCAGAAATTTTGAAAAGGAACCGTTTTAAAGTCTTCCATACAAAATATATATTTTGTATGGAAAAAAATAAATTCCGCCATCTTGAATTTTTTTTCTAATCATCAAGTGGACCTTCGGCTTCTGATCATCTTTTTCTAAGAAACCACCCTTCCATCTCTTATACTCTCCGAGATAGACACAAACAAAATTTGTATGGCCGCCATCTTGAATCCGCCATTTTGGAGTTTTTTTTCGGCTCTTTGCCAATTGGATGAGGTTTCGAGTGACATTTGGTTGAACACCCCCCACCTATCTTCGATACCCTGGCCGGTGCTCCTCACCCGTCTCCGAAATCCTCAATCATCAGCTCTCTCCATATTTTTGTTCCGAATGAATTTTTGCCCTCTATACGAAACTGTGAGTGAAAAAAAATTTTTCCATACAAAATTTTACAGGAGAGGTGATCAATCAGTCAGTCAGTGAATCAGCACGAGTAGCTATATATATAGTAACTAGTAGGGCGCTTGGGTGCGCGGCTCGCTAAAGCGAACCGCGTGTTTTCTGTTCTCCAAGTAGATCTACGGGTCTTGATCATCTTTTTAGAAATTTGTATGGCCGCCATCTTAAATCCACCATTTTGAATTTTTTTTTAAGCTCACTGTCAATTGAATGAGGTTTCGAGTAATTTTTGTTTGAGCACCCACCACCTATCTTCAATACCCTGGCCGTGCTCCTCACCCTTCTCCGAAATCCTCAATCGTCAGCTCTCTCCATATTTTTCCTCTGGAGTAATTTTTGTTCTCTATACAAAACTAACAGGAGAAGGGAACGTAATAAATTCGCCATATAATTTGTATAGCGAAATAAATTCAGCCGTCTTGAATTTTTTTCTATTCATAACGTAGACCATCGGGTCCTGAACATCTTTTTCCAAGAAACCACTCTTCCATCTTTCATAGTCTCCGAGATAGACACCGACGAAATTTGTATGGCCGCCATCTTAAATCCACCATTTTGAATTTTTTTTCAGCTCTCTGCCAATTGGATGAGGTTTCCAGTGGCTTTTGTTTGAACACTCCCCACCTATCTTCGATACCCTGGCCGTGCTCCTCACCCGTCTTCGAAATCCTCAACCATCAGCTCTCTCCATATTTTTCCTCCAAATGAATTTTTGCCATCTATATGAAACCATCAAAAATTTAAAAAGGAACCGTATTAAAGTCTTGCATATATTTTGTATGGCAAAAAATAAATTCCGCCATCTTGAATTTTTTTCTATTCATCAAGTAGAACTTCAGGTCCTGGTCATCTTTTTCCAAGAAACCACTCTTCCATCTCTTATAGTCTCCGAGATAGAGACCGACGAAATTTGTATGGCCGCCATCTTGAATCCGCCATTTTGGAATTTTTTTTCGGCTCTCTGCCAATTGGATGAGGTTTCGAGTGACATTTGGTTGAACACACCCCACCTATCTTCGATATCCTGGCCGGTGCTCCTCACCCGTCTCCGAAATCCTCAATCATCAGCTCTCTCCATATTTTTCCTCCGAATGAATTTTTGTCTTCTGTTCGAAACCATGCGTGAAAAATTTTTTTTTCATACAAAATTTTACAGGAGAGGTGATCAATGAGTGAGTGAGTGAGTGAGTGTGTCAGTGAATCAGCACGAGTAGCTATATATATATTACTAGTAGGGCGCGTCGGTGCGCGGCTCGCTAAAGCGAACCGCGTGTTTTCTGTTCACCAAGTAGTTCTTCGGGTCTCGATCATATTTTTCCAAAAACCACTATTCCATCTTTTATACTCTCTGATATAGACACCGACGAAATTTGTATGGCCGCCATCTTGGATCCGCCATTTCGGAGGGTTTTTTCAGCTCTCTGCCAATTGGATGAGGTTTCGAGTGACTTTTGTTTGAACACCCTCCACCTATCTTCAATATCCTGACCGTGCTCCTCACCCGTCTCCGAAATCCTCAATCATCAGCTCCCTCCATATTTTTCATCCAAATGAATTTTTGTCCTCTATACGAAATCATCAGAAATTACGGAAAGGAACCTATCAAAGTCTTGCATACATTTTATATGAAAAAAATAAATTCCGCCATCTTGATTTTTTTTCTATTCATCAAGTAGACCTGCGAGTCTTGATCATCTTTTTCCAAGAAACCACTCTTCCATCTCTTATAGTCTCCGAGATAGGCATACCGACGAAATCTGTATGGCCGCCATCTTGAATCCGCCATTTTGGATTTTTTTTCAGCTCCCTGCCAATTGGATGAGATTTCGAATGACTTTTGTTTGAACGCTCCCAACCTATCTTCGATATCCCGGCCGTGCTCCTCACCCGTCTCCGAAATCCTCAACCATCAGCTCTCTCCATATTTTTGCTCCGTACGAATTTTGGTCCTCTCTACGAAACCATCAGAAATTTTGAAAAGGAACCGTATTAAAGTCTTGCATATATTTTGTATGGAAAAAAATAAATTCCGCCACCTTGAATTTTTTTTCTGTTCACCAAGTGGAACTTCGGCTCTTGATCATCTTTTGCCAAGAAACCACTCTTCCATCTCTTATACTCTCCGAGATAGACACAAACAAAGTTTGCATGGCCGCCATCTTGAATTCGCCATTTTGGAGTTTTTTTTTCAGCTCTTTGCCAATTGGATGAGGTTTCGAGTGACATTTGGTCGAACACCCCCCACCTATCTTCGATACCCTGGCCGGTGCTCCTCACCCGTCTCCGAAATCCTCAATCATCAGCTCTCTCCATATTTTTGTTCCGAATGAATTTTTGTCCTCTATACGAAACGGTGGGTGAAAAAAAATTTTTCCATACAAAATTTTACAGGAGAGGTGATCAATGAGTCAGTCAGTCAGTCAGTCAGTCAGTGAGTCAGTGAATCAGCACGAGTAGCTATATATATAGTAAAAATGTCGAATATACCATACCTCCCTAGTAGGCCTAGCTAGGTCACGTTGGCGTTTAAATGTTTTGTATTCAAGTTAAGTTCAACCACACAATAACAATGTAATACCGAAGGTAGTTTACGTACTGCAGTGCATATCCCTCGCTGCTACTTGGGCTAAGGACTTAAACAAACACAACGCGTGTCAGATACTGCGTCAGGAAGCCACACTAAGTGCGCGCGTACACGTGCTTTTGCAATAGGTACAACAAATGATGAAGTACGTCATATGGCGATAGTATGTCACTGCAGTAGTGTGGATTATATGAATGCCAGTATAAGTAAAACCACCACCACCAACCAGTATAAGTAAAATCACCATCATCATCATCATCATCATCAATATCATTACCCTGTTGCAATCTACAGCACAAAGGTGTTCCAATTACATCCTATAGTGCTCCATGAAAGTGATTGGCAATTAAATCGCCAAACTTCCTGAATAGATTGGCGAATATTATACTCTTATTCGATGTTAGCCTTAGTTCGTTAGGGTCACTGCTTTAGCACCAACCAGGGAATATACATGTTGGGTAGGTAACTTTTACGAACGTGATTGACCATCACTTCTTAAGTATGTACAAGCAATGCAGTTTGCACTTTTGGGAAGCGCGATGAACAAGTTCCGTCACGCCTTGTGTGTGTTTGAAGCTTTAGGCCGGGTATGCATGTAGCTGCTCGTATTTTAAGTTATTTGGTATGCGTGCAGCGGCGCAGAGCCAGTGAGACACGGATTTGTTGTGTTCGTATTATATATTCGTAATTATACTACGTGTTGTGGGATTTAACGTAGCATTCACGTAGCTTTTATAAGGGTCGGTACACACGCGACTGTGACGTAGCCCAAAATTCTGGGATATATTATGATCAATTGGGTAGTACATAGCTCAAACAGTATTCTTATGCATTGTCTGTGTGTAAGCCAGATAAAAGCAAAGTATAAATTTTTTGAAGGGCATTATTACTTTTAAAAAAATTATTCCAGACTATAATCTATCGCTGTGCAAAATTTCAGCCAAATCGGTTTCAGTCGTTGCGGTGTTATTGAGTAATAATCATCCATCCGTCCATCCAACCATCCCACAGTGTTTCGTCACTAACATGCTAGCTGGACAAAAGTCAGTGTTGAATTTGCCGAAGTGTTTTACCTGAGCCCCTAACCAATACCCTAATGGTCCCAATTCCAAGAATTGTTTTGCGCTAATGTCTACCACTAATCAGGTAATTAGGGCAGTATTAAAAAAAAGGGTAAGAAAATTACAAATCAGTTGCATTTTTGCGATTACCAAAATAACATTATATGTCCGTGAGTTTAAAGTTTTTGAATCATATTAGTGATGGATCTTCAAGTTAAAGGTATGTACTTTTTAAATATAATTTATATATAAATATACTTTGCCCCAGTTTTTTTGAAATAACTCATTTTTAAAGAATTATGTAAATTTTTTACTATTTTCTGTATTCTTTGGACTAGAAAGTACTTGTACTCGCATGTACCCGGGCTAGAAATTATATATGTGATAGCCACATCAGTTAGCTTTCCACTGATACCCATTTTAGCCTGCGCACTTGAGTACAACTTTATTTTTTTTCTGTTTTTCAGAATACGAATTTTCGGTTTCGAAAATGGAGTTTTTTGATGATTGGCAGAAACATCCCAAAGAGAACCGTAATAGTAGACTTTACGACTTTCTATCAATGAAAAATGATTTTGCAAGTATTACGGATGCATCTCAGAGGGAAATTAAAATGAAAATTGGAAGATTATCATCGAAGTAGACAGAAAAATGGGAAAGTTCTGGGAAGCATCGCGATCGCTTCCTTACTAAGAATTCTGAGTGGCTGTCTGGTTATTTTACATTCAAAGTATCCGTCCACTACTCAGCACCATCAAAATCAAAAAGCACTTCGACTCCTGGGCGTCCATCAAAGGAATTCGATGAAGATAAACCAAAACCAAGATTTGGTAATACGAATGATGGGATGCTCGTCGGTTTTTTGAGAATCCTGAACTAGCTTCAGAAATTACAGGTTTAGATATGAATTTAATTAAGAAATTAGGTACTATCCTTTGAACTTTGGCTTCGGGTTACGATATCTTGAAAAATTCAATTCTTTAACACAGGACACAAAAAAATTGTACTTTAGTTTCTATTCTTGGTATAATATGCCTGTGATCCTGTGATCCTGTGAATCCTGTGATCCTGTGAATGCCTTGGTATAATATGCCTGTGACCGTGCACAAAATTCTTGTACACAGTGTAGATATTGTGAAAGAAGAAGAGCCGACTTCTACCTATCGGCCAGCTTTCTGAGGAAGCTCAGGAAGCTCGCTATAAAGATTGTAGAAGATTCCGAGAGCACAATACTCGAAAATGCTCACGTATTGCCACGAATTGGAATTTACTTAATATGTTACTAATCACATGTGATCCTGTAATAAATGGTCTTAGAGAAGTTCCCAGAAAGCCGACGAGTAAACTTCTTTCTGAGGATTTAGAATTAATAATACCACCCACTGTAAATATAAGGTCTAGTGTAAGTCTTAGTAGTTTTCATCAAAACGTCACTACGTCAGATTATGAGGTAGAAGATTCTTCAGAAGAAGAATTTAGCGACGTAGAATAAATAAAAGTTGTAGATATTATTGTACAAATACATTTCTAAGCTGTGTGACCTACTAACTTTATCATTAGTTGTAAATATATTGATTTGGTAAATATTAACTTAGTTTTATGATCTGCATATTAAGTAAAAAAAAATGTTAATAGGTAAAGTAATGATGTGTCATTAGTTAAGTATTTTACGAATGTTGTTAATCTATTTTCTATTGTTTTTTACGTATTTCAATAATACATAATATCTATTGTTATTTTTTGTTTTTTTTTTTGGAACCCGTAATCCTACCTTCTTATATTTGGGTGTTTTGGGCTTAAACTGTCACAAAACATCATAAGAAAGCTGTACGAAGCAAACAAACCAAATAAATAATTTTGTCCAGCTAGCATGTTGGTGACGAAACACTGTGCATCCGTCCAAACTTTCGCATTTATAATACATATTAGTAGGAAGTTGGATAAAGATATTGTATATGTATAAAAAGAGAAAAAACATAGCAATCCTTACTATTACTTTAGTAAGGAATGACTACAATGTTTATGTATATGATAATATGACTAAACTAAGATTATTCGTTTTGCATAATACTCTAGGTACTAGATATACTCGGAGTACCGAAAATCGTGTTGGAAATACACCGCCCAGATCCGATTATAATATTAAAGTCCCATTTACATATGCCTATATCTGTTACAACCGACAGAATATCTTGTTGGAATTTGAAATAATACCTTTAGCAACTTAATTTATTTAAAGATAATAAGACCATTTATTCTTAACTATATCAAATGATTTATTCTTATCTGTTTAGATGTCGTCGTCATCTTTAAGTCTTTAATCGATAGATGTACACGCCTGGGCATAAGTGTAATGAAATCGCCGATAATAATAGTCCTCTGTGAATGGGTTCAACGTGATTATTGAGTAGCTTTGTTTTTTTAAATAAGAATATCAACCAAGCTGAAGATGACTAATATCATCTTCTCTCCTCCAAATAAGCGGAAAGCTTAAGCTGCTAGGAGTGGGTACGACAATAGTGCAACGGATGGGGCTCGAACCAGATACCTATCCGTTTTCAGTCCGCGCCTTTGACCGTTGGGCTATTAATAGGTAGGTACTAGCTTTTGCCCGCGACTTTGCGAGTTTTTAAAAATATCGCAGCGATCCTCTGTTTTTTCCAAAAGGTAGACTATATGTCACTGCCCAAGTCCTCAATCAAACCCCTTGTCGCAACAAAGTCCTGGGTTCAAATCCCAGCATCTCCACCATGTAACGATTGCTCTGTACTGTCTCTATTCTTTCTGGCTCTCTTTGGGAGTCTACTTATTTATGAGGGATTTACAGAGCAAGCGTCAAAGCTAATTTAGGAAGTTTGCTTATGTACTCACTTTATAGATCTTATCTTAGTTCCACAGACTAACAACTCAATCTCAACACTTATTCTATTTCATAATTAATTCGAGACCGATTGTCGCGACACCCCTGGAAAAATTTTCATCAAAGTGTTGCTGCGTGATTGAAGACGAAACAACAAACAAACATACCTACTTTAGCATTTATACTTAACATTAGTACCTACCTAAGGAAATAAGGATAATGTGAAACCTTTAGATTGATATAGACAGGGGATGTGGAAAACGAATTCGATAACCCCGTATCAATTAATCAAGAATGAAGCGAAAGTCGAGCCCCCTTTATTTCAGCAAATGCCGAGGAATTCGCAAGTGAAACTTCGGCAGTAAAGGTGAAACTTGGGTAACATTAGAACCGTATGAGACTAATGAGTCTATTAAGGACTTGGCCTGCCAATTTGTATAATGTTTCTTCTTGTTGTAGTAGAACGTACGAGTAAGTAGTTGTTTGCAAGATACTTAAAGACACTCGTCTCGTCCACTAATAAATTCGTGTTGTCTCGCCCGAAACACCAACATTACTACGACTGGTTGGACTATTGTGTTTATGTATCTATCTTTCTGTCTAATATCTTTTATCTGTTTAAATAAAAATCAATTGCCGCTTGTATGAAAGAAGATAATCAGTTGAGAACTTTGAGTATATAAAGCTTTTATAAACAGAATGAAAAATCTACGTGAAAAATCGGAAATTATTATGGTGTGTTTGTGAAAATCTCGATTTCTTCATTATTAAATTTCACCCGTACGAACCTGGGGCAAGTCGTTAGTTTGTCAATAAAACAATATTTTTATACAACACGGACAGAGTGGTTTTGTTAAGAAATAAGTTTGCCTTAATTCTTACTAAAACTGTGGCGATAACCGTTCTATCTCGATAAGTTTTTCTGCTTTCAAAGTTCATTCTCGCCTTCTGTTTGGCAAAGTTTATTAACTTTATAAGTTCACAGGAGTAGGTAGATAATTATATAGCATTGGAAATGCTCGTATCTAGGCTGCGGCTTACAGGTTTTAGCGGAAAATTCGGGAGCAAATTTCTCATAACCACTTCAATAGACGCCAGAACGGATTCGGTAAACGGCTTTTATCGCTTTATCAAGTTTCGAACAAAATTTATACTGGAATAAAGCCGATCTCTTTATTTCACCAAACGCAGTTGAATCCACCAAAACTTTGTCAAAGGTAAGGTATATAAATAGTAACATTCGATCGGAATGAGGTTCTGAGTCTATTTGTATTGGCAGATTGGCAGGCAATTTGTATAATGTTTGTTCTTGTAACGTCTAGTAATAAATTACGACACTCGAGTATATACAGTTAATGCAGTGATAGCTTAGCGGTTAAGATATCGGCCTACTTTTCAGGCGGTCTGGGATTCGATCTCAGTCAGGCATTTATTTCGTTTTGGAGTTATGGCCGTTTTAAGCAATTTAATATCACTTGCTTTAAGGGCAAAGGGAAATATCAAACGAAAAAAAATAAATTTAAGTTGAACTTGAATTTTATTCTCCTCTCCCCTCCAAATAAGCGGAATGCTTGTTTTAGGAGTGGATATACGGTAATAGTCCAACGGGTGGGATTGAACCGCTGGGCTAATGTGGCTATTATAATACACTAGCTGATGCCCGCAACTTTATTCGTGTTGATTAAGGTTTTGTAATTCCCACGGGAACTCTCTTATTTTCCGGAATAAAAAGTAGCCTATGTGTTATTCCACACTGTAATCTATCTCTATGCCAAATCGGCTCAGTAGTTTTTACGTGAAAGAGTAACAAATATCCATCCATCCATCCATCCATACTTACAAACTTTCGCGTTTATAATATTAGTAGGATATAATAAATATATAACGATAATGACTTCGAGTATAAGTTGGTTTAATACTCAAAGGATACTGACTTTCTAAAAGTTGATTTTTCCTTTCGAGAACAGAATCGGATACATCAATTTAGGTAGGTACCTACATCTTAATTATAGAAAGTAGATATTATGATCTTAAATAACAAACTATCGTAATTAATATCTCATAGCGCCTGTTTAGTGGATCCAGAAGCAATTTTGTCTGACCCACTTCGATAGACACCAGTGAAAGGATGTGGTAACCGCTTTTATCGGTTCATCAAGCTTACACTGGCGTCTCTATTTAACAAAATGCAGCCAATCCTTTGAGGTAAGTGCGCCCTAGTTAAGCTGAAGCTATGTAAGAAAATGTATTAAGTATGTTAATAAGAAAATAAGGAACAAACAACAATTGAAAATTTAAATCACCCCGTCATGTGTGGATCTATGTATGTCTGGACTATGTATACATACGACATTAATTACCCAGTTTTCTGCTCCATCATAGATCAGAGGATTTCCTTCAAATAGCGGAAAGCTTGTGTTAGGAGTGGGTACGACAAAAGTGCAACGAGTGGGGATCGAATTGACAACCTTTCACGTTTCAGTCCGTACCTTTAACCGTTGGGCTATTGAAGCTTTATAGTTTGAGTCTAAATGCCTGTACACAAATCGTTGTATATAACTTCTAGTGTCGCGCATTCTGAGTAACCGTTCATAAATGTTCCTGGCCGATTTTCTTCTATTCATAATAAAAACAGGATCTGTTATAGGTAGGTAAATATGCATATTCAAAATATCGCTAGACGATGCAAAGGATTTTAGGTATAGGTACGAACATACCGCCTTCATCAGACATTTTAATATCACCCAATCTCAAGACGACGAAATTTCGGTAAAAAATGGTCCCGGGAAGATTTTTTTCATATAAGGGCGAAGAAACGGGGTTTCATCTGAATCTCTTGATGAAACATCGCTTTACGGGAATAAAAGAATGTCAGGGAAAATCTTTTAAACGAAGTTTTATGCTCGGTTGGGTCGACGTACTTTAAGATGTAAAATATGCCTTGAGACTTGAGTTCTCACGAGTATGTCAGGCTTGAATCGCTTGGTAACAAATACCTACTGATTTTCTAAATGGTATACCTGACTTATTTAATATTGCAGTAGGTATACCTTCGTCTTTGGTGAAAAAAATGTATTGTGTAAAGACATAGGTCTCTTGAAAGGATTTTTTTTTATTCGATGACAAGATAGCCCTTGACTGCGATCTCACCTGATGGTAAGTGAGTAACTTGGAAGGGATATAGCAGTGTAAATTCAGCCCATACCCCTAATCGGTTTCTACACGCCATCATGCCGGAACGCTAAATCGCTTGGCGGCACGTCTTCGACGGTAGGGTGGTAACTAGCCACGGCCAAAGCCTCCCACCAGACCAGACCAGAGATAATTTAGAAATTGTAAATTCCTTAATTGCCACCGCCGGGAATCGAACCCGAGACCTCCCAGTTATAAGACCACAGCGCTCACCACTGCGCCAGGGAGGTCGTCAAAATTCGCCGGGATCTCTACTTCTCAGACTTCTGCAGTCTGTATCCAGCGGTTCTCTGCGATTCGTCTGATTTCGGTCCACCTAGTCTAGTCACGTAGAGGTCTGTAAACGATGCAATTTCTGGTGCACGACTTTTTCATCTAACTGGGCCGTGTTTTGATAGTGCAGCTGTTTGGAAAATATGCATCAATTTTATTATTATTGCTGTTCACAACTGCGGTGATTGGCTTTTATAGCGTTTGTGCTGTAACAACGCCATGTAATTTTAGCCAATAGCGAGAGAGTATCGCCCAATCAGAGGTGATAGTGATTCTCGCCTGTAGCAATCATTAGGCAATTCCGCCAATTAGTGAAAAAATGCAAAAATAAACACTTATTGTTGCCACTTCTTGTAGCAGTGTATCAATAGATTAAGGATTGGTAGTCTCTAGTGCATAGCGACTATCAATCCTTACTATAATAATAGGTATAAAAATCGAAAGTGTGTTCGTTTGTTGGTTTTTCCTTCAATCACGCCGCAAAAAAGCAACGGATCGACGTGATTTTTTGCTTGTGTATAGTTGAGGAACGGAAGAGTGACATAGACTACTTTTTATCCTGGAACATCAAAGAGTTCCCGCGGAATTTTAAAAACTAAATCCATGCGAGCGAAGCCGCGGCCATCAACTATATGAGTAAATCTATCTCTACAGACTCTACCGATGTCAAAGTTTTCAGTCTAGACTAGGTGGTAACTAAAATCTTTTCCCGTTTCTAAACGATTTATCCCATCTGAGTTACTGAGTTAAATAAATTTCAGCTAGGTAGGTGCGCGCGTCGCAAACCTGTGGCATGCGACTTAAATGTATGTATATTTTATTCCACCTGGAAATGTTAAACTGAAATTCTAACGGTAAATTTAAAGTCGAGATTTAAAAGAAACCATTTTATTTTAGCGCGTAGTTTTAAGGGAATTGTAATTCAGGCATGTTCAAAAATAGATTTTACATCTCGATTAAAAATTTCTTCTAATCAGGACTGAGTAAATGGGGATTTAGAACATATTTTATCTTTGTTAAGGTTTTGGATGCGAAAGTGTATTTGTTAGGTTTGTCCTTTAGTTTAATTTTTGACGACCTTCCTGGCGCAGTGGTGAGCACTGTGGTCTTATAACTGGGAGGTCTCGGGTTCAGAGATTGTGCTAGACTTTATCGTAATAATAACAAAAAGCAGAATCTCCAACTCACTGATCTTGCGGCATGAAACTAATTTATATTTATTGCTTTTGAACTTTAGCCGATAAGAATATGGGTATCTATAGTTATGCAATAATAAACAAGAAAAGACTTTTCTCTAGAGAATAGAACAACCGATAAAGTGCGGATTCTGTAAACTCTGGTGTTTCTAATTTGAACATACTAGCCCGCAACTTCGTTCGCGTAGATTGAGGTTTTTAATTCCCACGGTAACTCATTAGCCTATGTATTATTCTAGACTATAATCTATCTCTGTGCCAAACAGGCTTCAAACAGGCAAATTGGTTCAGTCGTTGCGTCGTGATTGAGTAACAAATATCCATCCATACATTCATCCATAAATCCAAACTTTCGCATTTATTATATTAGTAGGATAAAAATAATTAGTTTGAAATTTTAATAACTTTAGAAACTCACATAAATTACTTGCTGGCATACCACAAAATTAAATTCACTGAACTTTTAATAGTTTTTAGTAGACTAGTTGTGTAATGTGCACTTGCAATTATATTTTCCTGCCACACTAGAAAATCTATATGTTTATGTACAATGTAATGCAATATGAAATCAATATCTACTTCTATAATTTTTTAAATGAAATCTATTATGTAAAATCCTATTCAAAATTTTCTTTTTATTGGTTTAAAGTTTTAAACTAAATACGTACCAGGATAGCATAAGCCAACCACGTCAGTTTTGCAGAGCGTTCCTATTTTTAGTTTAATCTGTAGTAAAAGTCCAAACAAAACGGCCAAATCCCTTCCCGCCTGCACCTCGCGTCGCGTCACCCCAAACTTGCGGGCTGCAACTAATGTGTATTTATTGCGCCTCACAACTTTAGCCGGGGTGAATTATCGCGCTCTTTGCGCTTTGCTATTTTAAATTTTACTTAAAAAAGAAAATTGCTATTTGCATTTTGAAATTAGCTTTTCAAAACAATAAATTCACTCCTTTGAATATATTAACCGTAAGCACTAATTCTCAATATTTTCATTGTATTTATTTTTTTATTTTCTCATACTTTGAAGAGTTATATTGTTAATCCTGTGTTTAACTATTTTAAATTGAACATTATTTATTTCATGTAGAATTGTATCTCTTATGATAATTAAGCCTCTAATACGCCTACTTATTCACTTATTCTTATATTTCCATTTGTTGGAAAATCTAGAAGATTTTAACTCCATATAGGTTTACCTACGCCTAGATACTTATTATGTGAGTAAAAATGTTCTACTATAATGTTATTAATAGGAGGGGGTTGATTTGTGATGCTAAAAATGTGAAAAATTAAGTAACTAAGAAAATTAAGTATTTATAAAGTATAAAAACCAGAACATAATTAGGACCACAACCTACAGGCTTACACTAAAAGCGTTACATGCCCTACTAAAAGCTCTCGCTTAGAAAGTTATATTTTCACAAAGTTATGCATTACTTTGCAACAAAATAAATCATTTGTCATATACTCGTAACACCGTCCCTTTTTCCCAAAAAGGAAAAGTATTTTAACAATTTTATTTTCGAGGACCAGAGAAAAACTGTCGTAACAAAATAGGTTACACGAAAATTTAATAATATTTTCGTCACGCAATCATTTATCGCCCGCCCGACACAGACGCCAGAACACTTTTTGTCCGTTTTTATTATTATTTCAAAAACAATACACAAAACCGCCGGAAAAGCGCATAAATCAATCCAGATCACTCGTGTTTGCGTTTTACATAAAATGGAGGTTTTTTTTCCTCTATGAACCAACAAGCTTTTCTGGGCTGAAATCAGATAAAAATTTCACACACCTATTGAAAACGTTATGGAGAAGCCTCAAACCTACAGATTTCCTTCTGATGCTTTCTTCAAGTGATTCTTGATTGCTTAAAATGTACATACCTGTTTGAGATTCAAACCTCAAACTCTTCGAAAAGGAGGATGAAGTCTTCGCCATTAGTCTATCACCTCTGTATTAAAATTACCACTACGAAATAACAGCTTCAAAGATTTCTGTAAAGATTCTCTACAAAACAGTAAACATAGCGTCAATGCAAAACAAATTACATATAATATTATGATTCAGTGCTCCCCATGGGCGAAACATTTTCGTTTATAATAATTATTATCGTAGCACCTTCGTAGCGTAGCACCCGCGTAGCGCAATCGAATAGGTAACTTTGAAGGGGAGGATAATTTTGACTACGAATATTAACTTGACCTACTTGAGGTCCTAGGGGCAAGTAAAACCATCTATGTAACCAACGCAAAAGTCCTTGCATAATCACTATCTTCAAAAAGTTATGAATAAAACGGTTACATAAGAGTTGAAAATATTCACCACCATACGGTCGTTTATCGTGTTTGGATTCTTGGAACGGACATAAAAACACTTTCTGCTTCACGGTTATTTTAATAAACTCTTAAAGCTTAAAAAATAAAACAATAATTTTGATACTTTGGCAAAAACACTGATCTAACCTTCAAATAAAATGGAAAGTTAGATCTGTGACTTTATAAGTAAAACGTTTCTGTGTTTGGAAGTTACCTACCTAATAAGATAACGCTAAACCAGGGACTCCCAAAGTTTTATTTATCACACGTGCTATCTTTTCTAATATGGCTAGAGTGGCAGGATCCCAGGTTATTGGAAAAAAAATAAAATATTATTTTGCTTTCACGTATACAATAACATTAATTGTATGTTTGTTATTTTTATATTAGCATCGTTGAAAATACATAATATCATTCAGCGTAAACTCGTGAAACAAGTATAATTTTACGCTTTATTTATATTAATATTCTGGGATGCGATGAAAATTTACAAATTGTTATCGGGGAAATTCATTTTAGCGATAACAAAATTAATTGGTGGAACGCGTAAAGCTTTATATGGTGATTTATTGTAAGTTTTGCTAATTACAATAAAATATGACTTTATTAGTCAATAACCGTGGCGACATATTGCTTTTATGCATGGATCCTTATCAAGAACTAGAGAGTTTGTAAAATTGTATCCATTGTTTGTCACTTCACGCCAAACGATTGAAATGATTTGTCTGTTTGAATAGATATAGCTCATACCCACATTCCCTCATCGGCTACATTTTATTCTGGAAAATAAAAGAGTTCCCACGGGAATTAAAAGGCAAAATCACGTGGTCGTAGTCGCAGGCATCATCTACTTAATAATAATTTCCTTTTGCCGTCTACCTCAAAGCGTCTAACTGAGCGTAATGCTTATGTTAGAAGTATATACGACAATAGTGAAATTGGTTGGCTTTTCAGTCCGCGCCCTGGATATGTATGTATATACCTACTAACGACCGTAGTGCGCTGTAATTAGGCATATTAATTAAGTAGATAGACCGTATACATTTAAATCTAATTTGAATAGTGCGCATTGATTAGTTTACTCTTTGGTGGTGCTTTTGTTGTGGCTTCTACTTTACGTACCTACTCGTAAAACAGTAAACCTAAAGTTGTTTTTACTTTGTCAATCCCATATAATCAATTCGAGGATAAAGAATATATACCATATTCAGATTAGTAAGAATTTTCAAGATTTTCCGCTCGATTTTTCATTTTCCTTCAAAATATGATAACAAGTAGTTACAATAATAAGTACAAGTCAAGATTTTCATTGAAAATAAGTGGGTTTCGAAGTAGTTTTTAAAGACAAAGAGTTTTTGTTGCTACGTGTTCACAACAGTTTTTTACGGTAAGTAAGTACATACAGCTTACTTACCAAAGCATCAACTTAAAAAAAACTTTAAAAAGGTCAAAATGTCAACAAAAGATCAAAGTGTTGCAGCGTAATAAATCATCAGATTCAATTTTCAGTAGCCGAAGACTTTTCGGTGTTCTCATATACTATTTCCTACTTCCAACTGAAATAATTCATTAAAACTGACGAAGTCGTGCACTAACTCCACCAAAAAAATAATTAAAAAAAAAGTTACATGTCGCGAACTTTGAGCAGCGAAGCTAAACTAGCAATGAACGTATTTTATTACGAAAATTTCCAGTGACGTTTTTGTCATTAACTTAAATCTAGGCGTTTTATCTTAAATAATTATAATTTTGTAACGTTATATTAAAATGTAAGAAACTATATTTATGATGAAAATTGCATATGTAAATACTGCATTTTAAGTATGCATATACTGAGGGTGAACTATGGAACCCCACACTGCGCGTGGCCTGGTATGCATTTGACCGTTTGTTTTGAAGTGAGTTAAAGGTAAATGCAGTTTAAAACGCATTAATAGCCAAGGCATTAACTTCGCTGTACCTATAGTTTCCTGGTATTTATAACACTGCATGGAATTGCATCGCGTGATGCAGGTCGGATTAGCGGCAGTTTTATAGATACCAGTATAACTGCGGCGAATCGATTCAATTAATAAAATTAAATGAATCCTTACAACACAATGTTAAACTTGTAAGTGGTAAAGTTAATACACTAATGGATAGTTTATTAACTTTACCACGAACAGGTACCAGTTGACAAAATTCAAGATTATTTATCTCATGTAAGCCGACTTGTGGCTCTTATGACAACTCAAGACTCTACCACCGCGGGTTTGGAAAGCAGATTCTGCTGAGGAAAACCGGCAAGAAATTCAGCAGTTGCTTTTTTATAAACATATTGAAGCCTCAATAACCCTACGGTTAAAGGTGCGGACTAAAAACTGAAAGGTCGCAGGTTCGAACCCCACCCGTTGCACTATTGTCGTACCCACTCCTAGAACAAGGTTTTCGCTTATTTGGAGGGGAGAGGAGAATGTAAGTCAAGTTCAGCTTGGCTAATATTCTTTATTTAAAAAAAAAAAACAAAATGGTGCAATATTATTATTTACTTTATATTTAGTAGTTTAGTATTACAATGTAATAAGTTATAACACTATACATATGATCATCAGAAATATAACTTTCAACTGGTGGACTGAGCAAACTCATCTGCAATAACTTTTAAACCGGGAAAATATCTCCAAAGATACGCAAACTCCGTTCTTCTTGAATATTGATTTGAGAAAATTAATTTGATATTTACTTTACTTACAAACTCAGGAATTATTGGATTTGATATTATAATGAAAATTGCACATTGATTAATGTCACCATTCAGTTAGTAATACCGTCGTTTGCAGAGAGATTTTCACCCTAATTTCATGCAATTTCCCCGGAAATGTATTATGCAACCTTGGCTAGGGTTGAGAGTTGCGAACTTGCGACAGATTTTTATTCACAGTTTATAAATACATATTCTTCTTCTTCATCAACCGATAGACGTCCACTGCTTGACATAGGTCTCTTGCATGGACCTCCACAAGCCTCGGTCTTACGCCGCCTGAATACATAATTCTTTAAAAACATATAATTTTTGAATGTAAATAAATATTTTGATTAAATACTCTGAGGTATTTGATATAATGACAACTATAACTGCTTTAAGCGTTGGTACCATCCAGGTAGGTACTGCTAGTTACCATTCTACCATCAAGGACGTCTAATTCTTGACAATAAGATTATACATCGTTTATTCGGACCTTAAGATACGAGTTCGTAGTCAACTGCAGACAGCAACAAAAGACTACGTGTCGCCGCGACACTACTGGTTTCTATTCTGTGCAGACGACGTGTCACTAGCTACGGAGGGTATTTCATAGAAATCAGAAATACATAGAAATCAGTAGTGTCGCAGCGATACGCCGTCTGCTGTTGCTGTCTGCAGCCGGCTACGAACTCGTACTTTAGTCGCGTAATCCCTGTCGCCTAAGGTACCTACAATAAAACGTTCTTTGTTGACAGCCCTGCATGTATGATCTCCCGCGGGAATTAACGCGCATATTTACGTTGTTGCACACAGCAAGGCTCTGCTCAAAATAAAGGGTTATTGGGTATCCGAGTCAGTGCAGAGGTTTATTGATATTCGGAATTTAAACACACGTTCTGCCGTCCTCAAGCAGTAACATCGTTAACAACCAAGCCGATATTTCTAGCTATGATCCAAAAAGCGGTAATTTATAAAGAAACTAGCTGATTCCCGCGACTTCGTCCATATCTTTTAAGGAGCTTATTCGCTACGCTGGAATATACAAATATATTCATACACTAGATGATGCCCGCGACTTTGTCCGCGTGGATAAAGTTTTTTTGATTCCCGCGGGAACTCTTTAATTTTCCGGGATAAAAAGTAGCCTATGTTTTAGTCCTGGGTGTGAGCTATCTCCATTCCAAATTTCAGCCAAATCGCGTTATTAGTTGGGGCGTAAGGGAGTAACAAACATACAAACATACACACACACACACACACACACACACACACACACACACACACACAAACTTTCACGTTTATAATATTAGTGTGATAGACTGCTAAAATCATAAACCTCCCTTTTGGGTTTGCTGTAGTCATGTAAAAATAGTTCGCATCTCCCCAGAATCTGTTCAGCCGAGGTTCACCCGGAGCCGGTCTCGTTTCCGGATATGACGAGCGAACTACGCCAGCTACTCGTATAGTCGTAATATCCGTTTTCATCTTGCCAGGTTATTACCAAGATCATTAATGAATAAAGCCAGTTAAACATCTTAATTTTTAAATCAGAGTCTGGCTACTCTGGCTATTGCTGCATAAATACTTGTTCTCTTTTCTGCGGCAAAATCCGAGTTTCTATCATCTACCTTAAGATACAAAGTTATACTTATAAGTTTAGTTAAGGTCTCAGTGTATGAAAATGTTAGTTTATCTTTCAATTATGCAGCGACGGAGCAACAGATCCCCGTGATTTTTACATGGCCATAGTTGAAGACCTGGAGAGACATAATTATGCTATCTTTTATCCTGGAAAAATAAACAATGGGTGCGGAGTTATTAAAAAACTTATTCCAAATAGGCGAAGTTGTAAGTAAAAACAAGTAGAATATACAAATCATGGGCCACACTAGGTATGCGACAATGAAAATAAATCAAAGTAAAAAATACGTGTGAAGGATCCTTCAGGTAGGTATAATAAATAATTGTCCTACAACGCCAGAACGCTTAATCGCTTGCCGGCATGTGTTTAACGTCTTTGACCAGATCAAACCAGAGACAATTCAGAAATTATTAATTTCCACATTGCCCCGCCGGGAACCGAACCGAACCTGCTAATCATAGCAGCGGTCACCACTACACCAGGGAGGTAGTCAGTTGTCCTAAATACTAGATTGTAAATAACACTACAAGTAGCCATTTTCGTTCATTCTTTTTCATTTCAACTCGGAGCTATTCGTACAAGGGTGGAAAAAAGTGAAGTCCTGACGTGTGGATCCGAACGTGTGAAACAAAGGATATTAAGGGGCCCTTATTAAGGCATCTGCTCAACGTAATGCGAGGGAGGGCAGAGGCCTCTCGCGCCGAGAGCTCCCGCATTAACCCTTCACCCCTCTTTGCTTCGACGGCGAAATGCTACGCTGTAGGGTTTCGTAGCGAAATACCACGTCCTTTTTAATCGACTTAAAAAAGGAGGAGGTTCTCAATTCGTATTTATATTTTTATATTTTTTGGCGATATTACTCCGTAACTCTGTCAAATCTGGACCGACTTAATTTTATTTTTAATTTGAAAGGGTGTACCGTAAGGTAAAGGTTTAAATTTGGAGATGTGATGAATATTTTCGGACAAAATCGCTCGCGATCAGAGAATGTGTAGATTGATCCTATGAAGCTACACTAAAAAGCTATTTATTATATTAAGCTATTATTTTTAAAAAAACCGACTTTAAACTAAAAAAGTATAAAAATAATTTCAGTTTGTACATGTATACTGAAGTCATGCTAGCGTCGCGCATCGGTCTCATCCTTTCTATTTAGGCCCGCCCGACGTCAACAAACGTATACATGTCTGTGTCTTTTGCCAAGTATCCCATCCACCAGACATTAAAGATTACTAATTATTCATTTCAAGCGGATTAACAGTGACCATCTTGAAGTTTAGGAAAGTTTTGTTTTAGCGTTTCTTCAGACCTGACTTTGCAATTGTACAATGTAAAGTCTACATCTCCTGGAGAAGCTGGGATGTTGAAGTAAAACATGCACGTATAGTTAAGCAACTTTATGTAATGTTTCGTATTCCTCGGGAGATAACAGACAGAATACAAATCCTACATATTTTTTGTTTGGAAAAATAAATCTTTTCGGCTACCCAAAATTTCTTGCTATTTTAGTAATTCAGTAACCCCTTTCGTGTTGCCTCTGAAATTAATCCTCTGAATTGAAATTAAATTGCTCTAGAACTATTATGGGATTGAGAGGAAAATAATTCCAAGTTAAAAGCACGAATTCCGCAGAAAAACCTGAATTGGCGGATTTTCTCGGGTCGACTAAAGCGAACGACACTAGTCGGATCGTGCTTAATGATCCGTGGACTGTAGGCCTTTCATCTGCGAGTGTTCATTCCATTTATGAGTTTTGCATTTCCAAACGAAAGGTTTTTAAAATGAAATCTTGCTTACACAATTATTAGGTTTTTAAACCAGTGCCTAATTCGTTATGTTTGTACGATTTATAGGACTTTTTTAGGTTTTCATTTTAGATTTACGTTCTCCCTAATATAAATGCTAGATTATTGTATTTCTATTAAAACCACAAACATATAAGAGTAAGCAGACCTAACATAATTTTCACAACTACATCTAAACGAATAAATAATATCTTCGCTTGCTTCTCTCCAACAAAAAATATATGATTCTATCTCTTTTACTTCTGTTGTTGCAACACTTACGCACTCATAGACATAATTGAGCTTGAGGCAATTCGTAAGCTACAAATAAGAGCAGTATGGTGCAATATGTCAATTTGTCAAAAACAACAACATAACCTGCGAGTTGTTTATTCTTTTAAATTTGCTTTAAAATCGAGTCTAAAGAATCAAAAATTCTGAAATAAAATGGTGAAGTGTTGTGCACCTCTGTGTGGCAATTCTCCGTATAGGAAAACACCTGCAATTACTTTTCATCGGTAAGTTTTGATGTGCTATAGACTCGTAATTTGGTTATATGCTTACTGTGTGATTATTAAAAATCGTTCGGCATTTTAGAAGCAGTCCCTAATTATTATATACGCAAAACTCGTAGACAGTTATAGTAATTTTGGTTCTAGTATATTCCTGTTGCAATATTTATCAATTAATTAATATCAGGATCTTGTTTGTCGTTTCATATACTTGTACAATTTGACAGGGCCGTATTCAGGCGCAAGTTTTGTTTAGTGGGTATATTTTGATTAAATAATTAGTCTGTTTTTGCCTGCCTGTTTTAAGATGTATTGGATTGTATTAATTTTTATTTGTATTGTATTGGACTTAGGAAAATTAATCGTGGAAGCAATACATAGCATAGTTTCATTAAATATTGTAAAATATTTACTTTTTTTTGAAAAGAGCGACCGCCGAGTTTCTTGCTGGCTCTTCTCGGCGGGAAAGGCATTCCGAACCAGTGGTAGATTCATTGACGATTCAAAAGTGCTTGTGAAAGTTTATTTGAAATAAAATATTTCTATTTCTATTTCTATAAAAGTAAGGATAAATTATAAAATTAAATCATTTTTCAGCTTTCCAAAGGATGAAAATATAAAAAATGCCTGGTTGATGCAGACGAATAAAAAAAATTGGCAGCACAAAACATCGAGTGTGCTATGTTCTGAACATTTTGAAGCACATTTAGTGGATTGCAGTGGTTTTCGTACCGTCCTTACTTCTAATGCAATCCCAATGATTTTTGATTCATCATTACAAGTAAGTTTCTAGTTGTTCTTATATTTAGGTACCAACCCAAAACATCTTGCCATTTAAACGTAAATATTGACAGCTATACCCATACATATATAGCTGTGTACCTATTTGTATTACCTATTAAATTGTTAATACTAGACAACTGATAATTTATTACTCTTGTTTTCAGCATATGTCTACATCATCAGTAAAAGGTCCAGTAGAAAGAAAAGCTGCTGGAGATCAAGTTTTGATGGACTTGCAAAATTTACAGCCTAGTAATACTATTAATAAAGAGTATAGAGTAATACTATTCCTTATTACGTTATTGAAAAGACTGAGACATATGGTTTATTTTGTTATTTTTATAAGTTTAAAATGTGTAATACTATTCTAATAAGGTTATTGAAATGAGTGATACAGGCTGAATAGAATGTAAGAGTTAATTAAACTACTGTTGATGTTATCGTATTGTCAATGTTTGTATTTCTAAAAGATATTAGAGAAAAAGTTGCTTTTTGATTTTGTTTTATTTATCTAATAGATATATCTTTTGGGTAGATTTTGTAAATCATGTTTTGTTTTGATTTTATTAAATATTATTTTGTAACATTATTACTTGTTTGATTACAAAACCGCGAAACTTAGCACATTAGAATCTATTTTCATAATTAAGAATTAATTTATAGAATTAAGTTTACAGAATGTAAAATAAGGGTTTAACCTACAATTTGATGGCAACTTTCCGTAGTTTCCATATTATTTCAAATTACAGATATTAAATACTCTCCAGTCCCTTCAACCTCGCTGAACCTCGCTTTTCGAAGTCCGGCTCTGTTTACTGTCAATGTGTGCGTGAGATTTGTATGTAGGCGTAATTGGAACGCCAATTTTTTCTTATGTTAGGTCTGCTTACTCTTATATGTTTGTGATTAAAACAAACGAGATTCATACCAGGAAGATAAAAGAGTCTTAAGTACCTCTAATAGAGCAGTCTCTACCAGGCGGTTGCCTGGCGGTTGTTAATAAGTGATACATAGTTCGTAGGCAATTCACATAGAAAACAAAATGGCAGACGCTCAAAACAAATATTTTATTACGCAACCAAACCTAAACGGGCTGATAAATTATTATTAAACTGGTATAGGTAAGAACCTATATTAAGATTTTTTTTTTATTCGATGACAAGATAATCTTTGACTGCGATCTCACCTGATGGTAAGTGACGATACAGTCTAAGATGGTAGCGGAATAACTTGGAAAGGGTATAGCAGTGTCAACCCATACTAATCTGTTTCTACTCGTCAACGTGCCGGAACGCTAAATCGCTTGGCGGCACATCTTTGACGGTTGGGTGGTAACTAGTCACGACCAAAGCATCCTACCAGACATAGATCTTTTTATTTACTGCATTTGTCTTTATTGGAGAAGTAAAAAAACAGTAAATTTTAAAGAAAAAAGTCGTAAGATGAAAACGTTTGCTTCGATCGCTTAGCAAGTGCATTAGTGAGTACCTTCCCGAAGAATGACCGGGAAATAGTTCACTGCAAAATAAATGGCCACATAACGTGTCTACACTTTATCTGATGGAATAAAATAGAATCGAATCTCTCAGAGCGGTAGAAAGTTTAGAAAGCGGCAGATGGTGGCCGTTCAACGTTTGGGGAATTAAAGTTCTCTACAAGTGTTGCAAATAGATTTGCTTTTGTACAAAAAGATTTGAACTGAGATGTAATCTTACTGAAAATTAAACGGTGACAATGAAGGAAAGTTTTTTCAACTAACGAGTATCACAAGATTTAGTCGCAAAGCAAAAAAATCTTTGACTTGTGAGCAAATAAATTTGGGAATTCATGTCTAGAAATCTAGTAGATATCACTAGTAAATGTGTCTGTCAGAGCCGTCCGTTTTATGAATTTACAAGCCGATGCTCGCGACTTCGTCCGCGTGGATTTAGTTTTTAAAATCCCGCGGCGACTCTCTGATTTTGCGGGATAAAAGTAGCCTCAGGTCCTCAACTATACCCATGCAAAAAATCACCTTGATTCATAGCTCGGTTGTGTATATGACAAACCAATACACACTTTCGCATTTATAATATTAGTAAGGATAAGGAAGTAAGGATACACGCTAACCAAGTAAAAGTATTAAATCAAAAAACCCGCATAGTTAGTTATTTGTTTGCTTTTCTTCGTTTTCCATTCAATTGGATAGCTGCCAAATTGTCTTCTTTATGAGACCTTATGTTTATTGCTAGACGTTATGGATGGTCTTTTTTATAAATCGTACAAGTATCACTAAGTAAAAAATGTAATGGACATAAAACAAGACTGTGGTTCCTTTCAAGTTTCAACTGTTTAGTAAATATAGGTTTAGTTCATTTCGTGGATAGAATATTTTTTCCACGTATATTTATTCATAAGGAAAGTAACACTTTAAAGCCACGATGACAAACTTGCAAAGTAGGCTAGCACAACTTAGCCTACTTCCCCAAGCGACTCGTCGTGTCAGAACAAAACTGTAACATTATACATCGAAGTATAAATTATACATTATATTAAGCAAATACATAATATGCAATGCATCCTATATCTATAGGTGTTCTATATGAAATAGGATGTACTAGATATAGGATGTCTGAAGACATCGCTGTCGCTGTTGTTGTCGCTGGCTTATTTAACTACTAGATGATTCCCGCGACTTCGTCCGCTTGAATTTAGGTTTTCTTTAGGAACTCTTAGATTTTCCAGCATAAAAAGCCTATGTCACTCACTCACAAGTCCTCAACTATACCCATGCAAAAAATCATGTCAATCCGTAGCTCTGTTGAAGCGTGATTGAAGGACAAACCAGCAAACCAACAAACAAACACACTTTCGCATTTTTAATATTAGTAAGGATTCTAAAAATATTAGTATAGCGTTTAATTTCTGCTTGAACATGTGCCTATTCCTATTATATTTATCCTATTATCCTGTTATTCCTATTATTTTAATATTATAAATGGGAAAGTTTCGAAGTATGTTTGTTACTTAATCATGCCGCAACGCCTAAACCGATTTGGTTGAAATTTGGCACATAGATAGATTATAGACTGGAATAGCATATAGGCTATCCAGGAAAATAAGAGAGTTCCCGCGGAAATCCAAGAAAACCACAATCAACGCGAACGAAGTCGCGGGCATCAACTAGTGCAAAATAAATGCGCTAAAACCTTGAGCTAAATCAGATTTCACTCTATCGTAGGTAATACGAATAAAATAGTCTCGGATATCTCGGAGTGGTAAACTATGGAAGTAGTTAAGTTTGCGGCGCGCGGCGGTCGCGAGCACTGTTTACCGTTTACAAAGTATTCCTTGATCGTGCCCGCCACCGTCTGTATCTGTCTGATGGATCGATTTGCTCTTGTTGAAGAGAAGAAGATCTAACTGTATTTACTGCGAAGATAAGTGCATTCAAAGTAGCTAGGTATTTTTTGAGATTTTCAGTGTTATAGTCATTATTTTACTTTAGATACGATAGATATTGAGATTTTTTGAGATAGCTGATGCCTTCGACTTCGTCCGCGTGTGTTTATTTTTTAAAAATCCCTCGGCAACTTTTAGATTTTACAGGTCCTTGAGGACTGTAAAAGTCCTAAAGGAGGTAGAGTTGATATACCCTGTAATAAATCACATAGATCCCTAGCCCTAATACAGCGTGATTGAAGGACAAACTAACAAACAAACCCACTTTCACATATTTTATACTATAGTAAGCATGGCATTATTGTATTGTATACGTATTAGCATGGTTAGTAGCGCGGTATTGGACAGTAGATAGATATGTTGATAGGTAATTTATTATTTTTCCATTTTTAAAAACATTATACTTACTCAAACGATTTTAGTTCTAGAAGCGTCTTGAAGGGCTAACAGGCACGCCACGAGAAAATTTTGTCTAACCATTTACTCGTGAAATCTCAAACAAATTCACGAGAAAATAGGTAGACAAAAATTTTCTAGTGGCGCGCACGCTGGCCCTACGGATCTAAAGAAGCACCCACAGCAAACTGAGCTGAACAAAAAACAGCAGATTCATTTTGTTACCTTATTTAGAATCCATTTACTACTTAATATAAAGCACAGTATTGCATTCTGTTAGAGGCTTAGTACATAAACGATCGAGTCTGTCCTATCTAATTTTTATTCCAGTATTTCTATATTAGCACCCAGTTGGAAACTCGCCAAATGTTATCACAAAACACTTTCTATATTGCATGAGCACACTGCTACATATTGTTTGGAAGTTGTTATATCTTTGCTAACAATGTGGTTATAGCCTATATCCGGCGATTGGCTGCTAAATATACAACGATTATGTTATACAACGTTATATGAGGTAGGTAAAACAATTCAGAAAAAGAGCTTGCGAACAAAAACTGATAAATTACATTTCACAATTTTCTTATTATTTATTTGATGTCAAATGATAGTTTTCTTTGGATAAATGTTATATTAAATGCGCACTGGTTATATCTGCTTCAAAAATGAGTTTATAATGCATTTTTCTAGATTTTTACCATAGTTGAAAGATATTTTTCTTGCCTTGTCAAAAATTGATAGAAATAGACGTATAGATTTTTTGATGATTTGACCACTTCTATACTGAAGTAGACGCATAGGTTTTAAATCTAACTACTTCTGTGGTAATTATAATAGGTATGTTAATTAACAGTTATGTTAAAAGATACTTATAAAATTAGGTTTTTTGTAGAAGACACAAAAGTCCCTAACTAGGATTAGGATCCGTTTGATTTAATTATTTAGTTACAACACCATTAAGATGTCAACTAAGATTACTTAAATATTTGCAAAGTAACGGCCTAAGTAGTAAAACGAAGTGATTATATTCTCTTGGCTAAGTCAAGGGCTAGTAGATGTTACTGAGCAAGTTGGTTATGTATTCAAAGGTGAGCAATCAATCTTTGTAGACGTAATAACTCCAAGGAACACTGTCAACTTCATTCCCAGTCGTCATTGAGACTCTAGTGCACAAAGGAAATGCTCGTCCGTCGCCGATACAAAGAAATTGCTGTCTACCACGAATGCATATTGCAAAGTGCAGCGTAGTACACTCCACTACAATAAAAACTGCACCTATTCGGATTAGGTTTATATGTTTTACGCCTGCTATGCATCTGCAATAAAAACCCACGTTTAATAAAAAGATTAAAGGTTAAAAAATGTAAAAATTGGATATAAAATCAGTCATATTTTTCTGTTCATATAAAATCGCGTGAATCGGTGTAGAAACCCCGGAGAAATCGCCGGACAGTGGACATATATAGAAAAAAAAAGATACCGGCCGAATAGATAACCTCCTTTTTTGAAAGGAGGTTAAATATGTAGTTTATACCACTCGGACTATAATAACGAATCGATTGACACCTCATTTACGAAAACCGGTTCAGTAGCTTAGGCGCTACGGTGGAACATACATAAATAGACACATACAGAGACTGTTAAACTCGTAACCCTTGCTGATATTTCAATCCTCAATTACAGGCGGAAATTATACACGATCAAGAAGCACGATATTTTGACAACAAATAAAACTAAAGAGATTTAGATGTAAGGCATGAAACTAAATAGTTTATTGACGAAAGAAATAGCTTCATAATTTGCTCTAAAACAGAGATATTTCAAGGGCCATCTCAAACGTTTTAAACAATAGGTACGGTTTTGCATTGCAATCGTAGATAGGTAAAATAAATAACGAAGAGATAAATAATTTTATTGATTTCTGGCTTAGTTTTAGAATAATAATAAAAATAAAACATTGAGCAGTCATGGGAACTGCCGAAAGAAGTGAATTCCCGTCACAGTCATTTATTAGCAATATATCAGTGACGCGAACCGATAAGATTTTTCCCATAGCACATTTACACCGATGATTTTTTCCCCTACTAAAAACTAAAAATCACTTAACGCGCCTAAAGAAGTTTTTACTTCAAAAATTGGTCTAGTGTTTCGTTTTTCATTTAATTTTTTATCGTCTAATTTTTTTACAGTAAGAGCCACCAACATGTTTGACTTTCGATCGTTAAAAGAAATAATAGATTGTAAATCTAAGCACGTTTTTCGTAGGCGACAGTACTACGTGGTAGCTACGAGTACTACGAGTCTACGCCGCCCTCGGTACAAATCCTTAAACAAAAGACCGTAGAGGCGAGCCCTACAGCACAGAGGTGAACGCTCTGCCGCCTACAGTCAAGGCAATGTCACTGAAATTAGATCAATATAGACTAGGAGTCAACGGACTCGTATGATATAGTAAAGCGTGGCGCTGTCTGCCGAGCCTCGGTTCCTAACCCATTTTCGTTTCTTTGTATAAAAGTTTTTGAAACAGATATATAAGCTTACTTAGAACCTTTTATAGGTCGATGAACTCTCTCTTCTCTATGTTTGTTATTAATTCTTACAAGGTAACTACACACACACTACACTACACTATACTTTACCTGTGATAATACATTGTTAATTTATAGAATACAGAATAATATCTTTTGCTTGCGATTTAACTTCCGCGTGGAGTTAGGTTTTTAAAGATACCACTGAACCGTTTGTTATTCCGGGATAAAAAGCCTATGTTGCTCCGTTGTTGCGTGATTGAAGAACAAACAAACACATTTTCTTATTACACACAACAACAAATATTAGTAACGAAAAAGGTGGCTAGCCACGGCCAAAGACTCCCACCCTACTAGACGAGAGACAATTAAGAAATTATAAAATCCCAAATTGCCCCCGCCGGGAATCTAACCCGAGACCTCCCTGTTATAAGACTACAACGCTCACCACTGCACCAAGAAGGGCGTCAAATGATGTAAATAAATGTCCTATTTTCGTAGAGATCATTACTCCCCATATCAAAGCGTCACATAACGGCCTAGCGAATACGACGTCTGTAACGTCGCGCGTCGGATTATTGGGATTAGATCTTTATTTTCGCCCTCTCTTCATAATCCAGACACGTTCTGTGTAACTTTATAAAGCTTAGTGCGATGTATTTACATTATTGTACTAAAGTGTATGTCTTAACTCGATGACTAGCTGGTCATCCCGGTTTCGCAGTTTAAGATTTGAGAACCTATTTAATAAAATATTTTAAAAAGCGAAAATTCCCATCCTTATTGTCATTTTTTTCCCAATTCTAATAAGCTCTACAGATGTAGAAACCTGGATGTCTACCATGCCTTAGAAGTGCACTGAGACTGGATTTTTTGAATTTCGAATTTAAGGGGTTAAAAAAAGTGAAAAATTAAGTCTTTAATTCTGAAATATCCGGGTCCAATGGTACAGAACTTTCTTTAGTGCATAAGTATTTCTTATGCCTAAAAATTAAATTCAAGCATTATTTCTCATACTATGTAGTTCAACACTGAAACGGGCAATAGAAAACAAAATGTGCATTTCGGCTTTCTGATAATTGATTGGAAAATCTCCAGATCCATAATCGATCGCCAGCGATTTCGTGACCTTTGGAAAGTATGAGTACTTATTTATAAAAACTTTATAAATTACAAAGGCTCCGATTCTAAACAACAACAAAAAAAAAGACGTGTGGCACTCGGGGACTGCCGCGGTAAAGCTATTGCATAGCATTTTTTATCAACGCCATCTAGCGGCTCACCGTAGAGGAGTCCCGTGTCAGGTTATTTTCGTTACGGAATTTCTGGATTCGGTCTCCACGCTGGACCGCGATAGAAGCTATGCAATAGCGTAAAAACTGGAAAAGAATTTTTAAGCGAATACACAGATAAATACAAGATAGGTCTTATAGAAATAGTAGCTGATGGCCGCCACTTCATAAACGTAGATTGATCATATTCGCCTATCGTTGTGTAAGGCTACTCTATACAGAAATAGATTTAACTGCCTAAGATTCGTACCAACGATCAAAGGTACTCGCAGGTAGGGTCTATTGGCAGTTGTTTAATGTTTTCGACATTCAAAGTAAAAATAAATATAATGCAAAAAACACAGCCTTTATGGACATTAAAAAGGGATAAGCCACGATTAAGGTTCGACCCACGAGCAGATCCACCCCCACCCTTGCGTACCTTTACCTTTAACCCTCGCCGTCTGCAGCTGACGTAACACAGGTGAGGCAACAAAAAGGTGCCTTTGAGGCCCCGACTTGGGGACAAAGGCCTTCCTTTGTCTATTGTCATCATCTATTGTCTATACATACAAACAAATAAATATTTAAGTTTTGGTCTGTAATTTCGAACTGTCACTAATTTTTTAAATTTCAGAAAAAGTTTGACCACGATCACACCTGATTGAAAGTGAGGATGTGGCGTAAGATAGGACGCTTTTGCCTATTTAAGCTCATATTATGATAATTTGTAAAATGATTTAACCCAAATTGCATTGTGCAAATTAGAGTTAAAAAAAGCGCGATATGAAATCCCGATAATCCCATCAGGCATATAATTTTTTAACATAACAGCATAAGCTGTCACGAAATTGCTACGTTTCATAGGTGGAATTAGGTACCGTTTCTCTCCACCTAGTCAAACTGAGGATCATCTAATATATCAATTCTATACGTGTTGTTGCGTTATATGGTTTTGGTCGTCTCTCTAAACGTTACTTACTGCTGAGATTATGTAGTTACACGTTCCAATCTTACGACTATAAGACGTACCTACCTTAATTCCCACGGCAAATGTACCTCACCTAAGTTTGTAGGTAGGTAGGAATAGAGATGTTATCTAGGCAACTTTGGGGTGAACAAGTTTAGCCGCTTCCTAGTTACTAGATCCCTTTGTAGATCTCGAATATTCATCTGTAGTTCTGTTTGGTTCTATGTACCTACGTATGTGTATGCTTCGAAAGATATCTTGACATATATTTATGTAGTTTTTTGGGCCAACATATGGTAAGTGGTAAAGGCTCTACCATCGGTTCGCAAATCAGATTCTGTTGAAAAGAGTCCGCAAGAAACTTCGCAGTTATTAATTTCAAAAGACAAAAGTTACGTACCTACTTATTCTTTTTAACAAAGAAAAAAGACTGATAATTTTTTGAAATACATTTCGATAGTTCCCTATATCTGCGTACATCTTCAACACCAGTGAGTAGGTACATTGAAAAAAAAAAAAAAAAGTTATTGCCTGATTGGCCTCTAAATGCACCACTCTTACCTATTTACACAGCTTTTTATAATTTTTAATGTCTTTTCAGTTTTGAGCCAAAAATTTTTAAAAAATATTTGTAATTTTTCTGATAGACAGACTAACCGACGGATGGATCAAGTCAAAATCACCCAAGTTAACTCACACTTGCCCATTGGATATCAGAATATAATAAATAAAAGGAAAAGGTGACTAACTAACTGATTGATTAACTGACTGACTGATCTATCAACGCAAAGCTTAAACCATTGAATGGGTTACGCTGAGATAGCTATTATTCACTAGGAAAGGATTTCTAAAAATTCTATAATATATGATACAATTCATTCAGTAAAACCACGTGAGTGATTTTACATTACATATTTTACATGAAATTTTAAAAATGTGAGTTAGGCCACATTTACTCTGAAGCGCACAGCCTACAATAATTTTCGTACGATAATAATTTTGCGGGCGACATTTACCGAGGGCGTAGACCGCGACTTATTAGGATTAGAAATGTCTTTTGCTCGACACGTCGCTACGTAAGCCAGGCACGTCTTTTGTACTCTTTCCTAAGTCGCAACATACTTACCTATGTCGCTATCGAGAACTGTAACTTTGTGTGTGTATCATACAGCATACGTACTCATACATACTCGTTCATAGATGCCCCACACAAGTAGACAGATAAAAACTACAAGCATCGACGCAATGTCTCTATCGGTCTTCTATCAGATATACTTTGGAGAGTGCGCTCAAGAACTTCACTACCTTGAGCCCCCTTTACCGTTCTACCATAGAACTTCGAAAAATCGAGAGCATTAGCGCCCTTGCGTGGTGGAAATCCAATCTACTCGCACGAAACGCTTTCAACGTTTCTGAAACGAACAGCTAACTAAGGTGTGGAACGCACTTCCGGCGTTGGTGTTTCCGGCCATGTATAATTTGAGTACATTCAAGGCAAGAGTGAATAGGCATTTTCTAGGCAAGTGCGTTCCAACTTAGACCTCATTAGTGCTTTCCAACATCGATTGTCGTCAAGTGCAAGCCTAACTCGTAAGAAAAAAAATAAACCATGCTATCTTTGGATTCTTCGGTGCTGTGGTAGAGTAGTAAATCCTACACTTACTATAGGTACTTTATTAAATTCTTTAACTTTATTTACTTTTCAACTTTTTTTTATTAAACTTTTTAACACAGCAGCTGCACCATTCGTTACTAGTTCAAACTGTAGTGATTGGCTGAATTTTGGCTCCAATTTTGCTATTGCAACATTACATTTAAGACAATAGAGTATCATAAATTCCGCGAGAACTCTTTATTCTTTTCCGAGATAAAAGTAGGCTACGTTTCATGTCACTCTTCAGATCAATACTTAAATACCAATAACCACGCAAGAAATCACGTTGATCTGGGGCCCAAGTCTGCTATTGCAATGCTATTGCTATTGTAGTTCAATTGTCTATCAATGACATCCCAATTGCTACTTTTAGCAATTTGACTTGGGGCCCAGGGGTTCAATAGTCTATCAATGACATGACAATTGCTAAAAATAACAATTGTCATGTCATTGATAGACAATAAAACTACAATTGCAATATCAGACTTGGGCCCCTGTTCGTTACTTTATGATTCAAATACAATTTTCGCTCATAATAATAGGTACCCGCATATTAGGGATGAATCTACAAATATATTATGTAACGAAAACCTACATAAATGCTAAAAGGTAGGCACTTAAGCATTTATTCTCCTTATAGTTCTTTGCCATTTTCGTTCCTTTGTCCAAAGTGGCCGTGCGAGCCAAATGTTGGTCGTTAAAACACTTAGAGGGTCGTAAATGGCGCACGAGTCATAAACTTAGCTTTGTTCAGCGCTATATTGGATGCTAGGCCGTGATAATGGCAAGCATAATAACTAAACTGTAAATAGTAGCTATACACCGCGTCTGTCTGTTTGTGCGCTTAAATCTTCTGAACTACACAAGTGACACCTCTCTGATGCAGTTGTGAGCGCAGTTATCTCATAAGTCACGAATTCGATTCCTGACGGTGACAATTTTTTCTTTTACCTGTAGTCTGGTCTGGCGGGAGACCTTGGCAATAGTTAGTACCGCCCTACCGTCAAAGATGTGCTGTCAAGCAATTAATTAGTTTTCCGATACGATGCCATATAAAAATACATTAGGGCCTAGGGGGTATGGGTTTAATGTTGGTACACAATACTTCTTTTAAGTTAGCCCGTCATAACTTCTACCATCTTAAACTGCGTTGTCACTTACCATCATGTAGGATCAACGGACTTAAAACTGAATAAGTCGAAGGTTCAATCCCGACCCGGTACCATTGTTGTACCCACTCCTAGCGCAAGCTTTACGCTTATTTGGGATATGGGAATTTTAATGATTGACAAAAAAATTATTGAAAATGTTCAGCAAAAGTAAAAAAAAAAAATTAAACCTATTCGTCAAATTTCTAGCTACCCGCATTTCGACTTAAGCGTAAATGACTAATCTTATGTTGTTTGTTAATTTGCCTAATACTCTAGGTACTAAACATAAAATCGTAGTATGTACCGACGTAGTAATAACACTGTCCAGATCCAATTATAATACATAATATTACGTACGTAAAATCTGATGTAGTAAAATATTTTTTCCAATATTCTTGTCTGTCTGCCCTCTTCAACTGTCGGCGAGTCCACTCGTCCATTTTTAGGGCGCCTCTCGACCCCCATTAGGTGCCTAGACTAGACTTTTAATCGTAAGTTAGGCACAAATGAGACAATCCAAGCGGGCCTTTGGAATATCGCCAACACCAATTATACGAGGCCCTTAACTTCTTGATACTTCGCTCATTTTGTTTCGAGTCACGAAAAATCCCTACTAATCCTTTTATCCTATTTATGTTATAAATGTGAAAGGTTGTATGTTTGTTACTCAATCACGTCACAACGACTAAACCGATTTGAACGACAAACCAACAAACATACAAACAAATACACACTACCATTTATAAATTAGTAGGACAAGATAGGAAGTATGATAGGATAATAAGCATTAAAACACTGTCTGAGAGTAATTAATACATTTATTAAATTAAGGTATTTTTTGAGCAATATCAATCATATCACAGCTTGATATAAATTATAATAAAGTTTCGACACTGAAGTAGATACGTTGGCCAGACTTTGGTATGTATACTTATTTAGCTTTTACCTAAGATTAATTTAAAATATATAAAGGCCGTCGGTCTCATAAGGGAAACATCGTATATATTATTGCATCTGAAAGGGAAAACAAAATATAAGTATATGTACATAAGTATATAAGCACCTAAAGATAGTTCAACACATAGTTTGTATACACGAAGTAAATATTATGTGTGCGTGTCAGTAGGTACTGTAGGGTTAGTAAAATGGTAAAGGTACTGTAGCGTCTAAGTAAAATGAACCCTAATTAGATTGAATTAGAGCTCAATTTCGAGCAATCATTCTGATACCTTACGTATACGGGTACGCTACAAATTAAAATCGGTTGTACTGAATTTGTGACTTTAAATCAATATTGTTAAGGTTCATTTTACTTTGACGCTAATGTCATCGTATACGAATACGATTAATTAAAACTTATACTAACCCTACTGGATTCATACAAACCTTTTGTGTGAAAATTTTAGGAAAATTCACCAGAAAAGTTGGAAAGGGTGGTATTTTTATTTTATAATGAAAATCTCGATTTTTTTTTTCATTAGTAAATTACTCTCGTATTAAGAAATTTTAGTGAAATATCTCACCTTCAGCAGGAACATCGACTTCAAAAGTGTCACTCAAAGTGATATTTCTTATAAATAACTGACTAAAAATATCCTGAAATTAAAAGTAACTGCTTTTAATCTTAAAGAAATTATTTAAAAAATATATTGTTTGTAAGATTGAAAATCTGTGAAATGTGTCGACTGTTGAAGTTTATTTGACGATTATTATTTTTAGTATTATTCTTTTTAAAAAATTAATTAATTTAAACAAAAATCTTACCATAACGGTATAATTATCTGTAGAATTTAATCCATACTGTCCCGGTGTGAAAGAGACGGTAGCTCCATCTGCAGACAAATTCACGAGTGCGAAAGAGACGGAATGATACTTGTCACCTTTCCTAGGTAAATGCGGTTTTACCCACAAGTTCACCGAGTTCTGTAACTGCAAAAACAGAGAATGAATTAAAAATAATATAGGCAGCAGAAATAAACAAGGTTAAATTTTGAGTTACAATAGAGCCAAATGAATCTACCACTGCAGGGCGAGCATGGGCGTGAGAAGTTTTATCCCCGGGAAAAGGATAAAATGTTTATCCCCTTATCCACCCGTCCAGCATGGGCTCAGCGGTGGAAAAATATTGACAGTGGATAAAATGGGAGAAAATTTATCCCCGCAATTATTGCCATTATAAGAAAATCATGGAAGTAGGAGGTACAAATACCACAATACTTCAAAATTTATGTCAATTCGATCTCAAAAAGTCATTATTTTTATCTATACTCGTGATTTTGACAGTTAATAGGTGATTCGTAGGTGGTTTTTGTCTGTGGTTTTTGTTTTCGTTTGACCCTTTCAAAAGTCAAAAAAGGAAAAGTTTATCCCTTTCACTTGTCCCCATGCTCTATCCAAGGGAAGTTGCTCCACTTGTAATGTCAAATAGGGATAAACTTCTCCTTTCCCCTGTCGCCATGCTCTAGCATAGGGAAAAGATAGGTTTATCCCCTGTCAGTGGATAAAATCGGGGGATAAAGCTTTTATATCCTGCCCATGCTCCCAGTGCTGGTCGGTTGCTCTATAAAAAAAAATATATATTTTGTAATGAAGAACAATTATGTAAAATGATGGGGCCAGATTATGTGAAATAGCAGGGTTAGAGTTTTAGTTTACTTTGCATACTTACTACATATGGTTTGGCCATAACTCCTAGTGGGTCTTGAGCGATGGCTATTAAATCTAAATTGAGCAGTAGCCCCTTCTCATATTCGCTTATTCTATTCATGTCACAGCTTAATAATAATGGTCCTGCGAGCATGGAGTACACTGCTATGTGCACGCGACTTTGGCTGTTTGTCAGTGAGCCTGTGCCGAATATTAGCTAAAAAAAGGATAAAAAAAAATTAATGCTTTTGAAGAAAAATCCTCAACAATCTGTTTCTTCTCTAATAATAATCTTAATATTAAAAATGCAAAAGTGTATTTGTATATAACCAATATACAAATACACTTTTGCATTTTTAATATGTCCTTCAATCGCAGCAATGGAGCAAGGATTGACGTGATTGAACTGGAGAGTGGACAAAATACTACTTTATATCTCAGCAAAACAAAGAGGAACTCAAGGGATTTTAGAAACCAAGTCAATGTGGATGAAGTCGCAGACAAAAGTTGAATAAATCTAAAAAAAAAATAATCTTAGAATGAATCATTTACTTTTTTATGTTAGAACTAGCTTCTGCCCGCGGCTTCGCTCTTGTTAAGTTCGATTTTTCAAACCTCTATTTTACTCCCTTAGGGGTTGAATTTTCAAAAATCCTTTCTTAGCGGATGCCTACGTTATGATAGCTATCTGTATGTCAAATTTTAGCCCAATCCATCCAGTGGTTTAAGCTGTACGTTGACAGATCAGTCAGTCAGTCAGTCACTTTTTCCTTTTATATATTTAGATGATTCGTTTACTCGTACCAATTTTGTGGTCAAGCGCATATTTTATCTACATGAAAATATAAGTCCATACCATATCAGGGTCATTCCAGTGTCCGGGTCCATGGAACTTGTATAAATGCTCATATTCTCTCTGGTAGTGAATGATAATGGTTTTGACGGCGCTCCATGACGTCACCACGTCGTGGTAGCTGCGCCACACGTTGCAATACTTGGATACAGTTTCATAATCAGGCTAGAATCAGAAATAATCAAAATACAATCATTTTTTTATTAAAGCAAATTGAACTCATTAGTGCACTTAGGGCTTATTTTAACATCGCCAATGTAATGTTGCAAATTACACAATGAATAAAGGAGGTGGGTTGATAAGGCCGAAAATCCGCCCCTCATACACTCGAAAAAAAAAGTTCCAGATTTCGACAAATTGTAAATGTATTTATTTACTTGAAGATATAAACTTTATTTTAATATAAAGTTTAGGTGATAAAAAAAAATAGTAAGTTACGGAAAATATTACCCAAAAAGAGAGTGTTTCGGCTTTTTCATACATTTTAGTCGTTTTTTAAGCTTTGATTTAATATTTTAGAATGAAGCGTTCCATGAACCATGGTAAACGTAACTGATATTGATGCTCCTTTTTATAAGCTTTTATATGAGTATTAATTTATTTTGGTTCCGTGAAGGCTTTACAACGATTTTAGACAAAAGCTCTTATTTACTGTCAGTGCTCCAACATAGAGTAATGTCAAAATGTAGATAAAATAAAAATTATCAGGTTCTCTTACCGGTTTATGGTGGATATACTGTATATAATATGGCCAGCTGCAGGAATAAACCATCGGCCGACCCGTAGCATTTAAGTGCGCGCCCAACTTTATGTATGCTGTAAAATGAGTAAATGGAATTTTTTTCAAAGGTTTTCGAAGAGAATTTATTTGATAGATTAAAAAGAGGCATTTCTAACGTTAATGGGTAAATATAACGTTTACCAAGTTATTATTAGAAAGAAAGAATGAAAAATACTTTATTGTCTTCTATTGGTTCCAAAAACAAATAATTATGGACCTACATTTAACAAATCCATACAAATCAAAATGTTTGCCTATGTATTTAGAATGGAGTCACCACTTAACATGATGCAGGGAACTGATTTTCAGCGGTGACCCCTGTATGACGTCACAGCCAAGTAGAACTTAATAACTTAGTTTTTAACTTAATATTTTAGAGTCCGACTGAAGATTGATTTCTGGTTGAAGCCTATTAATCAGATATCACCCCAACCTTCGGCTGAAGTCAATGACTTCTAGTAGTATATATAGAAGTCATTGGCTGAAGTCGAAGATTTAACGACCCTAAGAAATCCCAGATTGCTTAAAAGTGAATAAAATAATTATTTTTTAAAACTTTATGTTGACTCTTAAATAAACAACATAATGAGAAGATTAAAATTACCTCGCAACTTATAATTTATGTCAAAAATGCCCCTCACATGTTTTTTTCAGCATACCTGAGTTAAGATAGTCTTCTTCAACAAAACAACCATCAATCTTCAAATAGTCCACTTCCCAGTCCGCAAACATCTTTGCATCCCTCTTGAAATAGTCCCTAGAGCCTGGGTAGCCCATACAAGTTGTTTTTGCTATATTTGTATACATACCAAACTTTAAGCCAAGTTTATGGATCTGTGAAATTAAGACAGGTTAGGTTTAAAAAATTATTTGGACAGTTTGAATTTGACCACCATCAAAATAGTCAATGAAAGTTTTTAATTTTTAATCCTCAATTTTGATATTTTAAAAATGGTTTGTTATAAATATTCTAAATGTTTTTTTTTGTTGTTTCCTGTAATGTTTTTTAATTTAAAACTATAAAAAATGAAAACTTTGGACATACTTAATATCAGCTTTGTTTTATCATATTTCCATGGAAAATAAATAATATAATGAAGTAAAAAAAATTTTTTTTCAAGCTTTTTTTTAATTTAAAAGGAAAATAAAGAAAGCCTAGAAATTTTGTCCAAAGATCATTGCTGTTAATTATTTAATAGCTATAATACAAGACAGAAATCATACATAGTCTGCAATATATTTCATTCCATGAGGAAACCTCTCTCTGTCAGCCACTAGTCTGCCATTAGCATCCCTCTTCTTTTCCGACCAACAATCATCAATGATTATGTACTCAAACCCTGCTTCCAGGTAACCTTCTTTATAGAACTTATCTGCCACAGACAATATGAGCTTTTCGCTGAAAAACATATCAAAAATCAAGTCAAGTAACTTTGCTTAAAGTTTGACAAATTATATAAATGTTTGAGTAGGTAAAAGGCTTTTTGAGGCTTTTGATAGACTATTGGATGTAGGGGTGTTTGTATCTATATTTACAACCAGAAAAATTTGCAATTTGTAACATAAAATTGCAGTTATAATAGGGCCAATTAGCACACTCTAAACAACGGTTTATGGTGAAGAACTAAATAAAAAAACTCTATTTGGAACTCAGACCAAGTCATATTTGGGACCCTCATAGGTTTAAGCCACTGAGAATCATTATCACTATTACTTCCATGATAGAAGTTATTGGAGCAGCAGAGCTATGAAGAATAGAAACAATGATGATGACCAGATAAAAGTATATTTGTAGACATCATCTTACGAAACAATAATTCTTTGTTTACACATGACAAGTAGGTTGACTTGTCAATAGACAACAATAAAACTAGCCTGCCAGTAATGGCCAGTACAGTATATTAGTATTTGATACAACCTATTTTAACACCCCCACTGAATCAATACCAATATACTGCACACAAAATTCAAATTTCAGTTTACATAAACTCTTTGTTAGAAAATCAGCTGGCATAAATTTTGTCTCACAATATTTGATACAAATTTCCTTTGCTTGAGCTAACTCTCTAACATAATGATAACGTATATTTATGTGCTTTGATCTCCTACCTACTGCAGGAGTATAGACTAATTTAATAGCGCTTTGACTATCGCTATTTATGTCGACACTATATGTATTTCCTGTTATTTCTTTGAAAAGCCCTTTAATATAAACAATCTCTTTTGAAACTTCACAAAGTGCAATATATTCAGCTTCCGCAGTACTTAAAGCAACACAATGTTGTTTGCGAGCCTGCCAAGAAACTGCTGCACCTCCAAACATAACCACGTACCCAGTAAAGGAATGTCCGTCAAGATTATTTCCCCAATCTGCATCGGCATACGCAGTCAGAGGCTTGCCTGTTTTCTTGTAGATTAACTTATAATCTCTTGTACCCTTCAGATATCTTAGAACTCTTTTGAGAGCGCTCATGTGAGTTGAATTCCAGCAAGAATTAAATTGGCTTAAATAACTCACAGCGTAAGTCAGATCTGGTCGAGTACCACAGGACAAATACATTAGTGAACCCAAAATCTCCTGATAAGTCATATCTTGAGTTTTATCACCCTTTTCTAATTTCAAATTAAGTTCCATAGGAGTTTTAACTGGCTTGCAGTCTTCCATGCCGTACTTACGGAGAACTTTATTCACAAAATTTGTTTGATTCAAGTGAATTTCCCCCTTTTTGTGAGACAATTCTATGCCCAAACAATCTTTTGCCTCACCCAAATCTTTTATTTTAAAAACTTCTCCTATTTCCCTCTTCACAACTTCTATATCTTTGACAGAATTACCTAAAATATAGAAGTCGTCTACATATAGAGCTATAACAATAATTCTGTTATTCACCCTCTTCACATAAACGCATGGATCATATTTACACCTTGTAAATCCTATTTTAATTATATGAGCATGAATTTTCACATTCCAGCAAAATGCAGCTTGTTTAAGACCATAAATAGCCTTTTGTAGCTTACATACTTTGTTTTCATTTCCATTGGCAATAAAAGCCTCTGGTTGCTCCATATATATATCTTCCTGTAAATCGCCATGTAGGAAAGCTGTTGTAACATCTATGTGATGGACTACTAAATTTATCTCAACTGATAAAGCCAATAATAATCGTATTGATGATAGCTTTACCACTGGTGCAAATGTCTCAGAATAGTCTTCTCCCCACTTTTGAGAATACCCCTTTGCGACCAGTCTTGCCTTATGCCGTTGTACACTCCCATCAGCACCAGTTTTAAGTTTATATATCCATTTGCATTTTACAACATTTGCCCCCTTTGGGCGATCTACCAGCTCCCAAGTTTTATTACTAATAAGAGAATCATACTCTTGTTGCATTGCATCAAGCCAAAGTTTTTTATCACTACGCTCCATAACATCTTTAACTGATACTGGATCGTTTGATATCACAAAGCTATAGTCAAAATCCTCCCGTCTATTTTTGACTCTATTTCTAAGAGGATATCGACGCTCATCAACAGCTTCTCCTTCAAGTTGATTATTTTCAAATTCAGCAATATTAGAATCAACTGAATCATGAAATTCTTCAAAGTCACTATCTGGTATAGCAGACTCAACTTGTATTACTTCGCTTCTTTGACTTGACAACTCTATATTATTTTCTTCTGGTACTTCAAACTCAATAGTTGCACTTTGAATTGAAGATACATTTTCAACGGGCTTATTACAAGAGGTCGGAAAATTCTCATCAAAAACAGCATCCCGAGCTATAATGCAATGCTTAGGACTGTTTATCACATCACAAAACCTATACCCCTTTTGAAGCTCAGTATAACCGATGAAGGTTAACTCTCTTGTCTTCGGATCTAATTTCTTGCGACTACCATCTTTAATAAGGACTTGAGCTTTTGAACCAAATATTTTCAAATGAGAGACGTCTATGTCTTCTCCAGTCCAAACCTGCTCCGGTACTTTACCCTGAAGAGCCATTGTGGGTGATCGATTTTTCAAATAAATCGCTGTACGCATCGCCTCTCCCCAAAACTTTTTATGTAGCTTACTTTCTGATAGCATACATCTGGCCTTCTCAGTAAGCGTCCTTATAGTTCTCTCTGCAATACCATTTTGTTGCGGAGTATGTGGTACGCTAGTTTGGTGAATAATCCCGTGCTTTTTCAAATAATTTTGAAATTCTTTACTTGTATACTCACCACCATTATCAGATCTTAACTTTTTTATTTGCTTACCCGTTTGTTTCTCAACAAGTGCTCGAAATTCTCGGAAACATTCAAATGTCTCCGACTTGCACTTTAAAAAGTATCCAAATACTTTTCTGCTGTAGTCATCTACAAATATCAACATATATCTCTTGCTACCCCATGTCTCCACTTCCATGGGACCAGCAATGTCACTATGTACTAACTCTAATACATGTGAAGCCCTTTTAAACTTTCTTTTCGGAAACTTCTTTGAACTAAGTTTTCCTTGACTACAAGGAATACACGGAACCTTGTAATCCCTTGGGTTATAACACAAGCCCTTTACGATACCCTTCAACTTTATCATTTCCGGTCGAGATAGATGTCCCAATCGCCGATGCCACAACTCAAAGTCGTTCTGACCTTGACCTATAAGTACCGTCCTCGTGTTATCAATGGAACCCAGAACATAAAGACCACCAACGCGCGGTGCGCTGAATAAAAGGCTTTCCATCACAGATATATTGTTATCAAATACCTTACAGCTATACTTATCGAAAACAACTATCTTGTCATCATCTGCAATCCTGCCAACAGACATTAAGTTGGTAACTAATTCAGGAATAACTAATACATTGTTCATAGTCAATCCTTGAGTACGACCCTCATGACTTACCTTTAACTGTAAACTACCTTCTGAAGTTGACACAATTTTTTCATTATTAGCACAAGTAATAACCTTTGCACAAGGTTTGGTAGGTGCTAAAATAGCTTTATTTGAAGTCATGTGGGAAGTCGCTCCACTATCTATTACCCAACTATCACTACTACCACTAGCAACTAAAGTAACAAAATCCCTAGCTACTAGCATGTTAGCATCTTTCTTAACGTCGTCTTTCGGCTTTTTGCATTGCCATTTATAATGCCCCTTTTTCTTACATAAATGACAAATAATGTTCTTACTACGATTACTATTACTACTAGTACGTGAAACCAGCACCGAATTGTCCTTAACAACACTGCTGCTGCTGCCTGTTTCTTTCTGCCTTTGTCCTTCTCTTAACAAGGCGGATGTGACGTTCTCGGAAGATATTCTCGTCCCAGAATGTTCCATGGCCATAACAAGAGGATTGTAGCCCAGCCAACATTATGATGCCGACGAATTCATCATCAAGACCAGCTTGTATGGTTTGAAGAGCTTGTTGTGTAGATTTTATTTCAGTTACATACAATTCCATGTTTGAAAAGTTTTCTAACTTCATTGAAAATAATTTTCTAAGAATTGAATCCGCATAAGCCTTTTTTAATGCAGACCATGCCTCCCAAGCTGTCTTCGTGGTTTGCACTATCGGATAAATATGCTCCGATATCGATAAACAAATTTTTGCACGAGCTTTATTGTCTCGCTTCTTGTTCTCATTTTTAGTAGTATCATATTTGCTACTCACGCAGTCCCACAGATCAAGATCTACGAGCAGCAACTCTATAGCAAATGCCCATGAACCATAATTCGATTCACCGACTAGCTTCTGTATATTACACGTAGTGTTACATTTTCCGTTACTATTCTCCATTTAGGCGGGCGGGCGGGCCAGCCCATAACCTGATAGAAGTTATTGGAGCAGCAGAGCTATGAAGAATAGAAACAATGATGATGACCAGATAAAAGTATATTTGTAGACATCATCTTACGAAACAATAATTCTTTGTTTACACATGACAAGTAGGTTGACTTGTCAATAGACAACGATAAAACTAGCCTGCCAGTAATGGCCAGTACAGTATATTAGTATTTGATACAACCTATTTTAACATTCCATACCTATAATTTTTAAAAATCCATTACATATCGGAAACTATTAACCTAGGAAAGTAATAGTATTTTGTTCCTCGTAAATAGCTAAGTAATTAGATTTTTAACAAGTTTTAACCATAAACAATAAACCAGCATACTCACTCGAGACATTTTTGTGGATTGTTACGACAGTCCACGCCGCACATATAGTATCCCCATGACATCCAACCCATGGGAGGTCGCCGAGCCAATCCATTATCTAAAAGTTGCACGATATTCGACAAATATGCGAAAACGAAAAACAACACGGACAAATTCACCGCCATGGTATTTTCAAATTGATAACAAACACATTTTTTTAACGTAAAACATGCTTTTATTGTTTAAAACACTTTTTTTTCAATACTTTTGTGTGGTTCTTTCAAATTAAAAAGTTTTCAAAGCAAATTTTTAAGTTTTCATCATTTTGTTTTTTTGTTTGTTTACGTTGACTTTGATGACAGCAGTTTTGTTTTGACGTTTTGAGTTTTTGACATTTAGTAAATTAATCCGGCAGAAAAAATACCCACGTTAAAGAGCAACACTCATGATGCAAGTAGGTAACTCTTTAATTTAAACGTCTAATACTTTTTGTTACGTTTCATTTCAGGCAAAAATATAAAAAAGAGTATTTGCATTAAAATTAATTAATAAAAGACCAAAAACCTCAAAATCTTTCCCTAGCAGCGATAAATCCCACCAGACCGGTAAAAATAAACATGACTGTTGTATTTTCGCAATAAACTCTCGTCTAAAGAGCAAGAAAGAGCATAACGATCCAATGCCACATCAAATGCAAGACGTCACGTACGCCTGGCAATCGTCGAACAAAATAAAATGTAACTGAACTCGATCTACACGATTTAAGTAAAGGGTCGGTCGAACCCTGCCCGTTATAGCTTTCAGAGTTTCGTAACGGGAAAGTAGAAAAGACCAAGAAAATAAGTCTTGCGAGTTATGTTGCAATAAGAAATGGCTAGAAAAGGATTTGCTTTTATTAGAAGATTCTTTTGTGAATTTGAGCGAATTTTTTTTATGTCTAGTTATTGATGGGAGGGATGCAAATTGATTATTTATATAAAAAATTCATATTGTGTACAAATTAGCTCTACTTACTTATACCTAATAGAGTCAAAAACTGATAATATTTTTATTAAAATAATAGAGCTCCCCTTAACTTTACCTCATTCTCAAAATTAACCTACCGTTTTCCTTTAACTTTTTTCAAAACATTGAAATCTCAGCCCTGCAGGCCCGTGGGACTCCGCGGGATTTGCAAACGATCACACGTAATAATTTTTGTATTAAATATTATTTTTGTCAACAATTAATCAATTAAAAATGATTTACAAAGATAATAAAGTAATTATTATCTTTGTAAATCACTCGGTTTTATTAACCGACTTCCAAAAAGGAGGAGGTTATTATATTGTTACTTTTAAAATGTAATAAAATTTACAAATTAAATAGCAAAAAAAGCCAGAAAAAAAAACATTTCTAGTACTTAACATTTTAATTTTTATTTTATTTTTATTTTTATTATTTGTTGTTATAACGACAACAGAAATACACATTGTATGAAAATTTCAACTCTCTACCTATTACGGATCATGAGATAGGTACAGCCCGCTGACAGGCAGACGGACGGACGGACGGACGGACGAACGGAGGCTTAGTAATAGGGTCCTGTTGGTTACCCTTTGGGTACGTAACCCTAAAAGTCCTAAAACTTAAAGACATCTTGATAATAGCTAATGTTAATTTTGTACGTAGGTACAACTCGCATTCGGCTGGTTGTACTTATAAGCTACTAGCGGACCCGACAGACGTTGTCCTGTCTTAACTATGAATATTGAAACTCCCCTTTTTACCCCCTTGGGGAGAGAATTTTCAAAAAATGTAAAATACGTAATTCTTTATTTTTGATCAAGAGCCAAAATATCAAGTTTCATAAACATAACTTGAAAAATAACTTGAAGAACGAAGGACTATCATACAAACATTCAACCCCTATTTAATCCCTTAGGGGGTAGAATTTTTAAAAACTGTGAAACACCTACTTTTTTGTTTTCAATTTAAAGCCTAAGTACCGAATTTTATGGGTATAGCTTGAAAAATAACGGAGTTTCATACAAACTTTAACCCCCCTTTTTACCCCCTTGGGGGGAGAATTTTCGAAAAATGTAAAATACGTAATTCTTTATTTTTGATCAAGAGCCAAAATATCAAGTTTCATAAACATAACTTGAAAAATAACTTGAAGAACGAAGGACTATCATACAAACATTCAACCCCTATTTAACCCCTTAGGGGGTAGAATTTTTTAAAAGTGTGAAACACTTACTTTTTTGTTTTCAATTTATAGCCTAAATACCGAATTTTATGGGTATAGCTTGAAAAATGACGGAGTTTCATACAAACTTTAACCCCCCTTTTTACCCCCTTGGGGGGAGAATTTAAAAAAAATGTAAAATACGTAATTCTTTATTTTTAATCAAGAGCCAAAATATCAAGTTTCATAAACGTAATTTGAAAAATAACTTGAAGAACGAAGGACTATTATACAAACATTCAACCCCTATTTAACCCCTTAGGGGGTAGAATTTTTAAAAACTGTGAAACACGTACTTTTTTGTTTTCAATTTAAAGCCTAAATACCGAATTTCATGAGTATAACTCGAAAAATGACGGAGTTTCATACAAACTTTAACCCCCCTTTTTACCCCCTTGGGGGGCGAATTTCGAAAAATCCTTTCTTAGTTCTCGCCTACGTCATAAAAGGAACCTACTGTCAAAATTTCAAGTTTCTAACTTCAGTGGTTTAGGCTGTGCGTTGATCGTCAGTCAGTCAGTCAGTCAGTCAGTCAGTCAGGACAAGCCTTTTTATATAATTATAGATTTCAATATTTTGTTTGTTTTTGTTTCGCAGCGGGCCGTGCCCCGCGGAGCATGGGCGATGGCATGGCGTGAGATGGCGCGCGTCGCGCTCGTGCTCGCCGCGCTGCTGGCGGCGGCCTCGGCGCGCGCTCCCACCAGCGACCCTGCGCTCTTTGAGGCGGCTTTCCAAGGTAAATATATATATACATTATTTTGATATTCAAAGGGGTTAAAATATTAAATAATTTTTTTTTTTTTTTTAAGAATATTAGCCAAGCTGAACTTGACTTATATGTATACTCCTCTCCTCTCCAAATAAGCGAAAAGCTTGTGCTAGAAGAGGGTACGACAATAGTGCAACGGGTGGGGTTCGAACCTGCGACCTTTCAGTTTTCAGTCCGCACCTTGAACCGCTGGGCTATTGAGTTCACAATTTTATTAAAATTTCACCGACTACAAAATGGGTTTATATTGTAGTCTGTGGAATTGAAAGTAGGTACCAACCTACCTAAGGGCGGTTACTCAGTACTCACTGAATCCGATCCGAATCCGTGAAAATACGGATATAAAAAGCTCGAACCGAATTCGGATAGGTATCGCTTACGCGCTAATCCGATCTCTGATCCAAATCCAAGCTATCCAGGGGGCATCTTGGCATATCTACGTCATTCCGCCCCGCTCCGCTGTCGCTGCTGCGCGGATAATTTAACTAGTTATGTCCGATTTGAATCCGAATTGATGACGGAGAGAAAGCGGATCGCGGAGGTCGGATATAGTGCACAAACTACCATACAAATGCATACAAATAATTCTGTGACTACTTCGGAATGTATTTTCACGGATTCGGATCGGATGCGCTCTAACGAGCTAACGAGCTAACGACCGTGTCCTACAGTAATTTTTCAATGAATATAAAGTAGAATCGAAAATCCTAGCTATCTATTCATTGAGCTAGAATATAATATTTTCATCAAAATCTGTATCGTTTTGTTTTCCGCTTCTATTCGTTTAAATTTTACCAAACAAAGAACACAAAGGTTTCGCATTTTGTATATTGTATAATCGTATTAAGCGACAAAAGGACACCACTGTAGCGTCCGTAACGAGTACTTATTAAATAAAAAATATGCTACAGGCCTTTTACAAGTACGATCTCATAAAAGTTCCATTCGCCACGCCCGGCCCGTGGGCGGTCTTTCACAATAATAGATTCCCATTTTATAGACTTACGCATTGATCTCGAAAATACAATTTCCTATTATTTTATTTTCAGAGCCTTTGGAAAAAATACCCTGCTTATAATTTTATAAATGTTGACTAAGTATCTACATGATTTATAAGCATACATAATTATTTATGTATGCTTATAAATCATGTAGATACTTAGTCAACATTTATAAAAGAAAATAATTAATACCATAAAAATATTGCCAAACGATAAAATATTTCATTTAAATACCTATACATACCTAGGTACTAGTATCAAAGCTTAGATCACAAAGAACCTAGACAGTACTATCGAAGCTATCGCATCATTCAGGGTGAACAGTTACGTACCTACTACGAAAAATTTTGTTTACCCATTTACTCGTGAATCTATACGAGGTTGAATATACAAAATTTTCTCGTAGCACCCACGTTAGCCCTACTATCTCGGAAAATCAAAGAAATCCATTTTTAAAAATCGAAATCCACGCGAAAGAATAGGTCGTGCGTGTAGCCCTTTTGCTAGTACCTACTTAACTAGCAAAGTTCGTACTTACTTATTCAGTTCAGAACATAGGTAAGTGTCTATACGGAAATGGAACACCTGTTTCGGGACATTCATAAATTACATGACAGTTACATGACAAGGTAAGGGATTGGGACCAGGCACGGATCTCAGGGGCACAACATGTGTCCTGGCCTGACAAGAAGGCGTAGGATCTATTCATCATTATTGTCTACATCGACTAATGCTGTGTTGCGGGGAAATCTTCTGGGAGAAATACCCAAAGTCAGGTACAGTGTAGATCCTTTTTCAAATTAACGGCTAAGTATGCCTTCGTATTATTTGTTCGCTAATCATGCGCATAAAAAGGTTGAAGGTCGCTCAGCGGGTGATGGAGAGAGCTATGTTCTCGGAAATGCTCAATCAAATCAGTAATGAACCGAGAGTTACCGGCATACCTCAGTGAGCCGCGAAGCTAAAGTGAAAGTGGAAGAATTGATGGTCGTTGAGGTCCCAAGGTGCTGGTTTGGCGACCCTGCAACGGGAAACGCAGTGTTGGCAGATCCTCTCACTAGGTGGACCGACGACAAAGGGATGCAGGTGGCGAAAGAAGAAGACTTTGAAATTTACCATATCACCACTAAAACCTACTACCCACTAAAACTCCCTCGGTGGTCCATTAGAGGCTCCAGGGTCACGAACCAGTATGTACTTCATTTTTTTAAGTACGAGATAGACAACCGATAATCATGCATGATGAAAAATGATGATGAGGTCTAGCTACTAGCTAGGAGCACGCTTATTGATTATGAAAGTTATATTTCATACGTAGCTGAAAATACCTTACTGACACTCGTCAATAGACAGCTTACTAACTCATAAGTTTAATTTTGATATAGAAATAGAAATATTTTTTATTCAAATAAGTTTTTACAAGCACTTTTGAATTGTCAATGAATTTACCTCTGGTTCGGAATGCCTTTCCTGCCGAGAAGAGCCAGCAAGAAACTCGGCGGTTGCTCTTTTCAAAAGAAATAAAATTTTTACAATCGTTAATGAAACTATGCTATGTATACAGTGCTTCCACGATGAAGTTTCCTAAGTCCAAAAAAATAATGACGACCTCCCTGGCGCAGTGGTGAGCGCTGTGGTCTTATAACTGGGAGGTCTCGGGTTCGATTCCCGGCGGGGGCAATTTAGGAATTTATTATTTCTAAATTGTCTCTGGTCTGGTCTGGTGGGAGGCTTTGGCCGTGGCTAGTTACCACCCTACCGTCAAAGATGTGCCGCCAAGCGATTTAGCGTTCCGGCACGATGGCGTGTAGAAACCGATTATGGGTATGGGTTGAATTTACACTGCTATACCTTCCAAGTTAGCCCGCTACCATCTTAGACTGCATCGTCACTTACCATCAGGTGAGATCGCAGTCAAGAGCTATCTTGTCATAGAACAAAAATAAAAAAAAGAAATACCAATAAATACAATCCAATGCATGTTAAGACGAATAGACAGAAAGCAGACCCATTCCCGTTGGTAATTCAAACTAAACAGAACGTAGTATTTATTGTTTATTCCTATCTTCGTTAATTCCTGTACCTATACGTATAAAGATATCTACATACATATAGCATCAGCTAAGGGTAAGAATCTCCCAAAAGTGCTGAAACTACTTCCAAACCGTATTTCACCCGTTACTCAAAACGAAGAGTTATTCATTAAACATGAACATAAATTATCCCTTACCAACCCGAACCCTAATTATGCAGGACATTAATAATAATTTCACCGCAGCTCAGGTACAAAATTATTCCATTTAATTGCTAGAACATATGGTTGGCTAATTGTTATTAATTATGTTTACGTCCTATTTAGTATAGACAATATGGTTTTTAACCGACTTCCAAAAATGCAGGAGGTTTCAATTCGTCGGTTCATTTTCTATCATCTTAAATTAACCTTTATATCAAATTATCCCTAATCACACTAATGAATGACTACTGGATGAATTTGGCTGTTTGGAATGGAGATAGATTTACACATAGGCTACTTTTTATCCCGGAAAATTAAAGAGCTCCCGATGGAATCAAACACCTTAATCCACACGGAAGAAGTCGCAGGTATCGTCTAGTCTAGTAGTCTTTCGATGTGATTTTTTGAATGGCCATAGTTGTGGTGTGGACCTAGAGAATGACAGGCTACTTTTTATCTCGGAAAATCAAAAGGTTCCCGCGAAATTTTTGTAAACTAAATCCACGCGGACAAGTCGCGGGTATCAACTAGAGTAACGACATAACATAGCAAAAGCCGAAGAAAACATTTTCAACATGGAAGGGAAACATCTTATTACAGCACATTTAAATAGGTACTGAAATGTCGCAATCTGTTATGGTGAGTCTACATCGGACGGAGTGCACGCGCGTCGGAGCGCTCTTGGCTCTAGCTATTTGCATTGTCGGGACAACTTCGACGTATTTTAAAATGAACTCACTGCGAAGACAATAGATAAGTAAACAAGAATAGATTGCTATCGACGTTCGATAGAGTTTTATACATTGAAAAGTATCTACCACAGAAGTAAATTGAAGATAGAACAGAAACATAGGAGGAGCGCGCGTACAAACAATCCTATTATCCTCCTATTAATATTATAAATGCGAAAGTTTGGATGCATGGATGGATGGACCTACTCACCCGAGTCATAGAATATATTACTATTCAGTAAAATACGTACACACTTCGAAAGCAAAGTCTTCGCCAATCGGAATAGGTTAAAATTACTAGAACGGTTGAGACTCAACAAAACAGGAGCGAATGCTTATTCATTCTCTATCATCTAATATTATGCTTTATGTCAAATTATCCCTTATCACACTAATATTATAAAGACGAAAGTGTGTATGTATGTTTGTTACTCTTTCACGCAAAAACTATTGACGAAAGATTAACACATAGGCTACTTTTTATTCCGGAATCAACTAGTATTGTACTATAAATCAATGGGTTTAAATCTCAGTTGGTTAAATACTCGAAGGTATAAATCAACCAATTTATTGATGTCAAATTGACACCAACAGTAGAATAGCCTGTCTGTAAACTAATCAAATGCAATGGCCTGCGAGCGATGGCCCGTGAAAGCCTTGTCTCGAGCTACTCGAGTCGAGCACTTCTGAGTGCTTTACGATCATGACCGAGATTGTTGGCGCTGACAGACATTGCCTTCAGTAGGGTTAGTACAAGATTTAATTCGATTGATCGTATTCATTAAAGTCAAAGTAAAATGAACCTTAATTGAATTAATTTAGAGTTACAAATTCAGTACACCCGATTTTAATTTGGAGCGTATCCGTATACGTAAACGTGTAAGACTGCATGCACGAAATTGAGCTCTAATTCAATCTGGTTATGGTTCATTTTACTTTGACGCTAATGTCATCGAGTACGATCAATCGAATTAAATCTTATACTAACTCTACAGTTATTCCGATAAACCTGCGTGTTGATTCTCTAAAAATGATTGCATCAGTGTAACGATCGCAATGGCCTTTGATTGGCTGAATTTATGGAGTTCTTGCTGCATCAATGCATTTTAACCAACAGAGGGAGGGTACCAGCCAATCAGAGGTCATTGCGATCGTTACACTGATGCAATGATTTTTAGAGAATCGACTGGGATACGATTCTCATTGATTGCTACAGTGTGACGATTGCAATCGCTTCTGATTGGCCGATACACACTCGTTCGATTGTAGCTAAACCACAACAGAGACTGCAGTTTTTACATAATCGACCTGCAGGGGTGTATAGTCAGTTACCCCGGAAAACAGAAAGTTCCCGCGATTTTTCGAAACGCTTAACTCCACACGGACTAAATCGCGGGCAAAAGCTAGAAGGTAAATAAAAAAAAAGGCGTGTGGCACTCGGGGACTGCTGCGGTAAAGCTATTGCATAGCATTTTTATCAACGCCATCTAGCGGTGAGAGGAGTCCCGTATCAGGTTATTTTCGTTACGGAATTTCTGGATTCGGTCTCCACGCTCAAGGCCCGCGATAGAAGCTATGCAATAGCTTAAAAAAATCGTACTTTTATAGATACACAATTCAACTCACCCCGTGTTTTTCCCACGCAAGACAAAAATACACTTGTAGGTTGTCTGTGGAAGAGGAAATGCATAGAATATTCCTGGCAGATATATTTCTATTGAGGTGCGGGATGCTATTTCTATAACGTAATGTATTTGTGCTGCTGGCTCGCTGGGAAACCATTTCAGTTTTAAATTCTTATTATATTTCAATATTCCCGTAGCTGGAAATAGTTCCGAATATTCTCGTGTTTATTTATTGATGTCGCTCATAAAATAATCAAGGAAGATTTCACTATCTTAATAGCTTCTTAATTTGCATTTGCTTTTGTCTCCTTTTAAAATTTTCAACACTAAAGTATTCGATAACTTGTCGACGGTGAATAACTTATAAATATTATGACTTTCACATGGTTTACCACTACTTATACAAAATGGTTCTGATAAACTTGGGACCCTTCTAAAATATGAATAACAGCGTATTTTAGATTTGCGTATTCTATCTTATCTGTATTTTATCCGCTTAGATTGTTATTCTGCTCCGTTTGTCGCGTGAGAATCCTTTTGATGTCGAGAAATGCAGTCGTTTGAATCGGCGCTATCCTGCTTAAGCCTCCAGGTATTCTAAGATATTCTTAAGAGGATTAAAACGAGATCTTCTACTGCAGTTCTGTACCGTATGTTACGGCCATCGGTTTTGTATTTAGAGCATTTGACAAAACATACATATAAGATAAGTATAATATGTAAAGATGGCAGCATTATTGTAAAATTCACCACTGTTACTATTCTTGGCAAATATATAATATTTTTTCAATAGGCAGTACTCCTAGAGGGCCTAGGTCACTAGGCGGCGTAGGTCTATTAACAAGATCAATGTTTGTTAGTTTTTCTTTCAACCACGCAGCAACAGCTATCGACTTGATTTTGAATCGGAGTTAGATACAGTATGGACTAAAAAAGTCTCATAATCAAAAAATTCAAAATTATGAAATTCATGTAGCACAATCTGTGGCTGACAAACTTACACATAAAACCTTTAATCATTATAAAAACATAACATAATGCTTCTCCAAAGAGTTTTTCAATTAATACAAGACTCAAAAAGTTAAGCCCCAAAAAAAAATTAATTAGCTCCAAACGTCAAAGAAGCTATTATAAAAACACGAAACTAAACTACAACTACTTATTCAAAGTTTGCCTGCCCGAGGTATTGACTCAGACTTGTAATTAAATTTAAAGCGAGGAGTTTTCTTTGAAATACAGCAACAAAGTGACCCTTTTGTAAATTCGTATCAAAGGATCTTAACTTTAAGCACTTACCTACCTACATGAGGGATAGAGCTTTGTACAGCCCTTCTTATATCTTTTCTTATTTATAGTAAGCCATGAGGCTCAGCCACACCAGGCGATAGAGAGGGCTTTGCTCGGTGCTTCTTTGAAAGAGACCTCTTGCGTCTTTGAATTGAGTACTGAGCTGTTAATAGGTTACTTATGATGATTATTTATCGTCAGTCTAATCGATAGTGAAAAAAAAATTCGCATCTGTTTAGAAAAGACTGCGTTACAACCAAGCTCTGTAATTAATAAGCAAAGCGAAGTTCGCTGTTCGGTGAACAAAGGTATTGAGGCAAAGGATTTTATGGCTGAACGGCACAAAGTGAATCCCAGCGGTGAGGCTCTTGGAAGCTTTCTGTAGACACGAGCATTTTTATAACAACAGGGATTGACAAAGGCTCTTTTTGCTTTACACGTCGTTTATTCAGTTAAATACACTGTCTTTTTTTAACAAAATAATGACTGCTAATGATAAGGAAGTAAATTTTCCTATCTCAGTCTTACTTAACTATTGCATATTTTAGTTTATTATTTGTTTACTTTTGTTCTTGTATTAATAATCATATTTGTGTATCTAAACATTATGAAATTAATAAGATGTGTATTTAGTTGTTTTGCGTATGTATCCTTAACCCTTTCTTTCAGATAATGGTCTCCTCTGCGACGTGATTGCCTGGTAGAGATTAGATAAGTTTGTTCTTTTATTCTCTTACGGTAATTTATTTTCATAAAGTGTATGTGTTTTCAAAAAGCCATTTAATTTCAGAAAGAGTAGAGTAGTAAGAGATACCGCTATAGGCGGCAACGACCTTGACTGATCGTCGTGATCAGACAGAGGTGGTTGCAACCTTGGTTGCAGAAGCACATACGACTATAGCAAAGTCTACTAAGTTTGGTCGCAACGAATATCTTTTTTTAAATTTATGGAAACGGATCCGGACACAAAGGGTCCCACAAGAGCCCTATAAATCAGGGATAGTAACAGAAACGATCTTAGTAGAAGAGAAATGTGTTCACGTTGTGCGTGCAAATTAAAAAGTCGACCTTTTATTCAGCTACAGAAACTACATACTTAATGCTTTATATTTTTAGTAACTTTCAACATCTTCAATTGTTTCTATGATTGGCTGTGATAATTATTATTATTATTATTATTGACTAGTTTTTGCCCACGACTTCATCCGCGTTGCAAAACTTCAAGTCGATTCGCATCTTTGTAGCGGCGCAAAGGAAGGACAAATAAACACAGCGTGATAGACAGATATTTTTTATATATATATTTCATGAAAATGAATAACGTATAAATAAATAATAATTGTATTCAAGATTCCTTCAGTAATAATATCAGTAATATCACATAGAGCGACAGTAAGTAGCGATTTCAGGCATAAACATCTCAGATTTTCTGCTTTCATTTTGCCGAAATTCCGAAATCTGAGATTAAGAATAATTTATTTTCTGCTCCACTCCCATTATGGAATACTTTTCTATTTTTCTGTCATTTTCATCCACTTATCGTAAATTCTTCATCGTGCTGTTATAAAGAAAATATTTATCAGTAGCATTAAGGGTACATTACGGCGCGGCTCGTTGTCGATTTTAGGTATATTTGCGCCAGCACAGCGCGCTCGCTCCTTCTCGCTCACACTATATGCAGGAACAGTGGGCATTGAACTCGTACAAAACCAGGGACTTGACAAATAATAAAGCTATTATCATTTTCCGAAGTTTGGAAAAACTAGGTGAACTACCTAAACTGAAGTTTTCGAAAGTTTATTTTAACCACCTACTGAAAAACAATAAATATATAATGATTACAATAAATAAACATATAATGTTTTTATTAATAAAAATTAAAACTAAATCCTAAATATCTATCTAATTACTAATATTATAAATCTATCTAATTACTAATATTATAAATGCGAAAGTGTGTTTGTTTGTTGGTTTGTCCTTCAATCACGCCACAACAAAGCAACGAACGGATCGACGTGATTTTTGCATGGGTATAGTTGAGGACCGGGAGAGTTACATAGGCTCTTTTTTATACTATAGTAATGAAACAAGTATACTAGCTAGTAAAGCTGTGATAGCCATGTTTAGGACTGCAGTCTTAGGAGACTACCTAGGGGTATTATGGGGGTCGCGGGTTCGATCCCGGTCACGCATCTCTGACTTTTTAGAAATTTATCTTTGTGTCTGTAATATAGGTAGGTACCTACCAAAGGTTAATGCAAAAATGACTCTTCTGAATTCATTGTAATAGATACAGTGGATATTTTAAGATTCTGATTAGACTTAGATCCTGCAACATCGGAGTATTATTGTGACAATGTTATGATAATGATAAGCATAAAATAAATCGCGGACGAAATCACGGGAATTTATAAAACACAAAAGTTAGTCTGAGTCGGTAGGTAGGTACGACGATACAAGTTTATTTGTTCAAATGGTGGGCATTTTATCTGTTTTTACTCATGTCCAGGTATGCTCGGTAAATGAAACAAGCACCTAATAAATTAAAACTAAGATTTGTAGATACACTTTTAAAATTAAATGACATACTTATACAAATAATAATTTAAAGTATTTATTGTAGGTACCTACTGTTAATATTCAAATGTTTGCTACAATATATTGACGCTTGTTACATATTAGTACTGAAAGAGCAAAATGAGAATAATTAAGAATCAAACGAACTTACCTTGTGAAGTTTGATATCTAATTATACGAGTGTCTTGACCGAAGATGATTATTGTTTACAAGCAGCAGATCGCGAGATTATGCTGTCCTCATCACACATTTAGAGCTATTTAATATATATAAAATATATATTTTTATTATTATTTTTAAATTTTATTATGATAAAAAAGTTTCTTATTTACTTCCACTGAGTATTACTAACCTCCCACCAAACACACTACCCGGCCGCTTGAAATCCCGCTTAGTGTCATTCTTTAGAGCCGTATTTTTTCGATAGGTCGAGGGATTTTGAAAAAATTAGGGTGGGTGGGTTTGTAATCATCTTCGGTCAAGACACTCGTATAATTAGATATCAAACTTCACAAGGTAAGTTCGTTTGATTCTTAATTATACTTCGCATCTTTCCCGAAGATGATTATTGTTTACAAGCAGATGTTTAGAGCATCGAAAAAAACATTACATAATTTATTTTTGTTCGTTGATACTTGACAAATTAATCGACAGAAATAATTTACATACCAAACTATAAGTCATTAAATAACATCTACATTATTCTTGTATTAAGGTAGAAATTAGTTATTTGTTGAATAATAACTTTGAAATTAAGTATCGAAGAATTCAGTTTTACCTGATTTTTAGAAGTTTTATTGTACTACTGTAATAGTACTTTAAAATATATTAAATGAGGATTCAGACTAACTTGCTGCTTTTAGAAACACCTGCCTTGCGTCAGTTAACTTCGACGCATGTCACGTGTTAGGGGCACCGTTTAATGTTATACGTAATTAATGTCACATATCCAGAATTGATTTAACACAATGAGATAAAATTGGAGATTTTTTTTTTTTAACTGACAAAAGACAACCTTCCTACTGATGCAAGGAATAGGTTTTATCTCAAAATGTTTTAAGGGAGAACTGGATACACTTTAAAATTTTCTTTAATAAGTATATGGCAAAACAATGAACGGTTAAAAACTATTTGGTTTTGAGCCTTTCTAAAATGTTATATAAATAATTTATATTATTTTAATACGAATATTTTCCGATTCAAAAGGAAATGTTTTGAATATTTATAAGGCTAAGGACGCTTGCATTCTTTTTTAAGAGTTAATGTGTTTAAAGACAAGTCTTTTAGAGAGATTAATTCATTAGGGAAATTATTCTGTAGATACATTAATAGATACTAGATTAGGAAATCAAGACACCTTTAAAGACCTTTATACCGTAGTATTATGACCAGAGATTTCGCTTATTTGGCCAGATAAAAAGATAGCGCGAACTGATAACTGTTTTCCTGAAATAAAAATATAATATTAGAACCACAATAATTTAAACCTTTGTTCTTGCATAAAACAACCATGACTTAATCGTACTAGGAATGAAACCATTACTATGTCTAGCGATGCATTAGAGACATCGCGCCTCAGTAGTGACTGTCTAATAATTTCCCTGCCACTAGGGTTAGATTAACATGGAAAGGACGATGCTCTTTGAAAGAGCAGATAAGTAGGATTTTAATATAGGTTAGGTGGTTTCGAAACCCGCAGGTTGATCTGTACCGGGCACAAGGCTAAATGTGCCAATATAGCAGTACGACAAAGCCCTCTGCCTTGACACATTTAATGTGGCGTAGCAATTAGATTTATCTGTAAAAAAAAAACATAAAAATTTAAGATTTGATGATTGATTAACATCAATAATTTCAGACTAAGCTTAATTTCCATGCAGCGTATCTCTGACATTCATAATTTTGATTATTGGTAAATAAATCCAAATCAGGTGTATCAAAAAATTCTTGTATCTGACGAAACGCGTAATCTATTCAGTGTTTATATTAACCGTTTGACGAGATTCAAAATCTGAGATTAGGTTCGTATTGGACTGACGCAATAAAAGTATAAATTGGATTCTTCACACCATTGCCATATATTACGTGCGATTGTGTTGGTATTTTTTTTTTTTAACACTTGGCTGCGATGATGGTAAGTGAAGATGCAGCCTAAGATGGAACGCGCCTGCCCAGAAACTACCTTTTCACTCTTGATTTGAAGGCACCCAAATTTATTTGAAAGATTTTTTTTTTATTCGATGACAAGGTAGCCCTTGACTGCGATCTCACCTGATGGTAAGTGACGATGCAGTCTAAGATGGTAGCGGGCTAACTTGGAAGGGGTATAGCAGTGTAAATTCAACCTATGGGTTGAATTTACACTGCTATACCCCTACGCGTGTAGAAACCGATAAGGGGTATGCCCCTTATCGGTTTCTACACGCCATCGTGCCGGAACGCTAAATCGCTTGATGCGAGAATATAGCGCCCATTTTATTGATATAGGCAATAGCTGTCTATTCCTCATAAGATATTGCGATTAGTTAGTCATGATGCATGACTGAGGCTTTAAAGGCTACAAGCAAGGCGAGACGAGAAGAAGGATATATGTATTTTGTGAATTATTCTACTAGGGAAAAGTCTTAAAATGAGGAACCTGCAGAATCAATATAATCCTTCCAGTCCTTCCGCCATACGAAATCATCTGTTAAACGTTCGGAAAGAGTCATATATATTATATATTATTTGTTATAATTGTCAAAATAGTTGAGTGCCAAACAATTCTCCTTTTATAAACAACCCATCCATAGTCACTGGGCTGTCTAGCGTCAGCAAACCAACATAACTAGCTAGTTTTCTGATGGTAGGTACATTGTTCAGTATTGGATAGTTCAAGGGTACGCATTCTTACGTTACGTTGTACTTATACATTTTTTCTTTTTAAATTTAAAACCCACAAATAAATATCTTTTCTGTGGGCCAAGTTTGACTTTTTTTATTTTCTTAATTAGTTAAAAAACCTTATTTGTATACATTATGAATCTTTGAATAAAATAATACTGGTAAAATTATTGTTTTTACATTATGCGTAAAAAATTTACAATACACAAGAAATCGTCAAAAAAGAATTATTGATAAGTGACCTAACGAACTTGAAGACGGAGGAAAGGTTTCAATAACTTTATCTTTTGTAATATACATAAGAGATAGTAAAGTACAACCGGAAAACAATCAAACTTTAAATTCATACAGTTAATAATAAAGCTAGTGTTGTTAACGACCAAAACCGTATTTCGATCTATGATCCAAAAAGCTGCAATTTATTAAGAAATTGCGTTTTTCAAATTGCTATATCAAAAACTACAGCAGTAAAGAGAATGCCAATTAGATGGATTGATAGAGAATTTTTTAAGTAAGATAGCATAAAAAACAAAAAAATCGTATTTGGTCAAATGTTGGTTAACGGCGTTATGGCTTGAGGAGGGTAGAATACAGTCGATTGCTTCATGTAAATCGAAGATTCTATCACTTGTAGCCACTGGTAGTAAAAAATATGCATTTTTTGTCTAAAGTGGCCATGAAGCAAATTTTATAGATCAACATTAATGCCGTATCAATTTTCAAGTGAATGGCATAGATTATTAAAATCTTTTAAATTTAATAAACCAAGGGTTTAGGGACTGTAAAGATTTGTGTGATGAATTTACCCAGAAGGCAAATCAAATATAACCTGAATATAACAATTCCGTAACGCATTCACTGATTTTGAGAGAATACGATCTATTTTAGATTTATTAATTGTTTGATGTTCTAGAACTATGAAATGGAATTTTTTAACCTTTTAATTTTTATAGGTTATAAGGGTAAAATTTTTATAATCCAAAATGATTTTATCATTCCCAGTCATGAAGAAAATACTGCAGTCTGCCAGCGATAGGTCAAAACATTTTTCTGTTTTTTGTACCTGTGACAAAGGACCTTTGGAGTTTGCGCGTAGGGTCGAACGCTAAAGTGTCCCGTCCCACTCGCATGGCGCGGACTCAGACGCTTGTGGTACCCGCCATAGGGGATGCTGATACTAGTGCAAGTATAATCGCGTCTCGACGCTTAGCCCCCCGTGCGTTTAGAGTTTCCGGGTTGCAAATCGAAACACTCGGTTGAGAGCGCAGCTGATTTGGTTTATCGCTGTTAAATCTCAATTCTGAGAAGTAGAAATGGCCTTATAGCATTTTAATTATTATTTTATACATCTTGTTTTTGTTTGCTTACAGCAATCGCCCTCCAACGCTTAGTATTTTAATAACTTCTTGGCCCATTACAGATAGACATAGAACTCGAAATCTGATTCTGTTTCTCCAGCATAACCTCGCGATCTGCTGCTTGTAAACAATAATCAGCTTCGGGAAAGATGCGAAATATAATATAAAGCGAGCACGTGCAAGTTACCCAGTTCAAATAAATACGTTTAATGAAACCGATACACGATGTTCGCCCGACTATGCTATGGTCTATGGTCTTATAATTGGGAGGTCTCGGGTTCGATTCCCGGCGGGGGCAATTTAGGAATTTATAATTTCTAAATCGTCTCTGATCTGGTCTGGTGGGAGCCTTTGACCGTGGCTAGTTACCATCCTACCGTCAAAGACGTGCCGCCAAGCGTTTTAGCGTTCCGGCGTGTAGAAACCGATTAGGGGTATGGGTTGAATTTACACTGCTATAATACCCCATCCAAGTTAGCCTGCTACCATCTTAGATTGCATCGTCACTTACCATCAGGTGAGACGGCAGTCAAGGGCTATCTTGTCATCGAATAAAAAAATTCATGTATGCATTCTCATACGTTCCAAATTAAAATCAGTTGTACTGAATTTGTGACTTTAACATTTTACAAATTAGGTTCATTTTACTTTGACACTAATGTCATCAAATTCTTATACAATCAATCGAATTAAAACTAGGTAGGTACTATTAGGTATTCTGTGTTTAAACTAAGACCAGGGGCCCAAGTCTGCTATTGCAATTGTAGTTCAATTGTCTATCAATGACATTACAATTGTTATTTTTAGCAATTGTCATGTCATTGATAGACAATTGAACCCCTGGGCCCCAAGTCAAATTGCTAAAAGTAGCAATTGGGATGTCATTGATAGACACATGAACTACAATTGCAATAGCAGACTTGGGCCCCAGGCAGATCAGGGTAGGTAGTAGGTAGACCATGACAGTTCGTAAAAAAATTGGTGCCTCTGGTAGCTCTGGTAGGTACTACAAGTGTTCATGGGCGGCGGTAATCACTTTACATCAGGTGACCCGCCAGCTCGTTTGCCCGCTATTCATATAAAAAAAATCTAAGTAGGTAGGTACGATCTTTATCAGTGATATACACCTATTGGTTATATCCTCCCTGTATACACCAGTTAGGTACTTAGGTAGGTAGGTAGGTGGGTAGGTACGGTACGGTAATAAATCCGTCGGTCCTGCGCCTGATCTCTTTCAAGTCACATTACCATCAAATAAAAGTAAAAAATTGATGGTATAGAGTGAACACATTTGAGCAAATTATACTTGTAATACTTACCTAATAATGTCCTTCCGACCGAATCCAATTATGGTGGCTTCCTTAGAGGCTAGCCTTCTGCGCGAGAGATAATAGGTATAGTGTACAAGTGTGTGCGCAAACACAGATGTACTCTCTATTCCCTCACTCTCATAGCCCGATGGGACGGAAATCTGACACGACCGGAGAGAGATCAGGCGCAGGACCGACGGCTTTACATGTTCTTCGAGGCATGGCGGTGGATCACCGCCAACTTTCAAACTGCGGGCTAATAGCTAGGTACCTACCGACTGCACATTTCTTGACAGAAAAATCCAATAAGTAGGTACATTTTGTGACCCGACCCGAGAATCGAACCTCGGACCTCGTCTACATCACAACGTCACACATCACAGGTGCTACGCTATGCGCTAGAAATGTATAGGTAGGTATTACATATTATATTATTATGTAAGTATAATAATAATACATAAAAACCTAAGAAAAAAACAAAGTCAAAATTTTATAAAAATACAAACCTTCCTCCTCGATTTTGATAACCCTACCTCGGTACGCACTGTACGGATTCCACTATCGACATACAAATTCGCGCGTAAAAAAAATTGAAAAAAAAAATTGCGCCGAGAAGCGTCCTTCCTCCTTGAAAGCCCGAATGGGAATGAAATTGGAGGGCTGGCGCTGTCTATTATAACGCCTCCCATACTAATTTATAGGAGAGTTTTATGATTATATTTTTCATTAAATAATGAAAAGATGTAAGTCTAAAATAAAAATTGCTGAATATACTTTGATTCCTTTACTTTTCAAAAAGAAATTATTTTTCTGGTTTATATCAGTAGAACATTTCACGCTCTTAGGAATTCCACAAGTAGTTTTTCTAGTAAAAGTGAGTTCTTAGTGATATTTGAAATTTTTTTTCTCAATAAGTATTATACTTGTATCATATATAAAGTTGTTGAATAAACTTCAACTATCGAAATAGCTACACAAATTTTTTTTTCTTGAAAATATATCTGTTTACTGGGTTAAACTATGGGAAGCAGAGAGCGTGTTTGGCGTAATGCCCCGTTAATAGTAATTCCAATGAATCTAGGTAAAAAGTGTATAGGTAGCTATAGTGGGTGAACATCAAAGGGCGGTAGGTGTATCATGACACATCATGCATGATGTTGGGTGCGGTACAAGTTTATAAAAGCTTACAACAACGTTTTTCAGTGCAAAAATGTTAGAAGAATAGATTTATTCACTGCCATCTATAGACAAAAAGATGGCAGTAATGCAAACCGATCGCGATAGTTAGGCAAAAAAAACTATTTTGTTATGTAGGTTTTTGAAATTTTCACAGAATGTGTATACCTATTTCTTTTGCCATTACAACAACAAATAATAAAAAAATGGAGGGCCCCCCTTTACCAGAAATGTGACTTTTTCAGCGTTTTTTACTCGATCTTAACAATCGTTGTTACGTTGGTACGGAATACTTCATGTGTGAGCCTGTCTCGCACTTGGCCGGTTTTCGTTAGGTTTTTTTAGTTGAGGACATGGAAAGCAACATAGGTTAAATACTTTTTATTCTGGAGAAACAAAGGTATCCCGTAGAATTCTTCGAAAAAGAAGCCCTTCAAATAAACATAACCGCTTCCGCTTATAACTTGCGTCGTGTTACAATGAAATCAGCGCGCCTGGTGGGTCGGCAACACGTGGCTACACCAGGCTCCAGTGCACTTTCACAATACCTATTATAAATTTACTCGATCAGTTCGTATTGTCTTATTTTATTAAATTTTAACAAGGACACTGTTAAAACCGTCTAAGACCGATTTGGAAAAATCTTTTTTTGTTTCAAAAGGTATACTTCCCAGGTGGTCCCATTGTCATCAAGTCAGGATCTGAGGATGGGATCCTGGAGAAATCGAGGAAACCCTTCAAACTTTATAGGCACAACCTACTTTGTAGTGGCGTTTGAAGTCGGTTTTGTAAAAATAATTTTTACGTTTTTATTATCTGTGTTACTACGGGCTAAATGATCGTAAAGTCTTTTTTTTTTTTTTTCATTAAATCATTGATGAGCATGACTGATAATGATAATGTTATTAGTTTTGCTATTTGCGAAGTAACGCCTGTGAAACAGCAAATACGATCTCAATATTATATTATATAATAGAGCTTTAAAGAAAATCTAAGGCCACAAAGTCAAAGCCGCTAAAGCCGCAGAATTGAGATTGCAGAAAAGATTAGGTGATGCGGCGTAGATTTAGAGGTTATTAAAATGTTTCAATCAACAATCCAATGTTTCATGTTTTTACTTTTCTTCAAACTTCAAACAGCTGAACAGTTTTCTAAAACTTTTAATTAAAAACTAAAACTGTATCTAATCATTTATTATATCTTTTTATTTCATGAACAGATTCTTATTATGTCATTTATGTTGACTCAAGCTACGTTCATGTAATCTGTGAAAATCCCATGAAAACTAGCCTTGTTTTGGAGATTTGCGAATTTAAATTATTGTAAAAATAATCTTACCTATTGTATTCTGTTACACTACGTACATAACCCGCAATCAATCGTTGGTAGTTATTTTCGAAGTATAGATATGACGGTTCTAAAGTTTTCCATTTTAGTCAAGTATAAAATACCCAAAAAACCTAAATAAAACTGAATTAGTACGATAACATGAACGCTTGGTTCGAAGCTGGAGCCAAAAGCGGCGTTCACAAAAAACGGATAATTCCATGATAAATGATCTCAGACCGCCCACAAAACTAACCCGACGTTTTTTTCTACAGATAGTGAAACAGCAAAATGGATTAAAAACCCTGTAGCTATGTCGAGGTTTAGATATCGTATATTACACTATCCATTATGACAATATGTCGGGTGGGTAGAGCGAATTCTTCACTTTGAAAACCAATTCAGAAGTACTTTATGTAACGTACTTTTCCTGTAGTATAGCAATGTTGTGCTATGGTTGCGCTTCAGGCAAAATTGGCACAGTAATTCAAAACAAAGTGCTGTATGCGAACCCAATCGAGGCGCGCGGCAGAGCGCCAAGGCCAAAGGACGGCCTAGCTGTTTTTACCCCCCTCATAAGTCTGGTTCATGTGATCATAATCTTACAAAATGACCAAAAGTTGCATTAGACAATGGCTTATATAAGGATACATAAAAATCTGTCTGTTCCTGCATCACACAAAAAACACTGAACAGATTCTAATTTGGTTGTTTTTTATTTTCCCTAAGTATTTTTACAATGAATGTATATGGAGCTAACGCGTGGACTGTACTGTGTAATGTACTTATTATTTGCGGATATTTATAACACCTATTTGTAGGTATGCATATGCAATATAAATGGTGAAAGCTTACGTTTTTTTCGTATTGTTGCAGGAAAGTGTGGTGAAGGCAGTCCGTGCGAACAATTGTGCCGAGAGCTGCACGATGGCACGTTCGAGTGCGGCTGTGGGCCCGGCTACGTGCTACACGTAGATGGCTACGAGTGCTTGGGTAAGGCATATTATGTTATGACATTGCTGCAACGAAATGTGGAAGCTACGGCCCTAGCTACGAGAACCACGTAGTCAGTTACAAGTGCTTGGGTAAGGCATATTATTATGTTATGACATTGCTGCAAGGAGATGTGGAAGCTACGAACCTAGCTACGAGCAACACGTAGACGGTTACAAGTGCTTGGGTAAGGCATATTATGTTATGACAATGATGCAAGGAGATGTGGAAGCTACGCGATTACTCGTTCGAGTGCGGCTGCGCGCTTGGCTACGTGCTACGCGCAGACGGCTTGTGTAAGGAGTGCTTGGGTAAGGTGTGTGAGGTATCCCGTATAGGCAACTATGCTGAAACTGTACAGGCCCGATTCAGTGCGACGCGGATGACCTACGCGGATATCCGCGACGGACGGTAAAATATATTAAGCCCTTATAGCGTGTTCAGTGCGACGCGGATTGTCCGCGTTGCGGAGAGCTATCCGCACGCGGTTCTTCAACAAGATCCGCGTGGAAGTGAACGATGAATTCATCCGCGGCGGACGCATGCTCTAATCCGCGCGCGGATGGTCCGCGTCGCACTGAATCGGGCCTTGCTCGTTCAAGCGCGGTCGGCTACGAGAATAAGCAGAAGCAGGCGGATAGAGATAAGGGCCTGGACTACACACAATACAGAGTTTCAGAAGCGTAGGGGCCTTACCAAAAGCGTAAGACGTTAAATGTTCGTAAATAGGCAAAAAAGTCAAATTGCAAAACAATTATTGCGCTCGATACGCTTTACGAGTATTATTTCAATTTTAGATAAGGACCTACATTTTGAAGAAGAGCAGAGCTATTTTAAATTTTCAGAATATCATTACTGTCTAATCCATCAAGAGAAAAATATATGCGTAAACAGGTAGACCAATCCATTACCAAGCCTTTACCATTTCTACTAACGAATTCATAAAAACGAAATGTGAGAATTTTCCTAAATTGACGAGCAGACATTAATCTAACTCAATCTTGTGAGATAAATCATTATATATGGTATATATATATACTTTAAATACTTATTTTGATAGACATTTTTCCTAACCTTATTTCTGGATCCCATTTTGGAACATTTTCTAACAAGCAATTAGGTATCGATGTTATTTTTTTGAGTGATGAGGAACATTCGCCGTAGGGACTGGCGTATCAATGTTGTTTTTATTCTTTAATCCTACAGAATACATATACAAAAACATACACCCGTATCACTCGTAATGGATGCAGGGTTTCTTGAGAATATAAGATTCAAATAAACAAAAAAATATTAATTCTTAATGATTACATTTCCTTCTTTATATTATGTATACAAAATGCGAAAGAAAATCAATTGAAGTAACCATTTGATTTCGATTTTAGATCCAATAAATATAATTTTTAAGTGTTCTTTTGCGAATATTACGTAGGTAAAAATCGAAAGCTGCTTCCACACTTTGCATACGAGGGACGCCGAGGCGCAGCGTCCTTTAATTTATTTAGCGAAACACGAACCACGCTCCGATTCGCTTGGGCGCGTGTTTTGTTTTCATTGTACCAATTTAAACAATACGGTATAAAAATAAGGTCGAAGTAAATTTGCTTTGTACCGCTATATAGTTTATATAGATAGATAGATAGATAGATAATGTCTTTTATTTTCCCATGAAACAATTACAGAAATTCGCTTACCAAGTAAGTAAAACTAAAAAAGTATAAGAAAATATAAGCGGCCATGGAAAAATAAGGTACCCCACTCAGCACTAAGCCACAGCATGCTGCAGCGCTGGTTTTCAGGGGGAACCTAAGTGTCCACAGACGTGATTCCGTAACCTAATTAAATAAACTACATTAAATAAACCATAACTACAGCTACCTACCACAAAACTTAACAAATATACAAATTAGCTTACAAAAAATTATAATGATTAAAAAAAAAAATACTACAAAAAAAATTTTTTTCGATATTAATGAAACAGAAAGTATGAAGTAATGAAATAAAAATAATAAGTACCACTCTAACGCCGACTCACTAAGAAGTTGTGACGTTACAAACAAAAATTAATAAATTTTGATAAAAATAAAACTTACTTCCTAATAATCTTTCAAGGTTCTCCCTTTAAATGTGAAAGTTTAGATGTATATGGATGAATGGATGGATGTTTATTTCTCGATCACGCCGCAACTTCTGGGCATAGAGATAGATTATAGTCTGGAATAACATAATATAGGCTACTTTTTATCCCGGAAAATAAGAGAGTTACCTCAGGAATTAAAAACCTCAATCCACGCAAACGAAGTCGCGGGCATCATCTAGTTTGCCTATAAAATGTAGCAGTTACCTACGCTACTATCACAACTTTCCACTGGTAAATGCTCTCTCATAACATAAAGAGCGGGTTTTTAGTGATCTCCAAATCGAATCCTTTGCGAAGAGTTGTCTTATTCAATTCTCTGCCGCCGGCCAACGAAAAGCTGAAATTCACAAAGGGGACTCAATTTCTAAGGACAAGCTAAGTCTTAGGGTTGCCATGTTACGATTCAATATAAATCTCGTCGGGCGAAGCCTTTTAAAATGATTCTAATTTTTAACGTCCGATACAAAAACGACGGGGTGTTATATGTTTGACGTGTCTCGGTGTGTTCGATTTTGATTTTGTATTTTTTTTTTGATTAAAATGTGAATTAGTCGGGAGATGAGTGTTCTTTGCTATGTTTGATAGAATAGAATAGAAATATTATTTATTCAAATAAACTTTTACAAGTGCTTTTGAATCGTCGATGAATCTACCACTGGTTCGTAATGCCGAGAAGAGCCAGCAATAAAGTCGGCGGTTGCTGTTTTTCAAAAAAAATTTTACAATAGGTAACAAAACTATGCAGTGTTTCCACAATCAAGTTTCAAAAATGCATACCTACATACAATCCAATACATGTTAAGACGGGATAGACAAAAAGTAGACCCATTCCCGTTGGTGACACCCGTTCACGAGCATGACGCATGATCCAGCCGTTGCTTCGCTCAACTTAGGTTGATGAAAATCGGTTCAAGATGGCCGTCGCCACAAAAAGGTGGATTACATATTTTTTCACAACTCCCTCAATATGGTATACTATGATTTTCAAAACCAAATAAAAATTGGTTCAGTAGTTTTTATGTTATGAACACTTTTTCGTTTTTAGCTATTCTTTATTTCAGTATATTGAAGTCGGTTTAATCTTTCTTAAATTATAGCTTTTTACTATTCGATGTTTCAACTATAAAAATTATTCTCTACTGAGACTGTCTCGAAGTTGCAAGCCGTGCCAGATTCCAAAACGATCAATAAATCGTTGCATTTCCTTATTTCTGTCACTACGATAAAATTAACTGTAACATAACTTTGTATCCGGAAGCAAATGAACGCTTGAATATATGGTATTGATTTAGTTTCTTTTCCATTCTTATCAAATTATGCAGTTTTTTTTAAATTAAGACGATACGTGACAAGCTAAGATGGAAGCGAAATAATCTAGAAGACGCTATGGTTTTTTGGACTGTTGGATCGTTGAACTAGCCGCGGATGGAGCCTCCCACAACACCTTTATACGTAGAGTAATAATAATTAATTTAATTAAAGTAAATAAATAAATAAATAAATCCTCGTAAACGAACCCGGGTCATTCAACATATAAGCCACTATACAACAGCTTTCAAAACTGCCAAAGGGTGGTAGGTAGTTCGAAATAAACGTTATGTCACTCGCCGTAAAAGCACTTGAATCACTTGAAGCGCTCAAAGCGCTCCCGTCGAGAGAGCTACGCTAATGCTGATATTGTATTCGCATTTGTCTGTTAACTGGAACAAGGATAACTTCCTAGTTTTAGGATTGGTACTTCGATTACGATACGATTTGACGACAACCAATCCTAAATCTATGGATAACTCTTTGCTTATACTACTACTTTTCGTTACCTTACTATCCTTACCAATATAAATGCGAAAGTGTATTTGTTTGTTGGTTTATCCTTCAAACACGCTGCAACAGAGCTACGGATTGACGGAATTTTTTAGGATTAAAAGGACCTGAAGAGTTATTTTTTATCCCAGAAAATAAAAGAGTTCCTGTGGGATTAGAAAACATAAATCAGCTAATACTCTATATTTTAAAATAAGTGATTTGCATCTTTGGAAATAATGCGTTTCGACCTGCCGAGGAAATTGATGTTCAAGATACAATACAACTCTTGTCCCTTTGAACTGTGAAACACAGGTGTGGATTACCCATCTCAGATACGGTTGTTTGGATTTTGATAAATACATCTTTACTTTTAAATACTTAGGTACAGTTGCATAACATACATGACTGTTTATGTTAAAACTTAAACGTTAAATTAGACCAGCAATTTCTTTTTTTTTTAATACAATTAAACTACATTAGTCCAATTTAACCTAAAACTTAACTTTAACCGCATGATTTACATAATAAAACCTTTAAAAATACGAACCTTTTAGAATACGAGCACTCAAAATAAATTCAATTTCATCCAATCGTCCAAGCATTATAATTATATTACTTATTTTGTTTTAGCTTCACCAACGCAATCAAATAGGTTACGAGCTAATGCTTGATACTAGACTACAATAGTTTACTAAATTGAGTTAGGTTACACTACACTAACATCGCTTTAAATTTTATAGAGTAGGGAAACGTTAAAGTCTCTCCCTCACAAATTAAATGCTCGATACAAATGCAATTTATTGTTGCGGTAACTGAAAATGAAGCCTAAAAATAGAAGATCCAAGCAAGCAATATGCAGCAGGTACCACTACGCAATACCATACAGATTCTCTAATTTATCCACGCACATTTTACTCCTACACTGAAACATCCTCAGGAGTTGTTGACTCCTTCGATCACAGAAGAAATTTTTTTTCTGTGATCGAAGGTTGACTCTACATCAATCATTCATATTTCCTATTTCCTCCTAGCACAAGCTTTCAGCTTATTTGGAGGGGATAGGAGGATATTAGACAAATTCAGCTTGGCTAATGTTCTTTATAATAAAAAAATATTCCTCAATCCGACTTCCTTACTAATCTACTGATATTATAAATGCGAAAATTTGTGAGGATAGATGGATGTATGTTTGTTACTCCTTCCAGTCACAATGAAGGAACTAATTTGACTGAAATTTGGAATGGAGATAGCTCATACCCAAAATTAACACATAGGCTAGGTACATTTATCCCGGAAAAATTAAAAGTTCCCTCCGGAATTAAAACCCTTAATTCACGCGGGCGGTTCTGGTCTTGTGGGAGACCTCCGACCATGTCTAGTTACCACTATACTGGCGAAGACGTACCAAGCAATTAAGCGTACCGGTACGCTGCGTAGAAACCGTAGCAGCATGGTTTTATAAAAACTCTCACGCACCTTCCAGATTATTCCGCCTCCATCTTACACTGAATCTTCACGACGATACGATTCAGAAATAAATGTATTATAGAAATTCAGTTTGTTTTAATAAAAAAGGAAATATTTTAAAACTATTATTTATGTAAAACCGTTCCTACGTAATGAAGTGGGCTCCCATCAGCCGAGGTGTTGAAGAGCTCCTCTCATAAACAGAATAAACCCCGCATGCATAATAAAACGAGGTTTTGCGTTCCTGGAAAACTTACCTGAAAACTCGATGATAATATTATAAACTAGATAGGTAAATATTTGAATAACGTTATAAAAATTTGCATAAAATATTAAAGTGCCTTTAATAATAATAATAATCTACTTTAATTTATGAAAACAAAAGAGCATATTTTTTTTAACAACTATGACAGCATATTAAAAAATAAGCATATTAGAAAGTCAGTACTCAGAGATATCGAAATAATATTTTTAACCAACTTCCAAAAAGGAGGAGGTTATCAATTCGGCCGGTATCTTTTTTTTTTGTAATCATGCTAAGTTAGCATGATTACAAAATATAAGATAAGCGTAAAACTTCATAGACCAGTGTCCGTAGACTTTATTTATTTGTTACTTTTTTACAATAATGATGAATATAGTAATGTAAAAAATAAATTACTCAGTAATATAAAAATTAAATTACGTGTCCGTCTAACTTAATAATATCGTAAACAAAAAAAACCTTTATATCATAATAATTAATTTAATCTTTGTCCTGAATATTCTGACATACCCGTAATTATGTATAGACTAAAATCTGGGTAAAGAACGTCATATTTTCGTTACTTCACCGAGATTTAGCCATGTAGTACTAACGAAATTTTAATTCTAAGTACAAATTGTAAAAAGCAGTGGAAAGGTAAATATTTTCAACTAAAACTCAAATATAAGAAACACTCTCTAATTTAATATTTGACTCCCAAATTCAGAGCTGAAAGCTAATTAGGTATTATGTATGTAAAGGCGAACCGGCGTACTAAAGTGAATGTATTTTATCCGCTAAGCGTTGAGGCGTGCTCCGTTGATGAAATCCTCCGGTATATTTTATAACTAAAAAGCTCGTCAAGTTTATGTTAGAAAAAGTTATTAGTATGTTGACATTTTACGGCTGAACGCTGATACGATCTTCTAGAAATGACACTTACATACCGGAGATGAGTAAGGGGATACTTTTCATCTTGTAAAATCTATGGGATCCCCAAAATTTTCAAACCCACGTGGTTGAGGTGGATGATGAAACGGGCATGAGCTGGTATTCTACTTCTTTCTTGGGCTGCAGCTTTGCAGGTCACAAGTCCCTGTAGCACGTTGAACGTCGCCGATCTATTGTGCTAGCTAGTACATTACAAATATCAATTTTAAATAGTTATGTATTTATAGAAAATTGCGCATTTTGGTGAGAATCCGTGTAACACGTTTACTGCAAATTGGCCAAAAAATGCATTCCCAGAAAGGAAATCTTCTATCACAGTCGCGATTACACTAAAAAATGCAATTACTATTTTACTGTCACTCAACGAGAAGTGAACCCTTTTTAATTTATAAATGACGGTTTTACCAGAAAATTAAAATTTTAATTTTTGTTTCAGAACTAAACTCAACAAAAGCAACGGAGAGTCCATCGGACAAACAAGAAGATGTCCTCTACCAGAAAGACGTATCATTCTCCGCTGAGCTAGAAATAGCCCCGTCCAATAGACTTAGTAGATTTAATGTAAGCGAAAGACATATCGACAGTGATAAGAGAAGACTAACTACACTGCCAACGTTAATAGACACCATTAAAGAACCGAGAGAACCTAATTATACGCTCACCGGCGAAAGGTCTAAAGAAGTAGATGGATTGAAAAGTCTCATAGAAGATGGGGTTAGTAAAACAGATCTTAACATAATTGCGGATGATAAGGAAAAAGACGCGTTGGCTGAGGCAAACAAAATCAAAGTCACAACACTGGGCCCTAGCTTAGAGCAAAAAGTAAGTGATTTTATCGCTGGCTTATTTTAATAAACGTACTAGAAAATAAAAGAAATGATAAAGTTATAGCCGGTTTTATGTTATGCGTAAATAAAATCTAATGTTTTTAAAAAATATTATATTATATTCATTACAAAAGTATAGGAGTTGAATTTAACAGTTATAATCTTTTAAAGAGTACGAAGCTTTCTATCGAATACACTGTAAATAATTAAATAATAATTAATCAATCCGCGATGACGGTAAACCATTTTTGCATTAAATTTTTTTTTAACATAAATATTAGACAATCCGCTAAAAACACAAGGGAAATAAGACTTGATTTCTTAAGTAATCGAATCAAGGTCAACCTTCATCAGAATTCCCTTGGAGCGATAGATGGAACCCAAGTAACTAAGCGTGCAAATAAAAAAATTATACACGCCTAGTTCCACGCCAATGAAAGGCATTGGAAGGAAATAATAGCGTATCAGGGGCACGGAGTAAACCAACCTTGCTTAATGTTTTTGTACGTGTATGTATCGATTCAGACCCTAATGCTAAAGGATTGGATGTATATAACTTGGTTTGCAAATACAGTAATTCTAGGAAGATTTTCATAATTTATGAAGAAACCAGTGCCGGCTTTACCTATGGTGCAGGGTGTGCAAAGCACACGGGCGCAGGGTTTTAGGGGGCGCCGCACCGAGCCGCGCTTGCTTGCTTCCCGACATCATTTACAATTGTACCATTTTTTGCATCTAAATTTCCTCTCACTGGTGAAAATATAACTGCAAGTCAAAAGGTATTCTTGTGTTGTAAGTATTCCATTTTGGCTGCGCGTCTACTAGAGGGTGCCAAGATTGCACACGGGCGTTACATGGGCTAGAGCCGCCTCTGGAAGAAACGTTACGTAGTTATAACTCACTTCAGTTTTGCACTCGTCTTGAACTTTGATTGTTAATAAAAATTAAACTAGTATTGTTAATAAGAGTACTATAGTCAAGATGTTAATGTTGTGGCAGGTGCCAGGCGGGACGCTGTCCCCGGCCAGAACCACGGCCGTGGAGAGCTGCCAGTGCAGCGCGTGCAGCGAGGCCAGCTGCGTGTGCTCCGCCGCCAAGTGCAAGACTAGTAAGTTACACTCACAAACACATTTTCGCATTTAGTAAAGTTAAAAAGAGAAGTCCCGATTTATTCATTATGTAGACATAAATCTAATGTAATCTGGCCTTTTGGCCAGATTTTTCTAAATTCCCAAGGGGTAGGAAAAAAGAACAAAGTCAAACTGAAAATCACTGAAACTCAATTTAAAATAAGTTCCACCGATATTCCACTATCCTGACACCATTTTGAGATAATAGCAATTACAGTTTAAAACTCTTCAAGTTTTAATAAGGGCTCGTACACATGGAACAACACAACCGCATCTCATTAAAAGTTTTAGACTAACAAGTGGTTCAAGTGATGTGAATAATTTTGATAGCTCAACGGTATAAAATGACAGTTATTTTCAGCAGAAATAACTTGGACCGCCTTATGCGTAAAGAAACATAAATAAATTATAATATCGTGTAAAAAACCCATGACGTGTGTGAATAAATCAAATTGTTGAAAATACGATCAGTAACGGACTACAAAACCATCATCTCGCGCATTTATTTCTGTTATTTCACAATTCCAGGAAGACAGCCGATAAACTCGCTCCATATTAACGTGTAACTCATCACCAATGTGTCGTCTATACAAGTTTTAAGGGGAGCGGCGTAAATGTGTGTAGGAATTTAAGACACCGATCAGAGGCTCGACACATCCACTGACACTGCCAAGTCTAATTTTGGCAAGTTTTACTTAAAAAAAAATAGGAATACTCATTCAGACTTGTCCCATCGATGTTGGGTGGAATTTCGCTAGAGTAAAACGTTCTTAACTCAACGCAATGTTACTCTATTAATGTTTTTAAGCATTTTTTTACATATAAGTACGTAAATAGCACAGGAAGTAAAGTAAAAGTGTAGCTATCGAATATCGTTACTTCATCACCAGTCTGAAAACGCTTCTTGAATCTTGTGCTTTAGATTCAGAGATTGTAATACTGATCGAAAATTCCAATTATAGAATAAAATTAGCTTTCGCTTTCACAAAGTCATAAATTTAGATTAGATTTCTTAGATCTCGTACACACGTACAAGGGTGATAAGAGAGTTTATTAAAAATTCGACTCCGTTTATTCATACAATGACAGAGCAGCGAGGTAGGCGTGTAATAGCTAGTTTTTAATAAGTAATTATAGCAGGACTCTATAATCCTTGCACACCGAGTCCATCGAGTCCATCGATCTTATTGCTCGACGACGTCAAGCGCTGTGCTATCACACCCTGCTTGGGACGAACTGCATACGGGGGGTTTTTTGGCGTGATCTCACGTCGTACTCTATACGACACCGCACTCCGGTCTTGTCATACACTGTAAATAGTAAAACCTTACCAGTGCAACGGTTATGGTGCAAACTGAAAACCTCAGGGTTGACGGTTAGAACCTCACCCGGTCCACTATTGTCGTTACCATAATATGCTCAATATTATTAGAAAAGACGGAAATACTAATCATTTTCAACATGATGAGTGAATTATTATTTTGACCTTTTTTTAAATATTTCAGTAGCGATAAACCGCTTCGTGTGTATCGCGCCTTAATCGTAGAACGAACATAAAAACGCAATAACATTTTATACCTACTATTTGTTGAAACAAAACAAGGTATAATAATTTCGACTGTCAAATTTCTGTAATTTGGAGACTCATTTACATCACAAGGAAAGTCTTGACAAAGTAGAACAAAAAGTAATTTACTTTTTGTCTACTTTTTTGTTGTTGCTTATTATAATAAGCAACAACAAAAAAGTAGACAGCTTGGCGTAAATCAAAGATGACTTATAATGGGAAAAATTTGAATGTTACCTTAAAAACAAACACCGATGGGGGCGCAGTAGAACTGAATTCCTCATGAGTTTACTTGAGGGCCCGAAGAGTGACGTAGCATACTTTTTATTTGTTCCTGGCCTTAGATGTTGCCTGAAAAGCACTGAAACGACGGCGCGGTATGAAATTTCAATCTAGCATAAAATGTCATAAGATCTCATAATTGTACCTTTATTTGTGTTAACTTTATATAACTTTTGTTGTTGTTACAAAAACAACAAAAGCCGTTGTTTGACTGATTGACATTATTCCAGTTTTTGTATTCAGATTTTAGTACTGGATATCGTCTACATTATTTCAGAGATTAACAAGCTATTGAATTGCTCACTCAATGCTGTAATACCACTAAATTACAAACTTAACTACCAATCCAATAACTGGATTTTTCGCTGTGTTTAATACAATTTACTGGAATAAACGTGCGTGCTTTACACTTTATTTCAATAACCATTTGGGCTGAGAATGCTACTCGTATAAGGTATACCGGTTATAAATCAATTTACAGTACATTGCCTTACCTGACAAAACTGACTGTCTAGGTACTTTTTAAGCCATCTCAAGGGAATTCTAAGATGTCATTCCATTACTGTCGGTGACTTGCAGGTTTGAGCTTTCTGCCATGTAGGGTTTTCACGTTCTCTCCTTTTGAGAATAGATATGGCATGACAAACAAAATTTATCAAAGAGACGGATTTTTTTCTTTTTGTAACCCCCAATACAGAGGAGCTGTGTGTTTATAGGTTTGACTGTCTGGTGTGGCTGTTTTGACGACCTCCCTGGCGCAGTGGTGACCGATGTGGTCTTATAACTGGGAGGTCTCGGGTTCGATTCCTGGCGGGGGCAATTTGGGAATTTATAATTTCTGGAATGTCTCTGGTCTGGTGGGAGCCTTTGGCCGTGGCTAGTTACCACCCTATCATCAAAGACGTACCGCCAAGCGATTTAGCGTTCCGGCATGATGACGTGTAGAAAACGTTTCGGAGGTATGGGTTGAATGTACTCTGCTATACCCCTTCCAAGTTAGCCTGCTACCGTCTTAAACTGCATCGTCTCTTACCATCAGCTGAGATCGCAATCAAGGACTATCTTGTCATCGAATAAAAAACATTATTATGTAGCGTCATGTAGGTGTAGATGTAGCGTAGGTACTGTAAGATATGAAAAGCTTTTATTGTAAGCGACACTTATAGATGCAAATATAGGTATATTTGAAAACTAAAACCAAGGTAAGGTAAGTATATGATTCTGAGTTGGTCAGCGTTGAAATTTTTCATCGATTTTTTCATGACCTTAACAATGCTACAAAAATAACTGTAACCATCCATCCATGTAATTCATTATTATGTGATAATTTTCGAGATAAGTGGTATTCATAAATTCTTTATAGGCATTAATTCTGAGATCTATAGAGCGTGCTCTGACTCAGCTCAGACTTAAGATAGAGTTAAAACGAGACACAAATATGTTCAGACATAAATCTGTCTCGTTTTAACTCTGTCTTGAGTCTGAGCTGAGTGAGAGTGCGGTGTATCGATTTCAACCTCAGTGCAACCTCTTCACAAAGTTTTTGTAAGCACACATACGCAGTATACCTATGTAACTTAACTTTGTAATAAGATATTAAATTAGTTTTATGAATTGAAACTTTTATCCTGTTTTTCCCCTTAAAGCCTGCGTAGGGTCACCGGTAGAACTAAAGAAATATGCTTGATGTCGTTTTTTCCACAAAATAGACACTATACGCTGTGACGTGAGTTCGACTTTAGTTTTAACAAGGACGTAGAAAACTTTTAATTGACTACGAAAGACAGCTACGAAACGCTTCATGAGCTACGGCAGGCTACGGCGTAGTTCCTAGGTTGGAAAACTACGAGGATTTTTGAGTATAGTTTCAACGAGACCCGTGTAGGCCTGAACAGAATATTATACTGAATAGCAATATCAAACCGCAATTCTTATAATTATAAAGTTAAAGCTCATGTGAACAGTTATTCAATACATATTATGAACCCTGTATGTAATTCTCAGCATATATTATCATTTGAGTTAGCATAAATCTCAATTATCAAGCTTAACTGATACAGGGTCCAACTCAACTCATTCCAAAAGGTTGATTGTTTAAATCCCTATTCGTTGCAATGTTGTCGTGTATACTCCTACCACAAGTTTAACGCTTAATTTTGAGGGAAAAACGGGATATTAGTCACTGACACGCTGTGGTCTTAAACTGTAAGGTTTAAGGTTTAATTAATAATAATAATACTAATAAATATTTTTATTACTTTTCATTATTGTTAAGTACATAGAATAAAATTAAAATAAAAAATAAAATTTAACAAAAGAAAGCAACGAAGAGTCAAGCATACAAAAACTTACATTAGGCCTAACAATAAGGCCGGAAACTCAATTAAAACTGCTATACCATGGCTTCTCAATTAGCCCGCTGCCATCTTAGACTGCATCGTCACTTATCATCTACTGGGTACATTTTAACTGATTTTTTTTTTTTAATTAGTCGAAGCGAATACCTACTGAAGCCGTGCGAGTTAGCCGGAAGTCGGTCGCCCCAGCGGAAGCGACGGAAGCTGTGCAGTAATGGCGGTTTACGGCTTCCGGTGTGCCGCGCAACACATTATGCTTCACTTTATGTTAAAACGTTGAATGTAGAACAATTCGATTCGATTTATTTGCTCAAAACATGTGCATAAATACAGGTGTTTAACAATAAAAGTAGGAACAAAGTTTTGCACATACACATTGCAAACACATATTAGGTAATGAACACATGTTACACTTCGTAATAGACATTGCTTTTGCCACCTACTTCGCGCGTGAAATCAGCGTCAAAATCAAATCAATGTCCCATCATACTCGCAAAGTTTGATATCAATCCAACTCGTTTTAAAATAAAACTAGATAAGAGCTAACGGAGGATTAAAAAAGTAAAATGGTCACCCATTTAATAAATAAATAATAATAATTAATCCTCACTGTAATTAATAAAGCAATTTGTAAACCTTCCCTCACATAAACATATACATACTGTGAGTTACTGCACGTGATGCTATATTACTTCAATAATAAAAGTTTCCCATGAGGGACACTGCAGCCTTCGACGGATAGGGTTGTCCACTTCACAGCATAACTACAAGTGAACAGACAGCTCGCCTTTACCGAATTATTATCCTTTCCATATTAACGGAGATATAAATTACTAGCTGATGCCCGCGACTTCCTCCGCGTGGATTTTAAAGTCCCTCGCGAACCCTTGGTTTTTCCGGCATAAAAATTCGTCTATGTCACTCTCCAGGTCCTCAACTATACCCGTGCAACAGAGGCGTAACTATAGGGTGGCATGACGGCAAAATGCCACGGGCCCCAGCTGGAAGGGGCCCCCGATCAGAGAGGGCCAGAAGCACAAGATGATCCTAACATTTATAGCCATTCCTGTAATTACGGCTAGTGCCGAGCGATCATTTTCAAAATTAAAATTTATATACTTAAACTAAATTCTTTTGGACAAGAAAGGTTTCGCACAGTGTCGGATTTACCAAAAGGCTGAGTTTACTGGAGCCTAGGGCAGCAGATTTTAGGGGCGGTAATTTTGGGGCCAAAATTTTTATTTATATCTTACAGAAAATGAATGAATTGAAAAAGATACATATTTGTATAAGTATGTACCTAAATGTCATTAGGTCCATAAACACATATTTTAAAATTTTATAAAATATCTAAGTAATTACTGAATATAGGTACCCCAAACAATAACTAAATATTGAATAGAATCAGGCGTTACTTTGCGGAAGTTCATGATTAACAAAAAAATGTTAGAATGTTGGCGGATTACAGCAAAATAATTCTAACATTTTTTTGTTAATAACTAAATAGTTGGTATAGCCGACTTTACCTACGATGCCAGGTGTGCGGCGCATACAAGTGCAGAGTCTCAAGCGTCAAAAGTACAGGACTAAATATGGCGTAGTACAAAATAAAAAATTTCGTGCTCGCTTCGCTCGTGAAAATGTCACTTTTACATTGCTGTTGTAGGTGCCAAGTATGGACTACTAAGTGCCGTAATGCAATCATAAAAAATTTCGCGCTCACTTCGCTCTCGAAAATGTCGCTTTTACGTTTCTATTGTAGGTGCCAAGTATGGACTACTAAGTGCCGTAATGTAATCATAAAAGTTTTAGCGCTCGCTTCGCTCGCGAAAATGTCGGTTTTAAGTTGCTATTGTAGATGCCAAGAATGGACTACTAAGTGCCGTAATGCAATTATAAAAATTTCGCGCCTCGCTTCGCTCGCGAAAATGTCACTTTTACGTTTCTAGTGTAGATGTCAAGTATGGACTACCAAGTGCCATAATGTAATTATAAAAAATTTCGCGTTCTAAGTATGAACTATTAAGTGCCGTAATGCAATCATAAAAATTTCGCGCTCACTTCGCTCGCGAAAATGTCGCTTTTACGTTGCTATTGTAGGTGCCAAGAATGGACTACTAAGTGCCGTAATGCAATCATTAATTTTGCGCTCGCTTCGCTCGCGAAAATGTCACTTTTACGTTGCTGTTGTAGGTGCCAAGACTGCCAAGAATGGACTACTAAGTGCCGTAATACAATCATAAAAAATTACGCGCTCGCTTCGCTCGCAACATTTTTCGGAGTAACAAGTATGGAATACATAACTGCGCGGTGTAGCCGTTAATACTGGGCTACATCATTGAACTTCAGGTACCAACTCCTCAATCCTGATGCTGCTTGGTAAGGCCCACCTAAATTGTGACGATTTAGAAACCATCGGTTGTGGATTGGTATTGCAGGTAGTTAAGCATCAAGTATATGGACTAGTGGAGTAGTGGCAGAATACAATCGTAAAAAATTTCGCGCTCGCTTCGCTAGCGATAATGACATTTTTGGTTCTTATGTCATTAACACTTGCTAAACAAAAAGCCCGAAAAAAGGAATTTTAATCTTTGAAATTTGGTACTAATACAAAAATTGTGACATACAGTTCAATACGCTCTGAATTAAAGGTTATTAGAAAATCAAGTAATTGTATTCGCGTTTGTATGTACCTACTCCACCTAGTGATTTATTATAAAGCAAAAAAATATTATTTCATTGGTTGAGCTTCTTTACATTGGGGGAGGGAGGGCCCCGTCCGATGAATTTGCCACGGGCCCCAAACGGTATAGTTACGCCTCTGCCGTGCAAAAAGATTTTTTTGTACGGGTATAGTTGAAGACCTGGAGAGTGATTCCGTTGATCCGTCGCTCTGTAGCAGCGTGATTGAAGGACAATAAGCGACATACCTCGTCGTCCGCAATCGAACATACTAGACTAACGAAACAGTTAAGTAAGTAACCGTAGCTATCGGAGTTACGGTTACGGCGACGTGATTTAAGAACAAACCAATAAACAAATACACTTTCTCTTGTATATAATATTAGTAAGGACTGATGAAAGCGATCGGCAGCCCTACGTGCAGCGGAGGATTTTTCGATTACCGCACCCTCGCAGGCTCGGTATTGAAGAATGCGAGCTTGAATTATATGAAGTGATATCGAGGGGCTCGATCTATAAGTTCCTGCATACTTTCCTGCTCCGCTCTCGATGTTTAGCTACCTCATACATAATTTAATACCTTATTTTTTATATATATGAATAGCGGGAAAACGAGCAGGCGGGTCACCTGATGTTAAGTGATTACCACCTCTCATGAACACTTGTAGTACCAGAGGTATCACCAATGCGTAATCAAGAGGTTCTTAACTATAATATATGAAGATACGAGTATATTCAATCGTTTAAAGATCATTTCCTGCTTCCTAAGTGGACTTTCAAGTTTCCTGCTCGTGTTAGTTATTCTTTATATTAAGCTATTGCATAGCTTCTATCGCGGGCCAGCGTGGAGACCGAATCCAGAAATTCCGTAACGAAAATAACCTGACACGGGACTCCTCTACGGTGAGCCGCTAGATGGCGCATTTTTTATCAACGCCATCTAGCAGTGAGCCGCTAGATGGCATTGATAAAAAATGCTATGCAATAGCTTTACCGCGGCAGTCCCCGAGTGCCACACGTCTTTTTTTTTATTAAAACCATAAATACAAAAATTAATCTGTCTGTCCGTTTGTTACTTAAATCCCGGGCATGAATTATTTTTTTAAATTTCTTTGTCGTCTGATATCTAAGAATACGTCTGATAAATGCGAACATAAGAATAAAATAAAACCTAAGTTTCCAAGCACAACCCTATGAATATTTCTTGTTAAGAAAGGAGTTGCGAAATTCTGCGAATCTGAAGTGGTTCGAGCAAAAGTTTCTTCCAAACCAATATTTACCAACTCTTCAGCTGCAGTCGCCAACCGAGTGCGCACAATCAAAATAGATTTTCTACAAAAATTATATATTGGAGAATTATATATAAGTACTAACTTATTATTTCTTAAGTTACCTGGTTTTGAGGTTAAACGAATTATTTTTCCGTTATGTATGTCGTATTTCATTTATTTGGTTTATTTACGATTTTATATTACGCTTGTATTCAGACACAGATTTAATTGTTCGCCAATAAGAAGGACTGAAATCTCGTCAAAATACGTAAGAAACTACGTGAGTTTAATGATGATTATAGTTATCACTTAGGGCAGGCTTCAGGGCAGAGTTATGAGTAAGGTAATGAAAACCAATTTTTTTAATTAAAATGTGAAACATAGATTTAACATTAAACATTTTACATTAGGTATGGTGATGATTATATTATTGTCTACCTATTACGGATCATGAGATAGTGTCCACTGACAGACAGACGGATGAAGTCTAACTAATAGGGTCCCGTTAAAAAAGCTAATTACTAATTTACGTAGTCTAGACGTGGTCAATACAAATTTATTTATATTTCTCATATTTAATTTACGTTACTTAGCAATATGGCTACAGATTATCTCAACAAGGCTTCATAAAAGCAACAGGGGAAAATCTGAAATTAAAATAAGCGAGCCTTATTGCTTATTATACGCACGCGGCGGAAGGTGGGAGTCGTTAACAGCCGCAGTAATCATCTTCGTTAGCCCGTGCTTTGTTTACAGTGGAAAAAAGCTACAATTTTAGCTCGCAATTTCGAAGTACTTTGGATGATTCTGTTCGTTGCGTGTTTGAAAACCTATGGGCACAGATTGATCTATCTAGATTAAATCTTACTGACTGACTGATTGATTTATCAACGCACAGCTCAAATCATCAGACAGATCTGTCGGTAATTTTGCTTATAGGATCAAACTAGATGATTCCCGCGATTTCGTTCGTTGGATTAAGATTCCCGCGGGAAGTCTTTGATTTTCCGGGATAAAATGTAGCCTATGTTTTAATCAAGGGTATGAGCTACAAACACACACACACACATACAAACTTTCGCTTTTATAATATTTGTGTGATAGGGGATTGAAAAATCGAACTTACCGAGAGTGAAGCCACGGGCAAAAGCTGGACTGGCGGAGTTTACGTACTTTTGAAAACGTAATGGAAAACTTTCAGGCGTGCAGGTATCATCACGTAGTTTTCCATCACCGTCGAAGCAAGTAATAATATTTAATTGCTTAAAAGTCTTTAAACACACACAACTTAAGCCACCAAGCCAGCGGCAATAGTAAGTCGTACTTATTTGATTCTAACATCATTTTACTTATATTTTTAATCCACTGTGTTTCTCCATTAAAATGTGATAATAAAATACCGCGTTAGCCTCAGAGTTCTACAATATAGAGCCACTTTTATTCTTTCATTGAATTGAATTAATTGAATTAACCACATGACCCTAATCTCAAAGTTTGGAGTGCTTGACTTCCCGTGATGAATACGAACCCAGCAAAACAAATGTTTTCCACGTCAAAGTTTCGCTGAAACTGTTTTTATCGCTGAAAATGTTATTTAATCGAATGTTGAAATTCGAAGTTCAAAGTTAGTCATTGTTTTTCGTATCCCTTATCAATGGATACTTTAACATTCTAATGAAAAAGTAAAACTTTTTATATTTAGGCTTAGATCTTTTGCATAACGCTGCTTTGAAACCGAATATAGCGTAATGAAAGGGACAGATATATGTCTATCTTTATGTATGTCTGTCCGTTCGAGTCCCGTTTTTGTCAGAAATAGCTCAAGGTATCATTGATGGCGTGTGAGGCATCTTAGCAGGGTTTTAGTGGTTTTAAATAAGTAAATCCACACAGCCGAAGTTGCAAGAATCAACTACGTAGTACTAGTATCATTAATAATTATCCTCAAGACGATACTGTGTTTGTAAATTGTTGGAGATCATTTTATATAGAACACATTTAAAAATAAATGAAATAAAACTTCAATTACCTGGTAATTTGCTTCATACAGAATACAATATGTTTCATTAAAGAATATTTTAAATAAAAACTTGTTCCACGTGAGCGAACACGTGAAAATAAATTACTTACTTGAAATGAAAATGATTTCGAAAATTTCGCTTATTGTGTTTTAAGAGCAGGAAGCTTTACAAAAAGTTATATCTACCTACAATACAAAAAAGAAAAATTAATATTTTATACATTGAGACTTACTTTTAGGGAGGGAATTATTAAAACCCCGCCTGATTTAAAGAATATCAACTTATTTATAGTTCAATCGGGATGACGCTAAGGATTCTACGATCTGTTCAGGCATTTAGAAGTTATGGTGAAATAAAGAAACTCACATACATACTCATACATGAACCCTGAAAACATTACACTGCTTTTTTGGGCAGTTTTGTAAAAATTAGTACATGGAATTAATAAGTACCTACTTGGGTACCTTATTTTAAGGTAAAAAGAACTCTATGGATAATAATACCTAAGATATAATATCTGATCAGTTTCAGTTAATTTCTCCATGCAGTAGATTCTATAACTACCTACTTTAACAGGTATCGTCATACTAATCCCCGGATTACGGTGCTGTAGTAACAAAAACCGCTTATCATTACACAATTTAACTTACATGAGCAATTTGTTTTAATGCAAAATGTCACTCTAAAAAAGTTACAATAAAAAAAAACTTGTCAATTTTGCTTAAACGCGCGTCCATATGGGACTTTACGTATTAAAACATAGACATGCACAAGAGGTAGAGCCGTCATTGGATGGACAGCCTCCCATGTCAATGAATCTTCAAAAAAAATCTGCTTATAGCTATAAGCAGATTTTTTTTGAAGATTCATTGGCATGGGGCTCAATAGCTATTGAAGCTGATCGCATGATAGAACTAATATAAAAAACTAGCTGCTACCTGTGACTTCGTCCGCGTAGATGTAGTTTTTAACAATCCTACGTGTATTTAAAAATCTTTGATTGTCTAGAATGAAAAGTAGCCTTCGGTTCGGCTCTCGTCGGTTGACCGCTCTCGGCCACCGCCTCTCATTTCTTTTTCAGTAATTCGTTTTCGCTTAGCGTTTTTCTTACTTTCTCCCTTTTTGCTCGGCTTCTAAGGGTCGTACCGTGATGTTAAATAGACTATAACCTTCCTCAAGAATTAGGTTAACAAATGCAAAAAGAATTTTTCAAATCCGACGGGTAGTTCCAGAGATTAGCGCGTTCAAACAAACTCTTCCGCTTTATTATATTTTTTTAGATAAAAAAAAAATTTTGCTTCACAGATACAAAGATTGTTACACCTCGCTTCTCCGGCGCGTCTTGGCTGGCTCTACGCGCTCTACGCGGCGCGTACAAGCGCGTCCGATTACGACTGCGCGTGCGGCCGGAACGAGCTCGAGGAGTGCTGCTCCTCACTGGCGAACATGACGACCTATCCGGAGACTATCTGGCGCTTATACTGAGGAACGGGCATGTGGAGTTGAGGTTTGTATCCGATGTGATTGAGTAGAGTGTGCTCAGGAACTTTTCAACTTGGTTCCACCGTCACCATCGAATTGCAAGGCATAGAATAGTTCTGAACTCCTACGTAGTTGAAATCCCAAGGACGCGCACTAAGCGCTTTGCTTTCTCGTTACGCACCGCTAAAATTTAGAATGCCCTTCCGGCATCCGTTATTCCTTGTAACTACAATTTTGGTACTTGAAGATAATCAAGAGTGAATAGGCATTATCTAAGCAAGCTTAGGCTGCATCTTCACTTACCATCAGGTGTGATCGCAGCCAAGCACTAGTCTATATATTTAAAAAAAAAGAGTGTAAAGCCCGATTGCTACGAAGGACTTAGATATTATTTTTTACGCAGCGTTTTATTGCTCCCTGGCGAGCATGAGGATTTATCTGGAGAATATCTAGCGCTTATACTGAGGAACAACCATACGGAATTGAGATTTGTATCCGATATGATTGAATAGAGTGTACAAGCTCGTTACGACTTCGTGCGCGTCATTAGAGAATTTGCTTTACTATTGTCTGCGGTAACAACCTGTCTGGAGACTGCCTTGCGCTTATTCTGAGGAAATTTCATGAGGAATTGAGGTTTGTTCCCATAAAACATTTTCGTGCTTATTTTAACTGGCATATCGTACGCTGCTTGAAACGTATGGCTTTAATGTAGCACGCGACATTCCCTCTCTTACTGGCGAACGTGAGGAACTGTCTGAATCTGGCGCTTATACTAAGGGAGAGGGGGAATTGAGATTACCATCAAATAAAAGATATATCTAGAAGATTTATCTATAACGGACAATTATTTTGTCTGTTAAAGATGATTATACCTACATAAGATTAGGTGCAAGTCCGATCGTCATTTTGATAATAAAATTCCGAAAAAAAAAAAACGTTTAAAATCTACACAACGTTGAGATAATATATTATGGCTATAATTTTTAATTATTTTCAGTACTCCTTTTTTGTATACATGATTTACCCGAGTTGTACACTCTTTTGGAGGGCATGTTTTTTGTATAATACATTCATGTTACAAACGTGATACGGAATTAATTTCAAAAAGAATTACAAGGGCTTATTTTTTATAATTTCAGCACACATTTTTCATTGTGTATAATCGTTTATGTAGATTGGATTTTTATTAATTAATATAAAGCTCCAGTCATTTCCCACCACCCTCTTTGGTTGGATTAGAAACTGGGTGTGGAGTGTGTGGAAAATATACATAATATATATTTTTTACTGCATGATTAGATAGTCCTTGACTGCGATCTCACCTGAGGGTAAGTGACGATGCAGTCTATGATGGTAGCGGGCTAATTTGGAAAGAGTATAGCAGTGTACATGCTTTTTTACTGTGTGTTTTTAATAAAAGTATATTCAATTCAACCTATAGGCTATTGAGTATTAAACCGTGTACGACCTTTTTTAAATAAATTTCACCTCTAATGTCGTCTTGCACCTTCGATCACAGAAAAAGATCGAAGTCTGGCACCAATCTGCTTAATCCTTATCTTTTGTGTTAGTTAAATTTTATAATGCCTGTCACTTTTTGGCTAGGTTAGTTGAGAGTTGACAAGAAAAGGACAGGTAATGGAAAATTTTGCTTAGTGCAAGTGGACTTAAGCCTGCAGTCTGGGCGCGTGAGAAGTTGCGATTGAACACCCACATTGATAATTTCTATTCACACAGACATATCATACAATATTAGTATACGCACCCTGGAAAGTAACAATCTTAACAATCTACGTTTGGCGCTTCCCTCAAGTTAAATGTATATCACGCGTTCGTCTTAGTAGGATATTAATGAATTTCACAGAAAATACGCAATGTATTAACCATTAGATTGTCGTTTTGTTTAGTTCGCGGGCGGCGACGTGCGGTAGTGAGTAGCCGGTGGCATAGGGTGGGGTCACAGTGCACGCTTTTTGTCATGTAACTTTTGCGTGAATGAATAACTTCTAAATAAGAGGTCCGATTCGAATTATTTAAAGAGGAATTTCCAAATACATAGTCAATTATAGTTACAAAAATATTTAATTGGTTAAAGATTACTAAATAATCATGATGAGAACGTCAACATTTTTCATCGTACTCATGTTTCAACAGACTAATTTGAATAAAAAAGGGGTTATAGTTGCTCAACTATAATAGTTCAATATATAGCCCCGCGGACGTGCTTGTAGGTAATTATGAGTATTGCAAACATGTATAGTACGTATATCTCACGAAGTTACGGTTAATTTTTTTTAAATAAAATATAGCTCATGTTACTTAGGAATAATAGCTTTCCATGAGTGTAAGAATTTTTAAAATCGGTTAAGTAGTAGTTTTTGAGTTTATCCATTACAAACAATTTTACGAACTTACAAATAAGCAATAATATTTCATCTTTATGATATTAGTTTAGACAAAACAAGTGTCACTAAATAATTCAAACTCAAACTCAAAATTATTTATTTCATGTAGAATGCTGATTCTGCTGAGAAGAGCCGGCAAGAAACTCGGCAGTTGCTCTTTTCAAAACAAAAAATGTTACAATATGTAGCTTATGTATCTTGTGGCAGTTGAAGCAAGCAGATTTGTTCCAAGTAACTTTGTCATTTACAATTATATTTTGCATGTTTTGTATTTCCTGAAATAGAACTCTCGTTGCTTTTTCAACATCAGTGCACGTATCATCCTTCAAGCTTTTGTTTTCCAGAATTGACACTTTGTTTCCTGAAACAATATAGTTAATAAGGTATTTATTAGAAATTAGGATGTAATTAATTAAATTAGATTTTTTGCAAACCCCAATTAGATTTTAAAGGTTTAAAAGGTAGCCTATATGTTAATCCAGGGTATAAGCTATCTGAATTCCAAAATATGTATCAGCCAAATCGGTTTAGTGTTTGTAGGGTTATAAAGACAGCTAGTCCATTTTAAAGTAATTTTTTAATACGGTTGCTCAAAGAGCTTTTTGTAGCTGTATCTCGTGCGGAAAGTTCGATTTTCCGCATTTGTATCAAAATATACTATTGAAGGTTAACAAACATTCAGCCAGAAAACATAACAATGTTTTGGGCTTCGCCACAGTCGAAGTCGAAGCTATGTCTGGGGGGAGGCTTTAGCCGCGACTAGTTACCACCCTACGTCAAAGACGTGCCGCCAAGCGATTTTGTGTTTCGGCACGATGGCGTGTAGAAACCGATTAGGCTTAGGCTGAATTTACACTACCGTACCCATTCCAAGTTAGTCCGCTACCATCTAAGACTGGCATCGTCACTTACCATCAGGTGAGATCGCAGTCAAAGACTATCTTGTCAACGATAAAAATAAAAAAGTCGGGTAAAAATGTGAGTACATTATAAGTACTTACAGCTATATGTTAAATCTTCCTTTGTTTTTTTTTTGTGTTTTTAGTAATTTCCTTTACGCTTTTTCATATCTACCTGAAATGAGAAGAAAAATAAGTTACGATATTAATGAGTACATTAGTGTTTGCTAATTAATGAAGTGTTTGATGATTAAAAAAATACATGATAAAACTCACATAGTTACTACGTACTCGAAGTATACAAAAAAAATTAGCAGTAATCTCCGACACTCGCGACCCACCCTAGTGCTCGTCAAAACCAAAATATATCGCGATCCGCGGAGCTACGGAGCTCGACGCGAAGGAGCGTACTATCACTTTGAATACTGGGACGGCACTGAATTTTTTTGTGGTTGCGTATTGTAATATAAAGCGATTTATGGGCGGCTACTGCTTCATAGTAAAATGTATGGGCAGTTGGGAAGGATTTTCGCTACGAAATTAATTATGTTTAGTCTTATATTATTGCTTTTTGGTTTGAATTAATATAAAATTTTAATGGCGAATATATTCTCTATACTTCCTTCTCATGATTTAACCAAAAATTATTCCAAATATAACATCGGAATAGCATAGATAAATTAAATAGAAAGGGTCGATTTCGATGATTTTGACGATGTTGCCGATTTTTTTTTCTCAAAAACTGAGATTTATTTTAGATGTATTTTGCGGCGTACTTATAGCCTCATCTATTAAGCAATTGAGGTTTTTTTGTGGTGTCATTCTATTCAATGACTTTTTTAATTTGCGTTAAACCGTAAGTGGCTATTTGCGCATTTCTTCCAGACTTGCCTCTTAAGGATAAGTAGTCGCACACTGTGTACCAGTTAACGGATTCTATCACGTTAACTTTGTACTGGATTACAATGGTTATTTTTTATTTTATTATATTATGAGACAGACTTGCAAACAAACGTTGAACTGAAGAGTTTCGTACGAGTAGGTTAAATTTCAACCACGTATGGGTGCCATCGCTCACGATTTCTCGAATTTCTGTGGTAAAACGGTGAGGGGGGCACAAGGTTATGAATTGTATTGATTGATTGATTGATTTTTAAGAGTCTTTATTAACATCACTGAAAATCGTTATACAATAGTAACATTACTTATCAACAACAACAAAACAACCATGTCTCCCAAGGTTCGACTGCGGCAGCGGCGCCGGGGTGCTGCGATCCCCTGAGCCGGTCCACCTGGGGCGCTGGAACACCATATCCGTGTACCGGCATCGATGGGACGCCTGGCTCAAACTGAACAACGGGAAACGGGTGCGGGGCAGGTCTAAGGTAAATAATCATATTCATATTACGAGTATAAATGCGAAAGTTTGGATGTTTGTTACTCTATCACATCTCAAATCACCACGATTGAATCGACTTGGCTGAAAATTGGCACAGAGATAGATTATAGTCTGAAATAACACATAGGCTACTTTTTAACCCGGAAAATAAGAGAGTTCCCGCGGGAATTAAAAACCTTAATCCGTGCGAACGAAGTTGGGGGCATCAACTAGTTAATATTAGAAATGCGAAAGTTTGGATGTTTGTCACTCTATCACATCGCAACGACTGAATCGATTTGGTTGAAATTTGGTACAAAGATAGATTATAGTTTGGAATAGCACATAGGCTACTTTCTAACCCGGGAAATAAGAGAGTTCCCGCATTAATAAAAAACCTTAATCCACGCGAACGAAGTCGCGGGAATCAACTAGTAAAGTTATATACTTACCTACTTGCGAGCTAATTCGGGTCGCTCACAATAGCTTTTATTATCAATAACCAATTCGGATTTTTTGCCCATACTTTGGAATAGGAAAGTTTTTTCTTCAAATAAACTTTTACAGAGTGCTTTTGAATCGTTAATTGAATCAACCATTGTTTAGGAAAGCCGTTCATCCGAAAAGAACTACATAGGAAGAAACTCGGCAGTTGCTCTATTTGTTTTAAAATACCATATAATATACTTTTTTTTTAGACATTTTTATATTTCCTAATACTAAACTGTGAAAAAAGCACAAATTCCCAGCTCTGATTTTTATGTCTTTTTATGTTTTAGATAAGTGCGTTTCAGGCAAATTATTCGAAATAATATTTCGAATAATCGCATAAAGCTGGTGATATTATTACGCTGGTGAAGTCAACGACAAAAGCTAGTAATAATAGTAGCTATATCCTGATTTTAATTCCAATACGTTTTTGGTCGCAATTTATACCCCAAGAGAATGTAATCACTCCGTTATTTATACCTAAAATTTACATTAACAACCACCACAAACAAGAAAGACACTTTTAAACTTTAAAAAGTCAAAAAGAACACTTCGTCCCCTTTTGTATAAAAAAAGCCGGCTGAATTTTAAAAATGGTCCGTTGTTTCGCCTGAGCGCTATTGAAAACTTAAGGAAAGAAGCAGTGTGGACAAATATATACAAGTGTTATATAATTTGTAATTTAATTTTAATTAGGCGGCGAAGGAAGTTTTCCGACCAAGAAAGTTACGAGTCGTTTATTTTGCTCAAACCTTGTTTAATGTAAAGGAAACTTTAATACCTATCACAGACGGCTTAATATCATAGTCGGCGCAACAATAGTCGTTTTACGTAGGTACTCGAACTCGCTCGAACGAAATGTTTTTGTTTAAAGAGTGTGTTTACGATATGGGTTTGGTCCCAAGATCTCGCCGCACAGGCGTATTATACATCCTACAGAAACTCCAAAGACATCATCAAAGAGATCATTAGTTACAAAGAAAAAACGGTCGTCTGCGTGAAACCTAACAAGATAAACCACGAAATAGGTACAAACTTTCTCAAAATTAGGACCGTGTAGGTACGTTAGCCATAAATCTAAATCGTGTGTACTATAATTCTAATTCTTGAGGGTCGTGACTCATCTATACTAATATTATAAAGCTGAAGAGTTTGTTTGTTTGAACGCGCTAATCTCAGGAACTACTGGTTCGAATTGGGAAATTATTTTTGTATTGGATAGTCCATTTATCGAGGAAGGCTTTAGGAGACCAATAGGAGCGAAGCATCAGTGAAAAATTTTGCAAAAACGGGGAAAATTATCCATATTTAAAATATATTCTTTTAAAAACTTCGTGATCATAATAACAGAAATTGACGCGGACGAAGTCGCACGCAACAGCTAGTTTTGTATAATGGGGGTAGGTTAATAATGCGGTGGCTTCCCACATCCTATCCTATACGACTCAACTTAGCAGGTATGATGTCAACTTAGCTTAAAGATTATTCAAACGCGTCAAAAACCCAAGTCCCAATAATTTGACTGATATGCGCCGCTCTAATGGGTTATACCCGTTATACCACACTCAAAATAATGTTAAGCTATATTATGGTTTCGATGCAGTATTTTTATATAAAACCTTGAATCACAATAAATGGTCTAGACTCCTTGAGAAATAATTTTTCCCCACAATGCTTTTCGCTTAGCGGAATATCAAAAGAAAATATTTCTTTTTAGAAAATCTTAAAGAGAGCTTTACTAGTAAGTTCTTGTAATTAATTAATTCTACGTCTTTGGTGCTCTCAGTTATTCCTTGAAGTTCAGATCCAATAATTTATTTATAAAATGGCGGGAATAAGAAATGAAATATCATTTCGCCGTAAAAAAGATCGCACACAGCCGCAATGCCCCCAACACTAGCGCAAGAGCCGTCACATCCAGGGGCGGATCTTGAATTTGTGGGCCCCTGGGCTAGTACTGCATAGGGGCCCTACCTAATTACTCAACTAATACCCATTTTGACAAGACACTGTTGATGTAGATATATGTAATGTAATAATATGTTAAGTACAGGAAGAAAATAGGAAAACAAAATGTTTTATTTATTTATTGCAAATTTTCGTTCGCAACAAAAATGAATGAGTAGGTTTAGAAAATCTAAACGTCAAACATTTTCCTTCGAACGAAGTTGCAGAACGAAAACGATGGTATGAAATACGCGAAATTTCGATCGATATTTCGTTTATCGTTGAATTAGAGTAGACCCCCGGTTCGATTGGGGGCATTCTGTATACGCGGGGCCCTGGGCTGCAGCCCAAAAAGCCTTTAAGCAGATCCGCCCCTGGTCACATCCGTAAGAGCCGCACATTTTCCAGTCCCGCCGTAAGTACTCAGCCATTTCTAAGGACTACGTTTTTACGGCGCTTGCTTTTGAGACTCTGAGCTCATGGTCATCGAACATGAAGAATTTTATGAATGTCGTGTCCCAAAGACTGATTCACGCCTCAGGTGACCAAAGAGCTGGCGCTTATTTAGCCCAACGGCTAAGCCTCGCTATCCAACGAGGTAATAGCGCTAGTGTTTTGGGCGTGTATTTTTTGTAAATATAATATTAGCAGTAGTTTTAATTTATTTACGTTATTTCTTTTTAATATTATTAGTAAAGGCCATGAGCGTGATCGTCATAAAAATTACAAAAACTTTTAACCTTAACATTTCATTTTTCCCCTTTACTTTCCTCTTTTTGATCCTTCACAGAAGCCATAAAGCAGGGGTTATGGTTGGCAACACCGTAAATAAAATTCCTTTTTTAGAAGTCACTCATTAAAAATATTCGTGTCTCCTAAAGGGAAACTGAAAGGACAAAAGACCTTAGCGTGGGGTATGAAACATAAGCGACAGCGTATTCGAATCATACTTAGGACCGATTTCACCAACACAATTTATTTCTCGGTTAAGCGTCACTGGACGTAGTTAAAATCGAAACTTAATTATTCATTTATTATACACAGAATTTGATCATTTTTTATTTAGCAGCATTAAAAAGAAAATACCTCTAAGTAATGAAATATTCTAAACACTATGTTAATGATTTAATAGTCGCGCACTACTGCTAGTAAGTTAAATCGCTTTTCGCTCATAGCTTGACCTTAAAAAAATACTGATTTCAGCACTTATTGTCGCGTCTCCAGCTTAATATTGTACAATAATTGTCGGAATTCCCGTGCTGTAATGATGCGCGCGTTTGTGATTGCCGTGCCCTTAGCAGTGGACTTCAGAATTGTGCCCACAATCATTTCGATTACTTTTTGGTTTAAATAGGGGTGTTTTAATTTGTATTTGCCTTTATTTTTTCCTCTTAATCACTTTAAGGTTAATAGTAATTAATAGGTTTAATTTTGAAGTGGATATTGTTAGGTGAATGGAACATTCAATGAACCTTTTTTTACTCAAATGCTTGAACGATGAAAAACTTTTTGGCGGTCTACTTTAGGCGGTTTTAAATTGTCTAATTAATCATATATGGCCAATAATGGCCAGAATAACATACCAACAATTGCCTCTTTGTTGGTATTAATTAATCTACTTCTTCTTTAGATTGTATTACTTTTGCCTACAAAGAAGAAACAGCAAAAACTTATGAACCCTTTTTATTGCAATTTGATCCATTAGTTTTGTCGACCTTTTTGAATTTGCAAAGGTTGACTACACGCCACTCGATGTGATGTGTTATCGGATATTTGTATGTTACATACATGGAACTGAGAACAAGACTTATTTGTATCTAGGCACTATCTAGGTATATTACACACAAAGTGTCAATACATCTCATTATTTGGTGTAAGATATGGTGTTACCAAGACTCTATAATATACTTTCGCAGCTGGGAAGAACTGGAAAGAAGACTCTTGGACTCTATTTGCTATACAAAACTATGACCTGTTGTGAAAAAGTTACTTACATGCTTCTCTTTCTTCCCAGGGGTTATTCTCTCGTATGACGTTCCGCGAGCCAGTATGGGTGGGCGGAGCTGGCAACACCACAGGTCTACAGGGCAAGCTGGGGCTGGCTGAGGGACTCCTTGGTTGTGTCGACTTCCTCCGAATAAACGGCGATACGTACCGACTTGTCAAGGATGCTGTTTCCACGTCCGATATTGGTAAGTTCTATCTTCTAACTAGCAAAGTAGTTATAAAGTAAGAGACCTTCACCTGATCGATTCGCCCATTGCGTTGGTCTGATCAAATCCGAATTACGCTCGACACCACCGTTATAGTTCACGAAGCTCATTATTTGAAAAAAAAAAAAAAAAAAAAAAAAACAAAGCAGATGACGCGATCAAAGAAACGTCTTATAATTGATATTCCACCCACGGTTCCCATGGCAGTATGGGCACTAGACACCTTCATACATTTCCATGTACATAATTTCTAAAAATAGGATTGGATAGGGTGGTTAGCCAAACAGTGACAACCATCCAAAATATCTGGGTTCGCTACTGTTCGACAGCAGCAAAGCTGGTACGCAGATATTTTAGTATAGTATATGTATTCCTTTCGTTCCGCTGGTAGGGTTTCACGACGGTAATGTGCTGAAGGTCTTAGAGCGTAAATAGGTATTTCATTCATTTACAAAAGGGCAATTGAAATTCAGAGCTTGCCTCATTTGTTTCAACGTAATTAGATTCGAAAGTTGCGCGAGTTAACAAACTTATTAACTTTAATATCGGTCCGAAATTCTGTATTCCGTCGAGGATTCTATTACCAAGTTTGATACTTACCTCTCATTTCTTAAGCTTATAATACTGAAAAACACAAATTTTACTCTTTATGAACTATCTTTGTGCCTTTTGTGAAGAGACGTGTAACGATTGAGCCGGGAAAAGGTAGCAGATAGAGGGACTTCTTTTGCTTATGATATTCTACTAGGGATGAGTTATATAGGGATAGTTACCTTTTTTCTGTGTATGTATATGTAATGTATCCTCTAAATATAATATAATTTGTTTGCCATACCCTTACACGGTCTCATGTGTATATGTACCTATCTGCTACATGTGAAATGCAATAAAGAAATATGACTATAACTATGAGTATATACTCAAAATGCAAGCTAAAAAATTGTTCCGAACGATGAAGAGATTAATATAAAAGTACTTCATTGTTAAATGACATGACAAATTACGACAAATATCTGCCATTAAGCGCTTCATTTGCCGCACGCTTGTAACATGTCCACGTCTTTTTATACATATACTATATCATAGATAATACCTATAATAAAAATCATCATCATCTCAATGAATCGGTGGCCCACTGGGCATATGCTTACCTCTCAGAATGAGAAGAGAAGGGTGTAAACCATATAGTAGTTTGTAGTAGTATAGGCTATGTTCACATGTAACGCGCGTTAACGCGCGTTAACGCGCGATCAAATTTGAAGAGAGTTCAGATGATGAGCGCTAATGCGCGTTGCGAGAGCACTCGTCAGTCTAGATCGGTAGAACGTAGAAAATGGACGTGGAAAAGGCTATTATTTTGTGGTTATATTATAAAGAAAAATATAAAAAAAGAAAACGTACACATTGGGTTCATCCAATTTTGAAAAATAGATCCAGTTTGTTTGCGACACTATATCCGAATCTAAGAGACCATGAATCTAAATTCTTTAATTACTTTAGAATGTCTACAAAGTCATTCGACAATTTGCTTCAACTCAAAATATAATTACGAAAATTAAAAAAATTACATGCGATCGCGATGAAAGCGCGCGCTCAACTGAACAGCAAACGGACATTATATTAATATCAAAGCGCGAGTCAACGCGCGATTGTCTGCGTCTAGAAACTTTTTCTCTGAGCGCCGCGTTGACGCTCGCTGACGCGCGTTAACGCGCGCGCATGTGAACGATTGCCAGGTATATATTAGGATGTCTAAGCGCGCGATTTGTAAACGCGCGTCGCAATTCAGCCATCTGAACATAGCCTAAGGCTATGTTCACATGTAACGCGCGTTAACGCGCGTCAACGCGCGATCAAATTTGAAGAGAGTTCAGATGATGAGCGCTAATGCGCGTTGCGAGAGTACTCGTCAGTCTAGTTTGGTAGAACGTAGAAAATGGACGTGGAAAAGGCTATTATTTTGTGGTTATATTATAAAGAAAAATATAAAAAAAGAAAACGTAAAACATTGGGTTCATCCAATTTTGAAAAATAGACCCAGTTTGTTTGCGACACTATATCCGAATCTAAGAGACCATGAATCTAAATTCTTTAATTACTTTAGAATGTCTACAAAGTCATTCGACAATTTGCTTCAACTCAAAATATAATTACGAAAATTAACAAAATTACATGCGATCGCGATGAAAGCGCGCGCTCAACTGAACAGCAAACGGACATTACATTAATATCAAAGCGCGAGTCAACGCGCGATTGTCTGCGTCTAGAAACTTTTTCTCTGAGCGCCGCGTTGACGCTCGCTGACGCGCGTTAACGCGCGCGCATGTGAACGGTTGCTAGGTATTTATTAAGATATCTAAGCGCGCGATTTGAAAACGCGCGTCGCAATTCAGCCATCTGAACATAGCCTAATAGTCCAAAACGCTGGCTTGCGGACTTTCAAACTTTAAGAACCATTGACAACTGAAAGAACTCTCACATAACTTCATGACGTTTTTATCTTCACCGTTTAAAGCAAGAGATACTTTTCGCACTGTTTATGATACTGTGATGTGCGGGGAGCAGCTGGAATTAGGCGGCGCAAGACCGAGACCTGTGGAAGTCCTTGCAAGAAACCTTTGTCCAGCTGTGAACGTCTATCGGTTAAAAAGAAGATGATACCGTGAATTTGTCGATGGCCAGTTATTGTAATAATATAAAATATCTACCTTTACATCACTCATTACACACACATTGATCCTCACAATAAAGAAATAAGCATAGAAATGATTTGTGACTTTTAAGTGACTGATGTTTTTAAAAATATTACTTGATCGACCCCAGTGCAAACTCTCTTTGTTCAGCCCTTTGGGACACCCCTTTGATTCCATAAAACTTTTCCGGGGCCCTCTCGGAAATCCTCTTGAGTGGAATTTCTAGTAATTTATTTTGTTAGCAAAGATCTTCTTTAATGCTTCGCTGCTTAACGGAAGTTGGCATCTTGAAAGTTAATTAAATTTTTCAATTCATGGTATCAACTTTTGATCAACTCCTTTGACCGTTTTGATCAACTCGCTAGCACAGTGATTATAAGAGAGAGATCCCAAATTCGATTTTGTAATTTTTTTTGTCAATACACTATAAGATCTTTAGGTATAGGTTTCAGCCAAAGGAGCTAGTAGCTTTGTGCGACAATACTGTATCGGGTGGGATATTAATCGTTGACCTATCGAATTTATCTATTAAGTTTCTAAAGTTCATCAATCACAATTACAAACTTCAATTAGGTACCTATGTAGGTTTCTCACTGATCCAGTTCTCTCGCTGTAGAACGCTTTAAACAATGTTACTCTTGATTTCTTTTTTTTATCTTCTAGCTTACGCTTAGGCTGAAATCTATAGAGTGCACTCTCACACTGCTCAGACTCAAGACAAAGTTAAAACGAGACGCTTTACGTCCGAGCTTATTTGTGTCTCGTTTTAACTCTATCTTAAGTTTGAGCTAAGTCAGAGTACGCTGCATAGATCTCAGCATTAGAGACATTTTTGAGATTTCCTTGGCTAAAAATTATTCTCTCTGACTCTTTCACTTAAACAGGCTACAATGTGATCCAGTTCTCCCTTAACTTTGACTGTAATAATGAATCTATGTATTCAGCGACATTCTCTTGAAAAGATTGTCTCTATAAATCTTTTCTCACTTCAAAGAGTGATTGAAAAATCGTTACAAAGTAATATACAACTGAAAACTCTGCATTTTCATTCGCGATCGACATAAATTGTCCGCCTCTACTGAATCCCCCGCTGAGTCGAGTATTGCATTTGATCTCGTGACGTCACAAAGCACTTTTCACCATACGTTAGGTCAAATGGTTCGTACTTTAAGAGGGTATACGAACGCCCGTTTTCACCGACTATCACATATTGATTACGCTTTAGAGTCCCCGCAGACCACAGACTTTTTATCGGCCGATAGTTTAATCGGATTGGGCTGCTAGTGCGCACACTGGGCCAACTAAACAGTCGGGTTGATGGAGAGATGGTGATCGAACTAGAACGATTTGTTAGTTGTTAAGCGACTTTTGAAGAGAGCGGTTGTATAATGAAAGTTAAGCGTTAGTAAGCGGCTGACTAAACAATCGGTAATGTGCGCGCGTGAATGAGCGCCATACTGTTTAGCAGTCGACCGATAGTTTGCCGACAGTTCAGTTTGAAGACAAGATTTAGTTATTAGGTATTTATAAATTTTCTTACAAGTCAAAGAGGCAATTATAGTAATTTGCCACCCTTTTTAGTCCAGTCATTACGTACATTCAAAAAAGAAAATGAATTTGCGCTTCTAATTTTTTAATATGTTGTAGGGGATACCTAGAAAAGCTTAACTTGAGATTGTCGACCAAGCTTTCCTAGGAGCTTTCGCCGCCATGTTGAAAAAAGGGGTAAAATTTGTTTTTCGGCAATAACTCGGCTATCCGATGAGATTTCGAAAATTTTTGTAGGACACTTTTTGTAGCTTTCTTTGTGCTCTACAATAACGCCTGAATCATTTTTAGCGTATCATGCATCGTTATCGAGATATCGATCGATAAAGTCAAAAATTTAGGACACAATTTTTGTTTTTTTGCTTTTTTTTCTTTGGGTCTTAATAAATATGAAAAATTGTGGAATTCAAACTTGTAGAGCATATTCAGACCTACAATTTCCTTCTTGGATTTTTTTATGTTGGACAAAAATTACGATCTCCAGCGCGCCGCAAAGTCGGTGAATCCACACTCAGCGTCGAGCGAGCTGCTCGCTCGGTTGTGTCTGGATGTCGAATCGAATGGGAAATTGTTCAGGAAATTGATGGGATAAAAAATAAGTACATAGAGCAACAAATTAAGGATCACACAATAGTAATTTATTAAACAAATAATTTGTTTGTGCACTAAAAAATATTATTTTTTTACAATACAAAATAAAGAAAACAAAATAAACGGAAAGAAAAATATTTTTTTCTGCACTCGAGACACGAACGATGGACTTTTTTCATGTCTTTTTTCGCTTGGATGGTCCAGGCTGATGATCTTCGTCCTCCGTAAACTCTTCGAGTTGTTGTGTCTGTTGAAACGTTGGAAATGATGCTGATTCGATGAGAGCATCGTCATCATCATCGTTACAGACATCGTCGTCGTCGTCAAGCAAAATGTCGACTCTGGCGACGTTACTGCATGTTTGTCCACTGCAGTGCATGCAAATAACGGAGCAACTGATTCCCGCTTTTCTGCACCCACAGGCGGCCTCGAGGCAACTAACCGAGATGCTACGAAAAGAAGAACATGTTTCAACACGTAGACCCTAACAAAAGGGTCCCTTTATACCTGACCCCTCCAACTCCAACGGACGCTCTATGCGGGCACTCCGTTATAACGAGTTTACAGCCAACTAGATATCGAAATTTTTGCCCAGAATATCGGAACCCTCGATTTACACTACGCACAGCAAAAACTCAACACGATACGATATACTAACTTGAGCGCGCTCGACGCTGAGCGTGGATTCACCGACTTTGCGGCGCGCTGGAGATCGTAATTTTTGTCCAACATAAAAAAATCCAAGAAGGAAATTGTAGGTCTAAATATGCTCTACAAGTTTGAATTCCACAATTTTTGATATTTATTAAGACCCAAAGAAAAAAAAAGCAAAAAACAAAAATTGTGTCCTAAATTTTTGACTTTATCGATCGATATCTCGATAACGATGCATGATACGCTAAAAATGATTCAGGCGTTATTGTAGAGCACAAAGAAAGCTACAAAAAGTGTCCTACAAAAATTTTCGAAATCTCATCGGATAGCCGAGTTATTGCCGAAAAACAAATTTTACCCCTTTTTTCAACATGGCGGCGAAAGCTCCTAGGAAAGCTTGATCGACAATCTCAAGTTAAGCTTTTCTAGGTATTCCCTACAACATATTAAAAAATTAGAAGCGCAAATTCATTTTCTTTTATTTGCCTTTTTTTCGGACGAAATGACTGGACTATTAAATTTCCAGTCGCCGTAATTTAGTGTTCTACCTCCTCGCATGAAATACTTTAGGTACATTTCCAATAAGTTTGCCACGCATCAAAGCTTGAGTCTTCAACAAACACAACGCGTGGCGGCAGCAGCATGGTAAAACGTCACATTGATCAAGATTTTGCTTTCGTATCGTTAAAAACGCGCGAAATCATTACGTTACGCGAACATAGAACGAACCGCATTGCATCGGGTCGCAAAAATCCGCTAAATCACTTCTATACAATTTATGTGAACCATCGTGGCCATCGTACACTATGACGGGTGAGAGTGGGCCTTATTAGCACCTCTAGTGTTCGAAGAACACATTTTGCGTTAGAATTTGCAGCCTACTCCCCCTCGCAGCCTTTTAGTGCGTGCACCTTTAAGCGAAAAATACTTGCCTCTGTGAGTTCACTATACCTATCGATACAAACATTATTATCGTAACCCATCACCGACCAGTCCAAACCCGAGTCTCAGATTGAGTAGAACTTTTATATCACGTAGATAATTAATATGCCATGTGGGTAGACTCTAAAACAAGCCATTGTATGAAGCCAGCCAGCACGTGCTCAGCAATGTAAGCGTCTTCATACAATATCCTTGTTCTATAACTGTTCGTGTTAGTCGCTCTTCCCGCGTTGTAGACTTCCAATCCTTTAGTGCGTAATATAACACGATCCATTCTCATTAATTGTCTGTTCCTAACAACGCGTGGAGTGACGAATGATATTCATTAGGACGACATTTCTAATTAGATGAGAGAAGTATTTCAGAGCAGTATGTTAGGCTCCAAAAACTAATTGGTGTAAATACTTCGACTAATCTTCTAACTCACGATCCACAACGCGATCTAATCAAACTTAGCTTAGCTCACGTTGCTTCGACATCTCTTCATCCCAGTTCATGCGCGAATTATGTCTAGAGAAAAGCTAAGCGATGTATGAACTTGGTATTCTTGGTATTCTTCTGCCACCTTTCACATTGCGTGTCAATAGGTAGCCTTCACTACATCTTTTAGTTTCCAATCTGAATTTATGTACTTACATTTTGAAGTTCGTACAGCTTCGCGCGTACAGTTGGTTGCGCACTGCCTAAGCTACGCGACCTAAGCTAACTAATTACTTTATTTCGCAGTCTGACGCCTCACGTGATAACTTAATGAACATCTAACTTGCATTAAAATTTTACGTTACGCGTGGCTATTGCCTAATTTACTAGCGACTTCGTTCGCGTGGATTGAGGTTTTTTTTAATTCTCCCAGGAACTCTTTTATCTTCCGGAATAAAAAGTAGTCTATGTTATTTCAGACTATAATAATCTATCTCTGTATCAAATTTCAGCCAAATCGGTTCAGTCGTTGCCTCGTGATTGAGTAACAAACATCCATCCATTCATCCATCCATCCAAACTTTCACATTTATAATATTATAATAGAATTAATAGGACCAGTTTCGTACGCTTGGATTAAGATTATCCCGTACCGTAGAAGGCAGTCCACCAAGCGATTTAGCATAATGATACGATCTCGAATAAAAACCAATTAGAAATACTACCTACGGGTGTAATAAAACTGCCATACTCCTTCCAACTTAGCCCGCTTCCAATTTAGACTGCATCGTCACTTAGCAGTCTCCAGGATAGAATGCGCAAACTATTAACAACATAATCCTTCTTTACGTCGTCTGGTTGTTTTCCAATATGAAACGTGCATAAAACTTCCAGCTCGTTCTCGCGACACAGCGAAGACACCAACTTAAGGGATTAACTCGTGACGTGATAAACGACTCTTCTTCGCTGTAGTTTAACGAAAACCTCCTCACTGCATGTTATGAGGGGCTTACGAAACGTGTGCCTGTAAATTTTGATATTTATTAGAGTTGTCGTCTTCGCCCGCGTGGTTTTATGCACTTCGTTTGGTCTCGGTGAATGGGTGAATCTTAATGAGGGGAGGGATCTTTGATAGTATACTAATCATAATATTTAGATCACTTGAATGCAATTTGGAATCGATCCTTCTTTATTAAGCTATTGCATAGCTTCTATCGCGGGCCTTGAGCGTGGAGACCGAATCCAGAAATTCCGTAACGAAAATAACCTGACACGGGACTCCTCTCACCGCTAGATGGCGTTGATAAAAAATGCTATGCAATAGCTTTACCGCGGTAGTCCCCGAGTGCCACACGTCTTTTTTTTTACTTTCTTTTAAAAAATAAACCTGACCTGCTCAGCAAGAAGGAATATAGGCCAGAAAATATGAAATAATTTAGGTCAATTTTTTTTTCTAAATTGTCAGTAACATCCAGAAATTGATTTATATTAAGTCATTATAATAAATAATAATCAAAGCTTCACTAACATCAAATTCTGAGAAGTGAGCTAATGATTTAATATTTTTAGCTATCAACTTTCTATATCTGAAGGTATAGAGAGCACCTATTTTTGTACAAGACGTATTTACTACTAGGACTTCTTGGCTATTTTTTGTAAAGGTTGCTGTGGCCGAATTTCAGTTACGAGATTATTATTATAGAAATTTCAATTTTTTTTCCAGTAACGTACAGGAATTGATCAAAATCCACGCATTTCGACAAATAACTATACTGCGGTTCTTGAATCTCCAAAGACTTTTTTTTTATTCAACTGACCTTGAACATTATTTTCAGCTGAATGCGCCCCAACTCTTGCACCATGGAGACCAAACAACGAAGTAACCAGTGAAACTGTACCACATAAAGTAAAAGCTTTAGAAATCCACGGCTTGTATGACATAAACGACATTGTACACTTCGAAGACAATGATATCGTCATGAGAGATGCAAAAGATCACAATAAACTAGATAATTCTTTGCTACATTACAAATATAATGATGTTAAAGCACAATTTAATACTAAATTTGACAAGCATTTAAATATTGTTAATAAGAATGACATTCAATTAAGGCTTAACGATGAATATGACAAAAAATTCGTATTTGATATCAAAAATGATGCTAACAAATTTAATAGCAAAGTTGATAAATATTCAATTAATAACAAATTTATAGGTAGTAGTAAAAGTGTCGATACCAATAACATCAAACCGCAACGTGAAAAACAGATTTTTGGAGTTATCAAAACTGATAACAATGATCTTAAAGCTAAATTCTATGATAAATTTGATAAACAGTTACTAAGAGACAATAGTAAAAGTGATGACAACGACCTCATAACAAGATTTAATGACGAATATGATAAATTTATAGGTAGTAGTAAAATTGTTGACAAAAATGATTTCATGCCACAACATGACAAACAGTTTATTGGTAATACCAAAAGTCATGACCACAACGATCTTATAGCAAGATTTAATGACGAATATGACAAATTTATTGGTAGTAGAAAAAGTGTTAACCAAAATGATATTAAACCACAACGTGATAAACAGATTATTGATAATTCAAAAAGTGAAGACCGTAACGATCTTATAACAAGATTTAATGATGAATATGAAAAATTTATCGGCAGTAGAAAAAGCATTGACAAAAATGATATCAAATCACAACATGAAAAACAGTTAATAAGTAATACGAAAACTGATGACCGTAATGATCTCATAACAAAATTTAATGACGAATATGACAAATTCATTGGTAGTAGAAGTAGTGTTAACAAAAACTACATTGAATCACAACATGAAAAACAGTTTATTGGAACTAGAAGAAGTGATAATAATGATCTCAAAAGTTCAATAGTCAATAATGTCGATAATGATTTAAAAATTGATGAAAATAAGAAGGATTGTGAATGTCAGCACGGGGGAGGATGTGTCAATCGTGTGTGTCTCTGTCCTTTGGGATACGCAGGAGAGAGATGCGAAATCACTTTGGATTTAAAGGTGAGTTTTTTTTTTTTTTTCAGTAAATTCTATCAAATTCTTTGAAATAAAGAAAATTTCTTTAAATCAAACAATGTATATGTACGTAATTTAATTACAGTTTTTCATTGGCATATATATCTTAAACGAACCATTTAGTAGCAGTTCATTTTAAATGTTTTTTATTTCATTTATTCATGTACAAACAACAGAATTTTTTTCAAAGGAAATAACTTAATAAGAAAAGATGCCTGCCACAAAGGCCTTTAAAAAATGGTTTTCTTTTCATAAAAATAAGCTTGAATAATAATTCGTTATTACCGTAGCCATTATGATCATTATAATCTTTCCTTTCAGAGGCGTAATTAATTGCGCTAAAAGCCTACGCTACCTTATTAATTATACCTTTTGCACTCCTGTACAATTTTGTACTTATATTAAGTAGATAATTTCTTATAGCTTTTATATAATATTCTAAAATATTACTATACTATCTATCAACTATCGTACATTTGGCCGTGAACTCAAAATTCTTGTAAGAGCCAAAATAACCCTTTATTGTTATGTTATAAAGTATGTACATAACAGATACCTAACAACTGCATAAAATATGTAACCTTATAGCACTATAGGTTACAAAAATGTGTGTCAATGTGCGTGTTAGCGTTTCTGAAATGTTGATCAAGGGCAAACTAGTAATTCGGCCTATTAATCTTTGTACATTGGCAAATTAGGTTTCCGAGAGCCACAGTCCGGTAACAACAGATTTATGTCAACTAACATTTGTGTTTATCTATCGTTCTACAAACCGACCAAAATGCATCACTTGTCAACCATGTGCACTATCAATAATATCAGATTATTTGAGCAGCCTTCTGAACCTGGATTGATTTTGTATTCTATGACCAAAAACTTTGTACCGATGCATGAACGAAGAAGTTCTAATTATACCAAGTTTAATACCAAGATTTGTATGGAAAACATTCCATTACTAACCATGTGTATGCTTTCTCAAATGAATATTTATTTATTATTAAAACTTTCAGCATAAAACTTCACTGAAAACTTTTTAGAGTACTTTCTCAGATATTTTCAAATGCATACTTTGCTTAAGTCTCTCACCGCGGTGGTAATGACTTAATATATACCGTATAAATAAAAGTGAAAGAAAAATTTTCTTTGCGTCTGCAAAAAGCTTTAATTCAAATTGCAAGGATTCAGACTTCGAGCCTTTTGCATTTTTATTTTAAATGTAAAGTCCTTTTTGATGTACCTTGTAAAACGTACGATGAAAAGGAAAACTTAATTTAAAATCTTATAATTCTTGCTATCTAATTGACAATATTTTATGCTGATACTCTTATGATAGTACCTAGTCACTTGTGCTTTTCGTGCTTGACTGCATCTATACGCAGAACATTTTTATCTTTTAAAGAATATTAGCCAAGCTGAAGTTGACTAATATCCTCCTATCCCCTCCAAATAAGCGTACAGCTTGTGCTAGGCGTCGGTATGATAATAGTGCAACGGGTGGGATTCGAACCTGCGACCGTTCAGTTTTCAGGCCCCACCTTTAAACATTGAGCTATTGAGGCTTCAAATTCACATTCAATTGGCAAAACGTGTCTACACTGGCTCTTTTAATGAAAATAAATTCGGGATTTTGCATACAAGCATTCCCTGTGTGGAAGCTTTTTCAAGGACACTTTTTCACGACCCAAAGCACATTTAGTATTTTAAATCAACAATACATAAAATAAACGTTTCTTTCTTTCTTTTCTTTCTTTCAAATCAAAGGAGTACAATCCTTATTAGGATTTAATTAGAAACGTTATCCTTTTGTATTCGTAATTACAATTCTTCGACCACTTCAGGAATTCTGGTAATGGCATTCAATCTAGGGTGCCTACTTATCATGATCGCTTTCGATTCAATCGTAAATCCTTTAAGCAATGCACGCATTGCTCCTCTTTAGAACGTAGAAAGACTGATTGATGTATTTCTATTTATTTCTATTGGGTACTTGTTTTCTTGGAACTTTTTTAGATTGTGCAATTTACTTATCTTACTCACGCTTTTCTCTTAACTCATTCTAAATTATTAGAGTGTTTCTGTTAGAAGTAACAATTATATGATCTTCTTCTTGATGATAAGGCCGCCTATTGTACTCTGTTTTGTTTACTTTTCATTTGTTGTTATTTTTTTATTTTTGTTTACTTGTACAATAAAGAACATTCATCCATTTATTTTAAGAGTTTTAGTAGTAAAATATTTATAAGTAATTCATCTAATAACTTCAGCATGAAACTATTTTTTTTAAATTGGGGTGTTTTTTGCAGTAAAAAATTTTCGCGCAAGCCCATATTATTTCATTTTCATTTATTTTCATGTAGTAGTTATTTATTGAGGTTTTCGCCTTTCAGGTTCCACGCTTCAACGGTTCATCCTACCTTCGACTACCTGGTCTTGGCAATTCAGCGCAGTCGTGGCTCGACATACAGGTAAATACAAGATGAACATTATATACCTACTTTTTCTGTTCTGAGAACACATGTACGCTTACGATAGCCCTATCCTATCCTATCATCCTTTTAATATTATAAATGCGAAAATTTGTGAGTATGGATGAATGTCTATTACTCCTTCACGCCTCGACGAATGAACCGATTTGGCTCAAATTTGGAATGGAGATAGCTCATACCTAGGGAATAACTAGTCCAACGAGGAGATAGTACCAAATGATTCAATAGAGATGGATATAATTTATAAGATACGAGCAGAATGCAGATAAAGTCCCCTTAATTAAACTCCGCAGAAGCGCTATACTTAAAGTTTAACCGAAGTCGCCGAAGCGAAGTTTCTGCAGCGTCCGATACAGCGAACACCGAACGAAACTTCGATATATTTCCTCACAGCTGTTGTTATATTTAATTGGTGGAGCAATATCGAAAACAATAATGCTCGATATTAAAACGGAGCCTTGTTCCTGCTGTGACCCAAATTTTAGGAATATTCCGCTTGTGAAACAATTATTTTATCGGTAACAATATTTTACTGCGTACTCAAATGTAATTAGCTTTTAACTGACTAACAATAAAAATTCTTTTCAAAAAACCGACTTCAAACGCCACTACAAAGTATAAAAATAATTTTATTTTGTACACGTTTGTTGAAGTCGGGCGGCTTAAATAGAAACGATGAAACCGATACGCGATGCTCGCCCGATTTCAATAAACGTGTCTCTTATATGTCACCATAAGATAAGCGTCGCGCATCGATTTCATAGTTTCTAGTTAAGCCCGCCCGACTTCAACACACGTGTACAAAATAAAATTATTTTTATACTTTGTAGTGGCGTTTGAAGTCGGTTTTTTGAAAAGAATTTTTATTTTAAGCTTTTTAGTGTAGCTTATTCCTGCTCTCTTTCTCCCCTCCCTCCAACGCTACGGTACTAATGTAGTTCTACACTTGGTACATACAGTACTTATTAACAATACACAAGAGCTAGGACTAGGAGCTCCATGATGTAGTCCACGGTTGGTACCAACAATATCAATTCGAAAGCATCAGTTCGTAATTCCTCCAACTCTGCAGCATCAGTATTGAAGAGCGAGGACCTTGAATTCCACGATGTAGAATATGCTTAATACTAACAATATCAATTCGCAAGCGAAAGTTCCTAAATCCTCACAGTTTAAGTGGGCAGTACCCTGCAGCATCAGGATTGAGGAGCTAGAACCTAGACCTCGATGGAGTAGTATATGCTCATTACATACAATAACAATTCATTATTAGCAGTTCCTAAATCTCTACAATTTAGGTGGGCAGTACCCTCCAGCATCAGGATTGAGGAGCTAGAACCTAGACCTCGATGGTGTAGTATATGCTTATTACATACAATAACAATTCATGATTAGCAGTTCCTACATCCCTATAATTTAGGTGGGCAGTACCCTGCAGCATCAGGATTGAAGAGTAGGACCTGGAGCTCTATGATCTAGTAAATGCTTAGGCCAAGCATACCAATTCGTAAACGACGTTTCCTAAAGTCCCATAATTTAGGGGAGAAATACCCCTGCAGCATCAGGCTGGAGGAGTTGAAGGTAAGAATTTTTATGGGACCATTTCGCGAGCTTCCTCTGTCGATTAAAAAAAAAATCTAGTGAATCGGTCCAGAAACCTCGGAGTAATCGGTGGGCATACATAGAAAAAAAAAAAAAAAAAAAAAAAAAAAAAAATACCGGCCGAATTGATAACCTCCTCCTTTTTGGAAGTCGGTTAAAAAGGAAGAGAATCTTAATTTAGCGCATTATGAAAATATTTTTCTGCATTGTTAATGGAAACCTAAACTGCAAAATTGCAACTTGTTTTAAGTTTTTGTACTAAGTTTTTTTTTAAATATAATAAACTAGATGATACCCGCGCGACTTCGTTCGCGTGGATTAAGGTTTTTATTCCCGCGGGAACTCTCTTATTTCCCGGGATAAAAATTAGCTTATGTGCTATTCTAGACTATAATCTATCTCTGTGCTAAACAGCCAAATCAGTTCAGTCGTTGCGACGTGATTGAGTAACAAACAAGTAAGAGGATTACTAAAGTAGTTGACTGACTATTTCGCTCATTTGCGACAAGAGTGACATAATTCAAAAACAGCGGCCAACAAAGCGACAGAGCATTAAGTCACAATCTCTCTCGCTCTTATTTTTTTGTGCTTAGCGTAATGTTGTTTTTATAGCAAAAAGTATAAATGTTCGACACTAAAATTGGTGAATTTTGAGTTATGTCACCCTTGTCGCAAATGAGCGATTTATTTTGTTCTTCAGTGCCTCTTCTGATTTGCACAAACTATTTTGTACAGATAACCCTCAAGCCAACTAACGCCGACGGTCTGCTACTCTATGACGCCGAGCACCCGAGCGGCGACGGTGACTTTTTCTCTTTGCATCTACGAGATTATTTTGTGGAGTTCGCTTTTGATCTCGGTTCTGGAATCGCCCTTGTCAGGTAAGTCTTTTTTCAAATAACGTAAAAATTCTTTTTACAAAACCGACTTCAAAGCCCCACTACAAAGTTTATCAATTAATAATTACGCCTATAAAATTTGAAGAGTTCCCTCGATTTCTCCAGGATGCCATCATCAAATCCGAACCTGATGGCAATGGGACCACCTGGGAAGTATACACTTTCAAACAAAAAAAGAATTTTCCAAATTGGTCTAGGCGTCTTCGAGTAGGTAATCGGGGAACATACATAAAAAATAAAAAATAAAAAAGATTCCGACGAATTGAAAACCTCCTTTTTTTGAAAGTCGGTTAATACATAAGGTTAAAAATTAAAGAGGATTCCCATAGTAATAAGCTTTTGTTTTTGCTCGATCTTAATAATAATAATAGCTGGAGTTAAATCTTGTACGTTTTTATCACATTTCTTTCTTGAAAATCCTAACGTCGCGCATCGGTTGCCAAGTTTGGCCAGCAAAATCTGCACCTACCTTTTCTCATTTTCAGATCCGCCTACCCTCTGGAACAAAACAAGTGGCATCGTATATCAGTCAGCCGATCGGCTCGTCGCGCGTCCCTGCGCGTGCGGCGACACGACAGTGACGTCACGGACACGCCGCGATCCGTGACGTCACGTGGCGTCGCCAGGCACTTGACTCTCCGACAGCCGCTGATGCTGGGCGGCGCTCCCCACCCCTTGCCCCCGAGGCTTGCGCTGAAAACGTCGTTTAGCGGATGCGTTGGGAAGGTTGGTATCGGTTTTATATTCTGATGGTTCTTCAATTTGACACCGTTTTCGTAAAAAATCTATGTACAGAATATTATTATTGTTATTAACTTATGACAGGTCAAAACTCTATCGGTTCAGAAACTGAGACCTCGCGATATCCCATAATTCCCAAAAGTTTTAATTATATATTGTAATAATTAACTTTTAACATTAGACGCAATAAAAAAAATAATAGTTGACATAAAACTGTTTTACTGACACAGCGCCATCTATTAACATTATAGTGAAGCTATTAGCTTCACAATAACGCTAATAGATGGCGCATTAAAATTAAATAATTTCGTTTCTTTATAACATTTGTCTAATTTTAGTATTTGTTGTTCAAGTACAGGATATAACTGAATTTTCAACCAAGTTTCACGTTCTAATATTCAGTAATTCAGAAGTTATAGGGCTCTGACAGACATTTAGACGGACACACTTCTCTGTCTAGTAGGCAAGCGCCCTAGTTGACTCAGAGAACTCGCTTCGCTCGTTCAATAAGTAAATAGAAAATTACACTTCTTATATGGGCAGCTGAATGAAAAGCCAATTAAATGCATCGTCTCTAAGAACTTAATTTAAAAAAATACACTTACGTAATAAATGTCTACCTTATGTCCACTCATGAATATACGTATTTAAATTTACGTATGTGATGGCAAATCTAAAATTTATTTACTTATATTTATAATTTTATAAAAGTTTTTTGCTCAACAAAGATAAAATTTAAATAAGACTGAAAACAACGATTTATATGAAGTAATATAAAAAATTTATGTCTGAAAAATAATTTTATGCATGGGAAAGTTATATTTTACGTAAAAAGGTGATAAATTAATTATTCCAGCTGGTGATAAACGACGAGGAGCTGTCCGTGGTGGCCGCGGCGCTGGGCGGCGTCAACGTCGACAACTGCGACGACGCACGCAACGACACGTGCACGTATGTAGTTATGTATAATGTACATACATCAGTAGGATTAGTATAAGATTTAAGTTGATTGATCGTAATGTCATCGAAAATACTTTAGTTATCTGGGTTTTTATTTGGTTTTTGTCAAAATAAAGCAAAACAGATAAAAAATAGACAGATTGAATAAAAAAGGTTCTGGAGATTCTTTACTCGCTCCACTTTTTTTTTATACTTATTTTTTCACGACAAAAACCAATTTCTATTTTTTTTATTTCAGTGACCCCTTATGCAAGGAAACATTAGACCACATGCCTCCATACCCCCAAAACATCTCAATAAATGATATCCACCACTCAATAGTAGCGAAAAAGGGGTTCAAGACGAAATACCCCAAAGTGAAGTCGAAAAAACACTCGCAACATCTCCACATAGAGAAATACAAGAAGAAGAAGTATTTAGTTAGTAAAAAGCGATTGCACATTCAAAATGATATAGAGAAGAAAAATGACATCATGACTGAAGGTCCCATGTACGACGGACAGACGTACATGCAAGTGAAATATTTGGACACGAATGAAATAAATTGGGGCGACACCAACACGTACCCGAGTTTTAGCGGGAAAGACAGTTTCATCCACATTGATGATGAGGAGACGATAAAAAGGTAAGTTTTCAAGAAAACCAAGAAAATTATTATTAATTCTTAACCCCCGACGCCCGACGTTTCCGTGTGTGTGTGGGGTGTGTGTGTGTGTGTGTGTGTGTGTGTGTGTGTGTGTGTGTGTGTGTGTGTGTGTGTGTGTGTGTGTGTGTGTGTGTGTGTGTGTGTGTGTGTGGCATTGTAGCAGCCGAACGGATGAACCGATGAAAATCGGTCCAAGATGGCCGCCGCCACGAAAAGGCGGATTACATATTTTTCCACAACCCCCTCAATATGGGTATCAAATGAAAGGGCTTGACAAGTAGAATAGTATGAAAAATTTCAAATCCCAGATGGCTGCCACCACAAAATGGCGAGTAACATTTTTTTTTTAATTTCACATGTCGGGGGTGTTTTAAATTTTCAATTTAGACTTTTTTAAGCGGAAAAAAAAACACATTTGTGTCTGTGCATGGTCCGCAGGCTACTGAGCTACACGCTGGACATAAACATCAGGTTCCGCTCGGTGTCGGCGGACGGGCTGCTGGTGTGGAGCGGCCGCGTCACGCCGCCGGGGGACTTCCTCTCCCTTGCCGTTGAGAACTCCGTGCTTGTGTTCAGGTGGGTTAAACAGAATGCTTGGCCCAAAGGTTTTAATCCGATTGATCGTATAAAAATTCGTCGACGGTAGCTTCAAAATAAAATTAACCTTAATTGTATGGGTATAAAGTCACAAATTAAGTACAAATTATCATATTATAGCTAAACGTATAAGAATGCTTACATATGCAACGTATAAGAATTTGAGCTCTAATTGAATGGTAATCATTTTACTGTGACGCTAAGTTCATCGAATTCTTATACGATTAATCGAATAAAACTTACACTAACCCTATTTTTCAAAGCTTTGGCCGTGGCTAGTTACCATCATACCACCAACGACGTAATGCAAAGCGATTTAGCGTTCCAGTACTATGACGTCTAGCACGATTAAGGGTATTTACACTGCCTTACCCCTTCCATGTTAGCCCACCATAATCTTTAACTGCATTGTTAAATTGTTACTTATGGCATTGTATTAGAGATCGCAGTCAAAGTCTTGTTAACTATGAACAAGAAAGAAAAAAATATCTTAACTACCTACCTGTCGCAATGCCTAGCGCTGTGATATTTTTTGTGGGAGGTCCCGAATTCGGTTCCCGGGTGAACAATTTGAAATCTCCTAAATTGTTTCTAGTCTTGCCTGGTGAGAGGCTTGCCGTGGATAACCTATCATACTACCTACCGTAATACAAATACCTGATAACTTAACTTTGAATTTTCAATTTTCAGATACGACTTAGGCAGCGGAGAAGTAATTATAATTGCTAATCACACAAAAGTGGATGATGGACTCTGGCATAGAGCCAGAGCGACGAGGTAATGTTTTATGATACTACTATGTAATTTCTAAAATACATCTAATAATTTAAACCTCAATAGACCAACGGTTAAAGGTGCGGACTGAAAACTGAAAGGTCGCAGGTTCGAACCCCACCCGTTGCACTATTATCGTACCCACTCCTAGCACAAGCTTTTCGCTTTTTTGGAGGGGAGAGGAGAATATAAGTCAAGTTCAGCTGGGCTAATACTCTTGTTCTAGTTTTCTAATTGAAATATCTGATTAGATAATCAGTACATAATTTTTGTATTAAAGACCTATTTGACATTAGGAAACCGACAGTAGAACAGTGCTGCAATCGCCTATTCGTGGGTCACAGGCTCGATTCCGGGCACGCACTTCTCACTTTTAGGATTTATGTGGGTTCTGTCTGTATTCCAAAAAGCCTGATCCGACAAGTGGTTTGAGTTGTGCGTTGGTAGATTATTCAGTCTCCTTATCCTTTTATATATTTAGACAATCTATATATTTAGATAATAATGTAACTTATAATATATTATGTTTTAGAAACAGACAAGCAGGGGTCCTAGAAGTAGACGGTTTGGGTTCCGTCGGGAAAATATCGCCGGGAAAACTCAAACAGTTGAACACAGAAAATGGCCTTTACATAGGTGAGTCGAAGAAGATTACTGAGAGAGAATAGAACAGAATAGAATAATTTTTTATTCAAATAAACTTTTACAGAGTGCTTTCGATTCGTCAAATAAATCTACTACTGGATACCCATGTTTTTTCATGAGTAATCTATAATTCTATATCCATGAAAAAAATCACATCGATCTATATCTCTGTTGCAGCGTGATTGAAGGACAAACAAACATATTTTCGCATTTATAATATTAGTAAGGAGTAAGGATTAGTAAGGATTTCTGTGATAATAACCGGGGTTGTTAGCTAAACGTGCCTTATGGGGCACGGGGGAAGTGTAACTACGTTTATATCCACATTACGTATATTTTCTGGTGGGAGGCTTTGGCCGTGGCTGGTTATCACCCTACCGTCAAACACGTGCCAAGCGATTTAGCGTTCCGGCACGATGGCGTGTAGAAACCGATTAGGCGTATGGGTTGAATGTAGACTGCCGTGCCCCTTCCAAGTTAGCCCGCTAACATCTTATACTGCATCATCACTTACCATCAGGTGAGATCACAGTTAAGGACTAACTTGTCATCGAATAAAAAAAAGCTTCTACCTACAGTCACCCATCCAGTCGCCGAATTGGTCCCCCGTTGCTTAACGAACACACTCTTGCACTTTCAGGTGGCCTGCCGTCAATAGAACTGAACACGATGGGGAAATACAAAAGTGGTTTAATCGGATGTGTCTCTCAAATATCACTGAGCGGGGATTTTGATATCCCACTGTCGTTATCGAAGCTGCCTCACACGATCACCAACAACGTGGGACGATGTACGCCGTAAAACAAGAACACTAATTGCATATGATTGATTTAAATGAACCGAAATGATTCATTTAAATGAACCGTGTCGACTCGTTTAAATTAAACACCAAATAGGTACCTACCTACCTACATCATAGTATGAATAAATTTTATTTTTGATTCGAATTGAAATTAACTATTGATTTCATTAAAATTAATTTAATTACTTTTAGTTATATATACGACCACAGATTAGAGTATATACGATATGACTTACGGCGAATCATCGTACATAATTTAATTTAATAATAACTTTGTGCAATGATGAGAGATATAATGGGGATATAAGACAATTTTTAAATTGCTGTATAAAAATCTGCAGGCGTAATCACAGGCTTGCCTCAGAAAAACCCAAGGGCCTACCCTACCACCAACGCTTAAAGTAGAATTGTTTCAACATTTTGTTGACACTACTAATATTATACATGAGGTCATTATAATATGAAATGTCAACCATTATTAAAGAAGGTAATACTACTCTAAGCGTCGCGTTGGTGCAAGCGTTGGTGGTACGCCCCTGTGATAAAGGGTAAAAAACATTGACATTATGTCAATGGTAATACATAAAATTAGTACTTAATAGACAAAATTTTTTGGATTGTTTGAGTTTTCTAATGACATTTAGAGCCTTAATAGCCCAACGGTTAACGCGGACTGAAAACTGAAAGTGCAGGTTCGATTCCCACCATTGTCGTACCCACTCCTAACACAAGCTTTCCGTTTACTTGGAGGGAATAGGAGAATATTAGTCAAGTTCAGTTTAGCTCATTTTTTTTTTAAACATATTATGTCAACAGTGAGGATTCGCCGTAAATCGTCTCATAATTTAAAAGTTTGTTGCTCACAAATCTCCGTACTCAACATATCAATATTAGAACATCGGAGGCAATAAAACACAATATATGTGTATGAAAAAGTCGTCATTAAAATTATCGACAATGCACACTTAACTAAGCTTAAAATTTGTATGGAACACTTTAGTCAATTTAGAAAAACTACCAAACGTTAAGCTGCAAAAACAACTTCCTACTTTCAATTCTATTTTCTACGTCCTAGTATTTAAACGACTTTTTTTTTCTTTTTTTAAATTCTTTTCCATCGTCAATGGAAGTTCTCGAAGTGCTTTACTATCTAGTAGATATGAGAAAAATACTATTCGTAATGTTAAATTAAATAAAATTCTAGTCGTACAAGTGATTTGCACGCGTCTTGAGTTACACAATTAATTATTAGGTTTCATTTAAAACATAGGTCACGATTTGTTACGATGAGAGTGTATTTATAAAATAGTTTTAAGTACTTACACATACCTAGCGTTTGTATATCGAAATTTTCATATGAACGTGGTTTTTAGAAGAATGTAAGTAGCTCCTAATACAATAGCGTTATATATATAAATTATTGAGCTTTTATATTAAGTGTTAAGTGTATTTTTGCTTTGTTCGGTGATTGCTTTCTGAATTACAAACAAAATATCTTTAGCACCATTCTAGTCATATTAATAGAATATATCTCCTGTAGAGTACCTTCAGAAGCGCTTTATATATATAGTGTTATTTATTTCACGTTCCATTTATCGTTATATTATGAAAGAGACTTCATGAATTCATGCATAACGTTAGTAATTCAATTTATTATATAATTTTAATTAGATACATATTAAATATAAAGCGATGTATGAAATAGTTTTCAGACCAAATAAACAATAAATTAGCCTGTATATTTCCAAACTTATATTAATTAAAGGGACTCTTTTAGAACAATTTGTAAGAATAAAATGAAATGAATATCTTAATTATCGTCTAAATATATAATTCAATTCGTAATTCTGGCAACAATCATTAAACATATCCCTACAAATTAGATTCTTAATTTTCAGTGGTTCTACCCTCATATGGGATTTCATTTTCATCAATAATTTTTGTCAATTAGATACTTTACAGGGTTAAAACTTATTTATGAATAACATAATATTATCTTCGTTATGGTCTCCGTCAATTTTCTCTATTATTATTATTATATAAATTATAGCTATTAAATGACAAATCTTCTTATTGCCCTTATAGATGCTTGCTTTTAATAATTATACGTAAGGACATCGAAATAATATAAGGCTCAGAAGCGCAATAAAATCGACTGAATCGATTTAGTAAGCCTTTTAGCAAGCGTTATAGTTCGATGCGAAGGAATAAAACTTTGACAATGCAAATACGAAGGTACTACGTAATTATGTAAATCATAATGAATTCAAAATTAATGTTGCATATATTACATATACTCGTGATATATATTTTTAAATATTTAAAAGTTTTGTAGACAGAACATAAATTAAGCAAAAAAAGGATTTGTCATTAAATAGATTTGTTTTTGCATTCATTAAATTTTACATTATTTGAATAATGGTGTGTTTGATTTATCAAATAAGAGTGGCGATTAAATAAACCCGCTACGCATTTCATTTAGATTTAATTTTATATGAACCTGAAAATAAAATTAATGAAACACAAGAAATGAAAAGTAACTTTGTCTAGTCAGTTTGTTTATACAAGTTTTACAAAGTTTTGTAACGTTTACAATAAGAATATGATCTCATTGTATTTTAATTTGTTTTTAGTAGATTGTGTAAGGATTATTTTTAATTAGAACTTGTGACATACGGATAGCTTAGCGTTAGTTTTGTATGTGAGACCTGTCCGATGTATTATACGCCGTTATTTGTACAAAATTATATCAGTAAAATATAATAAATAATTGTTTTATTTCGTTACTTATTAGAAAATTGAAGCATTAATAATTTTTAATATGATCGTCATAATATTAGGTAGGAGTGATGTAACGAATGTGAATATTCATCACATCCCAATTAAGTAGGTCTAGGTACCCTAAAATAAAAAATTCAAGAAAAAAAACAACCAATAATCTATCTATTCTTCTACGTATATTGCCGTTTCCTATCAGAGTTTGTCATCTGTAGGTACTTTGGACGCTGCTATTTTTCCCGTACCTATACCGTTTGGCGTAAGTTCCTTACACAACTTTATTCTTCTCTGGCAAGGTGGTATTGTACCTATCAGTTATTTTTATAGAATTATGTGCTCTATGTAAATAGATTACAAATAACTTAAATAAGAAAACCGGCGAAATGTGAGTCGCATCCCAACACACTAAGGGTTCCGTAATCCATACCATCGTACCAAACTTAACACCAGCTAATAATAATATCGAGCAAAAACAAAAAATTATTGTATCGAGACCGTTAATTTTAAATTTTTTATTATTATTTATTGTTAAGTAGTACAAAAGAAGTAGTTAGTAATAGCGGCAATAAAAATACAAATTTAATTCAGTGAACATTTCAAGTATCTACCTATTCTGCCCTCCTAACGAAAAGTGTAATAACTCGGGTTTAGGGCCTCACAGACTTTCAACTCTATTTATATGTGCGTTAGGCTAAAAGTCTTTGAGGCCCAAAACCCGAGTTATTGCACTTTTCGTTAGGAGGGCAGTTAATTGCGGTTCATGAGATACAGCCTGCTGACAGATGGACGGACGGACAGGGAACCCTAAAAACATCTGTAAATAGGTACCTACTACGTATTATTGATACAGACTTAAATAACATGATTGGGAATGAGTGATTCATTTTCCGACGTAAAAACCGAGAAGTCTAAATTCCTACCTACGTAAATGAATGGACTGTTAAGTTAAATGAGTGTCAACTGGCAGCCAGCACGCAAAGTTCCCCACTATCGCCGTTACCTCATCGCCGCGCACCGGTCATTCCACTAAACGGGTGTTGCCAGATTAATGACATTTCCACTAAAGACGGCAAGAATAAAATTCTACAAATATTGTTTCTGGGGTTTAACTTCTTTAGGTACTGCATGCGTTTCTACATACGTTTTTTGTGACTTAAAAAGTCTATTAATGCACTGCGAGTAGTAGTAGTTAACATAACGTGCGTTCTAAATACTGTTAATAGACATACTTAAGTCACGAATAGGTATATAATACATATTAAGTAAGATTCTTTTAAAGTTTTTAACTTTGTAGAAGGTGACGAAGATCGCTTAAAACAATAAGACCACCTTTGCGCATATGTAAGTTAATTATAAGATTCAATTGTTAACATCATCGTCACTTACCATCAGGTGAGTTCGCAGTCGAGGACTATCTTGTCATTGAATTAAAAAAAATTTTATTGTTTAAATCTTTATTTCTACTATTGTGTGGGGTACTATTGCGTCAACGTATAACAACACTACTTTTCCACTCGCAGTTGTTTTTATTTCCCGCGCGCGAAGGCTGTCCTTTTGAAAGGCATCGACATCGAACTTAGTTCATAAAAGTTACTTAGTACATGAAACTTTGAAAATATAATTAAACAAATCAGTTACAAGTTCACTAACAAGTTTAAAATTACTTCAAACTTATTTAGTTTTACAAAAATTGAACCTAAATAGTTTATTTTTTATTTTTAGTCGAACAAGTATAGGTAGTGGCGTGTGAATAGTCAATGTTTTGGTGAGAAATTAAGTATTGTGTGTAGAAATCGTACGAGTTTAACGTGCCGGCAGCCGGACCGGTTTTTGTGAGTATATTTTGAAAGTAAAAGTTATTCTTGAATTGCTTGGAATAATGTTATGTTAAATAGTCTTATTATACGCGTACCTACTACCTACACAAAGTAAAATGTATGTTTTTCTCAGCTTTAAGGTTGATCCACACTTGTGCCAAATTCGCGTATTGAATTTTCGTAGGTAGTCTATTTTGCAATATCGATTTTAACTTTTAATAAATCAGAACTCAGAAATATTTAGACGAACCGATTGATTGGACAGACTGACATGTATGGTAAGTATCTGTTTAGATCGATATTCTTGCAGAAACTTCGTCCCTATTAGGTAGGTTCCTTTGTCTGGTAGGAGATTTTGGTCATCATTAGTTAACAACCTAGATACCTACTATCAAAGATATATCCCCAAGCGATTTGGCATTCATGTACGATGGCGTGAGGAAACCAATTAGGGGATTTAGTTTACACTGCCATGTTCCTTCTAAGTTAGCCCACTACCTTCTTAGACTGCATCGTCACTTACCATCAAATGAGATCGCAGTATACATAAAAAGATAATTAGGTACAAAAACTTTTATTGGTTTAGAGCGCACGCAATCGTTTTAAAAATTAATAGAAATTATAATTTGAGATCTCATTTAAATAAATATTGTTTTGTTAGAGCTTATTATTTATTAGCATAATTACTTTAATTGTTAGCAATTTACAGTGAATAGTCAATAGGCAATAATTGATTTCAATTTACTTATAAATAATGAAGTAGAATTTTATACGTTTATTTTCTTTCATGGTAGGTAGGAATACATATTATATTACATAGGCAGTAGTAACTTACCTGTGCTTGCGACTTGCTTTAATTAACTTATAAACTTTTTTGTGTAAATACTTTTTGGGTAAGTCGAAGATCTTCTAATCTGACATTGAAGAAAATTCTGACCTTATACCCTAGGCCCTAGAGGATGGGATATTTTATTCCAGAAAATGAAAGCAAACCGATCGGCTCCTACCCAGAAGAGGTACCTACGCACTTAAAGGAAAAAAGCACATAAGAAACCAACTAACAAATTTTTTTTTGGAAAATTAGTACTTAGCAAAAAGCATACACACACTCAACCTTTTTCACCAAAAAATTACCACCTATTTTCTCATTGGACAGATCGTGGAATAAAAAAAAATCATCCGTACCGATTCTCTAGCCACAAATCCGGGAAACGCTGAGAAAATGGCGACCTTAATGTTAACTTGCAATTATAAAATAATTATGTTGTATTTTTTTCAATATAATGATAATGACAGCGCAAACTGTCGGCATTTGGCAATGTACTTATTTGATAAATAATTTATAAACGTACTTAACGTCTTATCATTTGCAATTTTATTTCACTTAAGTAGGTTAAAAAAAACATCATAAATATATCGGCAATCAGCCGCTAATTTGAATATTTTAGGGCCTAGTGAATTGACTTCACTTGTTTCAAGTAGGTACGGCAAGTTTGTCATGGAGGATGTTTGGTAAAATAGATACTTAGAAATCGTATCTCTGATTTTAAGAGTTAATTAATGTGCATTTGCAATTAAATATAACTGATATTTAATTGCAAATGCACATTAAACGGATTGAGAGGCAACCCCATTTTTTTATAATATTCTCAAAGGTGTGTGAAGTCTGCCAATTCCTGATTAGACAGTGTGATGGACTATGCCCTTAGTAATTTGAGAGGAGACCTGTGCTCAGTAGATGGCGAGTGATGGCTTAATATGAATGAAATGTATAATATCTATAATAAATGCGAAAGTATTTTTGTTGGTTCTTTGGTTTGTCGTTCAAGCACGCATCAATAGAGCAATGGATTGACGAGGGTTTTTGCATGGTGTATCGTTGAGGACTTGGAGAGTAACATAAGAAATGACCTTGTATCGCGCAAAAATAGAGGGCTTCCGTCGGATTTTTAGAACTTAATTTCACGAATATGAAGTCGAGAGTTAAAGCTACGAGTATTTCATATTGTATAATATCTTCTATCTTCCTTGATAAAATAAATACTAAGATTTAACTTAAAAAAGAACTTATAGTCAAATACTTGTTTTATAAGTATCATAAGGAGCCACTTGACTGGCTGGGCTGAAGGCCGGCTGTGTCACGGCGGCTGCTCCTTAATACGTGTCAATGGCACGGTTCCGCAACGACACGGTCGACTGTTTACGAAAATATATATTTGTCGTTTGTCGATGTGAACAAACTTTTATCTGGTACTTAACGACAAAACTGATTCCGGAATTTCGCTCATGTGTGGAACGACTTTTATTTGGAAATTCAAAGTGAACTTTGTCAGCGTGGATTTTTGAATAGGATCGATGAGATGATAAATAAATATTTCCCGTGAAAAGTAATTTGCAAAAGATTATTTGAATAAAAAACTTTTCTATTCTGTTCTATGAAATAAGGAAGCTGTCCCCTCGAACTTTTTGTCATGTCCCAAGGTTTTATGAAACAAAATGGGTTAACTATTTATAACCATTTTCTACTTCTGTATAAAGTAATTTTTCTTGGTGTAGCCTTATATTACCTTATGGCCTCAACTTCGTCTGCTTTAGGATTTTGCAACTCTTAAGGATGAGAAATAGCCTTCATCAAGCCTCATCTAGTTTCCTACGAAATTCTCAAAGTGGGTTCATACTTCATAAGTTTCGAAGTTAAGTCGACAAACGATTAGACTGACAAAAAAAAGAAAGATACCGGCCGAATTGATAATCTCCTCCTTTTTGGAAGTCGGTTAAAATTGACTGTGGTTCAAATAAATATACGAGCTTATTATTAACTTCTTTGGAAATCATAGAATGGCACTCCAATTTTATTAATTCATACAGAAACGCTATAATCAATCCATTTTTCCGTAAAGGTAAACAAATCGCAAAAAACGTTTCGAAAATGCGTATTTAGCCGGCCGCGGCGTGGCTAACGTACTCAGGGTGTTTACGACGTTCTTAAAGGTTGTCACTTCTAGCCTTCTTGCACGGTTTCAGTGTGGTAAGAACGTCTTAAATGCGCTCTACTTGGCGCGTCGCTTACGCCCTTACGCCTATCTGCGTTAAACCACTTGTTTACTGTTGAAAGCTAAGGAAAATACGTAAGGATAGCATTGCTTACTAAAGGAATACTATTTACGGGAAAAATAGATTATAAGCATGTAGTCATCCTGTCACTCATTCGTATAAGGAAATATTAAGGTAGGTACGATTAATCAAAATACATACAATTATTTGTATTGGAGGTCCTTGAGTCACACGACGCGCGACGTTGCAGACGATGTATTATTCATTAATTCTTTATCTTTAAACAATAATAAATGAACGAGTCGGTAACACGCAATTTTATTACCCTATTTTTATAATGCTGATTCAGCATTCTTAATTCCTTCAATTCCACTCCCAAATTCTATTGGGCTCACAGTTGATAAGGACCATTGTAAAGTAAGTGGATCGATAACACTATGCATATGCACATATATACACTATACATAGGTATGCAATATAAATATCACTAACAGTTGCTTAACTGATTGAAAAACAATTGAAAAATATAAATGATTTTATCTAAAACCGTATATTACTTTTCCTTCAAGTTTAGGTACCTACCTATCCTTATAATTAATACTGATATTATAAATGCGAAAATGTGTTTATTTCTTGGGTAAATATTAAACCGCAGTGCAATCAACCCTTTGACCTAGGTTAATAATAATTGCATTGCAGTAAACAATTTATGACTGCACCATGACTGTACCTAACACAGACCTTTGGAAAAAGATTTCATGGAGCTCTCACCAAAATAATCAAATCAGTCCTTGGTCGTCCACAGTTACTACAGTTTAACTTTCTTTTTCTTTTCTGAATAAATAGCTTAAAACATAAAAAGCCAAGGTCAGCAATTTGATAAATACCTACTATAATGAAATATTTCTGTTAATATTTTGAGCCAAAAAATCCCGAGACCGAGAATTAAATTCCAATTTCAAAAAATACCTTAAAAAATATTTAAGGTATTTTTTGAAATTGGAAATTGGATACGCAAGCAATGGGACTTAACTATCGTCTATTTGTTATTATATGCTTAACAACAGTTTCTCCGAGTTCTATGTATGTATGTATGTACCTACAAAATAGTGTTTGTTTAGTTGTTTCTCAATCTATGAGGTCAATCCTAATGCCTATAATTTAGTTCATTAATGGACATACTTTGGCGAAAATCCATTAGACAAATGCTCGTTTTCCTTTAACGCTTCAAGTACCAGATGCGATACAGACGTCACGACAAGTCATGCTCATCCGAGCCCAAGTAGGTACACGCATTAAGAATTAGTTCAGCGTCGACAACTTCGTATATGTATGGAGCATCGATGTGTATGGAGGAATGCGCTTGGAGGTAAACTGGTAGGTATAGCTACTCATTTATAATACCTATATAACGAATATCTATGCTGGTAATGATTACGTAAGGACGATGTTACAGGACTTTTTTCGGCGTAAAAGTATTCGAGTACTAGTTGATGCCCGCTTCGTTCGCGTGGAATAAGGTTTTGTAATTCTTGCGAGAAATTTCTTATTTTTCGGGATAAAAAGTAGCCTATGTGTTATTCCACACTATAATCTATCTCTATGCCAAACAGCCAAATCGGTTCAGTACTTTTTACGTGAAAGAGTAACAAATATCCATCCATTCATCCATCCATACTTACAAACTTTCGCGTTTATAATATTAGTAGGATAATAAAGTTATCGGGATGTGCAAACCATGCTAAGGGTAAACTATTATTCCAGCCATTAATGCTGAAAGGGCCAATCATTTGAGTACCTTCAAGGCAAGAGTGAATTAATAGACATTTTCTAGCACGCTCCAACTATCATCGCCATCAGTGCTTTCCATCATTTTCTGATATTTCGTAATAAAAAATTCGTATAAAATTCGGAGGCGATGAAAGTTGCCATTGAGAAAATCGGAAACTCACTCCGATGAATTTGTCAGATGTTTCCAGCATGATTCTGGAGCCGGTTTTTAAGAAATACGAAACCTCTGAGGTACCTTCATAACAAAAACACCAGTTAAAAGTATGTTTGTACGTAAGAGAAAGTGTGTGTTCGTGACGGGTGGCCGAGCACTGCAGCACATTGAAGCGCAAAACTTAATTTTTTAAAAATCAACCTTATTAGTTGTATAAAAAGGTCTTTATACGTAGGTATACAAACTATTATTTTGGACCCTAAAAGTGGACAACTGTTCAAATAGCCAAAGTGCTCAGGAAAATTTGAATTTCCGTACAAACGTAATTTTGCTTTGTTATATTTTGCGGTCGAATTACAATATTATATTTGAAGCCTCAATAGGTCGCAGGTTCGAATCCCACCCGTTGCACTATTGTCGTACCCCCTCATACAAAAGTGAATTTAATTGAAAACGTGTGAATTTTTCGAGACAAATGGAACGGGGGCAGAAAAGCGACAGCAATAGCAATTAACCTCGCTGAAGGACATCACAATATGTAAAATTACATGAATAAATCAGCTACCCAAAAACCCGCTTATTTCTGCGTACGGAAATAGAATATTAATTCGTGAAAACCTACGAGTAATATTACTTATTTCCGCTCTAAACACTAGTCGTAAACCGAACGCGGCTCTACCCAAATGTTAAGGAAGTTACGCACCAACTTAACAGAAGGTTAAGTAGAGGTTACAATTTAAGTAGCGGGTTTAAGAGAACGCCGCTTGCCCGAACGAAGTAATAACTTGACATTGAACTTTAGTGTTTCAGCGAAAATTACTTAACCACCTGAAATTGACCTCTTGGCGCTTTTAGCCATAGAAATAAAATTTCTGAAGGCCAGATTAATTTTCTTAGTTTTCTTCCACTTTTGTGGAAAAATTTAAGAACCTAAGACTATCATAATATAGTTGTCTATGTAAGTATGTTATTAGTTGCTTATGAGGCGACGACTTGCTACAAACACTGTAATATTGCTAGAAATTAACAAACAAACAATTTTGTTAATATAAAACATGATGTTTGTCAGTTTTACGGGACCCTAACTTCAGAATCTGACACGCACTTGGTTAGTAATTAAATTGTATTACAGTTGGAAACTATTCCAAGAATATCTTCCAGCCACCTACTTACCTCTGGATCCTACTACAGAGTTATTGGATCGTGACACTTTTTACAATGCGCTCGACAGTTGGAATGCCAATTAGGGATTTTCCCGGTCGGCTTCGTATCTGCCGAGTCAATAACATCTTTAAGTTTTCCTCATTTCTTCAAATGTATTTTCAGTTCACAGGACGATCGTTTTTATTAAGTTTTAAAGGTCTTCCGTTAAATGATCACTTAATTATTATACTTAACAAGCTTTTGCTCGCGGCTTCGCTTACGTTAAATTGGATTTTTCATACCCCCATTTTACCCCCTTAGGGATTTGAATTTTCAAAAATTCTTTCTTAGCAGTGACCTATGTCATAATAGCTATTGTATGTCAAACAGCCCAATCCGTTTAGTGATTTGAGCTGTGCGTTGATATATTAGGCAGTTAGCCAGTCAGTCAGGCAGTCAGCCAGTCACCTTTTCCTTTTAAATATTTAAAAACATAATTGATAGATAAATAAGCAGATATAGGTAAATAGGTGCAACCTTAAGAATGTTTATGTTTTTTTAACAAATTAACAAGGAAATACCTATCTATTGTGTACTATATTCCCACGGTTAAATACCTACCCGTATGCTTACTATGAGTCCGCGTATCACGACATTGATGATAGATTTCAAGTATCGAAACGATATGTTTATAATGTTTGAGTATGAATGATCTGAAAGCTGTTGTTTTAAAGCATACATTAAAATAAAAAGCTCTATTTGGTTGTATGTAAGGTTATCTCCAAAGCGATTGGGGTCTCGCTAAATTGCATATCGACGTTTAAGGTTAGTATCACCATATCACCGAGCTACACCAGAATATAGAATACTTAAATTATATTTCTTTGTTTATTCTTGCTTTCATTCACTCTTCTTTCACGTTAAGTATAGTATTTCGATTCGAAATCTATTAATGCTGTCGAGACGTGTAAACTTGTACTAAACCAAGAAATTATAGCCGCGGTAAAACAATGGATTAATAGTAAATCTTATGTGCAGACTAGATACTTTTTACCTTTTGTACCTATATTGATATCGTTTAGACATAGCATACTCAGTAGGTAGTAGTAGTACTAGTTAAGCCTGATACAATCAACAATATTATGCTTTAAGCATCGGCGACCGAGGTTTTTACGACTGTATATTTTTATGTAGTTAGGTACCTATTGAAATCGCACGATTTAGCCTTTTGAAGTTATTGAGGAGTAGGGATGCGACATCAAGCTTCCGAAACGCGACTAAAGATCGCTAAATCGCGTATTACCGAATTAGTAAAAACATGGTGATGTTTTACCAATTCGGTAATGTGCGATTTACCCTGGGACTTACGAACGCTTGGCAGTGTTAACTTGTGCTAAGAGTTACGACCGCTAGGAGCCCGTTGGACACGAGTTGCTTCCGTCGTTTTAAATGTGTGTCAGGTTGTAATCACGCTGAGGAATTTCGGCGTCACCGTCACGCAAGCTGACGTGAGCGTTTTATATAAGAAATAGCTTTACGTACTTACCTACTTCGTAAAAGGTCCGTCAACTGCGTAGGTACATACCGTTATAGTTACCTTTTCAATGTGGTCACCAACTACCCAGTTTTCTCGGGATTAGTCCTGCTTATATGGAAGTAAATTATGTTTTTTTAAATACTTATTTATTTACTTACCTCTTTTACCTCTCTTTTTTTTTGAAAAAAAAAATTAAATATAAATTTTGCGATTTAAAATAGGTAAGTGACAGAAAAATAGTCTTCTCAACAGCGATAACATAGCTGTATTCGGTAGATACCTGTCATGTAAGACCGCGAGGATGAAGTGGCGGGCATCAGCTAGTTTTTATATAATCCTATACATGTTACTGAGAGGCGATATAGCCATTTAAAAAAATCCTATCTTACTAGATATTAGAATACATGGCGCTCCTATTCCGCGCAATACGCTAGCATCTGTCTCGCACGAGGTTTCGGGCATATTTTATTTCGTCGCTTAGTCACGATCGCGTGAGTGAAATCTGATTTTTTCTGGCATTCTGCGAAGTCAAGAAAATGTCAATCCACAAGTAACAATGCTTCAGTTGAAGCAAAATAAAGGGTATAGAGCCTACATACTTACCTACATATTTAATTTTCCGACTTTCCTGCGGTTCCAACTTGCAAAAACTTATTGTATTACCTAAGTTAGTACTTGTAAGTACTTACCTATACAATCGTTCAATGTGTAACGTAGAAACATGATAAAAACCGGTTTTAATTTAAACCTTGAAGTTAATGGTTAGAACAACAAATTCTTTGAATTTTGATATAAGGATAATATATTAAAATAAATAGCCTTCGGCAGTATATGTAAGGCATGCCTATGTAGGTGACAAGTGGTGGGTACACATGTCATTTATTTTGGTAGCCAAAAAAACTGATAATCTGTAAAGCAGTTGCTAGGTTAGACCGTATGATCTATTATATATTAGTATTCTGGTATATATTAGGTATTCTGTGGTAAGACAAGCAAAGCGCAGTTTCTATCGCCAAAGGGGTGAGTTTAAAAAATCTTTAATCCACGCGGATGAAGTGGCGACTATTATCATCATCTCATTTTATCGCTGGTCCTCTCCTGTGGGGCTACCGTGCGTGTCACGAGAAAATTTTGCCACAAAAAAAAATATACTTTACTCTCTAGAGAGTCTCTATAGAGATTCACATAGAGATTCACATAGAGATTACAAGTAAACGTTTAGAGAAAATTTCCGTGTGGCGCGCATCTTTACCCTATTGGGTAGAACGAATGACACGGAAATACCCTGTCAGATTGGAAATGGTTTAAATCATCGTCAATCAAGTTGGCCAAGTAGGTACGGATTAGCAAACTACACACACCTTTGAGGACATTACGGATGCAGGTTTCGGTATCGGTATATATCTACCGTTAAAGCAAGTTAAGTGATACCTAATTGAGCTTAATTGCTTGAAATTGGCGGTGAAGAAGAGAAGAGAAGGTGGATATGGTTCCTTCGAAAACCGAAAACCGTCACTGCCTACTGAACTAGTCGGTACAATATGTAGTGTCTTTGTAGGATTTTTATTGCGACTTACGATAATATTTACCCATTTACCTACATATTATTATTGTACGTCATTAACTATTACATCATATTTATTTATCTACATATTTAATGAAACCACATATTATCGATAGCGAGCTATCGTTTTCGTAATGCAACTTAGTAAGCTCTGCAGACTAATCTAAAGGCTCTGCACCTAAAGCTTATCACCCTCAGGATGAAAAGACGAGGCAGGGGTATCTATGGGTACCTATCGTATGGGTATTTATTCTGATCTGAATCATACACTTTACGTGTATATTTCAGACTGCGCTCAGTAAGGGCGATTATTTTATTACTATTATTAACTTCGGTGGTTTGCGACTTTATTGGCTTTTCGAGGGTGCCAGATCCGAATGCTTCAATGAGCCAATGGATTTTGACACAGCAATCTAAAGTCACCAAAACGATACAGCTATCGAAAGCGGCCAAAACGCGATGCAGCCACAAAATCGCCAATCGCCGCTGCTAAAAGCATCGTATCTGCGCTGGCCCTAACTAGGAGTCGAGATGGAGGCGTTAGGAGCTTGAGGCGGGCTCGAACCCCGCACGCATCGACTCCGCAGTGAGCGATACGCCTTACACCTGCTGAACGATTAACTACTTTGATAAAATAAGCGTAATTCATTACTGCATTGTTACCGGCGTTCTACATTTTCTTGACCCATTTCTCCTCGTTAATTATTACTTTAAGCAGCGTTTCTTGACCCTTCGCGTCCTAGATACGAGTCATCAATCTAACATACAACCTTTGTTACGCTGCCATAATCGTACTTATATATTATTTAGTTGAAGAGAATTACGAATAAGGGCTGAACGGGCTGAATGCCCGACTGTCTCGAACCTAGACAGTCTGACATTCAGCCCTAGAGTAATTTTAAATTCTAGACAAACTGTAATGTAAAGGAATAAAGTGAATTTTTCAATTGACAAACTGTGTGGGTTGACTCCTTATTGCGTATCTGCGTCCAATTTATATTCACAGCTTTAAACATGTCATCATCAATACATAAACATCTTACTACTGAGTGTACTTAGGTCTTCTTTCAGAGAAGGGTTATACGGTAGCCCAATGCAAATTGATAGACTTCGCACACATTTGAAAACTTCTTCACTTCACACGGCTAGATCGCATAGTGTGTTGGTAACTCTGATTCTCCTTCAGATATCCTCATTCTAGATTTTATGTCGCGAGGATTCTCCAAGCATAGCTCTCTCCATGACCCTGAGATCTGAGCCTTCTTATGAGGCCTATAAAATTAGCAAGCGATCATGTTTCGGATCCATAAGTCATGATTGGTAATACGCACTGTTAGAAGACTTATCTACAGGTGCGAAATAACCATTAGAACAATTATTTAGAGCAGTTGCCGCCACTGCGGAGACAAGGTCGCCGATATCTCGCTGACCTCCCTCACTCAGTTAGTCATTGCTCATTGCAATACAACGGAGACATTGGTTTTATAACCTCAGCGACGGAGTATTTAATCATGATTAGACATAACAGTTACCTAATACAGTATGTCAAATAAATAGGTAGAACAAATCGGCTTAGAAAATAAACATCGGAGAGATATCGGTGTAAATCGGTGAAACAAACCTCTTACTTTTTTGAAATTCATTTAAAAAAGTAGATTGGGTCACTCCTTGTAGATATAATAATATACACGGTGAAATTTCATTGGTTGTACTCCCTGAAAGAGGTGAATGTGCTCATGAAACTGAACAACTTTCCCCAAGGAACATAGGTCGAAATATGAAAAAAAAATTTGGACCTCCCATAGTAAATCAATCAGCTGATCGTCAAGTTTGTATGGAGGGTCCAATTTTTTTTTTCATATTTTGACCTATGTTCCCTGGGGAAAGTTGTTCAGTTTCATGAGCACATTCACCTCTTTCAGGGAGTACAACCATTAAAATTTCAACCGGTATATGTATACCTTTCAGCGTTGGCAGATAGGTACTTACTTAAAATTTTCACATAACGTATATTGTGTAATTCTATTGCCGCTATAACAACAATTAATTAAAAAAAAAAGTTAAAATTAAAGAGAGGTCTCCATACAATACACTTTTTTTTTGCTCGATGTAACCACCATAATTATTATGGTGGATACGTAATATATGTTGGTACGGAACCATTCCTTTACGGGTCCGACTCGCAATTGCCCGGATTTTATTTTATAAATAAAAATACATATACTATATTACCTTAGCTGTAAAATGCATCTTTTGTAGATTCGTAAGTTTGCTGTACATGTGAAGGACCTTATATAATCTTCTTAAGAGGCTAGTCACATAATTCCTAATTTTGACGAAACGAATTTCACGTATGATAATCTTCTATATATATAAAATTCAAAGTCCTGACTGACTGACTGAGATATCAACGTACAGCCTAAACTACTGAAGTTAGAAACTTGAAATTTTTACAGTTGGTTCCTACTTCCTTTTATGACGTAGGCGCACACTAAGGAAGGATTTTTAAAATTCAACCCCTAAGGGGGTAAAATAGGGATTTGAAAAATCGAACTTAACATGAGCAAAGCCGCGAGCAAAAGCTAGTAATTCATAAGATAAATTGCATCATTGTTGGAATAAGCTCGCTAATGTCTGCCGCCAATCGACCAAGCAAAGTGATAACCGCTAAGTGAAGGTTAACAAAAACCTGTGCACAAGGTTTTGTCTGTGTGACGAATTTGTTTACAATGTTAACTTAATAGTGTTTTAGCGATATTCATTTGTCCTTTTATTTTTATATCTGGGAAAGATTGAAGTAGCTGCAATTCGCACAAAATGTTGCATAATGAGCCACGCGCCGTCATGAAATGAAAGAACTATACTTCCTACATACCTACATTACTAGTTACAGAGACACTCATATGTCAAACTCGCTTTAAATTGATCCATAATTTAAGCTGTAAGTTGAATAGAGACGATCAGTCCAGTGTAAATCATAGATTAATTATAGAGGTCAGTGTCAAACAAACCAAAAACAAACAAACAAAGTGACAAATGCAGCATTTGCATTTGTTTTCACTTTATCTACTCGTAGCTTACCATTTTGGTAATAACGGGTAAAGAACGTGGATTTCTTACCAAAATGGTAAAAAAGGGAATTCTTAGTTTATCAATTGCAAAATACCTACTGCACACTAGGTGTATTTTATAAATGCATTTTAAATTACTACTTTTAAATGTACTTTAATCCATAAACAATAATATTCTTATAATAGCTACGAGATAGGAAGATTCTGAATTAAGACAATCAATTACTGTTTGATTGCACGTTTCGAACATAAACAACGTAATTTACAGTGCACGGTCTACCTGTACTATAATTATCACCATGTTTTCAGTATAAAAAAGTAGCCTATGTCGATATCAAGGTCCTTAACTAAACCCATGCGAATCAAAATCACGTCGATCCACAGCTCTAATGTAGCGTGATTGAAGGACAAACCAAGAAACACACTTTCGAATTTATGATATTCGTAAGATGTAAGATAAATAATTTAGGTAGTTACATTTTTTCTTTTCTGTTGTCTTTAAATTGTACTATAAACATTTGAAAAAGTAAAACTACCTATAATACAAAACTCTCAATATAAAAAATTTCATCTTATTTCACCGTTATTCAAGAGACAGGTATTTACGTATATCCTGGAAGCCCTCAAGGCTAGTCCACATTCAGGTGCACCCCTTCACTTTTGCCGAGACCTCACTTCCGCGTTTGCAATTATTGTGATCACGCCTTTATGATTTACCTAGGGTTACCAACCATATTGTTAAAAATGACAGAAAAAAATTAAAAGTATTGCGTGTAAGTAATTAAGTAAGTACATTACTTCACTCTTTAAGGCTGTTAGAAGGACATTTTATGTTTCAAATACCTACCTACCAATTTTAGTAGTTTCAAGTTTTACGGTTCATGAGATATACCCCGCTGACAGACATACGGACGTACAGCGGAGGCTTTGTAATAGGGTCCCGTTGGTTACCTTTCAGGTATGGAATCCTAAACATTAAATTCTTTTACGGCCTCATATTCAGCGTAAGTGGTACCTATACCTACGCTGAATAATAATTAATTATATTATTATTGCACTTCACTGCATTAAAAAATCTAATAAGTATGACTAATTCCATGTACCTACCTACATATTAGTTAAACATAACTACATCGATGACTAATTTCTTTTCTTCGTATTTATATCTTTGATGGTGTTCCCAATAAAAAATTGATGTTCTTCTTTACCAACCGAAAGACGTTAATTGTTGAACAAAGGTGCAAGAGTTGCATGGACTTCTACGGGCCTTGGTCTTGCACCTAATGAGGGGTCTGCTAAAAGTGCTTTCCGATGGGGGAATAATTTAATTAGTTCGAACAACTAACATTACAAACAACTAACATTAACAAAGTATTAAACAAATATCTCAAAACTAGACTTGACATTCGTGATCTAGCAAATTATTTGAACGTTAGTTGTTACTAAAGTTAAACTGAGAATAATTTTTTTACTTCTTTGCAGATAAACAAAATGTTGCCGCGAAAAAGAAACATAATGCTGTCGCTGATAGCAGTGCTGTCACTTGTCAAATATTCGCAGCAGTACGGGTCTGGAGCACCGCCATTGGTAAGAATCATGTAAAACGCCTGTTTAGTATTTTTTGAAAGCATCGTGTCTACCCGGGCCGTAAGTAGGGTACACTTGAACGAAATTTTCGAATTTTAAATACATACAGTACCTATTAACTAATCGCATAATAAAAACTGCTGAATCAGTGGGATCATCGACTTATTAAGACGAAAAGATGATGGTGAAGACAAAAACAATGTCACCTGTATCGACTTACGTAGCTGATCCTTAGTGGCATGAGCTATCTATCCACCTAATTCCTTAGTTTAAGATTGCTGAAGCTGTTTAAGTAAATGTTGATCCAATAATTGTGCTATATTTCATTATTCCACTGAATTTTGTTTTTAGTTAGTAGTAAGCTTATTTTATTACTTTCGTAAGTATTCATATTATCAATGAGCAATTCTTCTACTTAACATTATTTTCTAACTCCTCAGGCCTGCCAGGACCAGATCCCAAGACATGGCGGCATCCAAGCCCAGACTTCAGTGCCGCCGTACACCATCTTCACATCAACAGCACAAGTCCGGCAAGGAGACACGCTCAACGTCACAATCGGCAGTCCTTTCGGAGCCCCCACGCCTATAGGGGGCTTCATTTTACAGGCCAGAGAGATACAGGTATACCATAATCACAAATAACCGGTTTGTGTCCACCACTGGATGTACGCATTTCCGGGAGCACCACTCATGGTCCTCCGCCTCTTATCCAGTCAATTCCCGCCTTCTTATGGTCGTCATATGTCATCATTGCTAACACCATCATCTCAAGTGATGGATGTCCACCGCTGGGCAAAGTCCCATGCCGCTTGCATCCAACGCCTGTCGACGAGTGGACGTATCTTAAAAGAATAATTAATCCTTTAATTGACCGACTTCCAAAAAAGGTTGAGGTTCTCAATTCGTCGAAATCTTTTTTTTTATGTATGTTCCCCGATTATACTCGAAGACGCCTGGACCGATTTGGATTTTTTTTTTGTTTGAAAGGGTATACTTCCCAGGTGGTCCCATGGTCATCAGGTCAGGATCTGATGATGGGATTCTGGAGAAATGGAGGGAACTCTTCAAATTTTATAGACACAATTGATATAGGTATTGTAGTAGTGTTTGAAGTCAGTCTTGTAAAAAGAATAATTTTTATGTTTCAGAACACAGACAAAATAGTGGGCATGTTCACGAAGGTCCCAGCGATGGCGCAGATCACCAGCTGCCAGGGAGTGAACAACACCGTTACCCACACCTCGCCTGAAGAGAAACCGCCAATGAGCTTTGTGTGGCAAGCACCGAAAGACTTCTTAGGCGGGATCGAGTTTAGGTAAGTAACTACCTGAAAACTTTCTTAGTCCCCACATCCAAATCCAAACTAGGTATCTAATATTATAAATGCGAAAGTAACTGTCTGTCTGTTTGAAAAAAATCTGCCGACCCAATTTCGATGAATTTTGGTAGAGAGATAGAGTGGACCTTGGAAAAAGACACAGGCTACATTTTGTCGCGAAAATACAACTTGAAGGGAGTGAAATAAAGGATGATAGTTTTAGTCTATTTTACTTCATAACTTCGATGAACCTGAACTGATATTGATAATTAACTATTCTTTCTTTATTATGTGTGTACCTACCAACAGGTATGTTTTGTGCAATTTTGGTGTGAAGTTTCAATAATATTATCAGAATAGAGAATATAACTCTTCACCGATAGCAGCGTTTTGTGTCACGGATAGTTTGAAGGTTTGAAGCCATTTTTTTAAATAATCTTATTTATATAAAACCTAAATTACCGGCCGCAGTTTAACACTTTATATTATTTCATTATTAATCTATTATTCTAATAAGTTTTGAAAAAGAGTAGCTTTCGTTCAAAGACATAAGAACAAGGTGATAAGTTATTGTTCAAACATTTTCGTTTTTGTCACGAACCGCTAAACAACTGTACAAATGTTGTCAAAATCTTAAAGATTAATTTTCACGGAACTTGATACCGTGAGTTAAATAATCATTTTTTTTTTGTTATGTTATGATAATTCTAAACTACTTTGGATTCAGAATGTTACATAACGTTTTAACTTTCACGATTATTCGAATAAAGTTTTATAAAGTAGGTACATAATAATTACGATACCTAAACACCTACTTACCCAAGTCATTAATAGTCCAACTCATGAAATCATCATAAGGTTTGTATTTTGATGATTTGATCATAGAATCTCCACAGTTGATTATTATTATTCTATTCGAAACCCAGTTCTTCTGCGACTAATGATCGGCAGTTACTCAAATTATTTAAAATTCAAAATTTATTTATTTCATGTAGGCTACCCTGTAGCACTTATGATAAGTCAAAAATCTACCACCGGTTCGGAATGCAGATTCTGCTGAGAAGAACCGGCAAGAAACTCAGCAGTTGCTCTTTTCAAAAAATAAAATAAACTAATTTTACAATAAGTAATAAAACTAAGCTAAGTATACAGTGCTTCCACAGTGAAGTTTCAAAAATACAATAAATATAATCTAACACATGTCAGCATGGGAAGTCAAAGCAGACCCATTCCCGTTGGCGGCACCCGTTCACGAGCACGACGCATGATCCAGCCATTGCTTCGCTCAACCATATTTGAGGGAACATAACAACCCGCACCACACGACACCACACGACACTTACTTAAGGTTTACCACATCGATGGTACCTACAAGGTAAAAGAAGATCTACATCTACACTGCACCTATCTCAACTTCAAAACAAGGCACTTTTTTCTGCCGATTCTATACTGGAAATCTATCAAGGTTATTGAGATGTGCAAACTTGTATTAACCTACTGAACCCGATTTATCAAATACTATAATTTTCTTCCAGAGCTACCGTAGCTCAAGGCTACGCGACTTTCTGGAGGAACGTGGAGTCACCTCTAGTGGAAGTGGTGACGCCAGACACAGAGATCGTCACCACCGAGCCCTCTTACACCACAAGGAGGCCTGCTCATAGCCCGCCCATCATCATGGAAAATAAGGTTAGTCTTAACCAGCCTATCGGGATTATGATAGAGCCCATATAATGCTCATGAATTTCGGAACTTGATTGCCTGAAATTGATTGCTCGTGTGAGTCGAAATCACCTGTGAATTGTGATTGGCTGGTACTCTCTCGCTATTGGTTCAAATGCATTGATCCATAAATTCAGCCTATCAGAGGTATATATAGGCCATCGCCATACTGTGGTAATCATTTTTAAGCATTCCCATCGGTGGATCATTTGTATTCACTACTTTTGCAGATTCTTTCGAACTTTTCCAAGATTTGGTTTTCTTACGTTGCTTTCTTGCCCTGTCATGATCACTGGCGTAGTGAATTTGTCGAGAATATAAATACGACATCCTATGGTCTAAATTAGCGGAGGCTGGCGTTGCACAGGAACTAATTAATATTTTCAAATATTGGTATGGACATCAGACTAACCAGGTCAAATGGAAAAATGCACTTTCTGATGAATATGGATTGAAGTGCGGTGTGCGTCAAGGCGGATTGACCTCTCCAGCGCTCTTCAATCTCTACATGAATCAGCTCATTGTAGAGCTCAGCGCTACCAGGGTCGGCTGCTCGATTGACGGCCACTGTATAAATAGTATTAGTTATGCAGATGACATGGTGCTGTTGAGCCCGTCAGTTAGTGCGCTTCGAAGGCTGCTGGCAGTTTGTGAGTCTTATGCAAAGAGGCATGGCCTGATATATAATGTAAAGAAAAGTGAACTTCTAGTGTTTCGGGCGAGCTCACAAAAACCAGCTCATGTTCCGCCAGTGACACTAGGAGGAGTGGACCTAAAAAGAGTGTCGTATTTCAAATATCTGGGCCATATTGTGACCGAGGATTTGAAGGACGACCTAGACATGGAGAGGGAAAGGAGAGCCATTGCGGTCCGATGTAATATGTTGGCTCGCAGGTTCGCACGTTGTACATTAAACGTTAAAATCACGCTTTTTAAGGCGTTCTGTCAATCGTTATACACGTGCAGCCTGTGGGTCAAGTATACGCAGAAGACTTACAATGCTCTCCGAGTCCAATATAACAACGCATTCAGGGTGATGTTGGGGCTCCCCCGGCATTGTAGCGCATCTGCGATGTTTGCGTACGCACACACGGACGACTTCCATACAGTCATGCGAAAACGAGTAGCATCGCTCATGCGCAGGGTGAGGGGGAGCACCAACGCCATGCTGAGTGTGGTGGCTGATAAGCCTGATTGCCCCATACTGAGGCATTGGATACACACACATGTGCATGTGGCTAGTGCCTCAGTACGACGCGGTGGCAGGTATTTAAATTAAAATAATAAATTAAATTAGGTTAAACTAACATAGTTTTTAAGAATTGTGTTTTTACTAACATCTATGGGCCAATGGCCTGAAATAAATATATTTTATTTTATTTTATTTTTATAAAAAACCGACCTTTAGTAACATCTGGAACAAATCAAGATCCCTTATCATCCACGATTATAGACTTTCAACGAATTTAGATTATAGATTTTAGAATTTCAACGAATGGCAGAACGCTTTCAAAGATCCGTAATATCTAGGCCATCTCTGAATAATTCCAATTTTTGTATTTATTTAAATACAAACGAACATGACACTTTTCAGCCAGCTACAACACCAGCTCCGTTCGACCTCATCTACCAGGGCTGCGCAGACACCAAACTATGTTTCGGCGTGCCCGAAAACTGCATCCAGAGTGGGAACTGCAAAGCCATTGTAGCTATATTCGTTGCTGGCGACACGTACACCTTCGAGATCCAGGGAACAGGCAATCCAAAGTATATTGCAGCTGCACTGAGTTTGGATAATAAAATGGGAGACGACAGTGCTATGGAATGTGTTAGGAATGATAATGGAAGAGTCAATTTATTCACTTCTTGGACTTATCCTAAAGTGGAGCCTTATGTCAAGAGGTCGGATTCTCCTCAAAACATAGTGCAGTTGCTGGAATCTTCAACAATTGATGGCAAATTGTATTGCAAGTTCAGAAGGGATACGGTTTCGACGGTGATGGGACAGACTTTCGATTTGGCCAATAATCGCTACAATTTGATGGTGGTTTCTGGAGATTCTATGAAGGGTGAGTTTTTACTTTTTAACCTGACCTTCGTAAAGGTATCAAAAGTCGGTATGCTCGAATTTTAGGAGTTGGACTATTCTGACAAAAATCAATTTTTGCCGATTTTCCCTTTTTGGCTTACCATAAACTAAGTATTGCTACCTTCCCAGTAATAATTTCCGAATAACCGTGCCTCGCCTTATGCAGCCTTATAACCTGTGTATTGTCACGTCTTCTTCATCCTTGGCTGATTTTTAATCAGAGTTGGCTTATATTCATTTTTTAACAAACTATTCTCCCCCAGGTTCAGAAAGAAAGTTTACAATATTTTTTCATTGGGTTAACGATACGATATTATCAAATATTATATGTGGGGCTTGACTACTCTTATGTACGGGGAAAGGACGAAGCGAAATTCGTACATACCATCAAAGCCGGAAGCTCATTTATCATTCATATCATTATTATTTCTCAATCGCAGAGGCAGACCGAGTAGGGTTTCACAGCCTGGCGTACGAAGCGACCGGACAGCCACTATCGCTGGCTACAGTGGGCACGGCCGCTGGAAACTCCAAGTTACTGCTGAAGCTGCACGGGAGCTTCATGATCATCGCGTGGTTGGGAGCCGCCTCCCTTGGCATTGTAGTCGCCAGGTGAGTTCTCCATTAGAAGGTTTGAATCGTGAATGATCTTACATTTGGTAAATAGTTTTAGTAGCAAGCCTTCAAGAGCTAAGAAACTATAATACATATATTGAAGTAAGTAACTAGTTGAGCTTCTACTTTGAAATTCTTCTTCTTTATCAACCGATAGACGTCCACAGATGGACATAGGTCTCTTGCAAGGACCTCCACAGGCCTCGATCTTACACCGCCTGAATCCAGCGGCTCCCTGCGACTCGTTTGATGTCGTCGGTCCACCTAGTAGGGGGTTTGCCAACACTGCGCTTCCCAGTGTACTTTGAAATTAATGCGATCTTTATATTTTTCAGATATTTCAAAAAAACTTGGGAAGGAAAAAAACTTGGAGGCGTTGACATTTGGTTTGCAGTAAGACTTCTTCTTTCTTTCTTATTCTTATCATATTAGAAGTATTAGAAGTATTTGCCCATCAGTGGAACTGTTTTTTAATGTTCCCATGTATTCCAGTATCACAGGATCCTGATGGTGCTGACGTGGGTACTGACTATAGTCGGTTTCATACTGATCCTGGTGGAGGTGGGCGGCTGGCAGACGACGGGCGAGAACCCGCACGCCATCACTGGCATAGTCACCGTTATATTGTGCTTCATACAGCCCATTGGTGAGTATCATCATCAACAACCCATCAATGGCTCACCAATGAGCGCAGGTCTTCTATAGAGAAGGGTTATAGGCCATAGTCCGCCACGCTGGCCCAACTCGAATTGGCGGACTTCACACACCTTCAATATTATGGGGAGCTCTCAGATGGCTGCTTTCCTCACGATTTCCTCAGTTGTAGCATGTGATATTTAGTTGCTTAAACGCACATTATTAACTTTTAAACTGTTTTGTAATCATCCATAAAAATTTATATGATATGATATTTCAGGAGCATTCTTCCGGCCGCACCCGGGCACTAAACACCGGCCGATATTCAACTGGCTTCACTGGCTCGTCGGAAACTCCGCACACATTTTAGGAAGTAAGTTTATATTTACCGTCTCCAATTATTTATTGTTTTTCTAACTTTCCTATCTCCCAACTGGAAAGTTATTAGCATGATAGGGAAGCATTTCCGCTTAAAACTGCCATAGGTATAAGTAGGTACTTCTTTCAGGTACTCGATCACAATTCACATTGATTTTCCATTGGTTTATATCTTTTAATTGATTTCCTTTTTTCGTTTGCCTGGAAGAGATTGCTTCTTCTTCGATAAAGCCGCCTATTATATCAATTCTGTCTTGTTTATGTAGTTTTTATTAAGTAGTTGTTTTTTGTTTATATATGAAAAATATATAGTATTATATGAAAAATATTTCACTCATCTTTTATTATTTCCCCAGTTGCCACGATATTCCTGGCAGTGTACCTGCAGAAGGCAGAGCTGCCGACTTGGACAGTGTTCGTGCTCACCGCCTACGTGGTGTTCCACGTCCTGACTCATATCGTTTTATCGGTAAGTGCCAAACATACGTACAATACCTTAATGTACTTATCTGAGTCTTTTGGTAGTGTAATTTGACTTTACTCAAACTTGTAAGACAGAGTTAAAACGTGACAGGTTTGTGTAACTAATAGACTGTCTGTTAACTCTGAGCAAAGAAAAATTTTATCTTCCGGCGCAAGCGGACATCGATGCGCCAGATCACTAGGGCAAATCACGACAAATAAAAAATAAATAAAAAAGTTTGCACTAAGTTTGATTATACTTAACATGTCTCGATATTAATCCGGCTTCAATAGAAAAAATATTATCTGCAGACATTAACCTGCATCATCTGTTATTATATTTTTAGCTGACGGTTTGCGTATCCGAGGGTCGGATAAGCAACGGCAGAGTAAATTCCTTCCCTATGAAAGACATGTTGGGACAGTCCCGACAAGTTACTGCTGTCGACAGGAGTTCCGACGCTCCGGTGAGAATGGAACCTCTCGTCTCTCAGTCTCAAGACTTTTCTTCTCAACTTACTTTCACTTCTAATGGCTTTCTAACTTTAAGTGCTTCTTATTCCGTTTCTAATTTTGCACCTTCTGATCTATTTGAAGAACTTCAAATTATTCTTTGTAATTTAAAACCTTCCTTTCCATTTTACTCACTGTTCAGCTTTTCTTTTCACCTATTGCCGTTCGTTCTAATACTCACTTACCAACAGCAACTGTAATTTTATTTCGTTTTTAATTTTGTTAATCTGGCCTTGTAGTTTATTATTATACTAGCGGACCCGACAGACGTTGTCCTGTCTTAACTATGAATATTGAAACTCCCCTTTTTACCCCCTTGGGGGGAGAATTTAAAAAAAATGTAAAATACGTAATTCTTTATTTTTAATCAAGAGCCAAAATATCAAGTTTCATAAACGTAACTTGAAAAATAACTTGAAGAACGAAGGACTATCATACAAACATTCAACCCCTATTTAACCCCTTAGGGGGTAGAATTTTTAAAAACTGTGAAACACGTACTTTTTTGTTTTCAATTTAAAGCCTAAATACCGAATTTCATGAGTATAACTCGAAAAATGACGGAGTTTCATACAAACTTTAACCCCCCTTTTTACCCCCTTGGGGGGCGAATTTCGAAAAATCCTTTCTTAGTGCTCGCCTACGTCATAAAAGGAACCTACTGTCAAAATTTCAAGTTTCTAACTTCAGTGGTTTAGGCTGTGCGTTGATCGTCAGTCAGTCAGTCAGTCAGTCAGTCAGTCAGGACAAGCCTTTTTATATAATTATAGATTAATACATCAGTATGGAATGTCAGATTTTCAGTCTCTCTTCTCTCTTACAAACTTCTAATATCACTTCTAGTTCATTGCTTCTTTCATTTTAATTTTAAATTCTAATTTACTTGCATTTTCTTGTTTTTAATCTTGCACTTCTGGGTATCTCATAGAGTTCTTCTATGCCTTTTCTTTTATAATTTTTAAAATTACCAATCTCAATAACTGGTGCGATCGCAGGTTTTAAGTAATAATTATTTTGTTTTTTGTCTGCAAAACATTTATTTTTATTCGTTTTTGGGTACAAATCGCATTTTTTACAATTCTTATTATTTATTCTTATTAATTATTAATTTAATATGTACTGGTTACACTTATCGTATTTTTAAAATTATTATTATACCTGCGTGTCATTTAACATCGGAATTACCAATAGGTATAATATTCTATAATTTATATTTTATCATTTTATTATGATTTATTTATTATTTTTATAAGTAAGTTTATTATATTATTTATTTATCATATTATTTTTCCATGATTTATTTATTTTTTATTAGGTTTTCTTTTAATCTATTTATTTGTTTCCAGTTCTCCGGCTTCAGGAAGCACTTGCTGGGAGTATACGCGCCGATCATCCTGTTATTCGTGATAGCTATGATCTGCCTCGTGGCTTTGGCTCCCATTGGCAGCACCTACAATAACTTGATGGGCGCTTAATTTGTAAATAATTAACGGTCGAATATTGACATGCCACTTAGAGGACACCTTTTATAAACGCGGTGTTTTCTAGGTATAACGATATATAAGATGGTACCTAATACCCAATAATAAGTGAATTATTTGACATCTTCTATAAGGAGCTCGAAGTAAGGGGCATCGAAGTGCAGTTGCCATTTTAATACGTGTGTAATTTCGCAGCCTGAAAACCAATTTTTGTCGCTAGAGACCAACCGAGATGACCAAAAAATATAATTATTAAGTCCTTTTGTCATAGCGTTGCTGATTAAAAAGATCTAAGTAGAAATCCTGATAATAATAATGACTAGAAGTAGATATCTGTCTCTAAAATAGCAATGGAGGAACCACAAAATTATTTAGTATCTATATGTATTTTGTGATCATCTGAATGTTCTCTAGCGCTTTAAAAAGGATTCAAGTTGTGACAGAGGTTTTGGAAAAATAAAGATGGCTGACCATAATATTGTGCTACCTTCTCCAAAATTAAATCCAGCTCCTATAGGAAGAACCCCAAAATATGTAGGTACGCCTTGTATATTGAGGTTAAAATATGAATCTGTATTATACGAGTGTATTATGTGTCTATTATATCATCACAAATTCTTTACGTACCAGAGTTTTGCACATCTCGGCAGTATCGAAATATAATGTTATTTTAAAGTTGTGCATTCAGTACAGCCGAAAATTAATTCGCTCACTTGTGATGCTGGATATAAATGTTTTGGAAAACTTGAGCATTAAAACAAGGTGCACAAGGTCTATTTTAAATCGGTGATCATGTCGAGATGAAGAAACTCGCACTAAGTACTGGTCACTTCAAACCTTTAGTAAGCTAAGAACAAACTAAAGTTGGTATTCGTTATAAGTAATTAATGTAAGTACAGGTTCGAACTTAAGTATTATATAGCGAACAAGTATTCAAGATTCGAAAAATCCAAGTTTCCGTCCAATTTCATGTTATTAAACTTCTAAGAGGAATATAAATAGCAGTAAAACAAGTAATTTTAATATTTAAGTACATACTTATCTCATCGAATCTTTCCAAAGAAAATAGGTAAGTAAAGGGAACAATTTAATATTATTTTGTGTGCCTATTGTACAATCATTAGGGGCATCTTGATAAAAACAAATAGGTATTGATTTCGTAACAATTTTGTAGACATAATTTCATCATAATCAGTTCACTAATAAAAATCACTGATCACCTGTGATATCAGATTATGGGTAAATATACATATTATTATAGTAAGTGCCTAGTTCAAGAAATTATAGACAACAGGTATCTTAAATCATTATTTTGGAGTTAAGGCCGAAAAACGAAACTGCGACGAACGATCCAGTGATTCGACTATACTTTTACGATACTAAATCATGAATCGGTGCAAGACGACGACTTCTCTAACGCAGTGGTGAGAGCTGTGGTCTTAAAACTGGGTCTAGGGTTCGATTCCCGGCGGTGACAATTTGGGAATTTATAATTTCTGAATTGTCTCTGGTCTGGTCTGATGGGAGGCTTTGGCCGTGGCTAGTTACCACCATACCGTCAAAGACGTGCCGCCAAGCGATTTAGCATTCCGGCACAATGGCGTGTAGAAACCGATTAGGCTTGTATATCTACTACCATACTCTTCTAAGTTATACCCTACCATCTTAGACTGCATCGTCACTTACTTACCATCAGGTGAGATCTCAGTCAAGGACTATCTTGTCATCGAATGATAAAAAATCATACGCGGTTCGAAATCACACAGCGTCGCATCGCACTTTTGAGTTTTGGCCCTTATCAAAAAATAAGTACACAGTATATTATTATAAATTAATATTTTACCTAAATTATTAATATGAATTCTAACCTTGAATTATCAGAATAGATAATTTGAAATGGTTACTGGGTTGTAATTCAAAACGATTATTTACTGACACCTAGAGAATTAAGTTAAAAAATATCAATTAATGCAAAATGTAAATATACAGATTGATTTAAACAATACTAGCTTTTTTTATTTCGAAAGTATACCTACCTACAGCATCACCTAACAGAATACCACTGAAATAAGTTACATCGACTTTATTCAGTAGGGCAGAAAGAATTTAAGAAAAAAATTATACAAGAATATAGAGTAAGAAAATATGTGAATCAATGGTAGCTCACTCAAGATTAGTCACACCACCATGATCAATAGCCGATGAAGATACTTTCGCACCTACCAAAAAAACCTAGATCTGCGCAAGTACATGTTCGTAACTTATTTAAAAAAAATGGACGACCTAACAGGATATTATTATAAATGTTTATCTATCGCTTTAATAAATTATCATCTATGAATCAGGAAACTTAATTCAGAAAAATGTATATGCCTTTCTCTAAGTTCGTGGCTAATTCACACACTGCCTAAACCGATTTTAATGAGACTTTCTCTGACATTTACAGAACTCTACAAGGAGTAATTTAGCCAATTTTCAACCTGGAATCTTAGTGCAATTGAAAACGGGTATTCCACATGTCTTCGTAGGAAACTTCGCACATGCTTACTTGGAAATAAAAAATAATTTTAATAATAGTATCACAGTAATATTTTATTTCTCAGGTTATCTAATTTTATTCCAAATCAATTATTTTCGTTAGGTATTTGCGAGTCCTCAACCGTTCTTGAAGCGGGGACGTACACTTTGAACGAATACTCAGTACGAGGAAACGAACCTGGATTCATGACTTGGCAATTTTGATACATCCTGGTATACGGCTGAAAATGATCAGCCACTACTACCAAATCAGGCATCGGGTACAACGTTAACGCATCCGCATTCTTCCAATAAACTGGTTGAACGCCTAGAGATAAAGGTGATAACGTACACTGACTCAACAAAGTCTTAGTCAAGTGATCAGGTACATCACCTGTTTCAGGAAAATGTATTGAATTTCTACACATTTTAGTCACCAAATCCTGTCGTATTATGACTATTTCTTGAGTACAGTACTGTATCCTGCATGGATTTGAGGTAAATATCACCGAATCACCCAATTTGTCCCTTATGTCTTTGGTAATAGAGTTTGGAATTGCCGGTCTTGGTAATATGTTCGGAGCGACTGGGTCACTTCTGCCTGGTACAAAAATAAACTTACACTCTTGTCTCAGTTTTGTAAATGGGTATAAAATGTCACATAAATTACTCAATGCAGCTCTCAATTGAGTACTATGCTCGTACCCATACGGGCATGATAAAAATTCGCCTAAAAATACGATAGCTATAGGCGGAAAGTCATTGTAACCAGAAAATAGAGTTTTCAACTTAGATATCACTTTGAGATTATCAAACCACACATCGGAGAGGAAAATAATCATCCCATCTTCATTTTCTTGCTCAATTTTCAGTAAATTCTGAGAATTTTTCAGTAAAGTTTTTGATTTGCCTCCAAAAGTATTCAGATTTCCGAAAAATGGTAGAGAGGCAGCTCTGCTCTCTGAAGGCGGTAAAACTAAGCCCATCACATGTAATACTTTGTCATCATAATATCCTTCAGCAAGAACAAAACTGTTTTCAGTGAAAAGTCCAGAATGGTATCTTGTTTGTGTCATATCTAGGAGCACACTACCAGTAGGATCCTCTAAATAAAACTTCCCTTCTGTCAATTGTGTCAAAAGCCCCAGCACTATGACATCATCAACTCTGCTCGATGAACTTTGTAAAACCTCAATTTTCCGCAGCTGAAATTGGTTTTCTGTTTCCATTGATGATAATGTTTCCTTGGCAAAGAGTTTGTTTCTTGCAGTCCTCTGCCATATGGTTGTATACCTGTAAGAAAAATTATTATTCTTTACTTCATTGTGAAGGCTGAAATACTTGTATTATAGGTAATTTTTGCTGATTTGAAATCTACTCTCAAGACATCATTTAACTACAGTAAAATTATTTATTGGACAAAAGAGTTGTATGGTTGGGTTAGATTAGTGTCACACTGGACAGCAACGAGAACGTTTGTTTGATACATGAGTAAAAAATGTCTAAAGTTTAGTAGTAAATATTAGATTTTAAGAAATAAAAAATGATCTGAATGGAATTTAATAGTTTTTATTTGCTACATAACCATCTAAATATAATTTCATCTATGTATTGAAAATTAATGAGGTAAAAGATCTGCCAAAAAAGTAACAGATAAGCACAGATCTTTCTTCTCTCTCGGATATCCACGGATACTGATATCTAGCACATCACTAATCTTGACAGACAGTGTAACTGTTTTTGGTCATATGCTTGTGATCTATAATATTTCCTGAGTAGTTGGCTAGCTTCCGTTCAATTTTGGTCAACAAATTCTTTTAGTTAAAAAGTTGGACAAGTACCTGTAAATTAAAAATTGTGCCTTCCATTTGGGTTCAGGGTATAAATGGTTAACAGCATTGGTGTCTCTGGTGAACCTCTTTCTCTCGTTATCATAGAGCAGTTTAGGAACACTGAATGCATCTATAATGTTGAGCACTGTCTCAGTTTCCTCCAGGCCAGAAGTTGAACACTCCCTGTAAACAAGTAAATTACTTACTTCTAATCAACGCGAGTACCGGATATCTATAGTTTTACCGACTTTGGCCTATATCTGAGAGGAAACCCGTGCTCAGCAGTGGGCTGGTCATGGGTAGATTGATGCGAGTCTCGTTACCTGTAAGCTACTTCCAAGTGTTGCTTTTCTAGCACAGGCTGTGAAAGACACTGATGTAAAAGATGTGCTATTAGTTTGTCAATCATCTTCTTTCGATCTTGATGAGATAACCCAACCAACTGCTCGGCTATGAACGTACTAGCTTCGCGCCTCATAGTAAAACCACTGAGCTTGAACGCATTGTTCACTTCACTGCGTGTTTGTTGAAGTTCCGACATTATCAATTTGATGTAATGAAAGTAAATGAAATTAATTTACATTATAATTCTATTTTATCGTAATTTCAAACTTGAAAAACAAATCCTTAACAAAACATTTCCCGCCCACCCAAATGTCACCAAAATTTGACAACTGACTGACACTGACAGTCACAGATCAAAAACACTAATATGGGTAGGTAGGTAGGTACCTACACCTACTGACAGTCCTAGACAGCTACGTGACAGTCCACTGACGGTCACACTCTTACTCTTATATGTTTGTGGTCACACTGCGCGAGTACCTACCTACCTATGTGTTCTGTGTGCTGCGCTTACACCACTGACCTATATTTTAGAATTAAAAGCACTGGACTTGCTGCTGTGATTTTTTTGGACCTACTTGCTCTAAATCTGTGGATACACTGTACAGCGCGGAGCGCCAAGAGCAGATATGTGTCTGTAGAACCTAATAATCCTCTCTATTTTGTATATTAAAATAAATGTCTGACATTGATGAATATTATGTTTTCATAAAAAAGCGTTTTACAAAATCACGAAAAAAAAAAAACAAGAAAATATTTTTTTACCTTTTAATTTTGTATAAAACACTGTTTAAAATATATTATAAAAGATAATATTCTTAAATATTAGGTAGGAATGTAAATTATAAATAAATAATTAATAGAAGGCCTTTCTATTCTGTTCCTGTTTCAACCTCTACTTCTTTCCTGTTCTTTTCTCGTTTCAACTCCTAAGCGATTACTTTCCAAGCATTTGCAAGGCGAGGATGCTTAGAAACATTCTGTTAATAATAAAATAATTTAATTGGCGATAAAAAGATAACAATTAATTGTCCTATCTCTATTAGTCTGATGCAGTTAGAGCGAGACAGTACTCAGACAGTATTTTGAGACCGTGTCGACCTACAACTCGCAGGTTGTTCGCACTAACTGCAGGATTTATGTACGCATTGTGCAGTTCTGTTATTTGTGTGGAGCTGGCGGCCGCAGAGTCACCTGTTGAAGCCAGGAGACCGCACCTGGTGAAAAAAAAAACAAAAGTAGTAATTCATCCTGAACTCTACCTCGCGTCTTAGAAGTTAAGGTTATGGAACCTAGAATAATAACTAAATTACAATATGGGATTTTTCAAGAAGCGGACCAACAAATTCCTGAAAAGCCGTAAACACATTGATGGTGGCTTAGGTGCTACAAATTTTCATGGGCGGCGGTAATCACTTAACATCAGGTGACCCGCCTGTTCGTTTGTTTGCTAAAAATAAAAAATAAAATAACTGTACTTATACATAGTTTTGGCTAGAGAAGTAAGAGAATGATATTGACTAAATATTGTTTTAACTACAAGATATATTTTCACATAGTTTCCAAAATACCTCGTACCTATACTGCAAGCTATTTAAACGAATGAACTATACATACAAACTACCGACATGATGACGTAGTGTCATGGCGGGTACCGTTTGAGCGTTTCACATTTGTAGCATAGATAAAAAAAGTGAAAACTTTGAAATTAAATATAAAGTTTATTTTATACTTTTGTGAACTGAAACTTTCACTTCCCGGTTTCTTATTGCCTAACCTATCTCATTTATATATTTTGAGAATTTTTTCCATTATTAAATATTCAATAGTCCTCACCAGAACTCATTCCCAGGATGTGCATTGCTGTCCCATGGATAAGTCATGACTAGTAGTTTTCCCTCGTGGTCGCCTGTAAGCTTTGACGATGGTTCTCTTTTGTGTATTTGCATGTTGAGCCCACCTGCAAGCATTAAACGAATTTTTATGACAATGTATCCCAGACCAATTACAAACAAACACAAGTGCACTTTTAGTTACTCTTCAAAAAAAGTAATATTAGCCAAGCTGACTACTGACTAATATTATTTTATTTATATACTAGAAGCCCGCGCCGACTTCGTCCGGGTTGAAAATTTAAATATTTGTTTTTACGGGACTGATCGCACAGAGCTTCTTATAGGAGACGGTTGTAAGTAAGATCACCACAGGAACCAGAGAATCTCCCGCGCCGAAACCCGCCCCCGTGCACCGCCCCGCCCGACATCATTTTATTATTTTGTCGCGCGGAAATAATAATTTTCCGATAACTTCTATATTTATTTAAATTGTATAATGGAAAGGGCAAATATGTTCTAAATTAAATACTTACGATAATAAACATATTTATTTAGATATAGATTGACGTCACATCGGTTAAAGAAGCTTCGAAAATAATTCATTATTTTTAATCAAAAGGGAATTGTCCATTATTGGCTTGGCGTGAACAGAATTCATGCAAAAAAACAATTATACCAAAAATTATTATAAATTAAATCATGATTATTTGTGATTTTCAGTTGTATCAATATAAACTGATAAAAACTGTATTTAATAAGTATTTAATTCATTAAATATTTAGTTCCGGTTTATTTCCGCTATAACGCACATTTCCAGTCTAAAAAAAACAATTAATTATTAACAAATAATCGATTCGATTTTTAAATCTAAATATTTTTAAATCGAATAAAAAAAAAGAAAAGCTAACTGCAAAAATCATCTAACTATGGTGAAAAATCACAGAATTCTATTCTATTCTATTATTATTGAATATATTATAAATAGCAAGGAAATAATGTTATTATTCCATTTTTATTTGTAATATTCTAATAACTTCGATTATCGATTTAATCGATTTAATTGTTTCTCGAAAGTGTCTTATGGCAACCCTTGACGTAATAATTCAGACTTTGGCTTTGTTATGTCAGTGTCACTTGTCATTTTGTTTTATTCCATTCCGCGGTAAAACAGAAAACTACATTCGCAGTTCGCAGTTCGCTTTGTTATTAGTTGTGTTTTAGTGATTATAGTTGTTATTTTTGTTGTTTCCCGTTTTTCTATATCGACCTTTGCTAATAATAATGGATACTGATGACGCTTTTTACGACGACCTTGGCATTCCTACCGGTACTGATCGAAGCCCTAATGTTGACCCCGGACTGAACACGGAACCCGCCGTGGATGTAATTCCAATGGAAGGTACTTCCGATGCATTGGAATTGAGATGCATTAATTGTGGTACCGACGTGAATGAAAGGAGAAGGCATAGCCTTGAACTTATAGAGGTTATGTCCGTAATACGACACTGGATTGCACCCCAAGTGGTAAGTATTCACTATTTGCTATGCCAAGCCAATGTTTGTTTGTAATAAAAGCTGAAGGCATATAAATTGTGCTTGTATGCAGTAACGGATATCGTCTTTATTCATTACTGATGTTCGCGAATCCTTCCGCGTGGAGTAAGTTTTTAAAATCTCTACAGAACCCTTTTCTTTTCCAGGGAAAAAGTAGCATAGATGTCGCTTTCCTGGCCCTCAACTGCACCCTAAAAATCTTATCTACTAAAATATAAACACTTGTATTTGTACTTTAGTAAGGATAAGAATAAGAATAATTCATAATAAAGCTACTAGGAAGTCCTTATTATTTTTTTTATAGTGTGATAAAAGGTTTTTTCTTTATAACAGGTGACTGAGAGTACTATAGTATGCCACTCTTGCTGGACTCTAGCTCTCAACCAGCCACACTACTCCACTGAGACTACTGATCAGCCTTCTACTAGTGGTGGTCACCATCGTCGAGTTTGTGCTAGCTGTGGATGCTCTTTGTTGAGAACAAGATCTCACAGGCTACATAGTGACACAGAACGTGAGACACGCATACGAAACATCATAATGGAGAGGATTATGCCCCGTCAAGTAAATATTATATTTAGTATTTGTCACTTTTAGCTGCTATGTAAGGTACATATACTCTACCCTATATTGTTAACATAATGTTGATGTTCTTGCATCATGTCTCATATATCAATAATTAAACAAACATTTGCTACATTTAGCCATCTTTATGGGCTATGGCCAAATCCTATCTTGTTCTGAGAGTTCAGTATAAACCAGAAATAAGATTGAGATGGTGATGATAGTCAGTTAACATAGTTAAGAAGCTAACTTAACTTTATTCTGTCCTCATTATACATAAATACTGTTATTATATTATATGTATACTAAGCTAATTAAGAATATGTTCATATAAGTGAACTTAATTTCAGCTGCACATATCTGATGAAATCTGCCACCCCTGCTGGCAGAGATGTAATAGATTGTCAAGACATACTCTTGAGCCACCTCAACAAGGAGCATCAAACATAATTCTACCGAACCTAAAGAGAGCAGCAGATACCCAGGGACATTGTTTTTTTCCGGAGTGTAACTCACTGGAAAGATTGACAGTTCCTAAATGGTTGAGGGTGAAGCTATTTACAGATTTTAAGTTTTATGTTCCAGTAAATTGTAGAATTTGTACATACCATTTGCAAAATGATAATTGGCAGCAATTAGCTGATTTTCCACAATCAATACAAAGTTTTACTGCTGAACAAATTGAAGATTTTGCATCATTTGTAAATGAAAGGGGCACTACCTTAGACTTTTCCAATATAGAAAATATGTCTGAAGATTTTGTACATTTCTGGGTAGGCTTAACGAAAACTCAATTTAGGGAACTTATATCTGATGTACCTAGCTTGAGAAACATGCAGAAGGGAACAATAGCTCTTGCTGCATATTTAGTTAAATTAAGAACAGGTGACAGCGACGAAAGAATTTCCACATTGTTTAATATGCCTCGAACAACATTGATGAGATATACAAATAAAGCACGTGATGCACTCAAGCAACATTTTGTAACCAGACACTTGGGGATAAATAATATTACTAGGGATGAAATTGCAGCAAGGAATTTGTTAATACCTAATGGACTCTTTTGTGCCGAAGATAGGAAACCAATTGTTATTATGGATGGTACCTATCTGTATGTACAAAAGAGTTCAAACTATATGTATCAAAAAGATACCTACTCTTTACATAAGTATAGGAACTTAATGAAACCTTTTTTAATAGTGTGCTGCGATGGGTACATTGTAGATGTAATAGGCCCCTATCCAGCAACTACATCGGATGCCAATATACTATCAAATGAATTTAGCGATGAAACTAAGCCATTACGGCAATATTTTCAATCTGGAGACATTTTCATACTGGATAGGGGTTTTAGAGACAGCTTGCCATTGTTGGAACAGAACAATTATTCTGTACACACCCCTGCATCCTTACAAGAAGGTGAAAATCAATTATCAACACTAGCAGCTAACAAATCGAGAACAGTGACTATATGCCGATGGGTTGTTGAGGCAGTAAATGGCATTTTCAAACAATCTTTTAAACTTCTACGTCATGAGTTTTTCAATGTTGCATCAAGACATGCCATGACAGACTTTAAGGTTGCTGCAGCGTTGATAAATAAGTTTCACCAAAGAATAAGGGATAGGGATGATGCAAGCCAAATCCTACAAATAATAAATGAAAAGCTGTACACCAACAATGACCTGGCTGATTTTGTTTCGCGAAATAATTTAAATAGAAGGCGAACACAATTTGTAAATATCAGTGTTAACATACACAATGTACCCTTTCCCAGGCTAGATTTAAATGAGTTAATCCTCATAGCTTGTGGGACCTATCAATTAAAACAAGCACGGTCCTACTATGCAGAGCACATTAGAGGTGATGGTTCCTATACCATTGAAGTGTGTAGAGACACGGCCAGCAACCTACTGGAAGGTTTTCCGTCGACCGAAAATACATCCCTACTGCGAGGCAAAATCCACAGCAGGCACATAAGCCGAAAACTATATTATATTTATATTATATATGAAAATAATAGGTCAGGCAGAGAAGCCATAAAACAGTATTGCTGTAATTGCATAGTGGGTCGACGGACAGTGGGTTGCTGTGCCCATGTAATGACAATTATTTGGTTTTTGAGCTGGGCAAGGTATCAAGATTCAATAAATCCACCTGCCCAGTTCTTAGATAACATATTATTAACATATGATACAGAATAATAAAATAAAAATAACTAAAAACTAATGATATTTTATTTCAAAATCCTTCATTTAAATCTTCACAAAAAACAAATTAGGAACACCTGTACACAAAACTTTATTATTATTCTAATTACTACTGGTTAATGCCACTAACTTAATATAAAATTATTATTCTCAGTGTCTGTCCAGTCCAAGCCAAATCCTCCATACAAAGTGGACAGTCTCCTTTGAACGATAGAAATGGTTATTGTAAGTTATTCTTAGAAGATATACATATGCTATCGCGGACTTTTTTTTTAGAACTCTTTAAGAGGAACAATTCACCCATACATCATTTTCATCCAATAGCAGTATATAACCCAGCGCACGCCTTGAAAACGTTTAAGAGTCAAAAAATTTTCCGACTTCCTTAACAAATTTGCACATAATATCTAGCCATAATACTTTATGTGCATAATATATAGCCTATAACCATCTGGAATGTACCTTTGAATTGGTAAAAGAATTTTTGAAATAGGTGCGGTGGTTCCAAAGTTTGCTCCGGACATACATACAAACTCACAAAATTCGCGCTCCGTCTTTATTATAATAGTATAGATAGTTATTTTTTATGTACATATAAAGACAAAAAAATATATTAGAAGAAGTGGACATAGGTGAAGCTTATCTCTAAAAAAGAAAGCTTCCAGCTTCCCTTGAAAGTAAGGTATAATATTCTCCTCTCCCTGATTCTGTTAAAAATGCATGATAAACTTATGTACCTTTAGGATGTCCTTTGTATTCAAGGAAGAGTCTCAACAATTTTGGTTCTTTTTGTCCTGAGAATAATCCTGGAAAAAAAATATTTTTTAATATTTTTTCATACTTCCAATATTTCCGATTCAGTTTTTCTTTTTCGTTGTTTACGATATATTTTTTCAGTTTCAGTCAGAACCATTTAAAAAGTTCATCTAAATGATATAGCTACTGATATAAGGTCTCAATTCCTACCTACCTTCGATTTCAGGACTCGCTTGTATGTAAGAAAAATTAACATCAGAAACATGGTTCAACAAGTCCTTGTGCAGCAAGTGATGTGCTCTCTCCAAGAATGTGAGGATGTACACGTCTACTTGATGCGGCTGTACCATCCATACACCGAGACCTGTCCAAAGAATTTTTATTGAGTACACATGTAAATTGAAAATTTAAAACATCCCTGACAGCTGAAATTAAAAAAAATGCAATTATATTGTATTAGGAGTTGTGAAAAAATATGTAATCCGCCATTTTGTGGCGGCGGCGATCTTGGACCGATTTTCATCAAACATAGCTAAGAACACTCCCGACTAATTCACCTTTCAACCAAAAAAAACAAGATCAAAATCGGTTCATGTTCGGCTGCTACAATGCCATAGACAGACAGACACAGAGACACATACACACCCACACACACACACCCACACGCACACACACACACACACACACACGCACGCACGCACGCACGCACGCAAACTTCACTTAGTCGAGTAAAAATTAAAAAATTACACTACTTACCACATCCTACAACATTTATAAAAGCAAACTTCCCGCTCTCAACCGCTCTATACTCAGCCTCCAACAGTGTGCTCTCGGCCAAAATACTAATCCTCTTGTAGTATACCTCGTTATCGAATATTAGTTTGCTAGTCTTTTTGTGATGGTATCTCTGTATGTAGGGCCTGGTTTCGTTTCTGTTTTGTTTTTGGAGGAGTGACGTCACTTTGTTATACGTAACGTTTTCGATCTAGGGGCAACGGATGGGAAAATAGTTTATGGAACTGCGGAAACCTGCGGAACTTTAGTCAACTAAGCAGGTGATAGTATAGTGCATAAGTGTGTGTGCAATTAGAGGACACATTTTCACGCACGGACACACACGCACACACTTTTCTCACACACAACAATCTGACATGAATGAAGAAACAGGTCCGATGGCTTTATGTGCTCTCGGAATGTCACAGACTAACTATTATGTTGATAAAAGAATAATCGAATATAACTGATAAAACAACTAAAGGCTAGTAGGTATTAATATAGCCTGTGAGGTCAGTGATACTATTGCATTTCAAATCAACAGCTTTCAAAAGAACAGCTCAACTAACTCAACCTTACTTGTAGTTAGGTATAACAGACTCAACCGTTCATTTAAGTATCACCAATATCGCTTAAATTGCAAGGGTGTATCGGACCAACGACAATTCCATATTGGCTCTCTGAATTCCTGAGTGGCTCCGGCTGAGTGGCTCTTTTGTATTCTGGAATGAGCTCGGCTGGATGGAGAGTTTTGTAATTGATAACAATCAAGGACTGAATTCACTGATGAGGTTTAGGTTGTAGCGTGTTTGCCTAAAAAATGCCTAATCAATATTGCCTTGAAGAATTTTTATATGGACTTGCTGAAATGAAGAAATCAGGAAGAGAGCTCTTTCTGTTGCTGAATTCCGGATTTTGAGACCATCCTCATAGGCTCACCTCATAGAATTCGCACCACATTTCCCTCCACATACGTTTCCTAGCCTGGTGCGGTTTGTGGACCGCGTCTCCGTAGCCGTGCTCCTCAATATTCTGCTCCTTCGTCACGAGAATCTCTTCGTAATCCATTTTGCTGCGACGTTTCAAGCGGGGGCCGATTAAACCTACAATCAATATAAACTAACGCCATAAATTAGAGAGAAGAAACAGATTGCCAACTCTTTGTTTAAATCAAATTATGCTAAAAATGGTCCTAGATGGCGTTAACGTGGTAGGCAAGTTATATTTTATTGTTGAAATCGACGAAAAATCGATATCGTATCCTAGTTTATTTATCGTTTTTATTTACTTCTAGGATCAAAATAAAAAAAATCATAAAAATAGCAATCTAGTGTTCGCGTAATTGTATTGAACTCCGGAAGATGACATAACGCCTGAAAGACATATTACTTACTTAACTAATCTCTGCTAAGGCTGAAATCTCAAAAACATGAGCAAACTTGGCTCAGATCTGAGATCTGAGATAGAATTAAATCTAGAGACAAATCCTGAAATAAATCATTAATCTACCTCGAGGTTATACTTAAGGTAGGTCAATGAAAAGTATCAGAAATAAAAAAGTGGAACAAACCAATCATAACAGCGTTCTGTTCAATGTTATCTTCCTTCACAACGCCAGAGTTCTTTCTGGTACCGTCGTTGATGCAGTCGGTGTATCCGCTCACATACACCATAGCGGATATTTTCAGTTCATCGTAACTCAAATTGTTCTCTAGTAAGAGTGGTGGCTTTTGTTCGGAACTACCTACGAGCTCCCAACCGCCCATTCTGAAACATTCTAATTTTATACAATCATTATTGGCAAATCCTGTCCATCATCATTGATCTTCTTCTTCTTTGTCAACTGATGGAGAGAAGTATGGTCTCTTGCTTCGGCTTTCACAGGCCTTGGTCCTGCGCCATCTGTATCCAGCGGCTCCCTACGACTCGTTTTATGTTGTCGGTCTACCTAGTGGGGAGATGCGCTTTCCAGTGTGAGTCCACTTTAGGACGGCAATGACTATCAGTTCTTCGAATAGTATCTCTCACGTCACTAGGTGATAAATAAGAAAACATAATATTATCTACAAGATATTGATAGTGAGCACACATTTTATTATTACTGCATGGACAAAATCTTGAAGCATTGTCTATACACAACCTTTCTGCTTATAAACTACATTAGTATTTGAATTCACTTACCCCTTTTCACCACTAAGCAGTAAATATCTATCTCTCGCCCCATAAAAACTGATTGCGCGTTTAGTTAAAATTCTATCAATGAATTCCGGTATAGTCATCTCTTTGTAGAAATCTTTTTCAATATTTGATCCGAATTCCCTAAAAGTAAATAATAGCAAAGTAAAACTTTTTATAGCGATTCAAATTAAACTGTCAAAGGAAGGTCAGTCACCCAAATGAATGCACATTATAGGCTATAAGTATATGACTATTCATTGTATTTATCCCACTCTTTTACAGTTTTATTTAAGTAGCTTTTGTAGCTTAGCCACCAATATGGTGGAGATGAGAAATTGCATATAAATATTAAACTTGTTAAGAACTATTTACATACTTTACTTATATTAGTAAAACAAAAACTTGAGACCTCACTATTATTGTTGATGAATACAAAAGAGTAATTTGAGCAAAATCAATTCATGCTCAAATTCAAAATGGTGACTAATGCAACGGCGGGATTTCTCTCTTTAATTATGTTATGGCTTTATAAATTTAAACTCACTTTTTGTATGAGAGGAAGCGTACCATTAATATCAAAACTCTTTCATGAATTAAAGGATACGTTGACGCAATATTTCTTTTCAATCTCTCAATTGGTCTCCTTAATTTTAGCTTTGTTAATCTGAAAAAATAATTATTGTTACTAATTAAAAAGTACAGTCTAGGTTGGTAATATTTTTTAGAACCTGTGTATAATATTGAAAAAAGCACATCTGTAGAAAAATTTATAATATGGATTTCTAAAAAAAGGCAAGCTACATTGGATTGCAACAATTGCCTGACAATAAAAAATTGTGTCCATGTAAACAGAGCTCCAGCTAGGACAAATATTACACTCAAAAAAAAAAAAAATAGTTTAAACCGATTTGTACGATACATGTATGAACTTGAAAAAATATCATACAAGATCATGTTTATACAAGTTCAGATTCTCAAAAGCTAGAATCTTCGTACTATAATTTAGCTGTGTAAACAGATGCACGAAATTATCGCCTAGCGATAATTACTTGCGAATCTCGTATGACATAATCGTAGGAGAGAATTAAGTTCTTGTCTGTATGTAAACATTTTGATGCAATAATGTTATGCCGATAATTGTGTACGATTTCTAGAACCAAAACATGCGAGAAAGTCTCTACATGTAAATGGCCCTTAAAAGAAATAATGTTTACCTGACTGTGTCAATAGGGAATTTTATAGGGAAAGCTTTGCTCTTCTTAATAATTTCTTCCACATCGTCAACAAGATTTGCCTGCAATGAGGCCACACTCTTTTTCAGACCCTCATCAGTATTCTTTGTAATAGTAAGATATGCCCAGTCAGGTTTAAGCCTGGAAATCAAATATGTAATGTAATTAATAGTCAATTTTACAGCGAGTAAAAACTAGTCATAAATAAACAATAATTAACTAAATCACTGTATGTGAGGCCTACTTTCATGGATAGTCTGACTCATCTCTTCATTTTAATTTGCAAAATATGTTGCAATCTGTGCTTTGAGGATTTATTTTCTTTAGTTTAGGCATTTAGATATCAGTAGTACCTAGCATTTTCTTTTAAAACAGGTACCTGTTTGTGCTTATTAGAAACTAGATGATACCCGCGACTTCGTTCGCGTGGATTAAGGTTTTTTATTCCCGCGGGAACTCTCTTATTTCCCGGAATAAAAAGTACCCTATGTCCTATTCCAGACTATAATCTATCTCTGTGCCAAATTTCAACCAAATCGGTTCAGTCACTGCGACGTGATTGAGTAACAAACATACAAACTTTCGCATTTATAATATTAATAATGAGTTTAAAATCATTTGAATGTAAACAATAAACAATAATAAAAAAAATGAAAAAGTTATTTCAACTTACCAGGGAACAATTTTTAATTGCTTCAAGAAGTCCATTTTATTAATTAATTAGACGAATAAGTTTAGGAACTAAATGTACTTATTTAAAAATAACTCGTAAGAGGATAGGTACTTATCGTAAAAGAATTAATCAAATCACGGCAAAAACTGACTACGGACTCCACAGAACACTAATACCACAGAACACTAATACTCCTAACCACAGAACACTAATACTCCTAACGGAGAAGAATGCAAACTCCATAGTAAAAAACACGAGACAGTTCACACTAGCGCCATCTAAAATTAGCCCTCGGCAACTCTTACGGCGGGAGAATTCAAATATGGAAATATACCTACATATTCAAATTAATTTTCTAGATAAGATATTTTGACTCGAAAGAAAACTTGATACCTACCTATTTTTGAATAGGTATCAAGTTTTTTTTCGAGTCAAAATACCTTATCTTTATGCTTTTACTTAGGATTTAAAAAAAAAACCTTTTTTTTTGTTCTAACTTCACATTTATTTATGTGCAATGATGTTTTTTCTTTCGAGTGCAGTGGCTGACACTTCTTTCACAGCATTCTGATGTCGCATTCTATATATAATGTATAATTTCTCCTGCAGAGACGATGATGAATAGTCTTGTTCAGGAAAAATGTACTGACCCCATAGTTCACATCTGAAATGAAACAAGTTTTAACTTTAGTACTACAACTATATACCATCAAATCAGAAATGAGAAGATCCGTAGAACCAAAGCCGCTGATTCAGGCGGTGCAAAATCGAAGTGGACCAAAGTGTGAAAGTCCATGCAAGAGACATTTGTGCAGCAGTAGACGTCTATCAGTTGATAAAGAAGACATAAAAGAAAGCATTTTTACTACCCTATTGGTAACTTATACACTTTCTATAGAATGTGCTATTGTGCTAGTTAATAGTTTTTTCCTAATAGAATTTGTAATATGTGGGACATAGTTGGTACAATGTTACTATACAACTTAGTTCATGAGAAAACTATAGATGCAAATCTTTATCCTTTTGATATTATTACCTACTCTAAACTCGAAATATCAAAAGATATTTGTTTTGTAAAAGGATAATATAAGAATGAGTTTTAACATAGGTAGGTTAGGTTAGGTTAGGCAGGCATGCTAGAACTTAGGTAGAAATACTTACCACAAAAGATTTCTTACAGCAGGTTAAGGGAATCGAAACAATTTAATGTTGTCTTCGGCCGGCAAGCAGCTACATTTAAAACATTTTGTCTTGATTTCTTTCTCAGCCATTTTAAAAAAAACAAACGCTAGACTTGTCCGTATGAAACAGTCAATACGAATAGCACTGCACTTTTAAACACATTTAAACGTGATTACATACTCAGTGATATAAATAATTCGACGGAAAAGTATAAAGAAATGTAAGAAATTAATTAATTGTTACAAAACAATACAGAAGACGCCATGTTGAAAACAAAATAGTCATAGACTAGGGAGAAACTAGAGTACTCATACGGCATCGATACTTCTTATTCGATACTAACTAGGAATAGGTATGTAATAGAACCTGTAACCTGAATACTCGTTTAACAATTATACGTGGTAGGTGATGTAGTAAGGTACCTAGTTATTCTTATTTATGTCACGTATCTGATGTTATTTATGTAATTAGAATGTTAATTATTATTATAGAGTAAAGTTAGCTACTTACAAATTAATAAAAAATAAAACAAAAGATTTAGCTTTGTTAAGTAAAGGTAGGAAAGTTTGTAGTGAGTAGTTTGTATCTATTTAAGTTGCATACATATTAGCATTTTTGTTTTGGTGGGTACCTACTAAGGATTAACTATAACTAAATAATATTATTATTATTAATAACTAAGTTAGAGTAAGAATTTGGTGAAGTAAACAAAAGGGTACTCACACATTCTTTTTGGTAATACATGGGTATACAACGTATACAATAATATATAATGGAGACTAAGCAAATTGCTTTGTAGTATTAAAATAATTATAAATGACCAATAGCTAAGGAAATACTTTTGTAAGGGTCGTACTATAAGGTCGTATATCATTTCAGGTTTGACATGTTGTGGGTTTGACACGCATGTACCTACCTACTTAAAAGAGATTTCATAAAAGTATTCACTAACATTTTTAGGTTAAAGTACCAATGCAGGCATTGTACATTAAAATAAATAAAAATAAAAGTTTTCTGATCTAAGTACAGGTCTACTACTAAGTAGGTACCTAGCCTAGGTTTATTTGAAATGCCATTTGTTCAAAAGTAGACTAATAGGCACGCCATAGTATTAAATGGTAATAGAGTTTTCATATTTAAAAGAAGCAACCCTTACGTAATGCGAAGGGATAAGTGTTAAGTGATAGAAACAGAGACAAATTCTAGATAAATATGACGGTAGGTAATAAGCACTGTGTCGACCTGAATTGCACTTTCTTGTAAGGTACCAAGAGTCGCTGTTTATTTAAATGATTTTCCGGAGTTAATTTTCTGTAATTTTAGTACTATTAGGTATTCTCTGATATATGTAGTATCGAATGTGGAATCGATTCTTTCATTCGATATAGTGTCAGTACTACTATCGAAGGAAGAGTGGTATCGTTTTCACCCCTAGCTATGACGCGTTAGAAAAGTTAGTGTTGCAATGCTCAAAAATTGAACAATATTATTAGAATGTTTAGGCAATGGCAATTTGCGCCCCCGTAGGTATAAAATTCGCTCCATACATAGTTTACCCCCGACTAATACTCTGACGGACTCCAATCGGCTCCAATTGAATGAACTTTTGACAGTTATGAGTGTTACGACCTTGGGTTATGACTTTCGATGGCTAAAGGTGATAGCCACTGACCTCTGTGTCTTTATTAAATATTATAATAATATGATTAACACTGGACTTGCTGTCCCTATACAAAAATAAGCAAATAATAGACTGAATTATGAATCAATTTGAAGCGCCACTTTTGACATACGAGTGTCCCTGATACTAATAATATTGCAAATGGCACACTGACCCCTATAATAAATCTACTAACAACTATGAAATTATAGATTAATTAAGTCAGTGCGCCATTTGTGATACTATTAGCTCGAGACACTCGTATAGCTGCTTAGTGCTTACTGCGCCAAAATGACATCAATCGAGTAGGTTCAAAAAAGAAATCACAGCAGCAAGTCCAGTGTCAACCATAGATTAAATATAGAGGTCAGCGGTGAAGGTCATTAGGCCTGCAAGGGTGAATGACACTTTGACAGTTGCATTGAGATAGCCGTTAAGCATAATACCGCGTCCGCATGCTTGTGGCAAACGGCAAACGGCAAACCTCTACAAACGTTTGCCTTGAATTTGGGAATCATCCGCACGCTTGCGAGGGCGTTTGTATGTTCTGAACAGGCAAGCATGACGGACGTCGAACTTGTGACGGCTTTATTATTTGGCTTAAGTTATTTTTACAAATGTTTTAAGCTCAGTATCGATCAATAATCCTACTAAAATGGAATATGGATGGATGGATGGATGGGTGGATGGATGTTTGTTACTCTTTCAGCCACAACTAATGAACCGATTTGAATGAAATGTGGAATAGCGATAGCTCATACCTACATTTTAGCCTGGAAAATTAAGGACTTTCCGCGGGAATTAAAAAACCTTAATCTGCGAGGACGAAGTCGCGGACGTCATCTAGTTGATAGTAAAGCGTCCTCTAATTAAAATTTTCAAAACATATTTCATGTGCACAATTTGTCCAGTTACAGTTTTAGTATAATATTATAGATTAGTAGTAGTAGCTAGTAGTATGTTCGAAAACACTTGGTACCTACCTAGTTTATTTATTTGAATAAAAAAATATTCTACTCTATTCTAGTATGTACCTACTCAATAGATATTTTGTTTTTTTTCTTTATCAACCGATAGACGTCCACTGCTGGACTGTTTATTGCATGGACTTCCTCAGGCTTCGGTCTTGCGCCACCTGTACCCAGTGGCTCCCTGAGGGTCGCCTGATGGTGTCGGTCCACCTATTACCATACCATTATGTACCATTTTCCGGTGCGGAGTCGCCACTTATTATTATTAATATATAAAACTAATTAATTAATTAAATTATATAAACAAATCGTCTTCAAAAGTCTTCAGTCGACCAGTCATTCATTTTACGTTTTTACCCACTCACAAAATGAAGATTTCTAAAGGTGCGATACGTAAATCGTAATACAATAACACGTCTAATCGCCGCCAGTAAACAAACGAGACTGAGTGCGCGCAAACGTGTGGACGGAGACGCAAGCGCTTGTGGCAAATTCCCTTTGGTTTGCGATCAAAAGACCGACACTCGATGGATCGGCCACAAACGCTCGCAAGCGTAGGCAAACCATGGCAAACGCTCTATCCGCACGTTTGCGTTTGTGAAGGTTTGCCGAGGTTTGCCAAGCGTGCGGATGCAGCTTAATAAAAGTACCTCTACCCACTTCCATCATTAGAAATTACCGTAAGAATCCTCATTGCAAAGGGTTATGCTTATGACTCCATTTTTCGTTACACTATAGTCTTCTTTATCAACTGATAGAAATCTACAGGTCTCTTGCATTTACTTCTACATGCTTCGGTCTTAAGTTCTTACACGCACCGCCTGTATGCAGAGGGTCTCTTCATGTACGACTCGTTTGATGTCGTTAGTCCATTATAGTCGGGATCTGCCAACAATATGGGTCAAATGTCTCTCACAGTAGAGTATCTATTATCTAGGAAGAATAATGTTTTTTTTTAGACTCCAATATTGGTACTTTATCTATCTATAAAAAGAATAAAACAACTTTTAATAAAAACAGCAGCATATAGGTATGTATTTCTTACGATAATAAACGTAACAAATATAATTTGAGTATCAGCCTAATTAATAGAATACCCATAATAATATAATAATACAATGAGATACACGAGGATAAAAATTAATATACTTGATTGTTATTACTACTCCTAACATATTTTTTATTAATTAACAGCAATACATTCACATAATTCTATTATAATTGATCAGAAATTAATGTTAGCTTTAGTTATTTTAAAATACAGATTAAAATTGGTACATGCAGTCAAAAAAATATAAATAGGCTGAACCAGATTAAAGTTCACGTTTTGTTGCTAATTAAGCTTTAATAATTAATTTAATTACAACTGTATATTAAATAAATTAATAAAGCTTAGTTTCAGATGTTAGCATTTAAAAAATTGCACTTCACTGGAAGTGTGCTTTCTGCCTAACGTACGTGTGGTTAAAAACTTTGAAAGTACTCCTGAAAAAATCCGAAATTAAAATCCAAAAAAACTGTCAGTTTTCATTTGCATAAAAAAGCATAGACCGATGTCCAACAATGTTCGTCGACATAAAAAAGACACTAGCCGAATGGTAATTTTATTATAGTAAGTAAATATTATTTATAATTACATTTTTATCTATATTTTTAATAAATTTTGCTACACAAAATATTTTATTGTTCTATAGGTACATTTGTATTGTTATTCTATTTTGGCTTAAGATTATAGCTACTTAGCCCTATTTTTAAGACTATTACAAAGTTAACTAGGCAAGTATACAAACCTAATAGATACTGTAATCACAATCTAAAGACCAATACATTCTAAAAACTCCAAGTCTAGACCGAGCAATCGTGCGAGGTGTGAGAGGACACAGAAAGTATCACCCGAACTATGCTTATGATACTATGCTTCTACCTACAGGACCCCCTAGAATTGAATAAAACCAGTGGGAACTCCAAAAGACCTCAATGTAGTTAATAAATTGAAAGAATGAATCCAATGTACCTTTGGGCCGATCTATACCGGAATAGCAGCGGCCGGCAGCGGCGCGACGAGCACTTTCAGTGTGAAATAATTTTAAACTTTATCTACATAATCGCTAAAGACCAGTATCGCTTGAAAATCTCAAAAATCGCGGTATCGCTGAGGCAGTCAAGTGATACTGGCCTTTAGCGACTATGTAAATAAGGTTTAAAATTACTTCACACTGAAAGTGCTCGCCGCACCACGCTACCATTCCGGTGTAGATAAGGCCCTTACCAGAATGATAGCATAATGGCCTGTTTCTAGGGTACTATTTTATTGATATAGAAGATTGAAGACATTCAAATAATAGTTTCAAAACTGTAACCAGACTACGGAAAATTGGGTGTAACATAATTTACATCTAATTCTCCGTCGTATTAATTTTCTTCATGTAAAATGTATCCTTTATCACCCAGAATATACAATAACGAAGCGACGGACACCGTTACAATCGGCCGTTTAGGCGCTACGGTGGAATATTCGTAAACAGTCACAAACATACGTAAATTGCTAAAATCATAACAGTCTAAATTAAATTGGAATAAAAGATTTACTTCATCATTACCTCATCACATGCAAAACTTTATATACTTAATAATTTACAATACAGAATACTTAATTTGATTTAATTGCTTCTTCTATGCCTTATTTAATTTAATTTTTTAATATTATTATTGTAATCTTATAATGCATTCAGAGTCCAAAGTTTTTCTATTTGTGTTACACAACATACAGTTAGGCTTTAATCTATACAACAGTAACAACAGTGTGAAATAACCCTGAAGGATGTGAATGTGCTCATGATACTGAACAACTTTCCCCAAGGAACATAGCTCGAAATATGAAAAAAAAAAATTTTACCTCCCATAGTGAATCAATCAGTTGATCGTCCATTTTGTATGGGAGGTCCACATTTTGTTTCACATTTCGACCTATGTTCCTTGGGGAAAGTTGTTCAGTTTCATGAGCCTCCTCCGGGTTATTTCACACTTTTGTTACACATTGTATACTTCACTTTCACTCTTCTCAGACTCAAGTCAGAGTTAAAACGAGACAGATTTATGCCAAAGCATATTCGTGTCTCGTTTTAACTCTATCTTTAGCCCGAGCTAAGTCACAGCATGTTTTATAGATCTCAGCATAAGACACACACTAGCATCAACATTGAGATCTTAACTATCTGACATGTTCTTAGTTTTTCATTTTGACGTTTTCAACGAAAATTGTTGACAAGACCTGTTAAAGTTTGCTGTTACAGGGCTCAATAATTTTATGCTACAAGTATAGAGGCAAGTGCGGTCACTTATTTAATTTTAAATTTTCCTATGTTACAAACAACAGTACATTCGCATAGCATTAAATACATCCATCACAGATTCATAAATATTCCGTTTCCACTTTATTCAAGTAATCTAGTATAGTACGTTTATCTCACAAAGTTACGGGCGCTTTACTTGTGGTTACGTCGTGAACATGCGCATTCCGTGTGTGTGCATGTCAGGAGCCTAGGTGGGAGCGGTCAGGCGCGAGCAAGCTCTCGCTCCCACTTATATAGATACGACACACACACAACCATGAGCCGCGTACCCTCGTGAATTGAAAGAACTATAAGAAAGTCTTATGTTATTTGGTAGAAACACGTGAAAATCAATAGAGACAGATTAAAGGTGCAAACACATTACCATGTTGAGTTATGTTGTGACACAATAGTAGGCAACCGGAAAGGAGTCATAAATTCAAATTAAAAATTATTTATTTGAGGTTAACTTATGAAAACTATTATATTATGACGTCCCACATCGCAGTCATGTGTCTGCACCTTTAGATTATTAGTTCATTTTCGATAGCCATATTTATGAAAAACAAAGGATCTTACTTATTGTAATAATACAATTCGTATTTCACAGCTGATTTTATTATGAAAGCTGTTCATCAAACTCTCATTAAAAATTATTCGTACATGAAATTTTGATTCTAAAAGTATTAGTTAGAAAAAGGCAAGTCTATTATACATAATAATATTGTTTTATGTGCGTTGTTGTTTCGATAAATTGCTTTATATTTATATAAGCTAAAGCTGTATTGCTACGATACTAAATAGATATAATGTGACAGTAAATTATACCTCTCTCTTTCCCTCACTATTATGTAGTGAGAGAGCGAGAAAACTCCGCTAGCTGTAGCCACTAACGGCGGAGTTTGTGTGCGTTATGATGTCTATACACTACATACACGTATGATTGTAAATTGTACAGTATATCCCTCTCGCTCTCCACTATTACTTAGTGAGAGAGTGAGAATACTCACCTAGGGAGTTGACTCTACATTGCCCTGTGACTAACAGCAAAGTTTATGTGCATTGTGTTGTTAATATGCAACAAAGATATATAACAGTTAATTAGGAAGTATTTCCCTCTCGCTCTTTCACTATTACGTTGTGAGAGAGCGAGAACTCCACATCGCCCAAGGTAGCCAATAACGGCGGAGCTTGTTTGCGTTATGTTGTATATACGCTACATAAACATAGGACAGTAAATTATACATTATTTCTCTCTCGCTCTTTCACTATTACGTTGTGAGGGAGCGAGAACTCTCCACTAGCGAGTTGACTCCACATCGCCCAAGGTAGCCACTAACGGCGGAGCTTGTTTGCGTTGTGTTGTATATACGCTACATAAACATGTGACAGTAAATTATACATTATTTCTCTCTCGCTCTTTCACTATTACGTTGTGAGAGAGCGAGAACTCTCCACTAGCGAGTTGACTCCACAAGGTAGCCACTAACGGCGGAGTTTGTGTGCGTTGTGTTGTATGTACGCTACATAGAAATATAACAGTAAATTATACGGTATATCTCTCTCTGTCTCTCACTATTACGTGGTGAGAGAGCGCGAATACTCCGCTAGCGAGTTGATTCCATACCGACCCGCAACTCGCACGTTGTAGCCGCTGACAGCTGGATTGATGTGTGCGTTGTGTAGTTCTGCTACTTGTGTGGAACACGCGGCCGCCGGATCTCCTGATCCGGATAGACTTCCAATCCTGTGAGATAGAAATTGAACTGTTCTGATTTGATTTCGTAGCATGGATATGTTGAGAATATTTCAACCTATCATATATTATATTACTAGCTTTTGCTCGCGATTTCGTCCACGTGACTTAGGTTACTGTTTTTCTGGGGTAGAAGATCACTTTCCTTGCAATCAAAAAACCCGTTCAATACTAATTGTGTGAGAAAATGAATTTTTTTCATAATTTTTTTTTCGTGAATTTTTCCGACATTTTAATAGTTATTCTGCTTTTCGGGACGGAAACAAATCAATAATCGTTCTAGAGTTATAAGTGTTCGAACAAACCCAACTTTGTTTTATATATCAAAGATATATAAGATTATCTGTCAAAAAAGTTTTTGTTCATGCATCGAGCAAATGTATAAACGTATAATTATGATCAACTGGTACAGTTTTTTGTTTTGTTTGTTAGCTTTACTATATAGTATGGTATAATGCATGATCACAGTGCCACCCGACGCCGACAGAAATCTCAGACCAGCAAATTTTTCAAAATAATACATCCACAGACTTTTAATTAAATAATTTTTTTATATTGTTCTAGTATCGTTTTATGAAAACGTTCCTCAATTAAAGTACTTTTATTATACACTAGCTGATACCCGCGACTTCGTACGCATGGATTGAGGTTTTTTAGGAGTCCCACGGGAACTATATTTTCTTTCAGGATAAAAAGTAGTCTATGTTCAATTTCTATTCAAGGTTTAGTCTATCTCCATTTTAAATTTCAGCCAAATCGGTCCAGTTCTTTTTGAGCCAATTCGTTACAAACATACTTAAATACAATTCTCTTTATAATATTAGTATACATGTATTAATAGTTAAATATAAATATTGTTTACCAAAACTCATTCCCAGGATGTGCATTTCCATCCCAAGGGTAGGTCATCACAAGCAGTTTTCCCTCATGTTCACCTTTCAGCTTTGCAGACGGTTCCCTATTTTCCATTTGCACATTTATACCACCTGCAAATAGAAATAGATACAAGATATTTTACTGTTCATAAAACATAAAAAAAAAAAAAAAAAACTTTGGATAAGAAGACCTCTCAAAGTTTCTCCAACTTATTTTTATTTTCTTACCAATTAAATATTTAATCTGTAAGAAAAACTGCTACAAGTCTATTTGAATAACAAATATACTGATGCAAGTATATTCGAATAAATAAAAATTACATAACTTACCTTTTGGATGTCGTTTGCATTCAAAGAAGATACGTTTTTCGATTGGAGACTGATCATTATGTACTGGTGAATTTGTGAATAATGCTGAAATAAAAGAAAATTTGTGTAACTACTTAATTTCTGTAATTATGTACATAGTATACATTTGATACCGATTGCTTAAGGAATGATGTATCCCTGAAAGCTTCCTTCTGCAACACAGGTTTTCCTCGTAAATTCGTAATTCTCTCGTAAATTGTGTAAATGTTTATATGTACAAATTGTGTAAATCTATATCCTTATTTTAACTTCAAAGTTGCAGTCTACCTTGAGGGTCTGTGGTGAAGGATATCTTAATAATAAAAAGTATCTCACATTGTATGCCGCGACTTGTCCTGATGTACGCGAAGTTGACGTCCGTGACGTGGTTCAGAAGGTCCTTCTTGAGGAACGCTCGTATTCGTTCCAAGAATGTGAGGATGTACACGTCTGGCTTGTGGGGGGCTATCTTCCATACGCCCAAACCTGGAAACAAAACGTATTTAGCGAAAAATCGGGTATTCTTTGGCATTTTATGTCTTTGATTTAATTGATTACAAACTAAACCAGCAGTTAAATGTGAGGACTGAAAACTGAAAGCCCACAGGCTCGATCCCCACTATTGTCTTACCCACTCCTAACACAAGATTTCCACTTATTTGGAGGGGAAAGGAGAATATAAGTCAAGTTTAGCTTGGCTGAAAGACCCTCTCCAGGTTAAAAAGTAGCCTATGCCACTCCCCAAGACCTCAACTCCGCAAAAAAGTGCTCCGTCGCAGCATGATTGAAGGACAAACCAACAAGCAAACACACTTTCACATTATAGCTTACTAGCTGACACCCACTGTGTGGATTTAGTTTTTAAAAATCCTGCAGGAACTCTTCGATTTTCTGGTAGCTGTTTCAAAAAAAAATTAGGTTGATCTTGCATTGTGATTGAAGGACAAATCAATAAAACAACAAAGATACACACTTTCGCATTTATAATGTACCTAAATAAGGATTTTTTTTACTTGTTAAATAAATAAAAACTTACCACATCCTATAACGTTAATGAATGCATCTCGCCCACTCTCCACAGCTCTGTACTCAGCCTCCAGTAGAGTGGTCTCAACGAGAACACTGAGCCGTTTGTAGTAGACCTCGTTGTCGAATATGTTATCGGTGTGTGGCTGCTTCACGTACCTGTCCAGGTACTGTTTATCTTCGTCCTTGTCTTGGATGTTGATGTAGGATGTTAGTTCTTCGTATGTGTAGCTGTGAACCTGCAATACAAAAAAGTTTCAATTTCAATTTCCTTATTGAGAATTTGGGTAATATACAGGTGTTACAAATAAATAGACAACTTATATACAGTAAAAGCTCTTTATTCGCGGGGGATACGTTCCGCAAATATGCCGCGAATACAGAAACCGTGAATATGGAATGGTAATTTGTATGGGATTATAGGGGATACGTTCCTAGGTGACAAAATAAAAAACAAATATATAAAAAAAAAACAATTTAATTTTAGTTTTTGACCATATTTGATTAATTATTATTTTCAGGTTTAGGCAATGGTTTTCAGAATTTTGTAATTTTTTCTTGCTTGACGCTTTTTATTAAAAGCTCCTTCAATTCAGACTGATATTCAGCAGTGGCATTAGCAATTTGCCTCTTAAAAATAAGGCTTTGTTCTATAGCCAGATCAGTTTTCATAAAAAAATCACAATGCTCATATGCCATTCTTAAACCTTCACTGAGATTTTTCAAATATTAGTCAATTTGACGACGCGTTTACAAAGGATATTGGGCTTGATACCTATTGGAATCCTTTTTATGTATGTACCGATGTACCGATTAGATCCGCAAATAGAGAAATCTAGCCGCGAATATAGGAATTGGGTCGCATTTTTTTAATCCGCGAATAGTGAAAACGCGAATAAAGGAAGCGCGAATAAGGAGCTTTTACTGTATATGATTTAAATACAGCATGCAACATTAAAAATTAGCTTAATCTATTACATTACAATTCTATTTGAATGTCTAATAAAATTTTTCTTATTAAATAAAAATTCTTTTCAAAAAACCGACTTCAAACGCCACTACAAAGTATAAAAATAATTTTATTTTGTACACGTTTGTTGAAGTCGGGCGGCTTAAATAGAAACGATGAAACAACTTAGGCAGTTCCTAAAACCCCATAATTTAGGGGGAAAGTACCTCTGCAGCATCAGGCTTGAAGAGTTGAAGGTAAAAAAATTTATGGGACCATTTCGCGAGCTTCCTCTGTCGATTAAAAAAAAATCGTGTGAATCGGTCCAGAAACCCAGGAGTAATCGGTGGGCATACATAGAAAAAAAAAAAATATATATACTGGCCGAATTGATAACCTCCTCCTTTTTGGAAGTCGGTTAATGACAAAGTTCACAGTTCATAATTAAGTTCACAATTAGTTTAAAACCCAACCTAATTTTTTTTTTTTTTAATTTAACCAAATAGGGAATTAGGCGAGTCCTGATATTTGAGAACTGTGTGTCGATTCCCTAAAAATGATGTAATTGCAAAATCTCACCTGATAAAACTCTGACCACATTTGCCTCCACATATGTTTGGCTGACTGGTTGTTCCTGACATACGTAGTCTTAAGAACGTTCAGACATGTCGTAGGTGTCACTTCTTCACCGTAACCATTCTCAAGACAGTTCTGTTGCTCGGTTATTAGTATGTCTTCATAGTCCATCCGGCCGCGTCTCTCGAATCGCGGTCCTATTAGACCTTTAACAAAATGTGATTCTTTGTTTTACAGAAATCTTGGCCGTTAATAATATTGTCAACCCACCGAATCCGGCCTCAACTGCCAATCTCCAGAAAGATTAGCAATCTGCACGGTAGATTATTGGGCACGAGTGTGTGCGCAAATACAGATGCACTCATACAGATGCCCTCACCCTCATAGTCCGATGGTACGGAAATCCGTCACGAACGGAGAGAGATCAGGTGCAAAACCGACGACTTTACGTACTCTCCGAGGCATAGAGATGACACACCACCTAGTGCCTAATTCCAGGCTAGTACTGTACATTTCGTAGCACAAAAATCCTATAAAAATTTTCAGTCATAAAAGATTGATGAAAAGTTTTATTGCCGACTGACTCAGGTTTACTTAGCATGTCCCTACCACCCTGTGGGTGTACTCTGACCAAATATCTTTTTTTTTTAATATAGACTAATGCTTGATTGCGATTTCACTTGATGGTAAGTGAAGATGCAGCCTAAGATGGTGCACGCTTGCCTAGAAGATGCCTAACTTAAGATGCTTAACGGATCCCAAAAAATTGTTATCTCTCACCGATAATAACTGCATCTTCTTCGGCGATATCTTCTCTAATGACGCCGGCGTTTGTTCTGGAGCCATCGTTGATGCATTCTGTGTACCCACTCACGTATACCATAGCGGATAATTTCATTTCGTCATAGCTCAGGCAGTTCTCTAGTAAGAGTGGGGGTTTCTGGTGCATCGTGCCCACTTGTTCCCAACCGTCGTGACTGAAAATTATAAAAATACTATTTGATACCCAAAACTTCGTCCTCGTGGATTTAGTTTTTAAAAATCCTGCAGAATCTGATTCATTTTCCGGGATGAAATTTAGCCTATGTCACTCTGCAAAATATCTATATGCAAAAAATCACGTCGATCCGTTGTTGCTCTGTTGCAGCATTATTGAAGGACAAACCAACGAACCAAGAAGTTATGAATAATGAGATACGAAGGTTTTCCTTGCAGGTGTCGATATGTAGATGGACAAAGGATATAGCATCACAATCACATAAATTAAAAAGCTTGTGCACAAATGATTTGAACTATGTATTTCATAGTAATACTTAATTCTTACTCTCGTTCGCCAGATAATAGAAGAAAATCGTCGCTTTCATTCAAGAATGAAACAGCTCGTTTTTTTAATATCCTCTCTATGAATTCTGGCACTGTCATATCTTTGTAGAATGCCTTTTCTATATTTGAACCAAATTCTCTGAAAAAAAAAGAAAAATTCGCAACTGCTATTCTGCTACAAAATTGTGCTATTAATATCAGAATCCAACAAATGTGATTGGCTGATAACTGTTGTTTATAATATGTATATTGTTATTTGCTGTGGTCTTATAACTCGAAAGTCTCTGGTTCGATTCCCGGCGGGGGCCATTTGGGAATTTATACTTTCTGAATGTTCTCTGTCTGGTCTGGTGGGAGGCTTTGGCAGTGGCTAGTTACCACCTTACCATAAGACGTGCCGCCAAGCGATTTAGCGTTCTGGCACAATCGCGTGTAGAAACCTCATGTCATTTACTATCAGGTGAGATGGCAGTCATGGACTATCTTGTTGTCATAAAAAATTTTTAATTATCAAACACTGAATAAAAAATATTGAAACTCAATTTGAACCACACATAAAGGCAAAAAATAAAAGGAAAGAAAGAAGAAAGGGCTAAAATTAAGATTAAAACTAAACATTCTCTTGTCTTACCTTTTGTAAATAAGGAAGTGTGTCATCAGTAACAAGACCCTCTCATGTATCAAAGGGTATGTAGATACTATGTTCTTTTTCAGCTTCTCTATTGGTTTACGTACTCTCAACTTCTCCAACCTAAAAATATTTTAGGATCTACATATTAGATTCTGGCTGTAGGCATATCAGACGCACTCCGCATTTTAGGTATTGAGCTACAAGTACCCAGTGTTGTTCCGTTCCGACGAGCCAACTCAATGGGCCAGCATAGTGCGAAGGGATAAGAGTTAAGCGATGAACAGAGGCAAATTCTAGGTAAATAACATTGTAGGTAAGTTAGCACTGTGCAACCTGAATTAAATTTTATTGTGTGATAGCAACAGATGCTATTTATTTGAATGATTTTCCAGAGTGAATCTTCTGTACCTCTATTATTATGTGCTATAATGCTTATTTAGCAAGTAATTTCATTGGACACTCAGAAAGTGTCTAATAGGTAATACTGTGAAATCCTTATATTTTAACTGGCTGTGCAAAAGCATAAAAGCAAAGGCATAGTTTTTTTCATAACTAAGTATATCAGATTTTTTATAATTATACACTAGAAGCATTCCAATGACTAGATGGATATTAATCATCACCAAAATGGTGGTAGAGACAAAAAAAAAGTTTGTGTATCAAATTGAAATACCAAATATCGAATAACAATTACAACCCAATGAAAATCAAGAAGAATTGCTCTGCTACTGCAAGAGCAGCTGCTGCTGAGAGTTTCTTTGGTCCCAACCAGGAATTTGAACCTGGTAACTCATAATATGCAGCCAAATAAACTAAACACTAAGCTAATGAGGTATTTATCAGATTCACAAGTTAAATATGCTTACCGAACAGTTTCTATAGGAAAGGGTATTGGAAAAGCTTTGCTCTTCTTGATGATCTCCTCTACATCATCAGACAGCTTCATGGTTGGCAGATCTATACACTGGTGTAGCAGTTCATTGGTCTCCTTACTCATGCTGGGATAGCACCAGTCTGGCTTGCACCTGAAAATAACAATTATTTAGATGTGACTGTATGGACTTGTCTTATTATGGCTAGATTTTTACAAATAGTAGACATTATAATAATAGTGATCTAGGCTTCATTTTATTCTTAACTTAATTATATGATTTCTTACATTAGTGTTTGTTCATTAAAAACAATGCTGAAACAGCTTGATGAACAGGACAAAAATAGCTTACATCCTAGAGGCTATACCTTTTACCCTGTAGATCAGAAGTCAGTAATCTGTAGTAGAATCAGAAGTACAAGCATCTATTATAGTAGATGGTAGCCAGCTAACTAACAGAAAGGGCATGGCAATGTACATAACTCAACATACCTTATAAGTTTGTACACACATAGTACTGGAATACAACAATGTCTTTTGTTGTTTGAAGGTCTTAAACAAATTGCTAATTATTTTTACAAAAACAATTCAGTAAGTAGATAGGTATTTATCAAATCAAAGACTGGAATGATATACAACAAACAAATTCAGTTTTGGATGGCACAAGATACAATCATTTAGAACAATCTGGTCACACACTTTGTAGTTGTATTCAATGATATTCCCCTTTTTAGATCCCCTTATATATAGATACATATATCATTGGGTTGGTATTGTTTTTTGGATTAGATTAACTCACCAAGAAATATTTTGGAAATGACGCAAAATATCCATTTTCTGTGACTGCACCTGCAAATTTTAAAAAATTACATACAGCAAGAAACAATATTATTTGGTGATTTGGAAAAATAAATCAACGTGAATGTTAATATACAGAAACATTTATAACTGAAGCGATACAGGGATACTTACAAATTGGTACCTACTTTGATTGATACAATATGCAATAGGCAGTTTATAGTATCGCATTAAATATTGATGAATTCTTGGACTGTTAAGATCATAGTCTTAAATCACCAAACTTAAATGTAAGTGTTCCTGAAATACACTACTATCATTTGTGTTTTAGCTTATAGCTTATATTATAATAAAGTAAAATATAATTTTCGGTTTAGACTGCAGTTTATTTTTTCTGAAATATTTCAAAGAGTATAAACACATAGGTACCTACCTTTTACAACCCAAGAGAATGTAATCACCATAGACCAGGAACAGTAATCACTCCGTTTTACAACAATTTACCAAAGAGTATGTAATACACATAGGTAATAAATAATACTGACCTACTGACCTCTATATTTAAGTTATGATTTACACTGGACTTACTGTCCCTATACAAAATATGTCAGCCTTTATGGATCAACTAACTAGCTGGTTACCACGACTTTGTCTGCGTGGAAAAAGTTTAGTGATTTGCTATTATCCACGAGAAGTTATGTCCTCTATCGCTGATAATACATTTTAGTACATCTTCACCAAAACTAGAAAAAAATATTTCTAATAGAATACAATTTATACTAAAAAAAAAAAATTAGTTATCAAATTCGGTTTACATTGGACTAAGTTATGGAGCAAAATCAACAAAAACTTTCATCCCCTATCCCGGATAAACCTTATTGTTTAGCAGGATAAAAAGTATCCTATATTTTGACCTGTAGTATCAGCTATCACTATACCAAACTCCAATCAAATCGCTCAGCAGTGAACTCAACGGGAATCCAGAGTATTCACGAAAGATGTCTATCACATAGAGCTAGTAAAAATAAAAGTTAATATGACTACATTTACAAGTAACTACATAAGAATACATTCGAATGTTGCAGTTTTGGATGGCAGCCAATTTATCGGTAAACCAAACGCAGTACCTAGATGTTTGTAGTTTGTAGTAGTCATAACTCGTGAAATATGAACAAATCTCTAATTAAATAGGTATGATGATAATAACTAATATACCTTAATGATTTGATAAACAAAAATATACCAACGTTTTGAATGAATTGCGCTGAAGTTTTACAAAATATCACCTATCTATAGTAACATGTGCATTGTGCATCACCTCATCTGAGAATATTGGAATTATCTAACAAACAATATGACTCATAACATTCATAACAACTTTACAATCTTCTTCGCAGCTTCTTCGCATTTATCACGTGCATTTTCTGCAAAACAAAAACAACTTAAAACAATAATACTTAATTATTTTATTATTAAAATGTAGATATTATGCGCGCCGCAATTTAGACTGAATCCCTATACCAATATTTGGTCTAGAAAAAGAGAAAAAGCCACAGTTTGAGGTCTAAGCAAGGGTCTAAACATTCGTCTAATGTCTAATGTTTCGTTCAATATGGTAATTTTTTTTATAAAGAATATTAGCCAAGCTGAACTTGACTTATATTCTACTATCCCCTCCAAATAAGCGGAATTTGTGTAGGGAGTGGGGTTCGAACCTGTGATCTTCCAGTCTTCAGTCAGCATCTTTAACCATTGGGTTGTTGAGGATATGCATTACATTAGAAGAATGCTTACAAGATTCATGAGAGTCGCGCTTACGGTTGTTTACCAATATTTATCATGACTTTTGAAATTGAAGTGTATTTATAACTGCATTTATCACTGAGAATCGTCCAAGCTGATAAGAAATCGACGCAATAGGTACATCGTAGGTAAATGTTTGTTTTTATTATGTCATTTGGCTTGATCATATGATATGCATTATGATTAGTCAATATTTTTTAAAGCTCAAATAGATTACCGGTTTCCTCAGACCAAATATTATTTTTTCAAAGCCGGTTTCGTTTTATCTCCTTTCAATTAGTTATGCATAGAACAATAGGCCAACACAAAACTATAGATATAGATTTATCATCGTAAAAACTGCGTGGTAAATCGCAGGTAAAATCATTTTTAGAACATAATATAGACTATATAGTCCATATAGTATGAAGCCTCAATAACCCAACGGTTAAAGGTGCGGACTGAAAACTGAAAGGTCACAGGTTCGAACCTGTTCGAGCCCAATCCATTGCAATAGTTGATTGTTGTAACCACTCCTAGCACAAGCTTTTCGCTAATTTGGAGGGGAGAGGAGAATATAAATCGAGTTCAGCTTGGTTGGACAATATTCTTTAAAAAAAATATAGGATAGTATGGGATAGTAAATGTGCCGCGATTATGCTGTGTGTCTGTTAACTTTTCACCCTACTTCCATTCTTTTCAAATAACTTCTGATTCCTTACTTTTTCTAAGTTCGATTCAGACTTTTACGTAATTAAATACGTAATAGACTTGAAAAGACCAAGACGTAGAGTTAGTTTGTCAAAATAAAAGTTGGAACTGTGACAATTTACAATCATCGTACGATATTTGTTTACATTTTCGAGTATTTTCATTGACTCAGACGGTAGGTGTGGCCACGGTGTGGCATACGTCGCAACTTTTCACTCTCGTGATTCGTGGGCTATATGCGAACACAAACATGTTTTTAATCTAGTATAAAACTAGTAGTACGCTAGTGCACCCGCCAATCCAGTCTACAATTTACTCTTGCTTAGACGAGAAGTTTATCATAAAAATATAGGAAGTGAACTCGGAGCAATTAAGATTAAATAAACCTATAGTAGCGATAAAGATCGAGGCAATTTATACGCAGTAAAGTAAACGGTGCATGTTTGTTTTGATTCGCTGCAGTTGGTAACATTGATCGCGCGATTTGACGTCATTGTGTTGTCATTGATCTATTTATATTGGTGAATTTTAATTTATTTGCCAGGGTTTTGCGCGAAACTGCAGTGCTCCCTGAAGATCGCTAGATAAATCTAGCCTTGTCAGTGATAACTGTGAAGAAAAAACATTTGTGTGAACATTTTTCTCGAAGTTATCGTCGTACTAAGTGACTTGGTTGAAGACGCTTTGTTATTCTATACATTAGTCGCTGAAATAGTTAATTGCAAGTGCTTTAGTGTTTGATAAATTGATCTAAACCAAGTAAGGAACGTTTTAACACAAATAAAGTGGCGAAAATGTCGTCGTTAGGTGGCCAGTGGCGTGTTATTAGGCACTACCTTTCTATGAGCAATTTGAACGCAGAAGTAGAGAAACTGGTTCAGAAATTCAAGCCTGCCTCTCCTGAACAATGGGAAAGTAAGTGTAAACAGATATGTACCTATTCAGTATGTATTCGTAAGCCAATATTTTGCTTTACATTTCCCAATTAAGCACACATGTGTGTAAATATTTTTTTTTTTCTATTGTACCTGCTGTTTGTGGGTTAAATAAAATATTTATCAACTATCTGAGTATACGAAATTTCTGAGTATACAATGTGCGAGCAGATTTCACAGATTTAGTTTCAATAAAATGTACCTACATTGAAGCATTGGTCAATGAACTTTGTTAGTAGCCGTTCATTCTATTCTATTTTTATAAACTTCATGATGATACAAGTGTTATCAGTGCATGTGCTGAGAATAAACTTTCATTTTATCTCTAATTATTTTTTCTTAAGTTATATCTAAGCATAAAAAACAAATAATTAGCTTATGCTCACATCTTTGTGTAGAGTTTTTTGGTTTTTAAATATATCCAAGTGAAAATCATGTCAATCTCTTTCTGTCTAATTGAAGGATAGACCAAAAAACAAGACCATTTCACATGTACAATATAATATGCAGCTGAATTAACTCCCAATGACTCTTCATGTAAACAATTTGACTCATGAAAACAATTTTCAATTCTAGATTTAATAAGAAAATTTGAGAAAGCAGTCTCAATAAAATTAACCCAAACAGTGGATGTTAAAAAGGAACCAAAAGTAGCCCACAAGTTGAATGCAACCACAGTTGAAGAGACTGAGAAAGTCACAGAAAGACAAAAAGCAAAGGAGAAGACTGTCGAACAATCTGAACAAAAAATCTCCCAAGAAGGTCTCACTATAGGATCTGAGGCAAAGGAAATTACCCTAGAGGGTCTGTGGGAAGGATTCAAATTGAAGAAAGATCTACATTTTGGAAAAATTTCTGAGACCAGTTGGAAGGCTAATAAGCCTATAGTCACAAAGGTTTGTATAGTTTTAACTAGGTTTTGCTTTTTCTTGAAATTGAAGTTGAACCTTAAAAACCTTACCTTAACCTTAAATCAACAAAATAATGTCTAAATTTCATTAAATTTATTACTGCTACCTGTCACACTGCCCTTATGAACTTTTCTTATTTATTGCTGTTCTTGCACATGTAGTAAATTAAAAAAAAAAACAGCTTATCTATAAATTGACCTACTTAATGATATAAGTATATCAGTTATCCAGATTATTTTTCAGTCGACCTTTTTATTTAAATATCTATTCATGTATAATGATGAATTGCTATGATAATCTCAATAAATGAAAGTAGGTAGTCATGGACTTAAGCCAAACATGTGGCAAACATTGCTATCTGTGTATGATGTGTTATCTAGCACTACATGTACATAAGTAGAACACATGTTTTTGTTTTTAAAGAGAGATAATATTCTCATTTGAAACTAATGAGTATTTTCAAGATATAATTGGCAGACTGAGAAATGGAAAGATATAATTACTATTACGTACTTATTAGAAAAAGTAAGAAGTAATTAACATATTTGAATTAGTGGATTAAGGTTTTTTAATTGCTGTGATGTGTTAATCCTCTGTAAGAGTTTCATCCAAATCACTTCATTCGTTGTGGGTAAAGGAATAACAAATATCTATCCATCCATCCTCACAAATATTTGCAACTAGAATTATAGTATTAGTAGGACTTACCTAATCTTATCTATATTGGTGATATCTTATGTTTATGATTATTTTATCTTTTGCAGTCCTCTATACACTCTCGAACAGCGTACGTCATATCCGCCATAGTAACAGCGGAGACACCAGAATGCCTGCTGAGCAGAACAGAACATTTCATAGAGCATTTGCAACAATATCCCGAGTCCAGGGACTATGCCATCAAGGTAACATATCTATGCTAGTAAAAAAAAATGTGGACCTCCCATAGTAAATCAATCAGCGAATTGTCAATTTTGTATGGGAGGTCCACATTTTTTTTTTCATATTTCGACCTATATTTCTTAGGGAAAGTTATTCAGTTTCATGAGCACATTTCGTAGCTCACAGGAACAACAGGGTTTTTGTCACATATTGTATTTGTAAGTTATTTCTCTTCTGAAGTAATTTTCAATGAGCATCTAACTTTTCAGGAAGGTGCCGTAAGGGCGTTGTTGCGAGTACAACACAAAATGAAACACAATTCAGATGAGATCACCAAACAAGTCAGTGGGATTGTTAATGAGGTAAATAACATACATATTTATATTTGTTCCATGAGCGGATTTACGTTTTTAAAATCCTGTGAGCATTTTGATTTGTCAGTATAAAAAGTATTAAATCATTGTCTCCAGCATGCAAACTATCACTTTCAATTTCTATCAAAATCGATTTAGGTTTTAAGAGTGCGTTTCCGCATATCGGGTGACTTTCGGTACATATTGTGACTAAGTTAAACCAAATAAGATGGAAATAAAAATTGCTACACATAGATTGGTCCTTAATCTCCAAATCTTGGGAGTTGATTTTGTTCAAAATCTCAATTTTTAGTACTATAAAAATTATTTTCCGTCACCTCTTCACACAAAATTCACGATTTTGGGGTGACTTTAGGTACATTTCTTGTATATAATATACCCGTTTTATGTAATTAAAAAATACTATCTGTTAGCAGATATGTTCAACTCAAAATCTTGGAGAGAAAAATATCAAAAATATTACAAATAGTATAAAAAATAAAATATAGCATCGCGTGTACTTTTTTCACATATTTTCGTTTAAACCGAACCTTAAAATAGTGTGCAATAAGGCTTATTTTGATTTTACTCGGTCTCTGGTTTGATTTCATTTCAAAATTCGAAATTCAAATATCAATCAGTCGGCGTTTGACCGCCTTTCTGAGTGGAGGCTGCGCTGGTTGTAAGCAGATGCTGGTATCGAAAAACATCGCTGTACGAACACGAAATAGTTCATAGCAAACCAAATTGATACTTTATATATTTTGAAAAGAAAGGTAAGTAACTAAGTACTAGGTACCTGTGGTACCTTCAATATAATAGCATTATTTTATTATTTGATAGAATTTCGAAATTTCTTGCAAAGTTATATTCCCCGAATGTAGTACTGACCTGCATGTATACCTCGAAAACTTCTATTGGAACTCCTAGATCTTTAGAGTTAATTGTATCGAGTTTGGGCTCGTTTTGTAAGTTATGATGAGATCTTACCACTGGACTTGTTGGAGTGACCTGATGGTATACTTCGAAGACTACTACTGGATCTTCTAGACGGCTACAGCTAGTTATATCGAGTTTGGGCTCGTTTTGTAAGTAATGATGAGATCTTACCACTTGACTTGTTGGAGTGACCTGATGGTATACTTCGAAGACTACTACTGGATCTTCTAGACGGCTACAGCTAGTTATAGCGAGTTTGGGCTCGTTTTGTAAGTAATGATGAGATCTTACCACTGGACTTGTTGGAGTGACCTGATGGTATACTTCGAAGACTACTACTGGATCTTCTAGACGGCTACAGCTAGTTATATCGAGTTTGGGCTCGTTTTGTAAGTAATGATGAGATCTTACCACTGGAATTGTTGGAGCGACTTGGTGGTATACCTCGAAGACTTCTATTGGAACTCCTAGATCTTTACAGCTAGTTATATCGAGTTTGGGCTCGTTTTGTAAGTAATGATGAGATCTTACCACTGGACTTGTTGGAGTGACTTGGTGGTATACCTCGAAGACTTCTATTGGAACTCCTAGATCTTCAGAGTTAGTTGTATCGAGTTTGGGCTCGTTTTGAAAGTTACGATGAGATCTTACCACTGGACTTGTTGGAGTGACTTGGTGGTATACCTCGAAGACTTCTATTGGAACTCCTAGATCTTTACAGCTAGTTATATCGAGTTTGGGCTCGTTTTGTAAGTAATGATGAGATCTTACCACTGGACTTGTTGGAGTGACTTGGTGGTATACCTCGAAGACTTCTATTGGAACTCCTAGATCTTTACAGCTAGTTATATCGAGTTTGGGCTCGTTTTGTAAGTTATGATGAGATCTTACCACTGGACTTGTTGGAGTAACCTGATGGTATACTTTGAAGACTACTACTGGATCTTCCAGACGGCTACAGCTAGTTATATCGAGTTTGGGCTCGTTTTGTAAGTAATGATGAGATCTTACCACTGGACTTGTTGGAGTGACTTGGTGGTATACCTCGAAGACTTCTATTGGAACTCCTAGATCTTTACAGCTAGTTATATCGAGTTTGGGCTCGTTTTGTAAGTTATGATGAGATCTTACCACTGGACTTGTTGGAGTGACCTGATGGTATACTTCGAAGACTACTACTGGATCTTCTAGACGGCTACAGCTAGTTATATCGAGTTTGGGCTCGTTTTGTAAGTAATGATGAGATCTTACCACTTGACTTGTTGGAGTGACCTGATGGTATACTTCGAAGACTACTACTGGATCTTCTAGACGGCTACAGCTAGTTATAGCGAGTTTGGGCTCGTTTTGTAAGTAATGATGAGATCTTACCACTGGACTTGTTGGAGTGACCTGATGGTATACTTCGAAGACTACTACTGGATCTTCTAGACGGCTACAGCTAGTTATATCGAGTTTGGGCTCGTTTTGTAAGTAATGATGAGATCTTACCACTGGAATTGTTGGAGCGACTTGGTGGTATACCTCGAAGACTTCTATTGGAACTCCTAGATCTTTACAGCTAGTTATATCGAGTTTGGGCTCGTTTTGTAAGTAATGATGAGATCTTACCACTGGACTTGTTGGAGTGACTTGGTGGTATACCTCGAAGACTTCTATTGGAACTCCTAGATCTTCAGAGTTAGTTGTATCGAGTTTTGGCTCGTTTTGTAAGTTATGATGATTAGATCTTGGAGTTCCAATAGAAGTCTTCTATTAGTCTTCGAGATATACCATCAGGTCACTCCAACAAGTCCAGTGGTAAGATCTCATCATTACTTACAAAACGAGCCCAAACTCGATATAACTAGCTGTAGCCGTCTAGAAGATCCAGTAGTAGTCTTTGAAGTATACCATCAGGTCACTCCAACAAGTCCAGTGGTAAGATCTCATCATAACTTACAAAACGAGCCCAAACTCGATATAACTAGCTGTAAAGATCTAGGAGTTCCAATAGAAGTCTTCGAGGTATACCACCAAGTCACTCCAACAAGTCCAGTGGTAAGATCTCATCATTACTTACAAAACGAGCCCAAACTCGATATAACTAGCTGTAAAGATCTAGGAGTTCCAATAGAAGTCTTCGAGGTATACCACCAAGTCACTCCAACAAGTCCAGTGGTAAGATCTCATCATTACTTACAAAACGAGCCCAAACTCGATATAACTAGCTGTAAAGATCTAGGAGTTCCAATAGAAGTCTTCGAGGTATACCACCAAGTCACTCCAACAAGTCCAGTGGTAAGATCTCATCATTACTTACAAAACGAGCCCAAACTCGATATAACTAGCTGTAGCTGTCTAGAAGATCCAGTAGTATAGTCTTCGAAGTATACCATCAGGTCACTCCAACAAGTCCAGTGGTAAGATCTCATCATTACTTACAAAACGAGCCCAAACTCGATATAACTAGCTGTAGCTGTCTAGAAGATCCAGTAGTAGTCTTCGAAGTATACCATCAGGTCACTCCAACAAGTCCAGTGGTAAGATCTCATCATTACTTACAAAACGAGCCCAAACTCGATATAACTAGCTGTAGCCGTCTAGAAGATCCAGTAGTAGTCTTCGAAGTATACCATCAGGTCACTCCAACAAGTCCAGTGGTAAGATCTCATCCTAACTTACAAAACGAGCCCAAACTCGATATAACTAGCTGTAAAGATCTAGGAGTTCCAATAGAAGTCTTCGAGGTATACCACCAAGTCACTCCAACAAGTCCAGTGGTAAGATCTCATCATTACTTACAAAACGAGCCCAAACTCGATATAACTAGCTGTAGCTGTCTAGAAGATCCAGTAGTAGTCTTCGAAGTATACCATCAGGTCACTCCAATAAGGCCAGTGGTAAGATCTCATCATAACTTACAAAACGAGCCCAAACTCAATACAACTAACTCTAAAGATCTAGGAGTTCCAATAGAAGTTTTCGAGGTATACATGCAGGTCAGTACTACATTCGGGGAATGTAACTTTGCAAGAAATTTCGAAATTCTATCAAATAATAAAATAATGCTATTATATTGAAGGTACCATAGGTACCTAGTACTTAGTTTCTTCTTTTCAAAATATATTATCAATTTGGTTTGCTCAACTTAGACTTAGATTTAGAATTAAACTTAGACTTAGACTAAGTCTGAGTTCAAATCTAAGCCTAAGTCTAACACTAAGACTAAGTCTTAGAGTAATACTAAGTCTAAGTCTATATCTTAGTCTTAGTGTTAGACTTAGACTTAGCTTAGACTTAGACTCAGACTTAAAGAGACTTAGTCTTAGTCTAAGTCTAAGACTAAGTCTAAGTCTTAGTCTTAGTGTTAGACTTAGGCTTAGACTTAAAGAGACTTAGTCTTAGTCTAATGCATTTCCCAGTGGCTTAAAAAAGTCTAAATCTAAGTCTAAGACTAAGACTAAATCTAAGTCTAACTTAGTGTACAGCAAGTCCGGACGAAAATAAAAAATAAAAAAAATAAAACATAAACAATTTATATCCAAGTATCAAAACAAGTTAATTCACTCATTTTTAACGCAGCTTGCCCGCGCCTGTGTGTGCGTGTGAACGGTGCATGTGTAGAAGTGCGTTTTTATACCTACTCTTTGCGAAATCCCGTCCTTAAATCCAAAACAAGTTCGTTATTTTGTTCTTAACTTAGTGAAAAAAACTTCAAGCGTTAGTCACTATTTTGATAAATAATACTTAAAAAAATGGGTGGTGAAATGTTTTACAACTTGCCCCCCTTTCTTTAGTGCCACAAAATAATTTCACACAAAAGATTATGATACCAACACTGTTTCAGGCTCTGGCATTAATGGGCTATACGGGTCCCACGAAGTACCGGGGTCCCAATATCCTGTCGATAGATGGTGGTGGGATCCGCGGGATCATCGCCATCGAGATCCTGCGTCACCTGGAGAGGCTGACGGGGCGCAGCGTGCAGGACATGTTCGACTACATCGTCGGTGTCAGCACGGGGGCCATCATCGCTGCGGCTATCGGTGAGTTTGAATCCCGCGGCCCCAACAGCCTGTCGATAGACTGGCGGGATCCGAGGGATAAACGCCTAAAAACTATTGTATCCATTCCTAGTACAAGGTTTTCGCTTATAAGGAGGGGAGAGGATAATATAAGTCAAGTTCAGCTTCAAAAAAAAAAAAAATTGTGGTGGGTTAAAAATCCTTCCATGTTGGATTCGTCTAAGAAACCTCTTTAGTTTAAAAAATATTTTATTAAATTTTAGTGATGAATTAGGTAAAGATCTAAGGCTAAAATCTATAGACCGCATTCACACACAGATCAGACTCAAGACAGAGTTAAAACGAGCCAGATTTATGTCAGAGCATATCTGTATCTCGTTTTAACCTCTATCTTAAGTCTGAGCTGAGTCAGAGCACTCTTTATTGATCTCAGCATAAGTCGATCACCCTAGGCACTCATCGATTTGGGTTCGTAAATGACGATTACGTGTATATATTGTGTTATATGTATTAAAATGTGCAATGTGTTGTTACAGCTAGCGGCACTGGCACCCTGGACACGGCCAGTCATATGTACCACACACTGTCCAAACAGATGTTCGGAAACACCTCGCTCATTGGTGGTAAGCTATATAGACTATTTAGTCATATTAGCCCGCGAGTTTGTCCGCGTAGAATTTCTGATTTCCTATGAGATTATAAAAATTATAATTTTCTCGCTGCAAGAGGCCTATAGACTTAAAAGTCCTACCTCTAGTAAATCTGCGACTTCGCACCCAAGGCGATTTTTATTTTTAAAATAGAATGGAATAGAATAATTTTTTATTCGAATAAACTTTTACAGAGTGCTTTCGAATCGTCAAATGAATCTATCTACTTTTAAAATTTCGTCCCCTGTTTTACCACCCTCAAGGGGTAATTTTCTAAAACGGCTAAACCTTCCTCCAACTCCCATTTCCCTTAGGGGTGAATTCTCTCAAAACTGGGGGGCAAAAATTCTATTCTTTTTTCCCAGTTGAATTCTTTTTTTAAAAAAAGAAATAGGAATGTAGTAAAAAAACAAGAAAACTGAAAGCTGGCTAATGAATTACATAATTAAGGTACATATTATAAGCATTAAAGAATTCGTTTTTCGATGAATGATGTGTCAATTGATTCGTTATGATGATCCGGATGACATAGGCTAAATTTTGTATGAACAAAATCAATATAACGGATGTTATATCCGATTTTCTTTACTTGAGTTTTTAGACTTTTAATTTTGTAAAATAAAAGTTATAATGTATTGTTGCAGGTACGTCTCGCCTGGTATGGACGCACTCATACTACGACACAGACGCGTGGGAAAAAATGCTGCAAGATAACTTGCAGGACTGCACCCTCACCGAGTGCAACCGGCACAATACACCAAAGGTAAGTCAGCAAGGCATTTTACGAGCGCAGTGAGCGCAAGTTTTTTAATTGACTCCATTGAAAAATGGTTTTTACTTCGGATCTATATCCGATGCCCTATCTGAGGGCCTATGCCCTGTAAATCTAAAGCATAGTGTTCAGTGATAATCATGATATTAAGACTTGGTACAGTATCAACACAGATACCTTGCATGACTTTCGTCATTTACCGTAGGAACCATGGGCAGGTTCCACTCAATGTGGCATCTCAAGTAGTATACTGAAGTCTGCCACTTATAGGTGTATCTGGTAGAGGTTAAGAACTCTAGGAAATTGGAAGATTAGTATGCATGGGACCCCGAATCCTCATTCGTCTTTGAGCCTTCGAAGACCGAAAAGGAATGAGCATTTGATACTGGGCCTCCTTGCCTGGCGTGTCTAACCAACCACAACGTAGTGTACTACACACTAGAAGCTACATTACGGTGAAAGCGTAGTATTGCCAGATTCCCCCTCACCACAACGTGGACTGATGACATCAAACGAGTCGCAGGGAGCCGCTGGATTCAGGCGGTGTAAGACCGAGACCTGTGGAAGTCCATGCAAGAGACCTTTGTCCAGCTATGGATGTATATCGGTTCACAAAGAAGAAGAACAAATGGGTGCATAATTTGTTCAGATGGCGCTAGTGTCGTGCGTGGTGAACTCGGGGTCGCGGCTGGCGCCGTTCCTGTTCCGCACGTACGAGTGCGGGTTCCGCGTGCGCTCCGTGTTCGCGGGCAGCTCGCGCGCCAAGCTGTGGCACGCCGTGCGCGCCTCCGCCGCCGCGCCCACCTACTTCACCGAGTTCCGGCTGCAGGGGCTGCTGCATCAGGTAACTAGCCGGCCTCCGCCTAGCCTCCTCTACATCGTATGTGCTGCTGAGAGGCCATTAACGACACACAACCCAGCCACATTATCTGTGTACCTCGTTGAAAGGACGCCTTTCCCGCCTCTCCCTTCTCTTTCCTACGATAACCCCATTGCATCAGTATCTTGTTATCATCGTACTAGAGCGCCGATAAGACGTCATCAAGGCCAGGTGAACTTGACCAGTATGGTTCACTATGGCCTAAACCCGAGAAGGGTTCGAGAGAAGACCCTGTGCCCATTAGTTGGTTGGCCATTAGTTGTGTTGAATTAAGCAGCAACAGCTTTAATGAAATTTGCAATTTTTAATGGATGTTGCAAAATAAACGTTTAAAACAACATTTTTTTTATAGGATGGTGGCATAATGGTCAACAACCCGACCGGCGTGGGCCTCCACGAAGCCAAGCTATTGTTCGGCCCAGACACGATCAAGAACGGCACAGTGATATCCGTGGGCACGGGGCGCGCGCTCAACAAGCACCTGGACTACCAGCTCATGAGCAAGGGGCTCGCCAAGGAGTCTCCCGGGACCAGCTGGAAGGACAAGTTCAACAAGATCCTGGACTCGGCCACTGATACTGAAGGTAGGTTGAGCTGGTTTTATACATATTTCATAGCAGCCCACGATTTAGTTCACATGGAGTTAGGTTTCTCCCTTTCTTTTTCTGGAATTAAAAGAAGTCTATGGCATTTTCTAGGTCTGTAGTATGATCATTCAAAAAAATCACGTCGATCCGTTGCCATAGTTGCCCCCATTGACCCAGTGGCGTGCACACAGGGTAGGCATAATGCGGAATAATGATATAAAATGGAGAAAATCGCCAGTACGAGTTATAAAAACTTAAGGGTAGGCTTTTTATAATTTGTACAATGCCTACCCTTAAGTTTTTTTTAATTCGCACCGAAGATTTTTTCCATTTTGTATCATCTGCCTACCCTGAAGTACATTCTGTGCACGCCACTGCATTGACCCCAATAGTTGATAGAAAATTCAGCAACAAGGTTGACCCCAATAGTTTGATATAAAATTCAGCAACAAGGTTGACCCCAATAGTTTGATAGAAAATTCAGCAACAAGGTTGACCCCAATAGTTTGATAGAAAATTCAGCAACAAGGTTGACCCCAATAGTTTGATAGAAAATTCAGCAACAAGGTTGACCCCAATAGTTTGATAGAAAATTCAGAAACAAGGTTGACCCCAGTAGTTTGATAGAAGATTCAGCAACAAGGTTGACCCCAGTTGTTTGATAGAAAATTCAGCAACAAGGTTGACCCCAGTAGTTTGATAGAAAATTCAGCAACAAGGTTGACCCCACTAGTTTGATAGAAAATTCAGCAACAAGGTTGACCCCAATAGTTTGATAGAAAATTACCTACAACATGTTCTTTCTTTCACAGGTGTCCATCTAGTCATGAACGATTTGCTGCCACCGGGAAACTACTACCGTTTCAACCCACCCCTAATGGAAGAATGTGCTATGGACGAAATCAACCCCCAAAAGCTCCAGAACATGGTCACAGACACCATGGCGTACATCCGCAGGAATCAGCACAAGTTCGAACAAGCGGCGGCCATGTTGGTGAGGAAGAGGACCATCTCGCAGCGGATCGTGGACTACGCGCACCACAGGTCACAGCTGATGGGGATCTCGCACGCCAACTGACGGTTTGCAAATCGGCAAGACTTGGATACTTGCTGATTGTGTTGAGAAATTGTTTTGGTGTGGATATCGCGTGTTGTCTCCGTAGAGATACAAAGACTAGTCGTTAATAGTGGCTTGGACATTTTTTTTTTTTTTGTGATAGAGGGTAATCCTCCTTAAGTGGCCGCTATCTTAGTGGGGAAGAGGACCATATGGCAGCGGATCTTGGACTACGTGCACAACAGGTTACAGCTGAGGAGAATTTTGCAAACCAACTGGCGGTTTGCGAATCGGCAAGACTTGGATACTTGCTGGATTGTGGGTATGGAAATCGTGTATTGTGTTTGACAATATTGTTGTTAGTAGTAATGACATGGACTTTTTTTTGTCATAACATTCTTTTTAGACATAAAAATTGGTAGGACATAAAGGTAATGCGAAAATGTCTAGCAAGAAATCATGTGTTTTTTTTATATAAGAGAAAAAGAAAACATGACTTGTAGAAATGAAGTTAGAAAGGGGGAATCAATATTGACTGGAAATAGTTCGTTGATATATTTGAAAGCGAAAATCTTTAAAGGTTAGTTCAGATATGCGGAAAATTCGCGGTAAGCGTCCATAAGGGTTAAGCCGCGCGGATTATCCTGAATCCTTTATGAAGCGATATGAAGACAAGTATGTATATTATTAGGTAAAAAAGGATTGTGCGGATTACACCGTATTTGAAGTAATAGAACTTGAGGGTAGTTTCTAAAATGATAAATAAATAAATAAACATTTATTCAGCTCAGAGCAAAAAATCAAATATACAAGACAGGATTAAAAAATTAAATCTAAGAGTACATACAATATTGTAATTGTATTACAAAAATAAAAATAAAAGAACTGTGTTTAAGCTAAAAAGGCTACTCCGTCAGCATTATAGTTTTCCATTTTAGAAACTACCCTCGAGATCATTATTATCTTGAGGGTAGTTTCTAAAGTGGAAAACTATAGTGCATATTAAGCTGATTGTGTGGAGGATTGTCTTGCATTTATCCACTGCTTCAAAGTAACTGTGTTTATTTTTAAAGCACTTTGTAATGTGTTTTATGAGCCTTAAATAGTTTACCAATTGTTGTGATATGTAGAGAATTTAATTTAGTTAAAAAAATTAACTATAGTTGGATACAAGCATGCGTTACTTTGCGAAAGTTCATAGTACTTTAGACAAATAAATATGCTTACAAGTATTTTGCTATAATCCGCTGAATTATTTTATTTGCAAGGGTGAATACATAATCAAGATTTTATAACTTAGTAGCAATACTTATAATAAATGCACACACATATTACCATAATATAGTGGTATATAGGGTACATTTTGAACTTAGAAGAAATACAATATTAAGCAGTTATAGCAAAATAAGCTTGTTACTTTCGTTAAATATCATTTTGTAGTCCAGCTCTTAAAATTATAAAAAAAAATATATAATATAATGTTGTTATAAGACAATTTCTAGAAAACAGAACTATAAAAAAAGTTATCGAATATAAAATAGGTTAGTTATCTTTAAATATATAGAAAAGATATTTAGGTCTAATTGAAGCTATTAAATAGCTTGTTGCTTGACGATATCAACTTTGATCATTCTCATATACTTATTATTAGCTTTATAATTAGATGTACTTGTATAATTAATTGTTTAACTGTTAAAATATAAAAAATGTAATTTTTAATTAATAATTTTTAAGAAAATCGCTTATCCTATCTCACTTGGGAGTATTAAGGGCTAGGTCAGACACGGCGGTATCCAGATTCCGCAGTTCTTGTCCGTGCGTTTTTTGTAAATAATCTCCATAATAATCCACCGTGTCTGATGTAGCCCTAAAAATTCAAAACACATATATGTATTGTTTAACGTTGGCTTCTCTAGAAGTATGTCGAATATATGAAATATATCGCAGCTAAAGTATGACGTTTAGACTGCAGCCTTTGTTTCTAGTCATATTTTGTAATTTTATCAAAGAAAAATATAATAGTTCAATAAAAGTATCTTGTTTTTAATTTTATTTCTGTATATACCTACTAATAAATAATAATTAATTTAAAAAAATATAGTTAATTGTGTACAGTCGCGGACAGAAAATGTTTACCACCTTAAGATTCATAATTGCATGCACACATCTGTGTCAGAAGGTCGATATGTGATTTGATTAGCCATAGATCATAGACTTTTTAACATGTAGCGGTGCTTAGACAGTCCTTTAGCGGTCTCTTTAGTAGGTGACTGCTAAATAGTTTAGATGTAGAAAACCTTTTTTGGAACAAAAAATCCTTACTAATGTTATAAAATAATATAAGTGTTTGTTTGTTCGTTGTTGGTTTGTCCTTCCCTCACACAGCTACGGAGCAATAGATCCACATAATTTTTTGCATGCATATAGTTGAGGATTTGGATAGCGACATTTATCCCGGAAAAATAGAGGGTTCCCATGGAAGTTTTAGAATCCTAACTTCACGCGGACGAAGTCACGGGCAAAAGCTAGTAATTTTAATAAATAGATATCATCTCATATAGACACGAGCACAGGACACAAGTTATAAAAAATGAGAAAACGGAAGTAATAATCTAATGAAATTTCAAAGAATCTTTATTTCTTAATTTTATTATTGAGAAACTAAACAATATTAGTATAAATAAATAATTAGCTTAATTAGCTCCCATTCGCTGCTATGACAAGTTGACAACACGTAGACTCTCTCGCATAGACGCGACAAAGCGATAAGTCAGTTCATATCATCCCATACCCCAGTGCAATGTGACTGAGGAAGACTGAGGATTTCTTTGATTCTGACAGTCCCACCTTTAAATCACTAAGCCCCATAAATTTTCAGTTTCAAATCAGCAGATCGGTGCAGATTGAACCATGGAATAGTAGCTCAGCGCATTATCTTGAACTTAGGTTGTCGGAATTTTGCTGCAGAACATCAATGTAGGTAAAATGCTGCAGAAACACCACGCATCACCATAGCTCATCCACCTCCTTTTGACTGTTTTTGACTGTGGATGCTATCAGCATCATTATGATTCAATGCACAATATGAACTTCACCATTAGAATTATGATTAAGCTTCCATTTTGTATTTATTTTGTATATTTAAATTTCAAATAACAAATCTAATATTTTTCATAATTAATTGTCATTTTTAGAAGTGCAATGATCTAATGTGTCAAACTTGAATTTAGGAAATGAGTTTTATTACTAATATTTGTATAGAAAAGTCATTAATACTTTTTTTGATAAAACGATGCATGAAATTTTTATAACGTAACAAATGCCTTGATATAGCATTATAGACCTTACTGAACGCAGGGTTACGAAGAATCTAATTTGAAAAGTGGTAAACATATTTAGTCCCCGACCGTACCAATAGATAGAAAGAAGATTCTAGACATTGACAGCCAAGTCAACGTAGCTTGAGGCGTAAATCGTGATGTAAGAAGCTTATTACGGTATAACTTTCACTTTGATGTTCAGTCATCATAACTATGTATACATGGATTAATTCCACTTGATATTTAATGATTTAAATATAATTTAGTTTACACGTAACCGTACAAAATAAGTTTGCCTACAACTGGGCAGAGGTTTCCTTTCGAATAAGAAGGATTTAGGCTATAGACTTCAGATACCTTTGAGAGCATTGTTTCCTTCACCATTTCAAGAAGATCAAGAGTTGCGTACCTGGGATCAAACCCTGAAAACCTGTCGAATGTCGAAGTCAACCACTAAGCAACCGTTATCAGATCTTTTTTACTTAGTTATTAGGGGAAATAAAAAGAAATATTTACAGAAGCTAGTCTTGGATGTTTGTAATTATTTGGTATAGAAAAGGTTAAAAAAGTCACCGTTTTAGCTAGTTAATAAGAAGAAAAATTAAGTTACCCATTAAAAACGCAAGTATCAAAATCGTTCATGAACTCTATAACACAGCTTGCTACTATTCCGCGGAGTTTTTTGAACATACCTATTAATATGAAACAAGTTATGACGAAATTACTTTTACTACCACCTTAGGCTTAACCTAATGGTATCTGCCAAAATATATTATGCGTTTCAAGGTCATAGAAACAAAGCCTCTAGTCAAGTGGGTCATTAGGAATCGTTAATATTCGAGCCACACTTTCCCAACATCCCAAGCGACCCAAGCCAGTTTTGTAACCGCTACATTCACCGACGCACGCACAACATACGTGGAATTTGCTTTCGACAAGTTTAGATTGAAAAATATTGGTGAAAAAGTTATTTCAATTTGGTTGTAGAGGGAATTTTCATTTCAAAAATGGAAAAGTGTTGGAGATTTTTCATTTATACAGTGAGTAAATTTTATATATTCTGATGGTAAATGCATCTGGTTAGGACGTGAACAGAATTACGAAGACCCAAATAGCTAATTCATTATTTGGATTTATTATAATTATTATTTAGGTATTAAAATATTAATTTTAATTTTTTGTTCAGACATTTTGTAAAATAGTTTTGCTATTCGTCAATAGATGGCAGTAATTCGAAGTAACGATTTCGCTACTCCTAACTAGATGGCGGCTTGTACAATTATTTAATAACTTTCTCAAATAAATCTCAAATTATTGCAGACTATATTATTGCCATCCGTAGATTGTGAAAGCAGCGCGACAGCAGAAATGACTTGATAATACAAAGATCACTGTTTTAGATTTTGAATCTGTTTGTGTTTTTGAATAGACTCTTTTCTTTTGAATATTAACAGTAATACTAACTATTCCAGCTCGTCGTGATCCTGTTGATGGCGATCACAGCCGAGTCAGTCGTCCCGCAGCCCAGAGCACCTAATTTCCAATACTTTGAGAGGTAAAACATTTGTATTTTTACATACTATTATACATATAAATGAGAAGTTGGCGTGTAGAAACCGATTAGGGATTTGGGTTGAAGTACACTGTCATGCCCGCTCCGAGTTAGCCCGCTACCATCTTAGACTGCATCGTATATCGAAACTACTCTAGACACATTTTTAATCGAATTCCAAAAAGAGGAGACTCGATTAGTGTTGTATTTATCGCTATAAATAAACTTAATCGATAAATCTATAATTAATTGTTTTCTTATAAGCAATTTATTTATTAAATTACCTAGTTTTTATACTTTATAATAACAGCAAAAACTTATAATAGATTTTATTGATTATTTCACTTATTCTGCCTTTATTACACCCAGACTTGTCCCGGTAAATAAGGCCCTTCAGAAGTTAGGTAACATTCATTCGAATCACTAGCGCTTGTGTGGACAATATTCGAAACACATTCACTGCTTTCCTAGGACCGTTGCTTTAGCATGTGACAATTAGAAACTCTGCTAGATGCGTTTTTTAAATATCGAGACTTACACGAATAAAAAAATCGGGAACGAAACAAAATTGTAGAAATACTTCATATTTTTAATGCATGAAGGGAGTGTGTTCTTATTCTTTGTTTTAATTTAAATTAAGAGGAATTAAAACAAAGAAGAAGTTGGGAATCCCGCTCAAAGTGCTGGCGGGACAGACCCTTAAAGAAATAAATGTTTTAACTGGCAACACTAGCGACAAAACAGGAGTATGGGCAACGTATGAGGCGCGACTTGTGGACGAACACCGGGTGGCACAAGCGAAGTCCCGATTCGAGACTTTCCAGCCATTCTTCATGTCATCCGTAATTTTCCCTTTTCGCGTACTATAGTAGCTCCAAACCACGTAATTTTCAAAATAAGAACCAATTTAAAAAAATATTCTTTTTCCAGGCCAAAATACCGGTATCCATACTATGATGAGAATGGCAAAGGAAAACTGTTATACGGCTACGGAGGTCCAGAACTATTCCAATACAAATCCTATTCCCCTCTTGAAGGCATCCACTAACATTGAATAAGAATTTTAAGTATGTAGGCACCTATCTACTTAGGTTAGGGTTTTATTATGGGATTATTATAATTTAAGGTCTAAAATTGTTACACTATAAATAAGATCTTAAGCCGGCTACAAATATCCAGATTCTGATCCTTGTTACATTTTTTTATTGTATGATATCTCTCACGCATACGGTACTTACATAATTTGCTGAGATCATTCAGACAATTATTCTGCAGAACGTTCTGAATTCAAGATCTTAATGTTGCCACATCTTTATCAGCGCAAGTGACCAATCTCGCTCATTTGCGACAAGGGTAACGTAATTCAAAATTCACCAATTTTAGTATCAAAAATTTATACTTTTTGCAAAAGCAACTAAGCACAAAAAATAAGAGCGAGAGAGATTGTGACTTAATGTTCTGTTGGCCGCTGTGTTGTTTCGAGACCGCAGTATCCACAAAACATTACTCTCTAACGAGAGTATTCTCTCATCGTCGATTTAGAATTATGTTACTCTTGTTAGTCCAGTCAAAACAAGGTTTAACCTCTGGAAAATTGCGAAAGTTTTGAAACTTTGCACATCGAATTATGGGTACCTAGGGATGAATATACCAAAAGTCCTCATGCGTACGAGGCGAGCTCTAGCGGCAATTGACGGAAACAGGACCCTTTTTTTGGTTTTTTGTTAATATCTCGAAAACCTTTGGTCAGAGGTAAAAGTTTACTACTACATAATTGAAGCTTATTAAATTTGCAATAATAATGATTATATACATTTTTCTTGAATTCCTAGTAATTACCGAGTTTTAGGCCACTAAAAGATAGCTTTTTCGAAAAATCACGCTAGCGGCGCGCGGTACAATATGGCATTTGTAATAATATTTGACAATCATGGTTTATCATTTTTTTTTGGGTACCAAGGGTGATTCAGGAAATAAACTTCACAGTTATGTACAAAAAAAAGACATATTGTTTATTAAACAACTAGCTTTTGCCCGCGGCTTCGCTCACGTTAAGTTAAATTTTTCAAACCCCTATTTTACCCGTTGTACCCCCTTAGGGGTCGAATTTTCAAAAATCCTTTCGTAGAGGATAACTACGGCCTAATAGCTAGCTGTATGCCAAATTTCAACCTGATCGGTCCGGTGGTTTAAGCTGTGCGTTGATAGCATTTTTTATTGTTACTGTATTTCATCTAAAGATTTAAAACGCAAAGGTGACAGACAGTCTGACTGATCTATCCACGCACAGCTTAAACCACTGGACCGACCAGGTTGAAATTTGGCATACAGGTAGCTATTAGGCCGTAGTTATCAACTACGAAAGGATTTTTGAAAATTCGACCCCTAAGGGGGTACAACGGGTAAAATAGGGGTTTGAAAAATTTAATTTAACGTGAGCGAAGCCGCGGGCAAAAGATAGTTGTTTAATAAACAATATGTCTTTTTTTTGTACATAACTGTGAAGTTTATTTTCTGAACCAACCTTGGTACCCAAAAAATATGGTGACCGATTAATTCACAAAAAACAAATAACAAAGTGTCATTCCACAAACAACGCTTAGCAAAATTATGAATCATTTATTGATCATTATAAAACTTCTGGTTTCACAAATAATTCGCTTGACAAAACAAATTACTAGACAAATTGTGATTTCATAAAATAATATTTGACAAATAATTGATTTCTTAATTGTGTTCATTAGTAAAACAACATGTAGCATATTTTTTTTTTGATAAAATGAACTGTTCAAGGCTGTGGCGGGAGCTGCGCTTCGCTATAAATTAAATGGGCTACGCCAAAACCGAAATGGCCAACCCTTACTCCACGTAGTCTTGTCTGCCCTACCCCTAGAGTGTTTTTATGAAGCGCGAAGCCAGAAGCTCGCGAAGGAGGTCCTGAATGAAGCGAGCCTACGAGGCCGAGTGGAGCGAAGGGGGGAGGTGGCGAGCGAAGCGAGCCGGCGACCTCCGTAGCGAAACGAAGGTCGAGTAGGCGAAGCTGAATGAAGGGGCGACGGAGCGAGTCTTCTGGCGTAGCCCATTGCATTTCAAAACGGCCCTGTTTTTGATAACAGCTAGCCGTAATACGGCGGATTTATTATTTCACCAAATTGAAAATTTGGTGAAATAATAGATTTTAAAATGATATTTTAACATCCAGCACATTTGCAAAATAAAACATTTGCGAATAGAATATTTGTAAAATGATCTTTTGTGAAATGATTAGTTTGTGGAATACGACGTTTGTGATTTGATTAGCTTTTAAAACGTTTTTTGTGAAATGATCATTTGTTTAACGTTTTTTGTTAATCATTAGTGAACCAAAAAATATTGATAAACCATGATTGTCAAATATTATTACAAATGCCATATTGTACCGGGCACCGCGAACGTGATTTTTCGAAAAACTATCTTTTAGTGGCCTAAAACTCGGTAATTACTAGGAATTCAAGAAAAATGTATATAATCATTATTGTTGCAAATTTAATAAGCTTCAATTATGTAGTAGTAAACTTTTACCTCTGACGAAAGGTTCTCGAGATATTAACAAAAAACCAAAAAAAAGGTCCTGTTTCCGCTAATTGCCGCTAGAGCTCGCCTCGTACGCATAAGGACTTTTGGTATATTCATCCCTAGGCACCCATAATTCGATGTGCAAAGTTTCAAAACTTTCGCAATTTTCCAGAGGTTGGGTCATTTTTTGAGGTTTTTTGACTGGACTATGTCGCAAATGAGCGATATAAGAAACGGGTGAAACAAAATAGGTACTTATTAGATTTTAATGTTTCAAACAGATATTCTAAGTTCAAATCTGATTTCCGGACGTTCATAGCCGGCCTTAGCCCTTAGTCGAATGAGTAACCGTTACAATAAAATTATTAGTGTGTGTTTGTAATGTTTATTTTTTTCATGAGATCGTTACGCAAATATAAAACCCTCTTTAAATATATATAAGTAACGAATGATAGGTGACATAAAAATATTTGTAAATATGTAAGTATTATGGCATAAGCTTCATGTTTGTAGACTTCATTTATAATAGTATTGGTATTGTTAAATACGGGTTTTTGTACAAGTGTACTTAGAATAAAAATTAATTTTCTTCTAGTGCTATCTCCTAGCTGAAATTGGCAAACATTAAGGTTAGTTGAACTTTATTAACTACGGCTCTCAATAGGCCAAATAAATAATAATAACGTAAGTAAGTAGATATTATTATTAGATATCGTTCTTTAGTCATAAAAATGAATAATTTCAATTCATTTCATGGTCTTCAATAATAGCTTGATGGCTTAACAGGTGAGATCTGTATTCTGAATTTAATCAATTCAATTCATTAAAAATATTAATAAAAAAAACTTTTTAGAATGTGTTAATGAGGCCTTTTCACATATAATACGCCACTCTATATTATGTCCTATTTGAGAGGGTATGTTAATTTTTCACGATTCATATTCTAAGATAAGTATTATGAATTTTTCTTCCTAAAATTTGGGTACAATAGGTAAAAACTTTCTGCAACTGTACTTTTCTAATTTCCAGCTTTTATAGCTTTCCTGTCATAAAATAGCTGTGAAACAGACAGATGGACTATTCGGACAAACTACAAGGGTTTCTTGTTTGACTACGGAACCCTAAAAAATTAGTACTCGTCGGCCAAATTTTCTCGCTTCACTGAACCTTAAGAAAACAAAAAGTCCTTAGTGAAAATCCTTGAAACCTCTTAGCGCATTCAACAAAACTATTTGTTCGCGTAAACTGTATGTGAGTATGTAATACATATTTATGTTTACCATATATCGTTTACAAGTCTAAAACGTAAGTATTTCCTGCTACCGATCATTCTTATAGAGCCACTCGCAAAATTAAAACCTCTTTTTGGTAAAAAATAAATAAAATTAAAAATGTTAGTGAAATTATTTTTTGTGATAGCAACATTGGTTTGTTACGAGTGTTTACCATTGTTCTCGAGTTTTTGGGCGCCATTATTCAATCCGCGAATATTGAACTATAAGGTGGATATCCCTTTTAATCCAGACGCGGGAAAATATGCAAGGGAGGAGTATACTAAAAAATATGGTTATAGAGGAGAAAAGTTGATCGAAGACTTTGGCAATGGGAGAGGCCCCTCAAAAGATAAGGTATAAGTATTTATATTGTTTAATTCACAAAAAAATTTTGTAAATAGATTTTCATAAGATTCTCATCGTCTAGTAACTAGTTGGTCGGATTAGTTAAGTTTTATGATCTATTCAAATACTAACTGGTGGGAGTATTGCGGGGCTTACTATGTTAGCAACTTTATATTTGCAAGTGAACTTAGCTGGCTATATACTATGCAGCAGTGGCAGTTACCATTTAAATGGGGTTTTACCATAGATAAATTATATGTATATTGGGTTGTACTTAAAATTTATTCATACATTTTTTAGGTCATCATGACGAGAATGTTTTTTATAAGCAATCTTTTATTAGCGAAAACATTATTTTCAGGATTATGGTGAAGTGAAGTTTTCCTACACTTACAGTGGTGCTAATAAAGATGAAGATACATATTCTCCTTAAGTATTATGTTTTCTTGGTGATATGATCACTACAGAATAGTATTAGTTTATATTTTAAATTGTTATTTGTAAGGAAAATCCTCTCAAAAGTAGCCAAGTATTCAACTAAGCTGAATACTTGTTGAGATTGAGAAAAAGGTACAATAAAAAATAAAAGAAAAAGATTTACTTAATTTAATGTATACTGTAATTTTTAACTTTTAAGTTACAGAATAATATTAATAGAAAAAATAGTTAACTGAGCAACTCACACTTAAAATTTTGCATTATTTAAACTAAAGGTAGATTTGATCCACTAGTGAACATTGCCAATCAGAATAGGCTCCTGACCCATCATTTTCCCGATTGGCTCCAACAGGCTCTAAAGGCCCTAACTCATCAGGATGACATGGCAACACTGCTGGCCAGGTAGCCCAATGGTAGGTTCAGGAGCTTCTGCAATCAAGGTTGCTACGATATTTGACAACATTGGTTTTGACGACGACAACCAGTAGCGTGCGAGGTCCCTTATTCTACAAATACAATGTACACACTATATCCTTCTCTTCTGTGTGCTTATATAGAGAACATTATTCCCTCTGATGAAAGCATCCCCGTATTTGTTCTTCAGTTGTCCGTTCACATATTCCTCAGTCTGCTCAAGGGCTATATTCATGTAGCCGTCCAGGCAGGCCAGGACTCCTGAAATAGATCAAATACAGAATTTTGAAGCCTCTATAGCCCAACAAAAGGTATGGGTTGAAAACTGAAAGGTTGACAGTTCTATGCCAACCTGCTTCACTATTGTCATATTCACTTTTAACACAATCTTTAAGTATATTTGGAAATTGAAATATTAATTTTAATAAGAATTAATTCGGAAATGCATTTATTGAATTTTTTTCGAATTTTATTTTTTGAAGTCAGGTTGTGTTTCAATATACAATTAATTTCAGACTTTATGATATATTTTGTAAGTTTTGACACAAGTCTTTTATGACTTGAATAAAATTATATGTATTGAGCATTAAAATAGTAAGTTATTGTATTTTTCCTAATAGTGTCATATCAACATGTGAGGATATTTCACATGCGGTTTGTTAGGTTCTTACAAGATAATAAATTCTATATATTATGTATTGAAAGTATTTTATATTCCTACAAATCATTACCTATAAAATAAAACAATAACCATTCATAGTTGATTTAAGTTCAAATAACTTACAGTAATAAGGAATACTATGTTTATGAAATAACCACATAGAACAATATGGCCATATTGACTGGACACACATATTGAAGTGCAACCTTGGTTTAAGTTTGACATGATATAAACATATAGTTGTTGAGTAAATTTATTTAACACTAACTGATGCCTGTGACTTTGCCCATGTGAATTTAGGTTTCTCGAAAATCCAGTGGGTACAGTGAAAGGAGAATGCCGCAAACCTGCCTATTTTTGCGTCACTTACGCTTTTTAACCGTTTATGTCTAAAAAATCTTATTTTGATTTATAATGTCACATATATTTATTTAAGCTAGAAGCATAATAGAGTTTAAAAATTACATTAGAAGAAAGTACAGAATACAGTAGATAAATGTAGAGTTCATAATTATATCACTTTCTGGTAGGACGAACATGGACTATTGTCCATGTTCAAGCAGCAAATAGTAGGTTTGTGTTGAAAAATGGAAAAAAATTTAATTCATTGTTGTTACCTGATAGGGCAAAATTAATATCACTCTCTAGGATGAAGAATCTGTTTGGAAAAAAAATTCCAATATTGGTTCAGTGGTTGAGCACTGAAAAGGGACTGACCTTTGATCATAAAAAATAAGTGGATATCACATGTTAGTCCGATTTGTGTAACCACTAAATATGAGTGCAGATAATTTCACTAGCTAGTCTGTCATTGAACATTGACGTGAAGCAGTTATTTCAGTGTCAAGGAACAATGATGCATTTGAATAATAGTTGAAGTATGAAGTGCTGAATCCCCTTATTTTTCTGTGATCGAAGGGACTGACTGACAGGTACAGTAAAAGCTCTTTATTCGCGGGGGATACGTTCCGTAAATATGCCGCGAATACAGAAACCGTGAATATGGAATGGCAATTTGTATGGGATTATAGGGGATACGTTCCTAGGTGACAAAATAAAAAACAAATATATAAAAAAAAAAACAATTTAATTTAAGTTTTTGACCATATTTTATTAATTATTATTTTCAGGTTTAGGCAATGGTTTAAAGAAATTTGTAATTTTTTCTTGCTTGAAGCTTTTTAAAAGCTCCTTCAATTCAGACTGATATTCAGCAGTGGCATTAGCAATTTGCCTCTTAAAAATAAGACTGTTCTATACACGGATCAGTATTCATAAAAAAATCACAAAGCTCATTTGCCATTCTTAAAACTTCACTGAGATTTATCAAATATTAGTCCATTTGACGACGCGTTTACAAAGGATATGGGGCTTGATACCTATTGGAATCCTTTTTATCTATGTACCGACGTACCGATTAGATCCGCGAATAAAGAAATCTAGCCGCGAATATAGGAATTGGGTCACAATTTTTTAATCCGCGAATAGTGAAAACGCGAATGAAGGAAGCGCGAATAAGGAGCTTTTACTGTATACACTTTTGCATTTATAATATTAAATTATAACTAGTTGACTAGTACTAACTCATGTTATACTCATGCAGATAGTGTGGAACTTTGATATAGGGTCATGGTTTATATCTGTTTGTGCTTAATGTTTATTTAATGGTTTTTTTAATTAAACCAAGTTTTATAACTTAACCATAAGGTAGCAGGATGAAATGCTCTGTTACTCTGAATTCATGTACTCGGACAAAATATCTTCTATCATTTTTACATAAATTACTTGCAAACTACAGCATCCAGCATAAAATGCATAGGTATTGTAATTAGGTAATATGTAAGTAATAAAGTTTGACCTTACTACAACAGCAAATAAACAATGTTGTTGAAAATGACTGCCATTGATGTCACTGAATAAATGTTTAATTATTCAGAAGCGTACACATCATTACATTGTTATAAAACACATTCACTTCATCAAGTGCATCTGTCTGAACACGCTAATCTCAGAAACTATGATATGATTTTCATTAATTTTTTACCAATGGGTAGTCTGATTTTTAGGCTTAAGTGTAAAATTTATAAAAAGCTTAGTGTTAATTTTCTGAACTATGGTGACAATAAATTAAAGGAATCTACATTCTGCTGGTAAACAACTTGCTCTAAATGAAATGGAATTGGACCAACCGCACATGAACGAAATAAACATTACAAGTTTACAACATTGCGATGAGTTCATAGTAAACATAACCTAAACTGACTATCCAACAAATCGAATTTTTATACAAAACTCAATGACAACAAAGACTTGATTGTATTTAAGTATCCTAATACTTGTTCTTTGTAATAAAATACTACCTAATTACTGCTAACTGAGACTTTTGCTAGTTAATTACCTCTGTAATCGACTCCACTGTTAAGTTTCACGACCACTGGACGTCCGTGGATTTGTTGAATAAACGACGAAAGAGCTTCTTTGCGACTCATTTTTATAGGTAAGTATGTAATTGAATTTCGAAATCAATGTACTGGTCAAAGATTTAACACTAAAATTAGTTTATTTTGATAAATTCACTTTTACTAGGTACCACTTTACTACCGGCAAAACTTATTACCACAGACCAGCTTATTACCACAGATTACTATGATACTACGTATCAGATGGCTCAGTGCCCTACAAATTTTAAACCCTCGAAATCAAGGCCCATGATTGGCTAATGTATCATTTTGGTAAACTGCTGTAACCAATGGCGTAATAACAATTTTTTTTTCTATTTTTGTCTATGGATTTTTATTTTTGTTACGAAGGTATCTACCATAGGTATGTACCATAGGTATCTACCACAGGTATGTACCGTAGGTATCTACCTATTGCCATCCTTGCCCATAATAATTATAGGTTATAATTTATAAAAAATAGGAAATAAAGAAACAAATTTTTTAAAAATATTTGTTTAATTCACTTTGAAATAACATAATACCTATCGCTTTTGTTATACACATTTTTGGAATTTCAGGTAAGTCTTTATGATCTTGTCTAATATATACTTATATGTCCTAATTTTGTTTATTAGATACACCCTACACCAATTAAGACGTCATATTTTTAATAATTTGTTTCACGAAACGTTTTTCAAATTACAACACACTGGTAAACACATAAGATCCTAAACACTTTTATAATATAAACCATAAAACTTTGTCTTTTCTCACTGTGGAAACTTATAAAAAAAAAGCGTCCTTACGCGAATTATTATAACGGGCACATAACACTTGCACTATATTTCAATAAATTGAAATAACAATTGCTATTCTGGGACAGAAATATATGAAAATTAAACTAAAAAAACCAAATACAATAATGATGGCGTAGATTGGGCGTCAGCCATCAGGAGAATCATAGATTACTGTAGATCTATAAATACTTCATACAACATATAGGTACCTAATGTAGATATAGAGATGTCTGTAAAAATTGTCATGCATCATAGTGGAAAAGATTTTGTAAGGCTATGGAAATTTGTATGGGACTGAACTGGCCGTGCTTATTACTTAAGTCAAAAACCACAGATAATAAATATATAAGTTCAAAGAGACGACTTATCATCACAGACTAATAACATTTTGCAAGTTCGTCCTACGAAAATCCTTGTAATTGATAATTTTCACTTAAAAGTATGATAAACAATTTTATTACTTATGTATCTAATTTACTTATTTTATGTAAATAGTAATAATTTTTCTACCGAACTCTAAAAATAAAACAACTTCAGATTTCCAACCTTTAAAAGTATTTAGTGCCATCTAGTGACGGATAGTGTAAAGTGATAAAACATTATAGATGTGGCCTATGGTATAGTATATGTATGATGTACCTAGCTAGAATAAATATGAATAAAAACTTACGTATCAAAAATAATTTCATAAAAACTTCTAATAGAAACCTCTTTGGTTTGGTCTAATATTTATATGATTCTCAGATTTATTCCAGGACTTTGAATATACATATTCTCTAATCAAATGAATATAATTTGATATTATTATTACCAAGTAGGACAATAAAGAAAAACGATAAATTGAACACATTTATTTTAATATTAACGTAACTTAAACGGTAATAATATAATCCTAAATACAAAAAAATAATAATACTTAACTAGGACCTCACTTGAGGCTCAAGACTCGTCCAAATAAACCCATTATAGTTATTAACTTCACTATCTGTAAGAGGGTAAGGGCTGTTACTAGCTTTGTAATAATCAGATGGTGCGTGCATCACAAACTCCATGTATTCGAGCTTGCGAGGGAGATCTTCTTCTGGACCTTAAACAACATACAAGAAAATTAATAGTCAATGAAAAGTCATTTTTGAGACTTACAACTCCTTCCCAATAATCACATAATGATAAGGTTCACACCCAATTGAAGGAATTTTAACTCCTTAACATTTTAATTCCTCTTAAGCAAAATCTTTAAACTTAAGAGGAATTAAAATGTAACTACTATCATAGTGATTTTTTGTTTTATTATAGATGTTAGTGAGAGGCCTCCTAACTCTTGTTTTCGTTTTGTATTTGTAGATCTTAGGAAAAACTGTTAGTTACAAAAAGTTTAAATATAAACAAACTCGTTTGGCACCAACTGAGATAAGATTTTTAAGCTATTGCATAGCTTCTATCGCGGGCCAGCGTGGAGACCGAATTCAGAAATTCCGTAACGAAAATAACCTGCCACGGGACTCGTCTACGGTGAGCCGCTAGATGGCGTTGATAAAAAATGCAATGCAATAGCTTTACCGCGGCAGTCCCCGAGTGCCACACGTCTTTTTTGAATGAGGTAGGTTATCCAAAAATATTATAAAAAACATAGCTAACATTTGAGTGTAAGGCCTATTTGTGCATATCAGTGCTGATACATGTTGGATATTGAAGGTTATTGACACTGACCATATATGGAAAGGGTCATACGAAATGTATGAAACAATATCAGTGTTCACAGACACCGCCATGTGTTGGCACTGATGTGTGTGGAGGCATTAAATCTTTAAAAATGTACATAAACAATTACCTATAATATAGGTAGCGGGATCAAATCCTTTTTCTGGGGGAGGACTGGCTTTGGTCGGCAACAGCCAAGTTACAACAGCACTCTTTTCACAATATTGATCTGTGAGAAACCCTCGGATTTGGGCATAGTATGTTCCTCCATCAACATCCAGCATGGATACTATGTCCCCTACTTGCATGTATGAACCCTGGAAATAATACAAAAAAAAAAATTCTATGATACTTGTGGCAAATAATTCTACTGAGATTAGGGCCAGAATTTGTTTTGAGATGTGATTTTAAGATTGACATTGTATAACAGTCAAAACAATTTTGAAATAATACTACTTAAGTGTTGGTAGTATAGGTCCGGATTATATTTTTTACTTTAATTGAGTTGTTTTTGTTTTGGAAATAAAGATGTAAAAGTTTTATTTATAGTTTTATTTATTATAATTATTTATATTATATTCAATACTTTCTTTACCTTAAAAAACAGAGAATCACTTGTAACTACAGTGGCAGTAGCAGTAGGTGCTTTTAGTGGTTGTCTCTTGAAAATGCTCCGTCTGCCTCTACCACGCGGGGCAGAAGGCTTGGAGGGTGCTGGAGCTGGAGTTTTGGCTTTGTACCTAGAAAAAGTTATTACAATGTGAAATTAAAAGTAAAGAAGTTGTTTATACTATTATTATAAATATGAAAGTTTGGATGTATAAATGAATTGATGGATGTTTGTTACTCAATCACGTCTCAATGACTAAATCAATTTTGAAATTCGGCCCAGAGAACAAATGGTCTGGAGTAACACATAGGCTACTTTTTATCCCAGCATAAAGAAGTTGTTTATACTATTATTATAAATATGAAAGTTTGGATGTATAAATGAATTGATGGATGTTTGTTATTCAATCACATCTCAATGACTAAATCAATTTTGAAATTCGGCCCAGAGAACACATGGTCTGGAGTAACACATAGGCTACTTTTTATCCCAGCAAATAAGAGTTCCCGTTTGCATTAAAAACCTCAATCCACCAGAATGAAGTTGTGGGCATCAGCTAGTAGTAAATAAATCCATTATAATAAATAAATCCAAAGATACTCTACCTAATAAGGTTCTTTACATATTATACTGGGGAAATGGCAATGGGTGCATATCATACGAAATACAGTTGTTGAGGTCTCAACATACAAGAATGGCTTGACTTGCTTGACTTTGACAATGAAAACAAAGGCAATAAAATAAGCTGCATGCATCAATTTGGGTCAATAATACAGCACATTATATTGCATTGAACAGATTCTCCATTTGACCTAAATGAATTGAACACATTCTCCTCCAAAATTCTGCTTCAGTAAGAATCTTATAGGCCATAGAATTGGATAAAATTATTATTTAATAGTTTATATAGCTTCTTATTTTTAACACCCTTAACCATTTGTAAAGGCTAAAGGAGACTAAAGCTAAAAAGTCAGACAGTATTTGCGTCGTCTAAAAAGTCAAGTAGAATGTGTAACTTTTTTGGTCATAGAATTCGGTACTGTGGTCTTACCTAGTGGATCGTGTACTCTTTCGGGTCCCTTTTCCTGTGGCTTTAGCGGGCGTAGTTTCACCTTCAGGCTTCCCATTCTTACTCTCAGTGTCTTCCTTATCCTCGTTTTCAGTTTTTATTGCAGCTACATCCGATTTAATTTCCTTATTAGCTGTGTTTGCTAAATGGCACTCGTTGCATATTTGACCGTTTTCTGCGCTACGCCAAAGCAAGGAATCGTTAGAACTGCATTGAACACAGGTTGGTTTTGGCATTTTTTAGCGTTTTCATGAAATTAATTTGAATTTTAATTCAAAAAATTAGATCAAAATAAACGAATACAATAATCAACAATCAGTTTGACTTTGACAAATTAGAGTAAATATTTTCTTTCTGTCACTGACTATCTGTCAATATCATGAAATGCACAGATTATTATAGTGAAATGTGTCAATATGTTCCTGAACGAACAAGTACTTATCTTTTTGAAAACAAGATTTTTGGAAGATGAAAGTAATTTATATTTTGAATGGAATTATTTTGAAGTCCTAATATACTTAATGGCTTATAATATTTTTATATACCTATTTACAATTCAAGTCATACTTTAGAGATGCCCTGCCATCTTGTATCAAGTAGCAAAAACTTCATTCTTCATTCGCAATGGAGGGAAAGTAAACAAAATCCCAAAATAATGTATGGAAATCTAGCCAAATCACTTGTATTTCACATTTAATTTGCATATAAATCTCGTTTTGGTGAATTACGGCTAGTATCTGATTACACGTCAAGTGAATTTATTTTACCGCGTAGTTTATGGCGACAAAACGTCACGCATAATTTATTATACCAACTATCACAAACTGAGATTTATAGGATTTTGGTTTGCTTTTATTTCACAATGTTACAATTTCTGTCAGACGAAATTTGGATAACACCTAGTAAGCAGGAAACATGTAGTTATTATTGTGTAAGTAACACTGTCCCAACAACCAATTAGAGTGGCTAATATGCATAGAATTGAGTATGGGTTGATTTTATTCAATCCGATTTAATAAGACCAATAGAAATTCTATAGTATTTACCTATTTCAATAACTGTACCTACGGCCTATCGCAATTTACTTATCAATTATTAGCAAATTAAGCTTTTGGTAGGATTCGATTTGCCATTAACCAAAAGAAAGATAAGAATATACTTTTCAGTACATTCTTTAATAGAACTATTAAAGGAATAACTAGGAAGATAGGTACTACCATACCTTAAGTGGGTTAGCAGTAGGAACCTACTAGGAACCTATCTCTCTGGATTCCTAGATACTTAGTAAGTACTACTAAGTAGGTACTAACCTGTGGTACTAACCCACTTCGTTTTTCAATGGGCAAGAAGTGTAACTTCAACCGCATCTACCACTTACTACTTTAATCGTCAGACTTGCTACTAGAGCTAATACTTACTCCTTTTCGACCTTGCCAATTAATTACTGTGTATCGGTTGCTTCAGGTTTCATCCATTCATATAAAAATAAGTAAGTAGTTAGTTAGGTGCGTCTTGCGCTTTCCTTACACCAGTGCAAGTCTGGTCTGTAAGACTATTTTCCATCTCAGTGAAAATACAAAATTCGGGTTTAACAGTTCTTAGGTAACTTTCCATTATTTTCCAGTGGGAAATAATGGAAAAATAGAAAAATGGTAGGTGGTCTTGTCCTCCTAATCTTGCAAGTGATCATTAGTTTTTTGAATCTGCTTACATTATTTGCTTGACAATGTGACCGAAGTTTTCGGTAGGTACCTACTTACTACTTAATATCATTGTCAATAGTCCAACTACAGGCTAAAGTCAGACTGCTTATTGAAAAAAGATTTTCCGCTTATTGATTAAAAGTGTTGAGCTATTAATTTATTTATTGCGTAATACAGGTAGACTAGCTTTGTTCCAAAGTGTTGTAAGCACTTATCTCTTGATTTATTTACACGAGATAAGTAATATTAAAATTTACTGCATACCGAATGGGTAGTAAGTAAGTACTTTAGCTAATTTAATACTTATTGTAAAACGAACGTATAATAATTGTTATAGTAGGTAATTAGCTGATGCCCACAACTTCATTCGCGTAGACTTGTTTAGGTTAAAAAAATGATGTTTCATACAAACTTCATACGAACTTCATACGAAAAAATCTTATCTTACGTTTTCACCTTTAATGACGGAATTTCAAAAAATCCCTCCTAAAATATAGGTAGATACACAAACATATTCTTATATGTTTGTGGGTAGATATGCTAAATTACCTACTCGATGAATACACTGACATCTGAATTTCAAAGATAGGTAGGTACAGTACGACTAAGTACTAGTACTAGTTACCTACCTACTGTTACTAATCATAGGCTGTACGTTGTCTGTCAGTAACTCAATCACGGCAGACTACTGTTATAAGCAATTTTATACATTGGTATAAATATTGTGGAATTATCGCCGTAGGTATTTCGCCTAAAACCGTTGTTCACAGAACGAATGTTTTCACACAGTGTGAGAAAAATCTCCAAAGTTTACATAGGTATTCATTTGCGAGTATCGTTCTACATGTCTTGTGGTTACTAGTACCTATTCGTGTTGAGTGACTAGCATCAGATGAAATAGTTATCTCTAACCAAAGAGAAACAAGCATTTTATACTCGTCGTAGTGCGTGGAGAGAGCTTGTTAAAAGTTTTCTTTCACACATTGCTTCCAGTTTCTTCTTCAAAGCCAAGAACTTTCCGGGATTCGAGGATTTCCGGATTGCTTCCTTGAGATAACTTATAACGAAATTGAAGTTTTATCTTTAGTTTCAATTGAATATTGGCTTATCGTAACTTTGATCTTTAACTACCTACTTAAATATTATAATATTTAATTGTAAAATATGTACATAAATGGAGACTAACGCCTTCATTTAATTCACTGAACTTCTTAATAAACCATATTTATTGGGATGAGAGACCTCTTGCCAAAGTGGCGCCATCTAATGGCGTAAATTTTCGTAAAAACCCTCATTACTAAAGGAAGAATTATAATAATATTATTTAGGTACAATGAAACGAATAGATAATGTTTGCATGTGAAAAAGTTTATTTATAATTCTACTGTGATATGATATGAATAAGTTAGGTCTTACGCTATAAGGAATGCATCTATATGATTTTTTTTCTACTAAATATTAGACAAAATGTACTTACTTATAAAAACCTTACATTACTATCACTATCGAATGAGTATAGTAAAGTTATATAATACTATTAAGTAACCACCGCAGGTTATTTATTTAGATAGTAATTATGCAATTAAAACAAAAACCCCAAACAAAACAAAAGCTCTTTCGTATTCACACTCGTAGTTTTTATTATCGCTACCCGTCGCTAGATGAAGCACTGAATAGGAAAGTTAAAACAATAAATGGGATGTTTGTAAAAAACAAATAACTACTGAAAAGTTTATTTCTCAACATCAGTTGAGAAAAAAACTTTACTTATCTGCACATAATTAAGCAAAAAAAGTTAACAATGTTTTTTGAATTTCTCCTCTTTATATTCCACTAAAAAGAAATCGTAACACACACAATTAATCTCAAATTAAATTAGTATCTACTTAAATATTATAATTAAGTACTTTGTAAGTGGACATATTATTTTGATAGCTGCCTAAATAATACTTAAATGTATAATTTTAAAGCCGCCAAGTCTTATAATAAATGCTTGTCTGTACCTATTTATTAAAATATAAAATACTGGTGATGTATTTACAGAATGTCAAAAATTAAGTAGGTACTTACATAACAATACACTACAATAATGTTGCATAACAGCACTAAATTAACAGTTATCAAAATTATTTTAACATCGTTAATAGTAGGCATACCCTGGGCATACCTACTTAAATCTAAAAATAAACATCCAACATTATTAATTTACAGATTTTGAAAATATAAATTAACCTTAAACTGGTTTAGTAGATAATTTTACAGAGTATTTTAAACAATTTTTTTTTTAGTTAAAATTACAATTTGTCGGAGTACGGTTTGATCATATTCAACTTCAAAAGTTCAAAAAATTGAGTTCTTTTTTTTACTCTTGGGCACATTCCCTTGTCACTTCCGCTACTAGTCGCTAGATGGCGCTTAATTGCAAACGTGCAGCTCTGTGCGAGTGATGCACTTATCGCACGACACTCGACAACACCAGTGAAAGCGGCAGTTACACTTCGTTTCCTCTTCGGTCCGTACAGTGTTGTAGCCGCGGCCACAGCAAAGGGTTTCACAGCCTTCTTCTCCTGTAATAGAAATTATATTATACTTTTAAGAGAGTTTTTTTTTTACTTTTTTTACATTTTTTTCTCCTAATTTTTTTAAAATAATAATTAGTCCGAGGATCGATCAAATATAAAATGTAGCCTATGTCATCCGGACCATAATAACTAATCGATTGTTACTGTAATAATCAAAATCGTTTTAGTAGTTTAGGTGGATAATAAGTAAATAGACACATACTTGTACAATGTACATACATAGACTACTACCCTCTTTTTGACTTCGATATAGTAGAGGATAAACTGCGCCCTACCGCTAGAGGTCGCCCGTGCGTGCCCATCGAGTCAGCGACCGGCTTGTATTAGGTACAACGGCAACGGGTCCAGGAACATTAGCTCCAACATAAGGGGCTGCCTGCCGATACCTGCGAGTAAACTTCGCCCTGCCTTACCCCTAGAGGTCCGGTTGCAGTGTCGCCCGTGCGTGCCCAGCGACCCAGCGACGGGGTCCGGCTCGCAGTACGACGGCGACGGCTCCAGGAACACTAGCTCCGACTTGCGGGGCTGCCTGCCGATGCCAGCGTTTTGCCTTGACCTATACAATTTAATAAAGATATTTTCAGATTCTAATTTTACCTCAACGAACGAAGTAATACCTACCTACGATGACTAAGCACATAAGAAAGACAACAACACAAAACCATAATTTTATCTAACAGAGCAGTAGAGTTTATTGTTAGTTTGAAAGCAATTAGGTATCTCTGGATTGACTACCTGTAGCCTGTAGCATTTGAAAAATTACATTTGTACTACACATAGTAATTCTTGAGGAAGGTTATAAGGCTATTCAACATCACGGTAAGACCCAAGAAGCCGAACAAACAAGAAAGAAAGTTTTCGCATAGGATAAACGCCTTCTTCGAAACCTTCTTGTGTAACTGACGGCTTACTCTATGCCGCTCCTCCGAAGGTTTTTTTTTCGGATGGAGTATGCTGCTGACCCTAGTGGCCATTATAGCGTCACCGAACTGGGGGGCGAGCGCGAAGCGTCGCCGAAGGGGTGAGCCCTAAGGCTCGATGACATCGAGGGGCAACGTCCTCCTAAGTGCGCCTCCTGTGAGGCTCGGACCACGGCTTGGATGACCGAAGGAGGTTGTGTGTTGTCATAATGACCTTCGTATAACAAGATGCGCCTGCGGTGCGTGCGTGGCGGGCGGCGGGTGCGAGGTGACGAGCCGCGCGCGGTGGTACTTGTCGCGCAGCGCCGCGCCCACCGCGCGGAAGGGCGGCAGCGCGCGCCAGCACGTGCGCAGCGCGCAGGAGCCCGACACGCCGTGGCACTTGCACTCGCGGCGAACCAAGTCTTTCACCATCTGTAATAAGCAAATTGACTATCATCAAAATGTGGATATTCATTAAATCAAAATGTGGATATTCATTAGATTCTCCCATTAGGTAGGTTGGTACTCTGCATTCCAATACCTTGTGACCCCAAAGTTCATACTAGGTACATCGTTTCTTTGAGCTATGTGCCCCACCCATTTTAGCCTTTTTTGAATGCTTACTACAGCAAATAGCATGCCATTAAAAGAGTACAGTTTACTTTACTCGATTAAAAAAGATTAAAAACTCATTCGTAAAAGGAAACGGCAGAAATTATTTAAAAACAACCACAATTTGTTATCTGTTAAGATCACCATTGCGTGCGCGGGAAACGAGTTAAAAAAACAAATATGGCGGCAATTGAACAGAAGCTTACAACGAGTTTAATAAAAAGTTAATGTACGTAAACTTACAATTCATTAAAACTTTTGCTTGCGTGAGAGCTTTCAACGAATAAAATATACGCTTTCATTAAGATAGGTAGGTATAGGTTTTTAATTAGATACACAACTGTGTAATCATGAAATTATTGAAGATTGCGTGAGTTGTTTCCGCTGTATAGTGATACATTATTTTCTGTCATGTTTTTCTTTTTTTTGCGCCGTATTTTTCATTATTGAAGGTCGCAACCCCTTAAATAATCAGGCAATTTATGGGGTTTTCTTTGGATAATAATGCGCTGAGTATCGAGATTCTTCCATAAAATGACTGTAACCTAAAAATCGAAATCATGTACGCCTTGACTAAGAGTACTGCAGGTGGTTTAACTATTAATATTATCAGATGTCAGTGATAATAAACCACGAGGACCAGGAGACTTAACGTGCTCTCCGAGATACGGAGACAAAGAAAATATTTTATGCGCTAACTCATCAAGTCAGCGCAATCGACTAGCCCACAATTTTTCAGCGTAGACCGTTGAGCTACATAAATAAATTGCATAATGTACTCTTCCACCCTTAGATTATCAAAGCTTCCACCCTTCATCTTACATGATGATTAAGATGGGTGCGGATGCATCAAAGATAAGGTATTTATAATACTCGTCGCTTGTAAAGTATAGGATAGGTAAACTTTGCAGGACTCTGGGAATCGACTTGGAACCAAAATTGGGTCTAATGGCTCCAAATAGGCACTTCGAATTTGAAACTACTAAACATGGGAACCAAAATCATGATGTTCCTTCGCACCCTGAGGCCGTAATGTAACTTCAGAAAATACCCCATACTTTTGCACAGTATCGTAATTGGACCCCCGGGATGTTTCGAGGAAACCTGCAGAAAACGCAAGGTAATATTATCCTGTATGATGTAATATGATAATAGATTTTATGTTTATCACATTTTATCTCTAATGGGTATTTTATAGGTACTACTTACATATTAGGTATTCTGTGCTATTAGATAATATTAAAAATGCGAAAGTGTATTTGTTTGTCCTTTAATCATGCCGCAACAGAGCTACGGCTCTATAATATTATTAAGTAGTAAAAGACTGTATATATTGCACACCCAGATAACACACACACAATAGTGAGACAACTAAAAAAGGTCTCTGTTCCAAAAACGAAAAAAAGTCTTTCTGAATCTTTTGTTAGCAAAGTAATGAAACTCAATTTTATTTTAGGTCACATTACAAGACATCTTTTATGACTTAAAACAAAATTGAGTTTCATAACTTTGCTAACAAAAGATTCAGAAAGACTTTGTTTTCGTTTAGGGAACAGAGACCTTTTTTGAGTTATTTCACTATTGATCTGGGTGTGCGATATATTATTATGGATACGGATTGAAGAAAACACGGTCTCAGTGGAGAAATTCTCGTTACGCGCCACACTTTACCCTGTCTGTCCCAGCACATAATTCCATCTTATTGAATCAACATTTCAGATCTTACAATCTTACAAATTACTGTTTAATATTGATGAGTGATCTCTTTAAACGTAGCAAACCCCATTCCAAAGGCAATTGAAACTCTGATATTTATATGATTAGCATAATTTCTGCAGTGGCAGTAGTAATGTAGGGGCAATTTCTTCAAATGCATCCTTAATGCATGTGAATGGTATAAGAAATGCGTATGAAATTACAGAGGCAAGGCGAAGTGGCTCAATCAGGATTCAGGGCGCCAGCCAAAGAAAATATGATCATAACTGTTTAATATGGTCATATTATTATGTAAATAGCTACTGAATTTCTCAAACAAGAAGGTCAAGTAAAATAGACTTTGCACTACTTCTTTTAAACAATCTGAAGCGACAGGACATACGGTTTCGAGACAATGTTGCTATTCGTAAACTGTGGACCTTAATTGGTAGATCTACCATCAGGGTTTCTCTACGTGATCAAAACGGAAATGAAGAAATCAATAGCAGAGTCACAGAAACTGATTATCTTAAGTAGTCTCGAAAATACAGAGCTGGTTTCCTGGTAGAAAAAGAGAGCGCTATTGCAACATGACGTCACGTAGGTACAGCCATACAAAGTTTTGTTTTAGAAAGAGACGGATACAGTCGCAGTAAAACAGCTTATAGCTTATTCTTTTTCGACCGACTTATTTCTGTTTTTACAAATGTTATTCTTACATGTTATATTTTTGACGTAATTAATAAATATCCACATAATATCGACAGCAGTCAAATACCTAATTGAATTGAATGTTTGTGTCCCTTTTAAGCTATTGCATAGCTTCTATCGCGGGCCTTGAGCGTGGAGACCGAATCCAGAAATTTCGTAACGTAAATAACCTGACACGGGACTCCTCTCACCGCTAGATGGCGTTGATAAAAAATGCTATGCAATAGCTTTACCGCGGCAGTCTCCGAGTGCCACACGTCTTTTTTTATTTAAGCAGCGACATGTCAACGTGTAGATACCTCGCTCACCTTCCTGCCGACCCGGTTGTTGTGCAGGTTCATGAGGCTCCGGGCGTCCGCCTCCATCTCCCGCGAGTCCAGGAACCGGCGCGCGAACCGGGCGCCGTACGCCGCCTCGCCGCACCCGCCCCACTGGAACTGCTCCGACGGACTCGGGGACCGCCGCCTGAACGCCAATAGGAACACTTTTTCAAATTCAAAATCCATTTATTTCATGTAGGCCAACTTGTAGTCATAAATCTACCACCGGTTCGGAATGCAGATTCTGCTGAGAAGAGCCGGCAAGAAACTCAGCAGTTGCTCTTTTCAAAAAAATAAAAATGTTGCAATAAGTAACAAAATTATGCTATGTACCTATAGGCATACAGTGCTTCCACAATGAAGCTTCAAAAGCATACGTAGGAACACACAATCCAACGCATGTCACAACGGGCAGACAAAGCAGACCCATTCCCGTTGGTGGCACCGTTCACGAGCATGACGCATGATACAGCCGTTACTTCGCTCAACTATATTTGACCGCACTGACCTCTATCTTTAATCTATGATCAACACTGGACTTGCCGATCCTATACAAATGACAGCTTAATTTATGGATCAATATGAAGCGCCACATTTGACATACGAGCGTCTCTGGAACTAATAATATTACAAATGGCGCACTAACCTCTATAATTACTTTATAATTTTATATGAAATCATAGTTTAACTAAAGAGGTTGGTTGTGAAATCATAGATTAATTATAGAGGTTGGTGCGCCATTTGCATTATTATTAGTTCCAGAGACACTAATATCTTTGCTGACAATGCAAAGATGGGGTCAAACAAATTCGCAAATCAAATCAGTGCATTTATGACAACGACACAGAGATCTTTTCCCTCAAAAGTTCCAAAAGCGGGTAGATAATGTGTGTAAGAGCTCAACTGGGCAACTAACACTACTCGTATAACTCGTTTAATATTAGCATGGAAAAGACAGTCCCATCGTATCCACAATCATGATCTCAAGACTGCTCGGTTTAGGCTATAGTCTACCATATTGCTCAAGTGCGGATTGGTAGACTACAATTCTACAGTCTACTAGGTCGAAATATCGGTCAAATTCAGGTCATTAATTACCGCAACATATTTTAACCCGAAACTTATTTGATATTTAATTTCATCATTATTTAGGTTCAGGTATTCAGTGATCATAACAATAAAGAATAACCCATAGTCTTGTTATGTACTTGGGTAACTGCATTGGGTAACTTGACTTGGATTTGACTTGACTTGACAAAGCTTACCTGACGACTCAATTAAAAAATTTGGCTTGACTTAACTTGACTTGAAGATAAACTTACCTGTTGGAGGTACAGCCACAAGCGGGCAAGTCGCCGCGCGCGCACGCCGTGCTCAGCGCGTGCGTGACTCCCGCCGATGTAATCGCGTAAGTAAACGCTGCTTCACGGGTCGCTGCAACAAATTAAAATTGTTATTACACATTGGACATAATATTATTCTGTATTTGTTAACATGAAAACCATGGACTCTCATTTATTATTTAAATGTAAATAAGCTGTTTTGGTCTATAATCTAAATTCGCTTTGGAATAGAAAATGGCTTGGAAACATTTTCTCGATACAAACTTTTTCTGCATGAAAACTTTTGAAAAATTCACCAGAAATGTGGGAAATTTCGATAGTATTTTCGCATGAAAATCTCAATTTATTCATTTGTATTGTTTGTCCGTGCGATGCCAGGGTGCGTCGCTAGTACCTACCTATCCATCTACTACACGCGCTGCAGCAGGCAAAAGCCAGTTTATCCACTACCACTTAAAATCATAAGAGACTAGCTTTTACCGCGGCTTCCCTCCCACCGTCTATTAAAAGTAATCCAAAGTGTTGATTCCTATAAAAAATTACCAATTTTTATTTTTCAATTTTTCAGCTGTTCTTTTGAGTTTTTCCTATTTTTTTTTGTATAAGAACGAATAAAACAAAAAAAAATCCAAAGTCAAGCCCTTTTTGAGTTTTAGCCGGACTAACGAACAGCAATTGATTTTATATATAAGAACATATATTAGATATCGTGAGCGCGATGACTTCTATCCAGTTATTTATTTAGCCAGCACCACTCGACTAGCTCTATACATCTTCTAGTATGCTAATGCTGTCGTCGGATGCAATACTAGATATGTTATTTATCTTTAATATTAAATGTATGGATTTTCTTCGTATTTCGAGATATAGATTGATATATACCTGGCAACCTGAGTAATAACAACATTAGTGATCAGCCGCATCCGGTTAAAGGAAAATCATATATTAAATGCATTTTCTCAACCTAGGTGAGTAAAAGATGATGCGCCCTCTAATTTCTAGTATTATTTTTATTTGCCATTAGATGATGCCCGCGACTTCGTCCGCAGGAACTCTTTCATTTTCCATAGCTTTTGTTAAGTTCGATTTTTCAAACGAAAAGGGGTTGAATTTTCAAAAATCCTTTCTTAGCGGATGTCTACGTTATATCATTTGTATGCTCATGTATCTGTATGTATCTGTATCTGTATGTTTCAGCCTGATCCGTCCAGTGGTTTGAGCTGTACGTTTATAGATCAGTTAGTCACTCAGTCAGTCATCTTTTCCATTTCGAGATAATAAGTCTCTAAAACCCAACGCTAAAAGGCCGTACTTACTCCTAACATACGCTTTACTTTCATTTGGAGGGGAGATTGGAATGGCACGGCAAATTTTCTTAAAAAAAAATAATAAGTTTCCACCCCTTTTTAAATATAATAGGTATCATAATGGTGGTTTTCTAATAAAATTAGTCAGCAAGTGTCTTTTGATAGACAGATTTGTTCATTTGAAGCCTTTCACTATTGACTGAAAAGGCTTATTAAAGTGATATTTATCACTCACCCGTCAAGCGCGGTGGGTGACGGGCGCTGAGGCCCAATCTTATACAGGTTAATAACTCAATTAGTGTTCATGTCTACGATAGCGTTTGATATTTAAATTATAATTTAACTGTAAGGTAAGGGTAAGTTAAACAAACAGTAGACAGTAAAGATATAATTATCTGAATCAGGAGTTTGTTTAACTTATCCCGTAACAGGTAATTATTATCTGACTGGCGAGTTTGTTTAACTTATCCAGTAACAGGTAATTATCTGACTCGAGAGTTTATTTAACTTATCCAGTAACACGTAATACTCACGAGTTTGTTTAACTTATCCAGTAGATATAGATTAATAAATTAATTCTTATTTCATTTTAGTTCCCGACTTATAGTTGTGCTGTAGGCTTTCTTTATTAAAGAATATTAGGCAAGTTGAACTTGACTAACCCCTCTTCTCTCTCCCCTCCAAATAAGCGGAGAGCGGCGGAGTGGGTACGACAATAGTGCAACGGGTGGGGATCGAACCTGTGACCTTTCGGTTGGTCGTTGGTGAAATCTATTAATCTCTGACTTGGTTTGGACTTAAGATACAGAGTTAAAACTCTATCTTGAGTCTGAGTGTAGTGTCTTAGTGAAAACACTTTATTGATTTTAGCCTGCAGATTCAGAGTGGAAATGTATTCTCGGCACCACAATCGATGCAGTACACTTAATTTATATAATTACTCGTATTTGGCCTACGATCTTGTAAGTTAGGCTTTCTAGTAATGCAAGTTAGGAAACAAGCTGCTAAGATTGTATATCTATTATCTTAGCGGCTATTACGTGATACTACAGTAAACATTTATATTAAGCTTGAGAAATTAAGTTTATGGCTCATTCTTATGAATATAAAAGAATAGCTTTGGCCTGCGACTTCGTTTGCGTGGACGACAATGTTTTCCTTTAACAATGAGGAAAACATCGTGAGAAAAGCTGATAATTGAGAGTTCTTCATAATGTTTGCAATGGTGTGTGATACCTGCCTAACTACCCTGTGCACTGACTTTAAGCTCTGATTAACCCTAGACTTGCAGCTGTAATTTTTTTTGGACCTACTTGATTGACGTTATCTTGGATTTGATTAACGCCATCTTAGCGTTGTTAACAAAGATGTGAGGGTCTCTGGATCTAATAATATTGCAAATGGCGCACCAACCTCTCTAATTAATCTATGATTTCATATGATTAATTACAGAGGTTGGTGCGCCATTTGCAATATTACCTATTAGTTTCAGACATGTTTCAGAGACACTTGTATCTGCTTGGTGCTTACAGCGCTAAAATGGCGTCAATCAAATCCATAATGGCGTCGTTCAAGTAGGTACAAAAAAGACATCACGCCATTTGCAATATTATTAGTTCCAGAGACACTCGTATGTCAAATGTGGCGCTTCAAATTGATCTATAATTAAGATGTCATTTGTATAGGAACAGCAAGTCCAGTGTTAATCATAGAAAAAATAGAGGTCAGTGGCCCTGGGCCAGCGTGGTGGACTATGGTTTATGGCCAAACCCTTCTCATTCGGGAGGAGACCTGTCCCAGTAGTGAGCCGGCGATGGTTACAGATGAGATAGAGAGCAAGAGTGGCACAAATTCAAACAATAACATCAAACGATGATCGAACTCTAAATCACGAGTTTCGTAATACGGGAGCAGTAGATAGGTACTTAGCCTCATGGAATTGATATTTATCTTAACTTTGTCACGGCACGGACAGGCTAATAACTCAATTAGTGCTCGTGCCTCCGATTACGTCTAATATTCAAATTATCTGATTCAAATACAATCGTATACGGAGTTGAGCTGTCTTATTAGCTGTGAGCCGATACCTACGAGTGTTCCACGTAAAGTGCTCAATTATTGAACTTGGTTTATATTGGGTGATTGTTGTAGGTGTAAGATCTTATGATTCATCTAAATCTAAATATATAAAAAGCAAAGGTGACTGACTGACTGACTGACTGATCTATCAACGCACAGCTCAAACCACTGGACGGATCAGGCCGAAATTTTGCATGTAGATAGCTATTATAACGTAGGTGTCCGCTAAGAAAGGATTTTTGAAAATTCAACCCCTAAAGGGATAAAATAGGGGTTTGAAAAATCGAACTTAACGTGAGCGAAGCCGCGGGGAAAAGCTAGTGACAAATAAAATTGTCATCTAATGTTAGCTATTGTGTATTTACATAGAAAATAGATTATATTTATCCTACTTATAAAGGCGAAAGTTTGTATGTGTGTGTGTGTGTGTATGCTTTTTACTCATTCACGCCATAAAGAATTTTAAATAAGGGAGTTCACACACACAGGCACTTGTATTTGCTTAGTGCTTACAGTGTCAATCAGATCCAAAATGGCGTCAATCAAATAGGTACCAAAAATACATCATAGCAGGAGGTCCAGTGTTAATCATAGATTAAATATAGAGGTTGTGTATGTAACAATGACAGATTCAGCTTTTGCGCAATGGATCAGAAAATTTCAAACTAATCGTAAAAAACAGTTGGTACGATACGAGTACCTCTACAAAAAGCAATTATTCGTTCATTAGATGTTATAAGAGAGATATACGACATATTTGTTAATTAAGAACGCATTAGTAAGAAGTCTTGCACATAAATTTTAAGCGCCCACCATAAAAGTAAAAATTTATGGTCATTACAAAATGATTAACAAATAACGTTTATTTATAATGCTTTAGAAAATCGAAAATAACTTTATAACTACAAATAAATAACTTACATAAATTGTGAAAAGTCAAATATTTCTTTCATCAAATAAGCTTATTAACATAATATATATCTATAGGTACCTACTTATAAACATTTCTCCTATTTCAACGGTTTTTAAACTTTGAAATCTCTATTAAAAGAGTGACTCTAAAAATCTGGAGCGCTTCCGAATTCCGTGCCTCAAACCAATAAATTAACTTTGAGTCTCATTTAAAAATTAATTTTTAATAATATGAATATAATTTGTATAAATACATATGCAATTTCACACTAGTTTAAAAATTTTTTTATTATGCCTATTCACTCTTGCTTTAAATTACCTACTCAAGTTCTATATGGCGAGAAACACGGATGTTGAAAAAGCATTAGGTTGGTTTCAGAAACATTGAACTAAAGCGTTTTATACAAATCTTTCCGTTCGAATAAATTTATATTGTGTATTAGTTTTTAGATTGTCTACAAAAAATCATTGCTTTGATTTTTTAATATTCAACTAAAACTTTGTTAGTATGGAGCGCGCTAGGAAGAAATTTTCTCTTAATTTTACCCCAAACGTTTTGTCATCATAAAATGATCTAATGAAAACAAGATGGCGTCTATGGAAAAGTGTTCAAAAGCCAATTTGAATACATTTGAACTTCTCTGTCAATTAACGTCGCAATTACAGTCGCAATGAATAAAATAAATAAACTTGACATGACGGGCTATGGGCCACGATTAGGTATATCGCAGTCGTATCGTGTCGTATGAGCAAAAGTTTTTAACGGGTGAATATCATTTAAATCTTAACATTATAGTAATAGCTGATGTCCGCGATTCCGTCCGCGTGGATTTAGGTTTTTAAAAGTCCCGCGGGAACTTTGATTTTCTGGGATAAAATTAGTCAAAGTCAATCTCCAGGTCCATACTAATAACTATAACTATAGGATTGAAGGATAAACCAACAAACCAAAAAAACACCCTTTCGCATTTATAATATTACTTAGGTTAATGCAAAAAAGTTTACGAATAATTTTTAATAAAAAATAAAGGATTGATACCATAATAGTACTGCTACCGTAAACCTATGTTTTGATCTAAGCCTTAGATTCTAAGGGCATCCAGTAAGCTGGACATTCTTTACGAACGTAGTTTTGTATTAATTATGAAACCTCATATTGATTTCAAATAAAACTTTGCAAAAATAACAAGACGATATTTTAGACGTATCGAGGTTTGAAATTGGTTTTTGGTATCATAAAATACCAAAAAAAAAAAAAAATTAAGAATCGTAAGTTTTAAAAATCCTATTAACAATGTCGCACCATATAAAACCTGTACGCAGTGCACTAAACAAACACAAGTCAATTAGTCGTGTCGTATAAATCACCGCTGTCAATGTGGGTGTGATACCACGACGTATATTTGCTTTCGATGCGTTGGATTTGAGTTCTTTTTTTTTATTTTTCCCCTTGATTAACTGTTTGTGTAACTACTAAATAGTGTAGGGTTTGTGAATAGGCATGGGTATTGTGTATGTACGTACAACGTTATTTTTTTTTTAATAAAAAAGGCTAGAGGCAATAGTTGTTATAGGTGGTACCTACTAATAATACCTACTTTCTTTTGGCTACAGCTTATCTTTAGGACTCAGGTCAGGTCATAATATAATGTTCTATAAATTATACATCACTAGCTGATGACTAGTCGTCGTCGGCCGTCGCCCGGAAACTGTCTTATTTTCCAGGATAAAAAGTAGCCTATATTTTATTTCAAACGATAATCTATCTCTCAGTTCAAAGTCGTTGTGGCGTGATTGAGTAACAAACATCCATCCATCCATATCTAAATGCTCAATTAGTCGTATTTCCATGTAAAAAATTACGTCGATCTGTTGCTCGGTTGCTGTGAAATTGAAGGACAAACAAACACACTTTTGCATTCGTAATAAGAATACGTTTTTATTGTTTAGTTGCATCTTTTTTATTTATTATTATAACTAGCTGATGTCTGCGACTTCTTTCGCGTGGATTTAGTTTTTAAAACCCCGCGAGAACTGTTTGATTTTCCGGGATAAAAAGTAGCATATGTCACTCTCCAGGTCCTCAACTATACCTACCCATGCAAAAAATCAGGTTGATTCGTAGCTCTGTTGCAGCGTTATTGAAGGACAAACAAACACACTTTCGAATTTAATATTATTAGTAAGGACAGCAATACTTAATAAAAATAAATAAATAATTTAACAGCAACATTCACACATTTTATCACCAGTATATCATGAAAGTCAGTAATTAAATAGTGTTATATTGGTATGCTAAAATAGCTTTTAGTCTGGAAGATCTGATCTAGGAAAAAATTTAACGTATAAGCTGATTATTTGCATATTGCCCGGGCCAATAACCGGAAATTCTTCGAGATAGAAACCTGCTACCGAGAATTTACAGGATGTTCTAACATAATTCGCAATTTAGGTATTTTCATCTAAATCCATATTTAACATTGTTACTTTCAATTTTTTGCGATTTAAGTACCGATTCCACTAATGTCGAGTGAAGTTTAGCCGAGGTATAAATTGGGCGTTCTGACAGTTTTTGTATTGAAAATCTGCCAACATATCAACTTTGGGTAAGACTTATTTTAGGTTGGTGAAATTGGCCCTAAATGGATGAAATGAAAAGCGTGTTTTTTTATAAAAAGAATATTAGCCAAGCTATAGTTGACTAATATCCTCCTATCTCCTCCAAGTAAGGGGAAAGCTTGTGCTAGGAGTGGGTACGACAATAGTGCAACGGGTGGGATTCGAACCTGCGTTCTATCACCTTTCACGGGTATTTTTTTGGTTTGTCCTTTAATCACGACGCAATAGAGATACGGATCAAAGTGAATTTTTGTATGTGGATAGTTGAGGATCTAGATAATTACACAGGTTACTTTTTATCCCGGAAAAACAAAGGGTTCCTGTGGGATTTTTAATTTCTAACTCAACGCGGATGAAGTCGCGACGGCAAAAGCTTCGAGTAATTCACGATGAATTAATATGTTGACGGATGAGGAAGATAGTGCCATTTTATCTTCATTGTTTAATCAGTCTGACACGCTTTGAAACATAGTAGTTTGATGAACTTAGCATAAAATACTAAATCAGCCTATAGCCAGCAGTAGCCATAGATCAACTTGCCATATTATTTCCCGATCACGATTTAGTAGGAGGCCGCGTGCACGAATGGGTGGTACCAGCATTTAGTGTTTTTATTGTTTTTAAACCATTACGTCTTTGTTACAGCTAAGTTTATTGCTTTACATAGACTATCAGATAAATAGATTGGACGCCAAAATAGGAAGTAAGCAGGGGGAAGCCAACTTCGTGAAAAGATGCCGATCACCGCAGACGATAGAGGAATTCAGCGTATAAATATCTAAGTCTAGAAAGGAGAGAGCTACGCAAAACATTCTGAATGCTTTTGTTTCATACTAAATCCACAATTTTTCAAAATTGTGGTGGAAAATATAATACAGTGCTATAAAATAATGCATAGAAAACTACAAAATTGCCGCGCTTCGATAACTCTTCGGCGATATATGTATTTTTCTTGAGGTGAACGTAGTGTGAAGAGGACAAATGGCTTCATTGTGATAGACTCGTTTGTTTGCGAGGGTTCCATCTATATTTTCTATACTAGTAGGGCGCGTGGGTGCGCGGCTCGCTAAAGCGAACCGCGGTTTTTCTGTTCACCAAATAGATCTTCAGGATTGGTCATCTTTTTAGAAATTTGTATGGCTGCCATCTTGAATCCGCCATTTTGAATTTTTTGTCAGCTCTCAGCCAATTGAATGAGGTTTCTGGTGATTTTTGTTTGAGCACCCCCCACCTAACCTCAATCCCCTGGCCGGCTCCTCACCCGTCTCCGAAATCCTCAATCATCAGCTCTCTCCATATTTTTCCCCGAACCATCAGAAATTTTGAAAACGAACATATGAAAATTCCCAATTCACCATATATTTTGTATGAAAAAATAAAAATCCGCCATCTTTAACTTTTTTCTATTTATCAAGTAGATCTTTGGATCTTGATCATCTTTTTCCAAGAAACCACTTTTCCGTCTTTTGTAGACTCCGAGATAGACACCATAGAAATTTGTATGGCCGCCATCTTGAATCCGCCATTTTGGAGTTTTTTTCAGCTTTCTGCCAATTGGGTGAGATTTAGAGTGGCATTTGGTTGAACACCCCCACCTATCTTCGATACCCTGGCCGGTGCTCCTCACCTGTCTCCGAAATCCTCAATCATCAGCTCTCTCCATATTTTTCTTCTGAATGAATTTTTGTCCTCTCTACGAAACCATTAGAAATTTTGAACAGGAACCTATTAAAGTCTTGCATAGATTTTGTATGGAAAAAAATAAATTCCACCATCTTGAATTTTTTTTCTATTCATCAAGTAGACCTTCGAGTCCTGATCATCCTTTTCCAAGAAACGACTATTCTATCTTTTATAGTTTCCGAGATAGACACCGGCGAAATTTGTATGGCCGCCATCTTGAATCCGCCATTTTGGAGTTTTTTTTCGGCTCTTTGCCAATTGGATGAGGTTTCGAGTGACATTTGGTCGAACACCCCCCACCTATCTTCTATACCCTGGCCGGTGCTCCTCATCCGTCTCCGAAATCCTCAATCATCAGCTCTCTCCATATTTTTGTTCCGAATGAATTTTTGTCCTCCATACGCAACCATGAGTGAAAAAAAATTTTTTCATACAAAATTTTACAGGAGAGGTGATCAATGAGTCAGTCAGTGAATCAGCACGAGTAGCTATATATATATTAAACTAGTAGGGTGCGTGGGGGCGCGGCTCGCTAAAGCGAACCGCGGTTTTTCTGTTCACCGAGTAGATCTTTGGTTCTTGATCATCTTTTTAGAAATTTGCATGGTCGCCATCTTGAATCCGCCATTTTGGAATTTTTTCAGCTCCCTGCCAATTGGATGAGGTTTCGAGTGACTTTTGTTTGAACACTCCCCACCTATCTTCGATACCTTGGCCGTGCTCTTCACCCGTCTCTGAAATCCTCAATCATCAGCTCTCTCCATATTTTTCCTCCAAATTATCAGATATTTTGCAAAAGAACCATATGAAATTCTTGCATAGTTCCCAATTCACCATTATTATTGTATAAAATAAATTTCGCCATCTTGATATTTTTTCTATTCATCAAGTAGACCTGCTAGTATTAATCATCTTTTTCCAAGGAACCACTCTTCCATCTTTTATACTCTCTGAGATAGATACCGACGAAATTTGTATGGCCGCCATCTTGAATCCGCCATTTTGGTATTTTTTTTCAGCTCACTGCCAGTTGGATGAGGTTTCGAGTGACTTTTGTTCGAGTACCACCCACCTATCTTCGAAACCCTGGCCGTGCTCCTCACCCGTCTCCGAAATCCTCAACCATCAGCTCTCTCCATATTTTTCCTCCAAATAAATTTTTGTCCTCTCTACGAAACCAATAGAAATTTTGAACAGGAACCTATTAAAGTCTTGCATAGATTTTGTATGGAAAAAAATAAATTCCGCCATCTTGAATTTTTTTTCAGTTCACCGAGTGGATCTTTGGCTCCTGATCATCTTTTGCCAAGAAACCACTCTTCCATCTCTTATACTCTCCGAGATAGACACAAACAAAATTTGTATGGCCGCCATCTTGAATTCGCCATTTTGGAGTTTTTTTTCGGCTCTTTGCCAATTGGATGAGGTTTCGAGTGACATTTGGTCGAACACCCCCCACCTATCTTCGATACCCTGGCCGGTGCTCCTCACCCGTCTCCGAAATCCTCAATCATCAGCTCTCTCCATATTTTTGTTCCGAATGAATTTTTGTCCTCTATACGAAACTGTGAGTGAAAAAAAATTTTTCCATACAAAATTTTACAGGAGAGGTGATCAATGAGTCAGTCAGTGAGTCAGTGAATCAGCACGAGTAGCTATATATATATTAACTAGTAGGGCGCGTGGGTGCGCGGCTCGCTAAAGCGAACCGCGGTTTTTCTGTTCACCAAGTAGATCTTCGGGTCTTTATCATCTTTTTCGAAATCTGTATGGCCGCCATCTTGAATCCGCCATTTTGGTGTTTTTTTTCAGCTCACTGCTAATTGGCGATCGCTAATCGAGTGACTTTTGTTTGAGCAGCCCCCACCTGTCTTTGATATCCTGGCCGTGCTCCTCACCCGTCTTTGAAATCCTCAATCATCAGCTACCTCCATATTTTTCCTCCGAATGAATTTTTGAACTCTATACGAAACCATCAGAAATTTTGAAAAGGAACCGTATCAAAGTCTTGCATATATTTTGTATGAAAAATATAAATTCCGCCATCTTGAATTTTTTTCTATTCATCAAGTAGACCTTCGGGTCCTGATTAATTTTCGCTAGAAAACTATTCATCCATCTTGTATACTCTCTGAGATAGACACCGACGAAATTTGTATGGCCGCCATCTTGAATCCGCCATTTTGGAGTTTTTTTTCAGCTCTCTGCCAATTGGATGAAGTTTCGAGTGACATTTGTTTGAACACTACCCACCTATCTTCGATATCCTGGCCGTGCTCCTCACCCGTCTCCGAAATCCTCAACCATCAGCTCTCTCCATATTTCTCCTCCGAATGAATTTTTGTCCTCTCTACGAAACCATCAGAAATTTTGAAAAGGAACCAATTAAAGTTTTGCATATATTTTGTATGGAAAAAAATAAATTCCGCCATTTTGAATTTTTTTTCTATTCATCAAGTAGACCTTCGAGTCCTGATCATCCTTTTCCAAGAAACCACTCTTCCATCCTTTATAGTTTCCGAGATAGACACCGACGAAATTTGTATGGCCGCCATCTTGAATCCGCCATTTTGGAGTTTTTTTTCGGCTCTCTGCCAATTGGATGAGGTTTCGAGTGACATTTGGTTGAACACCCCCCACCTAACTTCGATACCCTGGCCGGTGCTCCTCACCCGTCTCCGAAATCCTCAATCATCAGCTCTCTCCATATTTTTGTTCCGAATGAATTTTTGTCCTCTATACGAAACCATGAGTGAAAAAAATTTTTTCCATACAAAATTTTACAGGAGAGGTGATCAATGAGTCAGTCAGTGAATCAGTGAATCAGCACGAGTAGCTATATATATAGTAACTAGTAGGGCGCGTGGGTGCGCGGCTCGCTAAAGCGAACCGCGTGTTTTCTGTTCACTAAGTAGATCTACGGGTCTTGATCATCTTTTTCCAAGAAACCACTCTTCCATCTTTTATAGTCTCCGAGATAGACACCGACGACATTTGTGTGGCCGCCATCTTGAATCCGCCATTTTGGTATTTTTTTTCAACTCATTGCGAATTGGATGATGTTTCGAGTGATTTTTATTTGGGCACCCTCAACCTATCTTCAATACCCTGATCGTGCTCCTGACCCGTCTCCGAAATCCTCAATCATCAGCTCCCTCCATATTTTTCATCCAGATGAATTTTTGTCCTCTATATGAAACCATCAGAAATTTTGGAAAGGAACGAATCAAAGTCTTGCATACATTTTCTATGAAAACAATAAAAGCCGCCATCTTGATTTTATTTCCTATTCATCAAGTAGACCTTCGAGTCTTGATCATCTTTTTCCAAGAAACCACTCTTCCATCTTTTATAGTCTCCGAGATAGACACCGACGACATTTGTGTGGCCGCCATCTTGAATCCGCCATTTTGGTATTTTTTTTCAACTCATTGCCAATTGGATGATGTTTCGAGTGATTTTTGTTTGGGCACCCTCAACCTATCTTCAATACCCTGACCGTGCTCCTGATCCGTCTCCGAAATCCTCAATCATCAGCTCCCTCCATATTTTTCATCCAGATGAATTTTTGTCCTCTATATGAAACCATCAGAAATTTTGGAAAGGAACGAATCAGTCTTGCATACATTTTCTATGAAAACAATAAATTCCGCCATCTTGATTTTATTTTCTATTCATCAAGTAGACCTTCGAGTCTTGATCATCTTTTTCCAAGAAACCACTCTTCCACCTTGTATAGTCTCCGAGATAGACACCGACGAAATCTGTATGGCCGCCATCTTGAATCCGCCATTTTGGATTTTTTTTCAGCTCCCTGCCAATTGGATGAGGTTTCGAATGACTTTTGTTTGAACACTCCCCACCAATCTTCGATATCCTGGCCGTGCTCCTCACCCGTCTCCGAAATCCTCAATCATCAGCTCTCTCCATATTTTTCCTCCAAATGAATTTTTGTCCTCTATACGAAACCATCAGAAATTTTGAAAAGGAACCGTATTAGTCTTGAATATAATATTATGTATGGAAAAAAATAATTTCCGCCATCTTGAATTTTTTTTCTATTCATCAAGTAGACCTTCGGGTCTTGATCATCTTTTTCCAAGAAACCACTCTTCCATCTCTTATAGTCTCCGAGATAGACACCGACGAAATTTGTATGGCCGCCATCTTGAATCCGCCATTTTGGAATTTTTTTTCGGCTCTCTGCCAATTGGATGAAGTTTCGAGTGACATTTGGTTGAACACCCCCCACCTATCTTCGATACCCTGGCCGGTGCTCCTCATCCGTCTCCGAAATCCTCAATCATCAGCTCTCTCCATATTTTTCCTCCGAATGAATTTTTCTCCTCTATACGAAACCGTGAGTGAAAAAAAATTTTTCCATACAAAATTTTACAGGAGAGGTGATCAATGAGTCAGTGAGTGAGTGAGTGAATCAGCACGAGTAGCTATATATATATTAATATATACTTTTATATAAAGTTCCAACATTTTAACGACCGTACAATCAATAATCGGATTGCCTACTGTGATATGCTCGTAAAAGTGTAATCTATTGAGCCTTGGGATAGCAACTGCCCACGAAGCTAATGTTATCAAGTGTATACGATATTTATGATTTAATAGGTGATGCCCGCGACTTCGTTCGAGTTGATTGAGGTTTTTTTGGATTTTACGGGAACTCTCTTATTTTCCGGAATAAAAAGTAGCCTATGTGCTATTCCAGTTTCTGTGCCCAGCCAAATCGGTTTAGTCGTTGCGGCGTGATTGAGTAACAAACATTCATCCATCCATCCATACATCCAAACTTTCGCATTTATAATATTAATTTTATTTAAATTTTTTTCTAGATTTTTAGTTTACCTACAGCTGTTTTTATAAAAAAGAATCATTCTGTGACAAGTAATAATGTTTCATCCTTAATAATATAGACGTGAAAGTGTGTTGTTTGTTTGTCCTTCAATCACGAATCAACGGAGTTTGACGTGTTTTTTGCACGGGTATAGTGGAACACCTGGAGAATGATATAGGCTAACTTTTAACCTAGAAAAACAATGGTAAGTTCCTGGGGGATTTTTAAAAACCTGACTATACATATGCGAAGTCACGAGCCAGATCTAGTAACTACCTTAATAATAAAGGTGTCATAATTAATGAGGTACATACCTAAAGGCATGACATACATGTGCGAAGTCGCGAGTAAGATCTAGAACCTATTTTAAATGATAAAGGTGTCATAATGAGGAACGTACCTAAAGGCATGACATACATGTGCGAAGTCGCGAGTAAGATCTAGAACCTATCTAAATAATAAAGGTGTCATAATTAATGAGGAATGTACCTAAAGGCATGACATGTCCGAAGTCGTTTCCATCGCCGATCCCGGTGCAGTTCCACCGGTAGCCGCCGAGTTGCGACCGACATTCTGTGTACGCCATTCTGTAAAAAAAAGTGTCTGTCAAAAACCTCATTACTGGGATTTTCCTTCCCCACGGAAGCTACGCGCTAAGTTGTTAAGAGGAAATGCGCTCGGAGAGGCTTTTGAAAATTAGGTATTTGAAAAACTATCTTAGGGTTGAATACTGCCATACTCCTTTCTTTCTTTCTTTATTCACATCACAAAAATCAAAATATATACATGGGTTCTTTGCGCCTCTAAGTCTCATGACTTGTTGAGGCGCTGCACACTCCTCTAGATTAATGTATATAAATTAATATTATAGTGATATAAACAGACATAATTATGTATACTAAAAAGTTCCAAGTTAGCCCACTACCATCTTTTTATCATCTGTATCGTGACATACCATCAGGTGAGATCGCAGTTATGGGCTATCTTGTCATCGAAAAAAAATAATAATAAGGTTATAGTTCTTGCAATTCAAGAGGGCGCGTGGCTCATGGTTGTGTGTGTGTCGTATCTGTATAAGTCTGAGCGAGAGCTTGCTCGTGCCTGACTGCTTGCGCCTGTAGTGCGTGCCTGTGCTCCCACCTAAGCTCTTGCACAGGCACGCACTCTTACGCAATGGACATGTACACGACTTAACCACAAGTAAAGCCCATGCGCCCTCGTGAATTGAAAGAACTATAGCAGCAGTAGGCGCGCTCACCTCAGCCCGTCGCCCACGGCGGCGATGGCGGCCGGCGACGCCCGGCACATGGCGCGCTGCTTGTCCGTGAGCCCCGCCACGCGCGCGCACACCAAGTGCGCGCCCAGCGACACTCCGCCCGAGACGCTGTTCCTGCAACAACGATAACTTATTTATCACGTACACTTTTTTTATACATTATGGGCACACGTTTGACCACTATCACACCTGATGGAAAGTGATGATGTGGTTTAAGGTGTAACGCGTTTGCCTAGAAGATGCCTATTTAGTTATTGACTCTTGTTTTAAAGATACCCAAATTGTACGTGTTAGGAAACATCTTGTTAGAGCATTCCAGACCCTAGCCGTGCGGAGATCCTGATTGATATACTTTGTAATGGCGTTTGAAGTCGGTTTTGTCATAAGAATTTTTACGTTTATACGTAGACCGACTCTGTCTACGCGTTTATATTATGCTTTATTGGAAAGATCAACTGCCGAGTTTCAGAGTGGTAGTAGGAAGCCTTAGTATCGACGAGTCACATCGAATTTGAATTTCGAGTTTCGCCCAAAATAAGTCATTACCGACAGCCTAAAACGGATCCGTGAACCGAATGCGCACTGGAGCGGACAATTATACCGTAGTTCCCAAAACAAATGGCTGATGCAGTGCACTCATTTGCCAGTCATTGAACACAAATGGCATGACACAATTTGCTTGACAAACAACCATTCCGTTGGCCGCTAAATTTTGAGATAACAATACCAACACACTAACCGCTTCCGTTTGGTTACGTTGTTAATTGAGGTAATGAATGGCATTTTCTTTTTTTTTTGTCGCAGTTTAGTTTTCAACCTTGTGATAATTAATTAGAATTGCGTACAGTTTTGCTACTACTTCAGTTTCGAATTTTTGATGAAACCAGAGACAATTCAGAAATTATAACCCAAATTGCTCATCCCGGGAATCGTATCCGTGATCTTCCACTTATAAGACAGCACTCAAGTCGTCATACTATCAAAAGCTTCCTTATGTACCTAGTCAGAATTCTTTAATTCATTACAAAGAATCTTAATCTTAACCATGAAGGTATTAATAAGTGTGACTTAGTTATAAATACTTGGTGAGTACTCACCAATTATTTACTGGCCTGAGTTGATATTCGTAACTGTTATGAGTGTGTGGGTAAAACTTTGACTTTGAAGTGTACCTATATAAAAACTACTGTACTTAGTTAAAATGAAGAAATTTCATTTGTATTTGATATGTCTATTGCATTACAGGTGTGTAGGTGTTGTGTGAATTGCCTGTCCGTCTGTCACGGCCCACCGTTAATTGGTACATGTCATTACCGTCGACGTATTAATGAGACGACGGCTTACACGACCATTGTTGATTGACACGCGAAAATAGCACCTTGTGTACTGTCACAAAGGATATATTTCCGTACAATTTAATTGGACTTTTTGATAAAGTATTTCGACCCCTCAATTCTGCACAATAAAGTTCAAAGTTCTTTAAGCCCTAAATAGATAAGTATTGATGGTGATAATGCCACCTGTTGCTCCATGTATGCAATTTTAGAACAAATTTTTATTGTATTAAAGTTCAAAATAGCTCGTGGATTTTTGATTTCGGCTTAGTGACATTTTGGCTTTCCAGACAATGAGGTCGTGTTTGCCTATGTTAGTGTCTATCAGTCAGTCAGTGCCCGAATTCAGTTTATTTGAACTACTAGTATTAACAATGAGCCATATAGAGAATTGGCCATTTCTGCAGAGGTCGTTAAGTGTCTCTACAGACGACTGTAAACCTACTGCAAAATGGCAGTTTGTATGCAGCTCTATTGTAGTTGATATAACTGCGTCAACTTATACCACCTGCGCAGTTTGTATGCACATAACATCGTTCTGTTAGATCTTAACTTACTCCAAGTCAACTGAATGCAGTCAGTCGGCGTTCGGTTTTCAAATCGTAAACTGCCGAACGCCGACCAGTCGTATCAGGCGGCAGTTGTGCTGAACAGACTGTTATGTCAACTTTGCAGTCAACTTACAGTCATTTGGACTGCAATTCTGGTGGAAGGCTTTGGCCGTGGCTAGTTACCACCCTATCGTCAAAGAGGTGCCGCCAAGCGATTAAGTGTTTCGGCACGATGGCGTGTAGAAATAGATTAGGAGTATGGGTTGAACACTGCCATACCCCTTCCAAGTTCGTCCACTACCATCTTAGACTGCATCGTAACTTGCCATCAGGTGAGACCGTAGTTAAAGATTATCCTGTCATTGAATAAAAAAAAAATTTAAGACTATTTTTATCAACCACAACATCCTACTGATATGTTATGCTGCTTCCGTCTCCAACTAAGGGTTAAGACTTATGACTTGACTTTAAAATTTTTGCAATTTTTGAATAAACACTTCTTCAACATAATTTCTTTAAGCACAAGAAAAAGTAGTTTCCCCTTAAGCTTTATGAAAATTCGTAAAAGTTGTATAAGTAGTGAAAAAAGTAGTAGAAAAGTGGAAAGAAAAAGCTGGCAATAGATTATTATCATTTCTTAAAGTTTTTGCACAAGTTTTCTCTTATCAATCCATCACAGAACTGTAGATTATGAGTAGTAGCCCCATGCATCAAGCTCATTTCAGGACAACACACAGGAATACAATTTTCTTAGGCTTTTGAAACAGATAAAAGTTAAGTTAAAACTACAGTACCTGAAGTGTTAAAAAGAGAGCTACAATCCGAAAGATCACTCGTTTAATCTATATCGTTTATCTTTCCTAAAATTTTATTTATGCTATGTATAAAGTTATTATACATCCGTAATATATATAAGATTGTATTACAGGAATGTGCAGCACCTAGAGTGCAAAGGACCGAAGAAAATATAATATACACTTAATTATTGTGTGATTTTTTCATTTTTTTAGTAAAAGACAGTCTATGTATTATATCCGAGGTTATATCTTTAAAACATGGTCCCCTTAATAATGAGTCAGGAAACATAATTTCTCTGTATCGTTACAACAAAATTCAATATAGCAAACCGGTGTTACCCACTCAGCCTTGTCTGTCTGTGCAGTTAATAATTGTGCGAATTGTGGTCCAGATTACTTGCACCGTCAAGTAATACGCCTAAGAGAAGACTCGTGTTGTAATTATATACGAGTACAACAAAATTTCAGGCTTTTAATGCAAGTAAAAATCATATCCAAATTAATATAAAATTTAGATTAAAACTATATTCACTATGAACAATTTATAATTACTGAAACTGTTTAGAATACTAAAAGAATACTAAAATTCTTTCCTGTTGCTATTATCATATTATTACACATTTATAATAGGTAAAATAATACTCAACCAGCTCGCTATACTGAAATGAAACAAGTGATATTCAATATTTTTAATTAATACAACAGTATAAAATAATTTTATTGAAATTATGTGGGGTACTTATTGATTCGCCAGTTTCCCAAACTGGAAGAATGCAAACGGGTCCAAATTTTTGACGGCTGATAAATCCAAAAATACGGGTCGAATTCAAAACCTCGCTTTTGAGTTGACAGAAGATAGAATAGAACTTTAACTGTTTGCTTAAACATCTACACCTTCATATATTTTTCAGACCCAGTGGTCCACTGCTTTGACAGAGAATTAATTGAAAGTGGCTACATCTACGCGAGAGGAGAGCCGTGTCACTTTTAGACTTGTATCTGGACCTCTTGATAAACGGGATAAATAATTATTATTATTGTGATGTTTTATTATTAGCGGATGTAATTTTCAATGCTGTAATTTGTAAATATCTAATTTAATAAAACCAATAGTTATTTACGATTTGTAGATTTATGTTTGGCAACCTGTATTTATGGTAATTATTATAACTGTCTGTAAACCGATAACGTAGGTTACTAACGATATTATGAAAATCGAGGTCCTCTATTTTAATATAATATCCGTTAAAACTAAACCTTTTTGTCTGGGCAGCCGATATGATGATATCGGCTGCCCAGTATAGTAACGAGATGTCGTTACTGGCTAATGAAACTTCGCGTGAAAAAATCTGAGAATAAAATATGCGGATAAAAAGTATCCTTCCAGGATGGTACCTTCGCGTTCGAAAGTAAACTTATGTCCAGCAGCAGGCCAGTGATGGGTTGAGGTGATGAATTATGATTACGTAAATGATGTCTGCGATTTCGTCCATGTGCGGTAACATTTTTTAAATCTCGTGGGTATATTGGGTGGGTCTACATTCCGGGATAAAAGTATCTTCTTGTGTGTGTATCTCAGGATGCAAGCTACAACAATCCAACTTCACGCGGTTGTGCGTTAAGTAAGTGCGATATTAGGATGTGTTTTTTTTTTATTTGATGATAAGTTAGTCTCTGACTGCAATCTCACCTGATGGTAAGTGACGATACAGTCTAAGATGGTAGCGGGCTAACTTGGAAGGGGTATGGCAGTGTACCTACTAAACGTAAAGAATACTCATGCCCCTAATCGGTTTTTACATGCCGCCGGAACGCTAAATTACTTGGCAGCACGTATGTGACAGTATAGTAGGGTAGAAGTATAACTAGCAACGCCCAAAGCCTCCTAATTTTCCATACAATTTTGGCAAATTAAGCAATTTTAATACTCAGTTAACTTTAAAAACTCAACTTCTTTCGCTCAGCAAAAATTAAAATTCAATAAAAAAAATATATTTTTTGAGTTACAATTTCTTGCGATTAAAACTTGCCGACATTTACGAGGCTCTTATTGAATTAAGATTCCTAATCTATATATAGCTCTGATTTCCATTTATAATTACGAATTTCTATTTTATAACTTAGCAGCAGTACAAATAAGAGCAACACAAATAAATCACGAATTAATTGGCGCGCGCAACCCGCGTGGGCTCCGCGTCCACAGGACTTATCTTTGAAACGTATATTTCAATTGGCTTGCCTAAATTGCGACAAATAGAAATATTTATTGATACAGAGATGTGTGTAGGTAAAGTGTAGGTACATGAGTATCTACTAATGAAAAGGAGTTTTTAAAAAAATACAACTTTTTTCAAAAGCCATACCTAAATCAACCCCTAAGTAGAAGTTTCTTTACTTAGTAGGTAGCCGCCCCTAAATACCCAATGTTATTTCATTTATTACGTGTTCCCCAAAGGTTCGTGAAAACGAAATTAATAGAAAACGTCATGTTGGTGAAAACGGGCATATAAACTACTTTAAGATGCCACGACTTATCTCTCCACATTATGGATTTAATTTCATTAAGATTAGTCGCGTAAGGGCTAAATCATCATCTTTTATAAAAAATTTGTATTTTGATCCGGAACTAATGAACCAGAACAATAAAATGGGTACGATATTTCATCCAGTTCAACAAAAAAATATGATTTGTGATTTTAGTAACGCTCGGAGTAGGATCATTCTTTAGCGTTATTAGATTAAAATATACAAAGAGTTTGCACTCTATTTCGTTATAGGTACCTAACTAATCACGATTAAAATTTGAGCGTCAAATTTTGGTAATATGTTTAAGAATCGTGATTTCTAAAACACAAGTGGTTTTTTGTTGATGATGTAAGATATTTAACATTAACGATAACTTAAACTTTCCGATGCAACTTGTCAGTTAACCGCTAGACAATCATATCAATGCTTACAAGCATCCATAAAATAACGCGATAGCAAAATCTTATCTTCATCTTAGCTTTATACTGAGTTAATGTAATCTTGAATGTCAATATTCATTTCTGTAAGCGGCAGCGATTTACGTTTATCTAGCGTTAGATAAGCGTAGCCACGAGCTAAACTGAGCTAAAGCGAGCACAGTGTAAAATAATATGTCGTTTCTATACCATGAGTGGCTATTTGAAAGATTAACAAGAGCATACGGTATAGCTATAAAATGGCATTTTAATGCGGGGTCTATACTACCAACGCTTAAGAGGAAATGCGGTCGGAGAGGCTATTGAAAATTAGGCATTTGAAGAAACTTTTAAGAAACTATTGCTGTCGTTCTGCACTTGTTCATAAAGTACGTTCGTGTGATGAAAACAACTGGAGATCCAACTGAATAGCCGAAGTAAATTCGCTTAAAATAAAATATCAACAATATTAAAAAGATAAACAAAATGAAAAACAAAAATATGATAACAAAATCTCTTTAAAAGAAAAAGAATAGCCGAAGTAAGAAGTCATAATTCGGGGTTTGGCGCTCTATTATTTCCTCCTCCAATATTGGACCAATTTAGAAGATATTTCATAAACTGAATAAGAAGAAATATAATGTCCCTATGTTTTTCTTCTTGCATTAATATGTAGTTGTCTTTGGACAAAAGGCCTCTGTTGACTGCGGGTAAAATAGACAATTTTGAGCATTTTGTAAGGATTCTAGTGCTTATAATTGTAAAAAAATCATAGCTTTAAGGTCATAAACCAGAAAGAAAACAAGCAAGAGCGTTTGTGAGAAAAAACCACCCGCATTTTCTCTTAAAGCGGTAATATTTCAATTTTGTTTTGAAAAATAAAGACGCAATTTATTTGTTAACCAGGAAAATGATCGTTTAAAGCAGAATTTATAATAAGACTTCATCTAACGACTTGAAACGTTAATAATAATCGTTCGTCTAATAGACTACGATACATCGCTATCTCCACGATAAGGCTGAACAACGCAAAGTAAGCGCTGTATAAAATTATGCGTCGTGACGATACGCCGGATAGAATGCATTTGACATGGTAAAAGTAAGGTAGAGAATATGCCGCGTGGAATAGCGGCTTACTTAGAACGAAATAGATTTTAAGATTAATTAGCGTTTGCTTTCGGCTCTGAGTGCTCTGACATACATCTTTATATCTGATCTATAGATTTAAGTACAAATGATTAATTTTAAATTAAATTAATGATGCTCCCAAAACGTATGTACGAATCGGTAAAATTATGAAAGCAGTTTTTTTAATGATAGTTTTATCACTATTTGCTAAAATAGCTTTTAAATGTTTTCTGTATAAATTAAAATATCAGAGTTTTCAATTAAAGAGTGTAATATAGTGCGATGATATGATAGTTTTTAGAAACTATACTGGACTTCTGACTCAGGCCGTACATGTAATCGTCACAAGTAAACTTTATAATAGTCAAAAAAAAAAATTTCGCTTCGTATGCAAGAGTCAAAAACAAATTAATTGCTTTCACACATGGGCCGCAACAGCGCAGTAAATTATTATTGCACTGTTTCGTGGTGGCAAAGGTACTTTAAACCTTATTTCATTATTGTTTAGAAGCTTGCAGCTTTAAGCGAATTCTTTTTGAGAGTTGCTTTCCGCTTCGCTTATCACCATCAGCTCTGTCCTCCACATTGTTACACTACAATACAGACGATGCTCGATACGACCGCGGAGTCCTATTTGAGTGAGATGCGAGGATAAAGGACCTCTTTATACGTTATTATTATAACATCGCCTCAAATTGTATTTACTTTAAATATCTATGAATAAATTGAGGGGATGAGCTCTGTGACAATTTATTTTTAAGAGTTCGCTCACCTTTTTAGTGAAGCAATAGATTTTAACCGATATGATATTCTATTTCTTGATTTTCGTCATTTCAGAGGTATCGTTAACTTAAAACTTAAATTTTGGCTTAATGAAAAACCTTTTTGTCGCAATTGTGTCGTGTTGTGTCGGCCACGACAGAAAATGACTGAAAACTGAAAATTTACTGGGTTGACTATTGCAACTATCGTGAAAGAAATAAGAAGTAGAAATCTCAAGGACACTAAGGCTGAAATGTATAGAGCGCACTCTCATTCTGCTGAGACTCAAGACAAAGTGAAAACGAAACAGATTTATGTCAGAGCATATTTTGTATCTTGTTTTAACTCTAACATATTTCTGAGCTGAGTCTGAGCTCGCTCTATAGATCTCAGCATAAGTGTTTTTCTTCTTGGTTCCTAATACGCATCGCCAAAATTTCGAATGTCCTTCTTAACTTCCGTTTCTGGAACTAAATATATCTAAGTTAGCTTGGGTACCTTTAAATCAAGACTGAGTGCCAAGATCTAGTAGGTACAGTATTATTGAATACTGTACTTTTATGTTTCCTATAGCTACCGTAAGTAATAAGGATAAGGAATATGCAATCCATTAAAATAACAATTATGTCAAAGATAAAGTCCAATTTGTTACAATAAAATAATACTAATTGCAGGTCACCGTTATTACTCAGTTATTAGAGTTGATTTGATTAATATTGCATAATTAATGTTTGTACAAACAAACAAATGGCCGGTATTAATTACAATATTTATTAATTGACTTATCTCTGCCTTAGCAAATTGTAATACAAGATAAAATATTCAGTTTATTTACAAAACGCTCGGACATATCGTGAGAACTGCTATTTTACGTATATATCTAGTAATTTAGTAAGCCTCAATAGTTACAGGTGCGGACTGAACACTTAAAGGTTGCAGATTTGATCCCCACCCGTTGCACTATTGTCGTACCCACTCCTAACACAAGTTTTCACTTATTTGGAGGGGAGAAGGGAACATCATTCAAGTTCAGCTTGGCTGATATTCTTTAAAAAAAACTCAGCCGTACTCCTCCCAAGTTAGCCCGCTACCATCTTAGACTGCATCGTCACTTACCATCAGGTGAGATTGCAGTCAAGGACTATTTTGTCATCGAATAAAAAAGGTCTACTCGAACAGAAACATATTATTTTATAAAAGTTTAGATTTTTATTAAGTGTTGATTCATAGGCGTTGCTCTAATGCTATTAAAATAGAAACTCTGGGATCCGTTATTCAAGAGGCCTTGATAGTTCTTACACAAAGAGTTTTTGACGCCATAACTCATGAATTGCATGTAGCGTGAAAGGTACATCAAAGTGATCAAAGGTATAAAAAATTAAGAGTCAGAATGTGATCGTGGTCAGATTTTAGACTATTTAACGAAAATGCTCTCATAAAATTTCTTAGTAACCTTATAGCATGTTCAGAACGAGCCGACAAACAAATGTTTGACAATAAACAACATCATGTTACAGATACACACTGCATCGAAATATCCCATTTATCTTGTTATTGACTACACACGGGTGAGAGAATTGGGCAACGTCGAACGAAATTTTACGTCATCAGTTACATATCGGTCATAGTATCGTGGTGGTACGTCCAAGCTAACCAAACCAAGCAAAGCCTCACTAGAAGAGGCTTACAACTACGAGACCTATTAATGCAAATCACACAAAAAATCAGAGCTTAAACTTAGACCCTTTTATATAAAAAGAGGTCTCATATTATCTAGGAATATTAATAAGTTTACTTTGATATTTTAACACACAAAAATTTCTATTGCTTACTTTTCAAGGGATTTTATGAGATAAAATATGCATTAAAAATTAATTTTATATTATGTTTTAAATAGAAAACGAAGTTTTCGGGTATCGTTGCTAAAATTGTTTTCGTGACGAATTGGTACCATGATAAAGCCACTTAACTTAAGAAAGTACAAGTTCACAATTAATTTTTTGGTTGTTCTTCAAACACAGTGACCGTGTGACATAAGGATCGTAAAACCTTACATACGCTCTTTGATTCAAAATAATCTACGAGTAATGGTCAATGCTCGAGGATGCCTAATAAATGATTTGTTTTGTTAAATACCACTAAATTGTTAATCAGTACATTAAGATAAAGGCTTTTTAAGGGTCCTTTAAATGTATCTTGTTTGTGTTTTCCTTTTCTTTTTTTGATCAATAAAACAGAGCTATAAAAGGCAGACGTAAAATATTTAATTGGTTTGTTTTTATAAAAATTAAGCAAAAATTATTATTGGCTGCTTGGATACTAAAGTTTTACGGTACAGTATCGTTAGAGGAAAAGCTCATCTGTCCACGATCTTGCAATGATTTTCTGGATGCTACTGTTACAGAATACATACTAGCAGGAATAGTTCTTTCATTTCACGAGGGCTCGTGGCTCATGGTTGTGTGTGTCGTATCTGTACATAAGTGTGAGCGAGAGCTTGCTCGCGCTTGACCACCTAGGTTCTTGATAGGCACGAGGCACGCACACTTACGCAATGTGCATGCACACGACGAAGCGCTCGTAACTTCGTGAGATAAACGTACTATAGTTGTAGCAAGTTTGAGGTTCCTTCTTAGCTCGTCTAAGCTACGCGATTATTATTGTTCTTTTTTTGTTACATACTCCTGTCGTGAATATATCGCCAATACGTAGATCAGATCTTTTAATAAAAGAAAAAAAAAAACAGAAAGAAAAGAGTTAATTATTATTTTCACTAAGTTTTGCCGACAGCTTCACCCGCGTTGAAATCTAATTCAAGTGAACATCGTTATGTGTTGTTTTAGTTTATCAAGTTCAAATTGAAGTTTAAACTCTCACTTAAAATCTTATAGTATAAAATTTTTTTATGACCTTCATTTTTAAAATAAGGAATCTCTTCGCAGCAGAATCTGCATTCCGAACCGGTGGCAGATTTTTGACTTATCAAAAGAGCCACAATTTGGCCTACGTGTTAGGTTAGTCCTTCAAGCCTACGTGAGAATTTTGAATTTTGAAATGCCATACAAAAGTTGCGTAGCATTTAAAGTCAAATTCAAAAAGTTCTTGGAGTAAAATATCTTTTTTTAATGCTTTAATTTATTATTATTGTTTCTTTATTGAGTTTTATTAAATTACTGTTCATTGACATTATAAAATCAGCTGAAACACTATTGTGTCGCTATTCTGCACCTTAATGTCTGGTTTTTAGATATTAATCTATACATCAGTACAGTAACAGACCATATCTAGCTTGACCGAAATGACACCTTGAAACATAAATTCATCTCGCCTTGCCCACTTTAACGCACTACAGGGGTCCAAACTGACCCCAATCTGAGTTCAATGGCCTTAAATAGCTTGACCTAATTTCTAAGCTATACAATAAATCAATTATTAATTATCTCCTACCAATAACGTTCTGCATTTATCATTTCTAACTTAGAGACGATTTGTCTTATGCAAACTAGACGTACAATTAAGATTTCTACGTGGAAATTTTAATTGGTTTTAGTTTATTGCCGAGTTTCGACAAACAGGCTCGTTGAGAAGTCAAAATATTTTGCCTTTATTAGAGTTGCTTTTGTTTTCTATTTCAATTATGTGATATTTTAGTTTAAAGTATTAGAAAAGTCACAGTCTGCAAAACTTAAGATTTGGCGAATTTGAAATGAAATTTCAAGCCTCTATAGACTGAAATCTGAACTCCAATTTTGCGTCATTACATTAGACATTCCCAATTTTGAGCCCAATTGAACCCCGGCAGGTGGTTAAAGTTTCAAAATGTGTCATAAAAGGCGTGTAGTCATAAACTCGAGTACTTTTACTGAAATAAAATCACTCACTACATTTGTAGTAATTTGTAATAATGTGTTAATGATACTTAATAATAAGATTATCCGCGTCTCTATCAGACAAACCCACACAGTCACAGAATATATTCCCGTATTATCATATCATTGCCCTAATGTTGGATGTAATTTGTAGTCTATTACACGGCTTGTACGTGTTTACATAAATCAGGGGAGCCGTTTTAATGAGATTCGATAATAATTCTTATATCGTTCTAATGATAATATATCGTGTGTTCGATACTGATACATTCCGGGATACATGTTTCTATTGGGGCTTTATTTAATAGACCTTCTTGAGGGTGGGTGGGAGAATAGAATAATTTTTTATTCAAATAAACTTTTACAAAGTACTTTCGAATCGAATCGAATCAAATGAATCTACTACTGGTTGGGAATGCCGTTCCAACCGAGAAGAACCAGCTAGAAGCTCGGCGGTTGCTCTTGTCAGTTCCCACTACTTTCTTTAGGTCATCAGTCCAGCGGGATAGGGGTAGGCGGTACGCTTAACTATGGCCTCTACTCTAGAAAATTAGTTTATTCCCACTCTTCGACAGCCATGGCCTCTGACCACTTCAGCCTTTGCAACCTCCGTTCTTATATCAGTAACTTTGGTTTTTCTACTTTCTTTGTTTCATTTTGCCTAGCCTTTCAATTAATTGTGGATGACGTGCAGTGCAAGTGTTCACGTTTCTGTTCCATACATAATTACTTGTAAGACTCATTAAATACTTTGTTCTTAAGATAATGTCATTATCTATTATTCAATAAATATCCAATGCTTACAATATGTATGTATGTAATTTCATATAAAAGTTTTTGTAACCGTAATCTTACAGATTTGGTGCCAGTGTAGAGCAAACTGATTCCTTACATAATACTTTATCAAGAAGTCCGCTTCACATGTTTTCCCTGTTCGCGTACAGACCACCTCGGCCGCCTGGTTCCTGCGTCGTTATTTTATTTGCCTCGAGGACAGAATTCTTCGACGATTGGACTATTTGCATGCCTCCGTCGCTGAGGAATTTTTTCGATGACTTTGAAGATTATTTCTCTTTGTTTGAGCGGTCGGCGACGCGGATCGGGAATTTTGAGGAAAAAATTTATGGTTTATGAGTTATTTTGACCTTTTTCGGAAGACTATTATTATCATCGTTTGCTAGATACGTATATAATATATGCTCTATAATCTAAATATATAAAAGAAAAAGGTGACTGACTGGCTGATCAACGCACAATTTAAACCAACAATGGACGGATCGGGCTAAAATTTTGCATATAGGTAGCAATTATCATATCAGCCATCCGCTAAGGAAGGATTTTTGAAAATTCAACCCCTAAGGGGGTAAAATAGGAGTTTAAAATATCGAACTTAACGTGAGTGAAGCCTCGGGCAAAAGCTAGTCTATTATATAAGTTGACGTGGTCCTTAGCTACAATTTATGAAGATTTTCTCAGGCGTTCGAAGATCATTAGCTCTTTTCGTACTTGATTAAAGGGTCTTACCAACTTTCATAGGTGCGATTGATTTGTTTGGTGTATTGTTAATTCAGGTCTTTTCCAAGACTTGTAAATCTTGACCTAATACTGCAACATTAAGTAGCCACTGCCCAAACTCTCAGCAACTTACGACAAATATAGCGTGTTTGGGTACATTAAAATTGTCTCAATGAGTAGGTGTTAGATAGATGATGATCGGACAAGGTACTGGAGTGGCGAACCCGCACCGGGAAGCGCAGTGTTTGCAGACCCCCCACCAGGTGGACCGACGACATCAAGCGAGTCGCAGGGAGCCGCTGGATTCAGGCGGCGCAAGACCGAGGCCTGTGGAGGTCCATGCAGGAGACTTATGTCCAGCAGTGGACGTTCATAAGTTGACGAAGAAGAAGAAGAAGATGATGATCGAGGATCGACAATCTGATGATGGAGCAGAAAGCTGGGTGACAGCAGTTTATCATCATGGCCATAGAACCCACATATCAGGGTTGTTATAAAATTTTTAATTTACACTTATTAGACAATCCCATAGCAGGTGAGATCGCAATTTTCGATGAACTGACACAAGTAGGTCCAATAAATGGAAAACCTTCTAATATCAAGTTCATGTATGTAATGACAAAGAATGTAAATAATAACGCTAACGAGCCTCTGTCCCCGGGCCGCAGACCGTGTCGCATTGTCCGGTGTCCGTCCATCCGGTTACCTCAGTAATGATATACTATTATCGCGTATCGAGTTTCCAGCTGCTTTTTTTGTAATAAGCGACATTTTTAGTATTGTGTCAGTTGTCAACGGTATTTTTTCAGGCCTGCCGCAAGTGAATGGAATAGCTGGGATTTTATGTTGCAACAGGGATGTCATTAAAGCCTTTAAAATATGTGTTGTCGAATATGTGTTGTAATAGCCTTGCAGCCGCAAGGCTATTACAACACATATTCGATGCGTGGGAGAACTCACAGAATGCCATTGGTATTTTCTGTGATTTGTCAAAGGCATTCGACTGCGTTGATCACGAGACTCTTTTGCTTAAACTGAGCCACTATGGCATTAAAGATTTTGCACTTAGTCTCATTGCGTCTTATCTCAGCAACCGAGTCCAAAGAGTATGTGTCAATGATGTAAAATCATCCGGATCAGCCTCAGTAATGGGTGTACCCCAGGGTTCTATTTTAGGTCCATTCATGTTTTTGGTCTACATAAATGATTTACCACATTTTGTCCAAAATACTTGCGATATTGTACTATTTGCTGATGATACGTCTTTAATTTTTAAAGTCGATAGGATGAAAGACAATTTTGACGATGTAAATAATGCATTATCTCAAGTTTCTGAATGGTTTACGGCAAATAATCTCCTTTTAAATGCTAAAAAAACAAAGTGTGTTGAGTTTTTATTACCTAACACGAGAACTGTCGGTAAAAATTTAAAGATAAATAATGAACCTTTGAAAACTGAGGACTCCACAGTGTTTTTGGGGTTAACCCTGGATTCAAAGCTACAATGGGGCACCCATATAGCAACGCTTGCTGGCAAACTTAGCTCTGCTGCTTACGCTGTTAGGAAGATTCGACAGTTCACTGACATAGAAACTGCAAAAATTGTTTATTTTGCATATTTCCATAGTATTATGTCATACGGAATCTTAGTATGGGGTAAGGCAGCCGATATTGGAAAAATTTTTGTTTTGCAGAAGAGGGCAATCCGCGCAATCTATAATTTGAGGCCGCGGGATTCCCTTCGAGAAAGATTTAAAGAGATAGGCATTCTTACAGTAGCTTCACAATATATTTATAACAACATAATATTTGTCAGACAAAACATTTTGAGTTACAAAAAAAAGAGTGATTTGTCCGATAGACCAAGTAGAAATCCAAATAGGCTCATGTTTCCTGGGCTGCGCCTCAAGAGGGTCCAAAAGACATTTGTGAGAATGGGCGTGACGTTTTACAATAAAATTCCACAGTCAATCTTAGACTTGCCTCTACACAAGTTTAAGAAATCAATTAAATCTGCTCTCATGAAAAAAGCATATTATACAATTGAAGACTATGTAAATGATAAAAAAGCGTGGATATAATTCGCTCCAGTGATTCATAAGACAGTAATAACTATCCTGTGTTCAATAACAATTGTAAATTTTTTATTTTTTTTTTTGAAAAGAGCAACCGCCGAGTTTCTTACTGGCTCTTCTCGGCAGGAAAGGCATTCCGAACCAGTGGTAGATTCATTGACGATTCAAAAGTGCTTGTAAAAGTTTATTTGAATAAAAATTATTTCTATTTCTATTTCTATTTCTATAAAAGTATCACGCAGTGATTATATATAGTGATAAGTATCAGTAGCACAACACTTTGACAAGGAAACAATATTTTTGGTACTGTGTTGATAGTTTTTTTAGGGAGTAAGTGGCAGACGAAAAGTTTTGTTATAATGTTCCAAAGGCTGTAGCTCGAGGAATCTTTTGAAAAAAAGCGGTGATTCCCTAGTAGTTAAGACTTCCCTTGGCAGTCCGAGGTTCGAATCCCAGGCACGCACCTAAGCAATTAATTAAGATGGGAAAACATCGTGAAGGAACCTGCATGCCTGAACAGTTATCCTAATGCTTCAGCCACTTAGAAAAGTGGCTGAAGTCTGCCAATCCGTATTTGGCCACAGTGGTGGATTATGGCTTAGAATCCTTCTAATTCTGACAGGCAACTTATACCTACTGTGGAGGACCGGCAAAGAGTTGAGACGTCGACGGGACACAAGCTATCTCTGTGATAGCTTGTGTTGTTGTCTGTGTCAAATTGCATCGATACAGGTTCAACAGTTGAGCTGAAAAAAGGTAACATTTTTTTCTTAGTTAGGATCGGGGGGGCGATTCAGACTTGTTCGATAATTTACCGTGTCGATACGATTAGATATCGATCTCGTATAAAAAAATTTTGTCGTGTGATTCAGAGCGTTTGGTTTGAGGATACGATTCGGTATCGACTACGTTATCGACATCGACAAGATATATTCGATTACAAGAGTATTTACGAATTGAAAATATATGTTATCGTACGGTAACAAACCGAATCGATCGATAAATAAGTTATCGGAAGGGTCTGAATCGGGGGGCTGTTAGTATCTAAGTACTAAATAGTACTATTATTAGAAGAATATCTTTAAAAATAGAGGTGTATAAACGTTTTAATTGTTCCCCTTATGATATATAAGTAATTGTATTCCAGTACTTTCTAATATTCAATCTCTATAGATCCCAAAGATTATAGCCCGAAGCCATCATTACATGTTCTTATGATATTAAAAAGAAAAAATAGGAAAGATTAGGGACCTTCCGAAGTAACTTGTAAGCCTATTACGTTGCGTAATAAAAATGTATTAAGAAATCTTCATTTTATGAGAAGGACTTCTGACTCGTGAACACGTACTCTGTATTATGTAACTACCGATTTAAATACATGTGAGTTTCTGTGCATAATGAAAATCCCTCATCCTTACGAATATTATAAATATGAATGCGTGTCTGTTTGTTGGTTTGTCCTTCAAGCACGCCGCAACAGAGCTGTCTGTAGATCAACCTGGAGAGTGGCACAAGCTAACTTTTATCCAGATTTTTGAAATCTAACTTCACGCGCATGAAGTTGCGGGCATCAGCTATACTTGCTATCTATAAAGCTGAAGAGTTTTTTTGTTTGAACGCGCTAATCTCAGGAACTACTGTTTCGAATTGAAAAATACTTTTTGTATTGTATAGTCCATTTATCGAGGAAGGCTTTAGGCTACATAACATCACGCTGATCATAATAACAGAAATTGACGCCGACCAAGTCGCGGACAACAGCTAGTACTCGATAAATGTACATATGACCATGAAAATGAATATATCATATACCGTCTATGCATATGGATTAATAGTTAAACACTTTCTGCCTCTACTTATTAATTTATATTTAGTTAGTTCAATAAATTAACAAGTAGAGAGTGAAGCCTTAAAGGGCTATTATACGAATGTAAGTAATAGTTGTCTACATAATATAAATTACACTCAAAAAAAGTCAAAAACCTTTTCTCAAGGTTGTACCTCTGTATACTTTTGAACGTCGAACAAGCATTAGTTTTTTTTGAGTTAATAGCATTAGTTTTAATGCAAAACTTTATAAAGGCACTTTGCTATTTTGTATTGTATTTCAGTTTTCGTGCGACGTTGGCAATTGACGGCTTGCGCGTAATCGTTAATGTGACATTTATGCTTGTATTAAATAAATAATTTATTGGTAAGTAGGTAAATGGTTTGCTTCGCTAGCCTTGCGCGAGCCTTGCATTGTTATTACAATGCTAATTATATTAGCGATAACATTAAATACATATTTGCTAAAACGGTGCTATTTATTTTTACTATAACTGACTGACCTACGTTCTTAGATTTCCTATTTGAATATTACATCCAGCTTCACGACTCGATGAGCTATGTCGGTGACTCTGGTTCTCCTCAGGATTTTCTCATTTGATCTAGCTGGGATACTCCGATCATCTCGATCGTCCGTTAGGGGGACCTTAATGCTTGAGCCTTCTTAAGAGGCACAGCAGTTAGTGACCATCATTCCGTGTTAGTGACTGTATTATAATAGCTCATTGAGTCATGAAGCTGAAGTGGTAATGGGCGAGGAACAGAGTTCGAAGAACCGATGGTACTTGGGGTTATAAGGTGCTGTACCTCGCACTAGGAAGCGCAGTGTTAGCAGATTTACACTAGATGGCCGACGATATAAGACTTAAAAAACATCTCTCGTTACCACAAAAAAGCAACGTTTCACTCCATCTCCACCGGAGCATCTATAGGAAGTTTTGACTCTATAATGTAATATTGCACATGATTTTGATTTGTTGTGGTTACAAATCAAAATAATTTGAGATAATGCTTGCTAAGCTGGTGGTTGTTGCTTTTCCCAAATGTCTGCGTAGCAAGATGGTAGGCAATGCATAGCGCTTGCTGCACTTTGAACCATACAAATTCTAGTTTGGTGGAATATAGCAAAATAACTTTGCTGTTCCTCATGTAAAAGACGTAATATTTTAAAAGCCTCAATAGCCCAACGGTTAAAGGTGCGGACTGAAAACTAACTAACCGATAGGTCGCAGGTTCGAACCCCACCCTTTACACTATTGTCGTATCCACTCCTAGCACAAGCATTTCGCTTATTTTGAGGGAATAAGTCAAGTTCAGCTTGGCTAATATTCTTTAAAAAAAAATTAAAAAAAAATATGCAGTAGCCAGATATTTGGCTGACATTAGTAAACATAGACTTAGTATATTACCAACACCTACAGTAAATATTCTTTCTTGCAACTACGTGCGATTACAAATCAAATAGATCAAGCTAGAGCTAATCGATTGGATATTGATTGACAGCTTTGAGTCGGGGTCAATGTTGTCACTGACATTGATATAACAAATTCGAGGCATACCGGTGCGTTGCACTCTCAAATTGGAAAATAAGTTTTATCAGTACTACCTGGTACCTTAGTATTATTATTATAATTACTGGTATATTAGTATTAAAAAACACAAACAGTAATCTTTAGTGCGAAAGTAGCTCTGTCTACTACCTACATTTTGGCGTTTGGTATAGAGATAGCTTGCGTTCTGAAGGCGAACATATTTAGAGACTTTGAAAACCCTGGAATATCTAAGAGTTCTTACTAAATATCAATCGAAATCGAAAATCTTAATCGACGCGGCTGTGGGTGCTGCACTGCTGGCTTTAGCTTCTTTAAAGTAAATTGTGTAAACACTGCTGCATTCATGTGGTGAACCACATGAATGCAGCAGTGTTTGTATCTATTTGTGCTTTTAAAAGAACAAATATTTTGAGAGATACATCTTATACATACATCTCTTAAAATTATTTTATAAGTGGGTGATGCCCGCGACTTCGTTCGTGGATAAAAGTTTTATTGATTCCCGCAGGAACTCTTTCATTTTCCAGGATAAAATGTGTAGCCTATATCCTGGGTATGAGCTATCTCCATTCCAAACAACCAAATTGGTTGATTTGTTGTGGCGTGAAGGAGTAACAAACATACACACATACATATACAAACTTTCGCCCTTTATAATATTAGTAGGATATTGTTAATATTCAATAAGTAACATTAAATATAATTTAGTTCATTTTATTATTGCACTCGGGCCCAGCACGCTTCGCCGTAGGTAGGCAGTGGGTGCAATAAATAATTTATTATAAATCTTAGAACACTGAATATTATTAATTCCTACAATAATATCAAAGGATTTTATGGGATCTTATCGAATTGTTAATTCGCAATAATTCATAGTTACGACTCTGTTCTCACGTTCAGCAAATCAAAATGTGGTACACAAATAATAAAACGTGTGATAAATGTCATTCGTATTTACTGGCTACGAACAATTATTAACTCGATACAGTGTGTATAACGACAAAATTATTCACATTTGACCCTTTGTGAACAAGATTAATTTCTACGTTGTTCATTATTACTTAAACATGCAGAGCATTATAATAATATTGCATAGAATAGAATATATATTTTCCATGCCTGTATTTTTTAGCCTCTTTTTTAAAAGAAACATTTGCAACGAATTTTTTTGTTTATTGAAAAAGTGTAACGTATACAAATTTTTGCTCAAAGAATCTGCGTAATTTTTCTAAAATGTAATATGAAAACGGACAAAGCTTCAAGTTAATACGCTATACATTAATATTGTAATATTTTATTATGAAAAGCGCTGAGTTTTTTGCCGGCTCTTCTCAGCATTCTGAATCGGTGGTAGAGTCTCTTCGTGTCATAAGAAAACCAGGTACCTACCTACTTGACATAAATTAATTTTGAATTTTGATTTTTTTTTTGCTAAATTAGCTTTTACTGCCATTTAAGATTAATGTTAGATAGGGCTGTTGAGATACTTAAAATGTAGGCTATAAAGAAAGTTTGGCGAAGGAGCAACGCTCGCATTTAGAATTTGAAAGACCTGTGTATTATTTTCAGTGGTTTATTCTACAAATTTATAAATGTGAGAGTGTGTTTGAATGTTGATATGTTCGGTTTTCCTTCAATCACACAGCAACGGAGTACTAACTAAAAATCTGGATGGACCCTTGGGTAGACAGGGATAAATAGCTATACTTAGTTGAAGACCTGGAGAGTGATATAGGCTATTTGTATCTCGGAAAAACAAAGGGTTCCTGAGAGACTTATAACACTCCTCCATCTCCGTGAAGTCACACATAGAAAGGAGTAACTAAAACCATTAATAAAGAAAATCTCACTTAAGTTACGAAGTACTTAATTCCATTACGGAGATTAAAGTGGAGAGTTGTGAATGTCCGAAACGTAATAAACTTTTCGATTAAGAGAGAAATAAACGTGTAATAAACGTAGGGTAGCCGACAGCGAACCACAATAAATTCCAGATTTATTACTTTTCACCTTTTACGTCACTTGCTAACAAGATTCTGCTAAGAACTCTTCATTTAATTTTAACACGTTTCATTTATATTTTATGTTCCTCAAAAACGTGAATGGCTACGCAGAACGTCGCACTGAAAGTCTGAAAGTATATCTAATTGATAATCGTTTTGTAACTTTTTCTCAAAATAATCTTATGGCGCCACTAAATACTCATAACTTAGTAATAATAATATTTAACGAATAATATTGCCCTTGCTGGGCATTCAACCAAGTGAAAAATTAAATACACCAGGAACAACAATTCTATGGAATGTGGTGTGGAACTACACAAAGGGATACTTTTTATCCCGGAAAACATGAAAGTTCCCGCGGGAATTAAAACCTCAATCCACGCGAACTAAGTCGCGGGCATCAGCTAGTTTAAAATATTTCTATGAATCACAATGGTCCGAGGAATTTTTATTCCCCGGTATACGGTCCAATATTTGATTAGTTCCGAGAAGACTAGACGATTAGGTATTTAAATAGGTTAGAGGCCGCTTTGAAGCTTCAAATTGTTGATTGGTGAACGGCAAAAATTATTTGATGTCGACAACAATACCTTCAGACATTTTTTTATAGTAGACAAACATCGATGTAGACAGAATATTATATAAAGTATGTTGAAAATAAATTTTCAGTAGGTAGGTACTAGGTACAAAAATATTGCATCTGTTTTTGCTGCTTGCCAGCATCATTAGTCCAGTAAATTTTATTTATTAAAATAACGAATATCGAAGAAATAGTGCGAAAGAAACTTTATCTATCTTACTTTCTTCTTCACGTGTACTCGAATAAACGTTTACACTCACAGCAATTGCATCAGAGATAGTAGGTAATACGAGTGTCGTGACTTAACATATCTAACGTCATTCACGCGCAATCAGTGCGGATGCTTGAGTGACAGCACTAATCACGTCGAACATCCCATTTACGTCCACCTTCGCGTTCATGTTCGTCGCTACAACATTCGATACTAACTATTAACTAGCTATGCTCCATATCGACCTTTGCATAGAATAAAGTTACTTCTGCATAATCTCTACTTTACAGGAGAGCAATTTGAAGTTTGTCTTGCACCAATTTTTCTGTAACTTTTTCGTTATTATTTTTTTCTTTTATTCCTACTTCCTTTTCCTTTTTGATACTTTTTGTAGTATCATTTCACTCAATGGCAGTCATTTCGAAATTTGCAAGGATCTTTGAATTGACTGATATTCAGTTTGCTGTTTTTTATTACAGAATATGTTTTCTAACATTGCTTTAAATATGTTTTATTTTTAACTGACTTTCAAAAATGGAGGAGGTTCTCAATTCGTCAATTTTATGTATGTTCCCCGCTTAATCGAAGTGACCTGGACCGATTTGTAAATTCTTTTTTTGTTTGAAAGGGTATACTTTTCAGGTGATCCCTTTGTCATCAGATCAGGATCTGATCATGGGATCCCGGAGAAATCGAGGGAACTCTTCAAATTTTATAGGCACAATTGATATACTTTGAAGTTTACGTTTAAATTATCATAGATACCTTTGGTTTCTTGTTATTCGCAATCAAACTAACAAACTAAAAAAAACAAATGAATCTTTACAAATCAAAATAAACCCAAATAAGCTTACAGACTTGTAGGCTGATGGGAGGAGCGTTAAGCTCCACATCGAAGCTATCAACTGTCATTTCCTTAAATAAACATATGGTAATTTTGTCTTTAAATTAAGTTTCATACGGTATTCTTTTCATTGTATGTTTGAAATGGAGGTGATTACACTTAAAGTGGTTATGGCAGGTTAACAGGATTGGCAGTAATAATAGGTTTGATAGCATCAAGTTACCTTTGGAAATATCACGGGTTACTTGTTTGTTTCATTGTTGACGATTTAAAAGCTGTTTTGCATTCGTACAACATTATCACATGTGCTTATGTTAATAATTCTTCAAATGCCTATATAAATGTTTTATTTAACCACAAATTGAGACTTAAAATAATAATTTTAAAATCGGGACAGTCATTATTTGTATATTTTTTTAATAAAATAAAAATTTATTTATTTACTAGCTCGCTCGCGACTTCGTCCGCGTGGATTTAGGTTTTCAAATCCCGCGGGAACTTTTTCGATTTTTCAGGAAAGTATTTGTATTATGTTTTTATAGTATGACTCTAGAATAATGTACCTTTTTTTTATTCGATGATAGTCCTTGACTGCGATCTCATCTGATAGTAAGTGATGATGCAGTCTAAGATGGTAGCGGGCTAACTTGGAAGGGGTATGGCAGTGTAGATTCAACCCATACCCCTAATCGGTTTCTACACGTCATCGTGCCGGAACGCTGAATCGCTTGGCGGCACGTCTTTGACAGTAGGGTGGTAACTAGCTACGGCCAAAGCCTCCTACCAGACAAATAAGAAACCTTGAAATAAGAAATCTAACTAAGAGCTATAAGGAGCATTTATGGTAAAACAAGCAATATGTTTTAACAAGTGCCATCATTTGTCTCGGCAACTGTAATTGGCCTAGTTGAAGACATCAAGTCCCCAAAGGCGAAGCTTCCGAACGGACAAGTTTACGTTAAGCTCTTAACAAAATTGTACGCTAACAAGTTCATTTCTATTCACGTCACATGTTCAGACTTAATAGCTTTTGATGTTCACAAAGATTTTGATCTCATATTTGTTTTTTGTTTGTTCCGTGTATAGAAAATTGGTTTTGTCCGCTTCGCCTTATATTCGCAGATTTATTGAACGTAATTATAGGGTACAGTATTATTATCGTCTCATTTTCTTTTGTTGAAATAAGGAATAAGCCTTTTAAGATTTTTTTTGTGGACAATCTTCTGTCGATGCTTTAATAAGACGCCATGATATATGAGCTCGATAATTTGGCATTTAGTTAGTTACGCTATACCATTTTGAACCGTTCCTTTGGTAGCAATACGTTGCCGGTAATTTGAAAATTATCTACAGTCTGTCGATAAACAACGTTCATCAAGTATAATATTATGATGATCAAAATTGTATTATAGCTTTAAGAGTCATGTGAAAAGCAATATAACAAAACAAGAATAGAAAAAAACTTTTTTGCTCGAACGAACTTATAAAAAATCTCTTCGAATAATCAAGTGAATGTACACCTAGATATTTGGTATTGATATAAATCTATAAACTTCATATTATCATAATATAGTTGATGCCCGCGACTTTGTCCGCGTAGATTAAGGTTTTTTGATTTCTTGGGGAACTCTTTAGTTTTTCGGTATAAAATGCAATGAGCATTCCACTTCAAAGTAATTCCATCTCATCCGATGGTCACAGTGTTTTAAAGTCAAAGTGATAAGCGGTGAATCTATTAGCGTTTTCATTCTTGCGAGCTAAACCCAGTATATTTCTTTTATCGCTCTCGTATTACACTAAGCAGTTTCTTCAAGCGCGTAGCTTTCCAGAATCCAGTTAAGTGGAAATAAAAAAGTAACTTACCTCACAGATAGAAGTATGATGAACGTCACGAAGAAAAAGAAGAGTCTCGTTGGTATCAAGCGATTTTGTCCAGGTTTCGTCGACGCGCGCAACACGGGGTTCGCGCGACGCACGCATTCCAACATGGCTTTACATCCTAATTATTTGTTTCGATTTTATCTTTTTAAACACATTTTCACTGTCACTTTTTTGTCCAGCACTTTTTTTTGGTCAACCACTGTGCACATAACATATTTCGTTTATATCTAACAATTACTTAACTGCAATTTTTTTTTATAATGAAAAGTACTGAGATAAATCTTTACGATAATATTAATTGAGAATTAATGTGTTTAGTTTAATGAGAACTAAGTTATTTTAAGTTGAAATTTAAAATAACTATTAACAAAAGCAATACATACGTCAAAAATGATTGCTAACTATGGGCTTCATACACCCAGGTTATAGACCGAAAACTAAGCTAACAGCTAACATCACAACCCTGACTGCGCTTCCGCTTAGTTCTTGCACGGAAAATATGTTTTAGATTAGCTTAGCGAGTTTAATTTAGCTTTGACAAGGCTTAGTTTTTGATTCATAAACCAAGAAGTAACCTCTGGAGAATAATTTAAACACCAATGGATAATTGTTTTTGTTTGTTTTTATTTCCGCTCTTCCTTTGAATCAGACAATAATTAAGATCTATTATCTTCTATTACAGTTCGTTATGACTTTGACACATTTTCTATTCCGTTTCCAAGTGTTTGCATTTTAATTTTCACCTACTATAAATAAATAAAATGACAGTATCATGTATCATGAGCTCGATAAATATTTGAACTACTTATACTGGTGCGATTCTTCATTTAAAAATACGCTGATAAGGGAATTTTTTCATTTAAAAAATGAGGTTTTGTATAGATAGATCCCCGGAACTAAAAATACAACTTTGATCATGTCATGGGACTGAAATGAAACTTTGATGAGTGGGGTAAAAATATGGACAGACGGATGGCCTAATCGTGTCTCGTACCTAAGCTACGTAACTCTTGAAAGACACTATGTCGCTAACAATGGCTAATGAAATGTCTAAATATTGCAAGCTGTGCCTTAATAAGTTTGTACGGAAATAAAACCTACTGAAATACAGTTTCAGTTTTATTCTAGTCATTTAGCCAAGCCACAGAATATATAATACTAGTTATCAATACCTACTTACACATCAATCATTATTTATTATATAGTTCTTGTAATTCACGACGGCGCGCGTGGCTTATGGTTGTGTGTGTGACGTAACTGTATAAGTGTGAGCGAGAGCTTGCTCGCGCCTGAACGCTCCCACCTAGACTCCTGACAGGCACGCACACTTACGCAATATGCATATACACGACGTAACCACAAGTAAAACTTACGCGCCCTCGTGAATTGCAAGAACTATACTAGTTGTTTGAGGTTTTTAATTCCTGCGTGAACTCTTTTATTTTCCGGAATAAAAAGTAGCCTGTTTGTTATTCAGATCTATCTCATATTCCTTTCAGCCAAATCGTTGCATTCGTTACGGCGTGATTAAGTTACAAACATCCATCCATCCATCCATCCATAAATCTAAACTTGTATAGCCAAGTCATATGTTATTTAAAAGCATTCAAGAAACAATATCCTTCAACAATCATATAAACAATAGTAATTGTAGTGAGTGGAGATATCGATATTGTTTATGTGATTCTTATCTATAGTTGTAACTTGTAGAGTAGAGAGTTTACAAGGAACGTATACAGCGGACGAAATTGAAAGTCACTCGCGAATCGTTGTAATTGAGGGTTCCGTACCTGATAGAGTTCCTACAGTTGAAGTTAGCGTACTTATAACATACCTAAATATCAAGAGAGAATTGCTATGTATAGCTGTTTTTGATTGGCGTAAATAATAAAATGTCGGTTAGCAATATCCTTACTGACATTAAATATAAATGCGAAAATTAGTTTGTTGCTTTGCCCTTCAATCTCACGGCAACGAGCAACGGATAGATGCGATTACTTGATGGATTTTTGCATGGGTATAGTCCCTCAGGCTTGGATACAGGCTACATTTTATCCCGAAAAAACAGAGTTACCGAGGAATTTTTAACAACGCAACTCAGCGCGGACGAAGTTGCGGGCAAAAGCTAGCGTGCCTATAAAACAACAAACGAAATTTTCCTGTTTACTTTTGTCCAAAGGAACCCTAAATCCAAGGTTGAAATCCAATAATATTTAACTCAACACAACAACCCTGTTAAAGTGCTCGTAATATGCACATTGTCTTTAAATTGTCTTATTATGAACAGATAAAATGTATAAATTATGCTGTCTTCGTACTTTGTTGTAGAAAATTTATTGATATTTTTACTTGTTACTAGAGTTTGTCCTTCGCTTCACCCGCGTAAAATTCTAGCCAAGTTATTTCGAGTTCTAGAAATGTGCAATAAAATTTTATACCACAAAAATACCTTTTTACATATTTGTAAAATAAAATCGTTCCAATGAAGTGAATGTAGTCTTCGTGTAACGTCGTTGAATCGTAAATTTTTGATCGCACAGTACTTTCGGATAACTTGTATTACCGACTTCTCACGGTATACTACTTTGTACATCGTTCAACGAAGGAAGAAAATGATCGATTACTGACATCTACTTGCACATGGTGTTTATTTACGTGCTAGTTTACGTCACGTTTCATTCTAACCAATGGCGTGCGTTTTGTAATTCTGAATGTCCTGCGAATAATTTTGATTTTGATTTATTGATGAATTATTTAATAGAATAATGTCATAGTATGTATCTCCTTTTTCTTCTTTATCAATCGATAGACTTCCCACATAGGTATCTTGCATATTACTTCCACGCGCCTCGGTCTTGCGCTCCCTGTATCCAGCGGCTACCTGCGATTCATCTGATGTCGTCGGTCTACCTAGTGAGAGCTCTGCCCAATCTGCGTTTTCTGGTTTGAGGTCGCCACAGCAGCACCATGGAACCCCTGTGACTATCAGTTCTTCGAACTCCCGCCTATTCAGTTTCGCGACTGGATGATCTATGTCGGTTCTCCAATCTGTTTCTTCTACAAATCTCCTCATTTATATGAGTTCTCTCCATCATCCGGTAAAAAAATTGATGGTTTAGATGATAAATTATCTTCTCAATTCTTCTCAATAGATTTCCTGTCAATAGAAATTACGGATACAAATATTTCTCAAACTCAATTAATCGCTTATTGCGAACCAAGCCTAAGCTCAGAATCAGGTAGGCTAGTAGAGAGTTGTATATAGTGCGATATTTCATATGTACTTAACTTACTTAAGTAAACTATTTATTGGGCAAATTATGATGGAAATAACTGTGAAAGGGGCGCGTATATCAGCGATTAGCATCAACAAGTCGACATGTTTTACCGACCTCGTACTATGGACTCGTTCAGCGTATTTATGCGTGAAAACTCGTCTTACTGTAAGATATATTTTGAGGTCTAAATAAAAGCTTTTACTAAATAAAAGCTAGAAAAGTGTGTGATGTAGCCAGCAATCCGTCGCTACCAGCCATCGGTGACTTTCGGATGTCTTCGTAGTTAAGTTAGATAAGTTTATTGTTAAGTTAGGTTTATTTTAAAATCTATCTATAGATGGGGTCGATATGCTAGATGGTAAAAAACCCCAAACACATAACTTTACTGTATAATTTTTACATGATTCTTTTTAATTAGATATTTTGTATTTTATTTCAACTAGAATTAATAGAGAATTAATAGTTGTTTTTTACTGTAGCGGGCTAACTTGAAAAGTATATGGCAGTGTATATTCAACCCTTAATCTATTTCTACTGATTTCTACTCGCCATCGTACCGAGCCTCCCACCAGACCAGAGCAGAGATATTTCAAAAATTATAAATTCCCAAATTACCCCCGCCGTGAATCGAACCCAAGACCTCCCAGTTTAAAGACTACAGCGCTCACCACTGCGCCAGAGAGGTCGTCAAACATTATTATTTCAATAAAAGAATTCCGCTATCACAGTCGCCCACATCGGACCATAATTCAAACTAAATCCGCATCGACACGCTTACGCGACGGGAAATCGAACCCGCGACTAACGAAGCGAGGCTACTATAAATCGACACTTGATACAGCCTCAATATTGACTGTCGCTATTCATTGAAGCCAACAAGATTATAGATAATATCTGAGTGTTGTAAATCTAAGTGAAATTAGACGGACAGTTTTTGTATGCGCAGTAAAATCCACCGAACCAATTATTTCGGGACTACAAAATGACTACAAGTTGATGACGTAACTTTGGGAAGAATTAATTCAACGTTTCTGATAAGAACCGCTAAGATGTGGAACACTCTTCCAGCATCCGTGTTTCCTGCCACTTATAATTTGAGTACCTACAAGGCAAGAGTGAATAGGCATTTTATAGGCAAGCGCGCTTCAACCTAGACCTCATCAGTGCTATCCTGTATTGATTGTCGTTAAGCGCAAGCCTATTTCGGATTAAAAAAAAGAATTACATTATTAAGTATATTGATTTGAATTATTAATTTATTGATTAAAAATTATTTTGATTGGTTACCGTAAGCGGTGATAATCTTGTGGTCGAAAAAAAATTACGAAAACGAAATGCACCGGTCTATTGACCGTTTTCACCAATCATACCTTAATCCCCCCTATCTCCTCCTACCCCATTGCCTGGGAGCCTTTTGTAGAAAGATTCCGAGCAGTTTCTCTTTGAAAAAATTACTCATTAAACATAGGTAAATTGCTCTCAATTTACATACATACAACATAGACAAGACACATTTGTTAAGTCTTGCTTATTACAAAGTAAGTGACTTTCTTAATGACAAAGTTGCATGGAATCAATCGGCTTGGCATCCAGCTATCCACAAGATACTGTAATAAGTTATTATTTTGTAATATTATGTAGTTATACATTAATATTGTAATATTTTGTTATGAAAAGAGCAACTGCTGAGTTTCTTGCCGGCTCTTCTCAGCAGAATCTGCATTCCGAGCCGGTGGTAGAGTCATGACGTGTCCTAAGAGCTAGAAGTTGGCCTACATGAAATAAATAATTTTGGATTTGAATTTGAATAATATAGGGTTCTACCTAAAAGGTACTTCATAAACTAGTAATTAAGCCTGCCACTCTAAGTAACCTAGGTCCTATGTAGGATTACGTGGAGAAACCATCTAAAGCCGTAAATACGCAAAGTGGGTGTCACAGGCGGTAATAAGTGGTTCCGTAACATAATAAATTACCGCACTAGCGCAATAAAGCGATGATACAATACGTCAAGCCGATGCAATTCATCAACAGAGCCTCATTATAAACGGCTTAGGGAAGGTAGCATCATCATAGGTATTTATAATTTTATTATTACCTACTTACTAGCGTTTGCTCGCGACTTCATCCGCGTTGAGTTCGGTTTTTAAAAATCCTGCGGGATCCTCTGTTTTTCTTGGATAAAAGATAGCCTATGTCATTCTCCAAATCCTCAACTATATCCATGTATCATGTCGATCCGCTGCTCTGTTGCTGTGTGATTGAAGGACAAACCAAAAACCCAATAACTAATAAACCAACAAACAAACACACTTTCGCATCATCGATAGTAAGAACAATAACTAATACCTTCAACATTCATCATTCTCTTAAAACTCATTTATTGAGGTATTTACATTCCTTCGTCCACATAGATTCGTGAAGGTATTTATTTTCAACTTCGTATTTTCGTAAGCCTTCGTCTCATTTGTCAATACTAAAAATCTCAATAGTCTGGGAGCTGATGACAAACGAGCAAACGAGCAATCAGGCGCAGAACCGATAGTTTACATGCTCTACGTCACACAGGAGTGTAACACAGTCAATTCCGGGCTATTCTTTCTACTGAGAATTTCTTGGCAGAACAACCAAACATTTTTTCTGGCACCAGAAATCGAAACCTGGGACCTCATGATACGCAGCCAAATAAGCTATTTACTTTACTAGACAAACACATTCTAGATCACTATAGTTTGTTTAAATGTCATGGTAAGTCCATGTCACTATTATCCGCTATCTCTTAGTCTATTAAGGCGCATACCGTCATTTCGTGCAATGAAAATGTATAGGGCCTTGACAGATCGATTGACACTTTAATGCCTCAAAACATTTCTACATTTATAGCGAGACTATAAAATTAGTTGCTTTATATTTTATGAGGCAAATTGTGACTCAAAAACCCCCCAACTTTTAACGAAACATCGTTTAATTGTGGTCTTACCTCTGGCCTGGCTCTGTACTGTAGTCGTTCTACCTCCTTTATGCTAAGAAGGATCCACCTTCCTTATTATTCCTTTCCTCTATATAGAGGAAAGGAATATACCTCAGATAGTGCCTCCAAATATCTCAAGCCCGAGCGTGCACCATACAAGCGAAGTTTGATTTTTAAAATTAATGCGTAAACTCCTAGAAATAATTGATCTGTGAGTGTACTATGTCTCAAGAAGCTGTTTATGTGTATATTTTGGAAGAAACTGTGTGAACCACTGTTTATAGTGTTTCTGTAATAAAGCAAATATAACAAATAGCTTTTAGATCGTGCCTACCAGTACAAACTTTAATTGAACTCTATTGCTTATTATTCAAATTAAAATCAATTTTTATAAGATGATCTCAAGATAAACTCCTTTTAAGACTACTCTCACGCGCATTTGAACACACATTTGGCTTTATTAAAGCCTTAAAAGTATCACCGTTTCCATCAATGAACCCGAGTGCTATTGCATTCAATTAGCCGTTAACTGTATAATCACTGGCGTTCAACTCCGACTAATAGTTCACAATTACCAATTTGTTTTGTAGGTTGCCTAGATATCTTGAGTTTAGCCGTAGTGATTACATTCTATATGGGTGGTATCCTTTAAACCTATTAGGTATAAACCTAGTGGGTCAGGAGCCAACAACGTTTCAAAGGACTGATTACCGCCTACCATCGTGATTGTGAAGCTGTTAAAGTAATTACTGTAAATTCATTAAGTGACATCTCAACACAAAATTAAAATAACACTCCTGCACGCCTTTAAAAGTCGGTGGTAATAGGCCCTAAAGTTGAAATGAAGCTGGGAACACGTCGTGTCGAATGTCTTGAATGCCCCGAAGAATCGATAAACATTGGGGTCATCAATTTTTATATAGAGATCTTCTCTTAAGTTACCTATTTAGCAACGTTGTTAGTTGTCAAAAAGTACATACAATTCCTAGGTAACTAGGTAACTTAGAGTTTAAAGATAGATCGAATATAGGAATCGGGCGCTAGGTGACAATTCTGCAAGCAATTCTGCCACTATATACTTAGTTAAGACTGAAACTATATGTTTAAGATCTAATTTACCCAAACTACCTTAATATTAAGAAGAACAGATACCAGGACTTATCTAAATGCTCTCCTCCAGGGTAAATACCCCTGACAATTGTAGTGATTTAAGCGCGAGTAGCGATTTTAATCCCAGATTAAGCTATGGTGAAACGTAAATATATTATTTACGGAATATATTATATTGGAATAAGATATAATAAACAACCCTCTAACTAGATTAACGTCTCTAAGGTCTCGCAGCAGTACAAATTTTTTGTGAAAAAGTAAAATGATATATGCCTGCCCGGGACTTTAAAGTAAGATCGATTTAAACATCGTATTGTCATCATGGGTTCTATCTATTCTTCATGAAGGGTCATCAAACAGATTTTATCTACACTACTGAAACATTAATTTTTTTTTACCACCTTAGACTTCTATACTTGGACAATAACAACTTATCATTTTCAAGTATAAAAGATTTTCTTAAATCAATGCAACAATCATATTTTAAAACTCAAAAATATATCGAACTCAATGACCTAGGCTATAGAGTCGAAATTTGTATGACAATAAGTCCCACTTAAGTTCGACTGATATGGGTATACCAAGAAGTCAAGTTTTTCTGTAACGCAAAGGTGATTCCGATCAATAAGTGTCATGGTTTGTATGACCACGTAATACGGGTTCGATTCCTGTTGAAGCAAGTGCTCGACGGATAATTAAACACTAATGAAGCTACGGATAGGGGTGCCATCCATTCAATCTTTTTAAGGAAAAGTCCTGGGCATTTGTTAATTTATCAACCGGTTTATCGCTTAGACCCTTAAAATATGTTTCGAAGCTTTCGCGCAACTATAATAATTCTTGCTGGCTCTTCTTAGCAGAATCTGTTTTCAGAATCTGTGGTAAAACTATATTTTAGTAGAGTCTTGCCTTGTCATAAGAACACAGGTTGGCTCACAAATTTTTTGATATAGAATTTCTTAGAATTTTGTTAACCAAAGATTTGATTCCCGTGCAGTTTGAAAAACGAGTGATTATCTAGGCTCCAAAAAAATAAACGTTATTCTTTAAACGCTGAAAATTGGTCAATCTTATCATCTTAGGCCATCATTATATATTATCATATTTTATTACTTACTACCCCAAATAAACAAACTCAAAAACTTTACTTTATGCTTTATAAAAAATAATCTTTGTTTTAAATATTCAAATAGATATATATGTACCTAATGTATAGTATAACATGAATATTTAAAAATTAAAAATAAACTTTAAACAGCTTTCTCGTTTTATAAAGCGTTAACATGGAGACCCTAAGTTATGCTGTAATTACAAACTTGCTTCACATTTCCGACTACCCTCTTAATTGAGAGTGTCGCAAAATGAAACATGATAAGTATAAATAAATAAGTGATATAATTCCTACTTTACGATCACTTTTTATATTCCGTTTTGATTTTGGAATACATAATGATTTTTATTTCTTGAAATCGTAAATTAATTGTTTTATTGTATAGTGTACTTAATTTATAACTTCAATTTTAGGAATTAGTTCCCATTAGTTTTGCTTAAAACATTGACAGTATAAAAATACTATGAAATATTTTATTAACATTTTAACTCTGTAACTTAATAATGCAACACATTTGCTACGAATGGATGGACCAGGTAGCTACACACATAGTAATATACCTAATGTGTAATACACACATACTCCAGGATCTATTTTCACTAACTCAAACTGACTTTCAAGCTATAAACCTAGTTAGCCAATAATAACTCGTAGCAATTATAGCTTTCGCTGTATTGTTACTGAATGTGTGGGCAAAGAGAAGATAATATACCAACTAACTACCATTATAATAATAATCGTAATCGTATTATCCTTATCCTTATCCTTAAAAATATATAAATGCGAAAGTGTGTTTGTTTGTTGGTCTGTCCTTCAATAACGCTGCAACAGAGCCATTTTTGCATGGGTATAATTGAGGACCGGGAGAGTGACATAGGCTACTTTTTATCCCGGAAAATCAAAGAGTTCCCACGGAATTTTTAACAACTAAATCCACGCGAGCAAAGCCGCGGGAATCAACTAGTATGTATATAAAAAAAAAGGTGACTGACTGACTGATCTATCAACGCAAAGCTCAAATTACTGGAAAAATCGGGCTGTTTTGCATACAAATAGGCATCCGTAAAGAGCGAAGCCGCGGGCCATAGCTAGTATGACTATAATTAGGTACCTATTCTTTCTTAGGAGCTACCTAGTAATCTTGGCATTCAAATATTATAAATACTCAAATGTCAATAATTAATTATAGAAAATCTTTAAAAGGTCGAATAATCTTAAGCCAATTAAACAAAATTAATCACTTGATTACTTAATTTAGCAAAATGAACATTGTTTTTAGTGAGCACCATTACGCTAAATTGATGTAGGCTTTTAACTGGATAAATAGCTTGTATTAAACACTCGTTGAACCAAAAGTCACTTGTAAAGTGGTTAATATTTTAACGTTATCGGAGTTGGATCTTTACATGTTAATTAATACGTGTAGACGCGAGTGTAACACGTGTTTATTCAGCGTTGAAAATGTATGTGAAATGTAGTTTACTGATTGTTTTTTCATCACACTAATATTATAAAGGCGAAAGTTTGCATGTGTGTGTGTGGGTGCGTGTGTGTGTCTGTGTGTGTTTGTTACTCCTTCGCGCCACAACGAATGAACGGATTTTGGCTGTTTAGATTGAAAATAGCACATCTATATATATAAAATTCAAAGTCCTGACTGACTGACTGACTGACTGAGATATCAACGCACAGCCTAAACTACTGAAGTTAGAAACTTGAAATTTTTACAGTTGGTACCTTTTATGACGTAGGCGCACACTAAGACAGGATTATTGGAAATTCCACCCCTAAGGGGTTTAAATAGGGGATGGAAGTTTATATGAAACTCCGTCATTTTTCAACCTGTTTCCATCAAAGTTGGTATTTGAGCTTTCTGTTAAAAATAAAGAAGTACGTGCGTCACAGTTTTTGAAAATTCCACCCCAAAATCTAATTCCACGCGGACGAAGTCGCGGGGGCAAAAGCTAGTTTAACATATAGGCTAAAGTTTATCCCGGAAAATTAAAGAATTCCCGCAGGAATAAAAAAATATTAAATTTATAATATAAAAATTCTTTTAAATAAACCGACTTCAAACGACTTATACTTAATAAAAATATTGTTCACATTTCTCAGTTTGGTGACGAAATTGTTTGTGAGAAAAACGTGTAAGAAGTTCTTAATAAAGTGTAAATGGGGCTTTTAATAACACATAATAACCATTGGCCCAAATACCAAGAATTCCTTACATTATATCGTAAAAAATAATTGCATTATGAATTATTACTAATTAAATGAAAGTAGGTATTTCCAACTGGTGCGTTTTGAGCTGGCCTCTCTCTTTAAAAGTCGGTCCAACCTCAAATTCTTCCTTTTTTTATTAGATACCGAGATAGCCCTTTACTGCGATCTCACCTAATGGCAAGTGACGATGCAGTCTTAGATGGAAGCGGGTAAATTTGGAAGGGTTCCCATACCCCTAATCAATTTCTACACGCCATCGAACGCTAAATCGTTTGACGGTCCGTCTTTGACGGTAGGGTGGTAAGTAGCCACGGCCAAAGCCTTCTGCTAGACCAGATCAGAGACAATTCAGAAAATATAAATTACCAAATTGCTCCCGCTGGGAAACGAACTCGAGACCTCCCATTTATAAGACCACATCGCTTACCACTGCGCCAGGGACGTCGTCAAAAGTTTTTGCAATAATCTATAAAAAATTATGAATATTTTACAACTAATAAAAACAATTAATAAAAATCCCAAACAAACAGAGAAAGAACATTTTACTTATACGAAGAATAGAATAGAATAGCTTCTTATTCAAATAAACTTTTATAAAGTGCTTTGGAATTGTCAAATTAATCTACCACCTCACTGGTAATGGAAGTTTGAATGCACCAGCAAAAAACTCTATTTTAAGATATACATTCAAGTTTATTTGAATAAAATCTTTTCTATTCTATATTTTTTCTACATGATTTCAGTATTTTCTAGAATGTCTAACTCAAAAATAGTTTGTAGACTTAAAGAAGTTATAATCCATATCTAGATAAATATTATGATAGTATCTGAATAAACTGACGTCCAACGACGGACGAAAAACATTATCCAATTATACCTAATCGTTATCTACCTATGATTAATCTAATGCTAAGGTATCTAAAAATAAGGATTATTATTTCTGTATTTAAAAATGATTTGGTCTGTCTGTTGGTTTCGCTTCAGAGACTAAATTAGGTAAGTATCTACTGCAAAAAATTAGTAATAAAGTAACTCTAGAGATTAAAGAGAATTCAGTCTTTAAAGAACAAGCGATGTTAAACTTACTAATATTCCCCTCTTCCCTCCAAATCCCTACTAATATTATAAATGCGAAAGTGTGTTTGTTGGTTTGTTGGTTTGTTGGTTTGTTGGTTTGTCCTTCAATCACGCAGCAACAGAGCAACGGCTTGCTGTGATTTTTTGCATAGGGGTAATTTACGGGCCGGAGAGTGACATAGGCTACTTTTTATCCCGAAAAATCAAAGAGTTCCCGCAGGATTTAAAAAACTAAATCTACGCGGACGAAGTCGCGGGTATCAGCTAGTAAGAGTATAAAGTTAGGAGTGGGTACAAAAATACTTTGTGGGAATTGAACCTTTCAGTTTTCTGTTTTTGAAGCGTTGGATTTTGGACGTTTTTAAAATAATACAGTAGATTTAAAATTTCGCTATAAATTACATATCTACAAATACCTAAATACAAATTTGAGTCAACAATGGATTATCCGGTATTCTATTATAACGGTACGTAATCGAAATCGGATTTCACTACAATAGTTTGCTCGGAGACCACGATCGATGCAAAAGCAAAAAACAATACAGCGATATTCTGACGTGTCCAATTTAGTTAATCCGGTGTCTGACGGACAGACGATTGGTTTTTTATATAGATTTGTAAACTATAAAATGTACTCTTGTATTTAATGTTAAATTCATTAAGTTCACGGCTAGGATTGGGTCAAATTAGTTCAAATAATAAATGCTTATCTTTGCAAATCATTAGGTATAACAATTTTTTATTGGAACAATAAATCATAGTTTTAGTGCACCATATATTATTATTCTGCAGATTTATTAAGTGAAAATAAAAATCTTTCAAAATTTATTTAGGACTTGCTGATGCCCGTGATTTCATTCGTATTGTAAAAATCAACACGGCATTTTCAAAGAAACTTATTTTATATTCTTTGAAATTATCGTGGAAACTGATTAATTTTTTTAGGATAAAAAGTCCCGTCCGTCTGTTTTTAGAATACATACTGTAGGTACTAGGTATATACAAGTGTTGCATTTCATCAAAATTGGTTCAGCGGAAAATCGTATTGAAAAGTTAACAGACATATGCAGAACTTACTTTTCGTTTCTTATTTAAGAATTCCTTCATGAAAACTGAAGGAAAAAAAGCTTAGATAACTAATATAATAAAACAAGCACTATAATAAAATAGTGCTTGTTTGAATTTAAATAGGATAAACGCAGTAAAAAATCTAGTAAGTAAGCTATATTAACCCAACCATTAAACAGGAGTGTTAAAATAATGCAGGCAATCAAGACTAGTTGCGAGCTAAATCAATTTGTTAACGGTAGCTGCCATGTTTATTATTTGTAATACCTAGAAAATGGATGAACGTTTTCCAAACGTCAAAATAAGATAAAATAAGAGCATTAGGTATGCAACTGGGACCACTTTAGATATCAATGTGCTAAATGAGAGACGTAATAATCTCTGCACTCAGACTGACGGTTGTAAAGTTTATTTTTAATTTTTATAGTGTTCACCCTTTACTGTAAGTGTTCACCGGTGAAACTGCACTTTGAGCAGATTTACGAAGTGAAAAATGCATAAAAATCGGAAATGGCTAGTGAAATTACTTTACTGCTGATTGCCTAATCGTAACAAATATTTAACATCAGATCTCTTCTCCTCTTCTTCTTTGTCAATCAATAGACGTCCACTGCTGGACAAAAGTCTCTTGCATGGACTTTCATAGGCCTCGGTGACTGTATGCCAGAGGGAAACTCACTGTTTCTCAGAGATACTTAATTCTTTAAAAGGCTTTATTTCCAACACTTTCAATCAATTGTAAGAGTAGTTAGTAGGTGGAGTAGGTTTCTGAAAAATCCCGTGGAAGTATTAGATTATCCGGTCTAAAATGTATCTTGTGTCCACCTCCAGAATGCAAGTTTCTTTTGCATTGCCGAATTTTGTCGAAATTGGTTTAGCGGGTTAGGCTTGAAAGTGAAACAGACAGAGTTACTTACATACACACCTATATTATTTTTACGAAATACAGTGTTCTTAACACTTAATTGCGCTAAACTTCTAAGAAAACATACTATTATGATAATAATATATTTTAGTTCAATGGCATTACAACTAAACTTCGAGGTAACTCTCTTATTAATAAACGCGGAACGTGTTAGTTACGTGTTAGTTAAATTGTTTTCTATTGATGCAGTACATATGCAATGCACTGTGCGTAAAGGACGCGCAGGCAAGGTTCATGAAATTGTGCGTGATTCGCAAAAGGTGCAAAAGCAAGGCGAATTATTAGAGAACCGTAATCAAAGGAAGACGAGCAGTGATGGCTTAGTGATTAGGACAGCGGCCTTCCTATTCAAGGGATCGCAGGTTGAATCCCGGGCACACACCTCTGACTTTTCGAAGTAATGTGCATTTAAGTTAATCCCTTTAACAGTTGTACTATTGGAAAAAAGTCCCACTAGTTCAAAGATTGAAATAATCAGTTGTACTGGTGGGAATGAGCCTTACTGTGACAGTCGATGTGACCAAAGCTTGGTCGTATAAGCTCCTAGTTACGACAAAAACTACGACTAGCCGTGGTTAAACCACATACATAGTATTACTTACTACAGTAAGGGTTAAATGTGGTTTCGGCTACGTAGTGCGCGAGGAACCTACTGGTCGAGCGCAAACGGAACAAAGCAAAGACTAATGATTGTTATTTATTTTATATGACATTTATTAATAAGACAGCCCGTAATATGTCAGGAATTATTATATTCCAAGTCCTGGTAGCGCTTGATAAACTAGATCTGTTATTCACATTTCATCGCAACTCTTGGGTGAGAAGGTAAAGCTAATTGGACGCACATACGCAATAACGTTTCAACCCACAAACTTTTGTCAAATTAAATACATACATAATATAAAGGAATAAAGTTAACTTTTCAATTGATAAGTTGGGTGGGTTGACTCTTTATTGCATATCTGCGTCCAATTGCGAGGGTGCCGGTATTTCCTAGGAGAAATTTTCCAAAACGAGTGTCTGTTATCTTTTTACAGCGTAACCATAATATATATAATATTTGATCTTGATGAAATTCTCCACAGAGTTTGCTTGTATTTTGGAAGTAAACATTACTTCTCTGCATCTTGGGAAAACGAAGAGTTTCTGCCTGAAAAGAACTTTATCGACGAGGATACAGTCACATATAAGCCGTAATAGCTTATCTGTTTATTGAATAATGTACGCACGTAATAGGTCAGTAGGTACACTAACATTTTCTGCAATGTAATAATTATATAGATGTACTATTTTATATTGGGATCGACACTAAAGATGCATCGAGATAAGGCATCAAAATGCTACACAGTTTGGTAGGTACGATTATCAGATGGATGAAAGAGCAGGATACTAATACTTGTACGGTATACGTTTTTGATATGATGATACGAAAAGACCTTAGATGAAAAATAATATATTATCTTCCATACCTATTACCTACAGAGTTTCAGCTTATATGGTTTTAGCTGTAAGTACTAACTGTTACTTTACTAATCCCTCCTGCTGAGAGTGGCGCTATAATATAAATCATTTATCATACTAGACTGTAGTCAGACCTTTCAGAAATCACGATAAAATCTGTGACTTTAACTTATTTATTTAACCCTTAAGTTCTAATATAGCAGCTCAACCCGTGTACATCGGGTTGCCATCAAGCGGGTAACAGCACACACATTGATTAGGTTTTAGATGCATGGATGCACGAGAAATATTTTCTTCCAAATTTTATCATATCCCCCGCTGCCAATATGTGCAATTAATTTATTTATATTGACATTTTGACGTTGAATGTACGCACACTTCATACAAAAAAATTACGTCAAAATGCCGCACCACCGTGTCGACCTTTGTGTCACTATAAATGTACATTGGCAGTGTATTAGCAGGAAAACAAAGTGTTGTTACGAAGCATTATAAAGAAAAGCATAACAATATATCAAAACTTCACGCATAGGTACATCGATACATTTTCATACAGGCATTTTAATAAACTTAAGTATTGATCAATTTGAGCGTTGGTTAAGATTTGACCAGCCGGCCGGTCTCGTTCCATAGAACGATCGCGCCAGTCTTCGAATAATCTATGTCATGATTATGACTCACAGTCATAATATGGAGCTAGTTCAAATGTCAGTATTGATGGCTATCGATAATATCTGATAGAGTAATACTAATCGGTATAATCGCAATTTAAACATTTTGGCAGTCTACACCGATCGCTAATGGACTAGATTAGTTACTTGTACAAAAAATTCTCGCAGTGGGATAACCTTTTATTCAAAGGTTATGAGTTTTAATACCTACCTACGTAGAATTACAATGCGCGCGATTTCCGACAGCAATATTAGCAATTACAGCACGGGCAAACACGATTTTAGCAGCAGCGATCGGTGTTTTTGCGTTCAAATGCGACATCGAGCTTCCGAATATCTACTAAAAATCGCAAAAATCGCCAGGCTTTTACCCGGTTCGTTTTAAAGTCTTTGGTAGATGTTATTTTTTATTTTTTTATTCCATGACAAGATAGTCCTTGACTGCAGTCTCATCTGATGGCAAGTGACGGTGCACTCTAAGATGGTAGCGGGATAACTGGGAAGGGGTACGGCAGTGTAGATTCAACCCATACCCTTAAACGCGTAATTCTACACGCCATCAAAACAGGGAATTGAAAAATCGCCAAAAGCTAGTCTTCTAATTATATAAAAGGAAAAGGTGAATGACTGACTGATCTATCAACGCAAAGCTCAAAGCACTGGAAGGATTGGGCTGATATTTTACATACAGATAGATCATGACGTAGGCATCCGCTAAGAAAGGATTTTTGAAACTTCAACCCCTAAGGGGATAAAATAGGGTTTAAAAAATCGAACATAAGTGAGTGAAGCAGCGGGCAAAAGCTAGTGTAATATAAAAGTTCCAGTTTTCTTTGTTTTGTTCTTTTTATTTTGTTCACTTTCGCATTGTGGTTCTCATCAAATCACTGCGACACATAAAATGATAATGCTGATTGTCATAAATACACAGTTTATTATATTGTGATTTATATCCGATACCATTGGATTCGTGTAAGACAGACAGACATCTTTTATGTATTTTTACCATCTATAGTGAGACTTTATTGTTAGCCAATTGTAACTGAATAATAATATACATACTATACCTACTTATAATATGGGTAAAACAGGTTCGGTATTTCTGTCTGTTTGTCTGTCCACCTGTTTTTACATACTAGCTGATGGTCGCTATCAAGTTAGATTGCATCGTCACTTACCATCAGGTGAGATCGCAGTCGAAGACTATTTGTCATCAAATTAAAAAGCACTTTGTAAAAGTTTATTTGAATAAAAACTTTCCTATTCTATATAAAAGAAAATGCGCGCCACTTTTTACGATTTAAGGCTTTAGTCAATGATACTCGTATTATTATAATATTGTTATGTTTTCAGAAAGTGCGTAGGTATTAGTACCGCCATATAAGGTTGCCTATAACTACCTACATATAAGTGATATTGACAAGTGCGTGTAGCGTAATAAATTCGAGTATACCGCTTTGGTACAAAGTAACCAAATATACGGTTTGCTCCAACTCTATAGCTTATAATATTTTAGCCACATTTATAAAAGGTATTATAAAGGGTAAAAGTGCGATAGTTATATAAAATACTAGCGGACGCCCGCGACTTCGTCCGCGTTCTTAAATTGTTTAAATTTTTCCTAAATTTTCTTTGCTATAAACCTCACGGAGCCCGAGACCTTTCCAACGAATGCAAAACCGTGGAAATCGGTTCGTGCGTTCTGGAGTTATAGCGCTAGGAAGGAAAACCCGACTTATTTTTATATAGTAGATAACCTCACAACACATGATAACTAGAAGACTAGACTTCCTGCAGTAAAACCCAGACAAGAGATCCTTGCTGAGATATAGGACTTTTATAGTTAATTAAGTGAAACATTCTGGAGAAGGTGGTAAAAACGTTGTATACATTTTTTTATTCGTATTATGAAGTCTAGGTTTATGTTTTACATTGTTACACTAATATAGTCCTTTAAAAGTACTGTACTAAGTTCCAATAGAGGCCGATGATTCTTGTTCTTGCTTTTCTTTTTTATGGAAAACCGGGTAAATTCACTAGTGTATACTAATTAACTTATAATATGTACAAGGCACCCCGCGGTGATTTTAATAGTGGGTTTTGTTGTGCAATTTGTAAGCTCGGTTGTTGTATAAATAATTAATTAGCTATTATCTGTTGCTCTATCTTTTTCTACTCAATTTTTCCCGAGCGATTCTGCAAGCGCAAAGTGTAAGTTGTCAGTTATGGCTGCTCTACACGTTGAAACACAAGTCAAAGTCAAGATTATTTGATCAAGTCAAAGTCAAAATTATTTCACGTCAATATGGTAAGTATTTATTAAATAAATCATCACTACTAAAATTAGCCCTTCGAATTTTTTTTGCTCATTTTGAATTGTTCTTTTCGAGCAAAAAATGTTATAATATGTAGCTTATCTATATTGCGGATAGCTGAAGCAAAGCAGAACTTTATCATTGAGAAATTCATTAACTGTGTAATAACCTTTAAGTATTAAATTTGTCTTTACACACTGTTTAAATCTGTGTAATAGTAAATCTACCAATTCTTTCGAAATCAAGTTATAAAAGCATATACTCGACCCCAAAAAGGACTTCTGAATTTTACGCAGACGATAAGACGGTGTTATTAGTTTATGACAGTGTATATCACCTCTTCGTTTTTTCAAAATTTAAGTTTATTCAAATTCAAATTCCTTTAATTGCCCGAAAACATGTACAATGGGTGATTGGGTATTCATCAATGTTTCAATGTCATCGGACATTTCTGGCATGCAAATGTTTATAAAACACAATCATCTAGTCTAATTAAAATACTACTTAATTACTGAATGTCAAAATGGAAAATTAGTCAGAAGTATATTAACTATTCTACCCATTTTACAGTGGTTAGTGGAATCCGTCAGCGGCGTGTGAAAGGATCATTCCGTCAATGTTATTCACCATAGTGTAATTAATTTATAGAGCCAGCACCCCGCCGCGATGTTAATTGTCTGTTGTGTTGTAAATGTACCACAACAGATACAAATTGTGGACGTTATTGTATAATAAACTCATTAATTATTATTTATTTATTTTCAATACCATATATTGTTATCATTGTGATTTTTTCTGCGTCTTTCTATTCGTCATATATTTGCTTCAAAGGTGAAGGAAAACGTCGTGAAGATTTCTCCATGACTTAACTCATAACATTATTTTCTTTATTTCTATGTACCTATATTAGTTTTTAAGGAAATGGCCTGATGTCTTGAGATGAGGTTTTACCTAGTTTACGCACCAGTCCCCACGTTAACTGTCAAATATCGATAATAACGATCAATGTAAATGACAAAATATTATGTATAATGTGGAGGAGAACTATGATTTAGTATATGTATAAAAAGAGGTGGATATGTTACAAGCGTGCAGTAAATGAAGCGCGTAATGGCAGATATTTGTCGTAATTTGCCATGTCATTTAACAATGAAGTACTCTATTATACTCTTCGTCGTTCGGAACAAGTTTTTCGCTTGTTTTGTGAGTATTAAGTATAATTCATCCCTAGTAGGAGGAGAATAAATAAATGAACTTAATAAATGAAATGAAATGATGGTCTCAAAAATGTGAGAAGTCTACCAATCCGTATTTAGCCAGAGTGGTGGACTTATGTATGGCCTAATCCCTTTATATTCGAGAGGAAAATGCGGCTCAAGACGGCTGGCGGGGCACGGGTCGTTTCCCGAATGAAAAGGATGTAATAATTACGTTTAAAAAAAAAGCAAATTAATGGGTGCTATACTGACTCACAGATTCAAAACCATCTATTTTTACTGTCTAAATTCAATAAATCGGTTGGCGCGTATCGTTTTACAACCGATCTGTCTAACGAGATGCCGTAATAAGCGATTGTAAATTTTATTCTGTTAGGTACAATCAGGTCATTCATCGATTCTTTTTATTTTACTCTGGATTATTTCTACTTAAATAAATCTCTATCAGTTCTGTCTAGTTTAATTAAAATATACTATTGACCTTTATGACATTCGAGATTTATCGTAGTACTTAGTTTAAAATTGATTTGTGCATGCAACTCATAATTTCGGTCATTTTGCGTTACCTAAATATCTAGACCTATAATAGATAATATTTTGAGTAAAATTCAAGCAGACTACAGCTACTCTAGCAATGTAAGAACTCACTGAAACATAGTTTTACACGTTACAGCAAAAACTTTACTTTAGGATAAAACTTTTGTTAATTTTTGTCCGTATTATCGTCCGGTTGAAGTTAGGTTTAAAAAAAATAATCCATGTCACTCTCTAAGTCCTCAATTATACTCATGCAAAAAGTCACGTTGATCCGTTGCCAAGTTGTTGCGTGATTGAAGGAAAAACCAGCAAACTTCGCATTTATAATGTTAGTAAGGATGGTTGCGCAATATGTAAAGTTTAAACGTCAACATCCCAAAAAGTATATCGAATCAATAAAATTATTTTTTTAATCGACTTATTGAAAACTAATAGATTTATGAAAAATAATTGATTATGATATATAACTTAATAGCCCATTACATTCTTTTAAGGTTCTATTGTGCAAATCGTTTCCGGACTATAAAATTTTATGGGCAATTAGACGAAAATGGCTGCATCGGGCTTCTGTTTATTATCTTGTATCTATTAAATCTCGACGGTGAACAAGATCGATTAGCAAAGTCATCAATCATCCGAAAAATTAATAAATACCAACAAAGTAATTATAATATTTTACAAAACATGTAACATAAATCTAGTCCGTACAATACCATAATATTATATTGTTGCAAAAAAAATATCTTTCCTATATTTTTAACCACTTCAAATATTATGAAAAACCTTTGAGTATATAACCAACTGAAAAACATACATATAAATTAAGGAGAACTTAAAAAATTGTCTGATTTGTCTATTTATCTAAATATATAAATGTAAAAAGTGACTGACTCATTGACTGACTGACTGATCTACAATGCTCAGCTCAAACCATTGGACGGATCGGTCTGTTTGGCAAACAGATAGCTATGATGGCGTAGACATCCACTAAGAACGGATTTTTGAAAATTCAACCCCTGAGGGGATAAAACAAGGTTTTGAGAAATCGAACTTAACGTTAGAGAAGCAGCTGGCAAAAGCTAGTTTAAAATACACATTCCAATATTAAAAAAAAAAACGGTTTTTAATAGGTTTTGTTAACTCAACGCGGACGAAGTCGCGGGCGCCAGCTAGTTCTCACTAGTATAACTTGTTTTCAACCGTAAAAATACCTTTCGTTACTTTTAATCATCCATTAAATCCAATCAAACCAACAGTTGTGAAACTCGGTAAATCTGGTCCATGTTGTAACGGAACGAGGAAATTAAAAAAAAAGGTTAATTGACAAAATTAAGTTCGCGACGACAGGTGTATATTGAGCCTTAATTAATAAAACGAGTTTAAAAATATGATCTGATGACGGAAAAGAACTCATTATAGGATTTTTACTTCACTCGCAATCTGTACTTGGTAGAAACCCTTAATTTGACGAAAGATCTTGTTAAAAATACATATTTTTATACGGTTCTGAAACATGAACTCTTCGGGCTGCAGATCGCAAACGCATCGATGCTTTTGAGATGTGGTGCTGGAGGAAGATGCTTAAAATACCCTGGACTGCATTTAAGACCAACGTATCTATCCTGTAAGGGCTAAAAATAACAACCAGCTGTCGATGCTAAGCTTATCACAAAGATTTGTGATTGATCTCGTTTTAAAATTTTTCCTACCTTTGAGATATGTACCTTGTTTAGTAACTTTGAGGTAAGATAGCTCAGTATGGTAAATGTTTGCAATATAAAGGTGCCAAATATTTGATTTTAAGAAAAAAAATCTGAATGGAATTTAATAGTTTTTCATTGCTACCTAATCACCTATACCTATATAGAATTTCATCTATGTTTTGAAAACTAATAAGGTAAGATATCCGTACAAGATCCGTCAAAACAGTAACGGATTCGGATACGGATCTTTCTTCTCTCTCCGATATACGCAGATACGGATACGGATATCCGGCACATCACTAGTGCCAAGGATCGCGACCCTCTGTAATAAGGTTAACGATGCAGAGTTGTTAAAAATGTTTTTCAGATGTTTTTAAACTTTTTATGAATCCACAATTTTTAAATTTCGAATCTTAGTCCGCATAATATTTTTTTAGTTAATCCAAGGTGGATTAACTTTGATGGAATAAGTTTTTGTTGACTTTTTTTAACAAAGTTTATCTAAGAATTTTTTTGAACGTGTTTTTCATTGGCACGCGCTTTACGCTAAATTAGAGAGCAAAAAGAGTTTCGATGTGTTGCTAGGCGTAGAGGTATAACATTTTAGTAGAGTTTAATCATAATCAAATATTATTAAATTTATTAAAATAAGTTAAAAGTGGAGTGCGCAATTTATTAATAAACGAACTGTCAGCTGTGACTTATTCCACGTGGTTTTAGGTTTTAAAAACCAATAAAATTTTTAAAATTTAAGAAATCTAAAATGTAAATTAATACCTATATAAGGTACAAAATTTATTAAAAAAAAATTATGTAAGGTCAGGGGGAGTAAGAGAAACGGTGGGGTAAGAGAAACACAAAGCCATATCTAACAAACTATGCAGTTTATCGATATTTGCTCTCAGTCGATAAAAGAGTATTGACGAAGTGGTATCAATTTTTTAACATAGATGTTGCTGTGATAATTCTACAAGGTAATATTTAAGAAAGAAATTTGACATTTTTCAAAACTCAAAACACGAGCTAGACGCGGTTATATTTATTGCTTGTTTTAAAGTGATTTTATAGAGTTTTCAAAAGTTTTTTGCGGTAAGTACCTTGAATAATGTATAGATTTAATGTTCCAATTGTATTTTTTGTCTAAAACGTTCAGATTATTAATTTAAGACATGGTAAAGATTCTAGTCACTAAAAGTTTCGAGTGGAAAAGTGAAACAGAGATGAGCTGGGTAAGAGAAACATATGTTTCACTTACCCCATGTCAGAGATTACCAACCTTTTTTAAATTATATCTTATTTAAAAAAACTAATATTTGATTATAGGCCGTCCTGTGTCTGACACACCAGTCATTCTGTTTGTTCGAGCGTCATTCAAAAACAACTGGACTGATTTTGATGAAACTTATCACACATATAGAATCATCTGTACATAATATTATATTCGTTGTACAGAATAAATTTATGTTTTTATTGACACTAAGACTTAGTATATTTAATTTGATTCCCATAATTATTTTGATAAAATTTGAGGGAGCTGCTAGCTATAAAAAAAGTTAATCTATTAAATATATATAAAGAAAAGGTGACTAACACTGGCCGACTGATCTATCAACGTACAGCTCAAACTACTGTACGGATCGGGTTGAAATTTTGCCTACAGTTAGCTATTATGACGTAGGCATCTATTAAGAAAGCAAGAATAGAAGAAGACGTAAAAATATTGTAAACATGGTGTTAGCTAATTAATAAAAATTTATAACGTACCATTTATTGTTATGGTTTACTACCCCTGACTGCTTGACTATGTTTCTCTTACCCCATTTTCAGTTTTTTCCTTTTATTTAAGAAACTAGACCATTTAGCCATGCACTGAGACTCGTATTCGATTGAAACAATTAAAGATGCCATTTTAGTCCTTGAAATAGTTCTGTAGACCTTATATTAGCAGCGTACTGATCATTGTTTCACTTACCCCATTTTGAGGGTAAGTGAAACGAAACCATGGTCTACTTTTAATTAGTAATTTTATCGTTATTAGCACTAATAGAGGACTCAAAGATCATGTCATAGAAAGCCCATTTAAGGAAGAGTACTTTGCATTGATCGTTATTTAAATTGACATTTTTTTTATTGACTTAGAGGCCATTTTGTAGAAAAAACAGAAAAGTATGTTTCACTTACTCCCCCTGACCTTATTTAATTTTATTCAATTGCTTTCATTGATTTTGTGGCACCTATGTAATCAAACATTCCTAAGAACGAAATAAATTAATATAATAATTTTTTCATAGAAAGCCTTTATTCCATGGAAAGTAAAACTTTAAACCAAAACTGTTGTAGATATGCATCTTAGATAAGATAAGCATAATGTAAGTTCACGTTGTTCTCTTTAACATAGTTTTGAATTTGACCGTGTTTCGTGCTTGGTATCAGTAGCCGAAATCAATTTAAAATGTCTAAAACCAACTGGTAAGGTGACAAAATAAATGCTAATTTAAATAAACTGTCCTATTCCAAATGTTAATTTTGCGTGTTAGCTGTTTCATTTCTTTACTTTTTTTTTACTTTGATTTAATTTAACCTAATGATAAATTATTATGGGTTTCTTAAAGAACTTCAAACCTAATTCCCGCTATACGAATAGTAAATGATTTTAATCATAGCAACCTTTTTGGAACGCACTATTAGATATTCTGTGACGATTTGAAGCAGACAGACCGATGGCAGATACAAGATGGCAGTGTGGCGTGATAGAAGAACAAACCAACAAACAAACAGAACTTATAATATTAGTGAGAAACATAAAATATGTTTGATTTTTAAGAAAATAAGCTTTTCTTATACCTCCTTCGCAGTTGAATTTTCAAAAATCCTTTCTTAGCGGATGCCTATGTCTTAATAGCTATCTGTATGCCAAATTTCAGCCCGATATGTCTAGCAATTTGAGCTGTGCATTGATAGATCAGTCAGTCAAACAGTCAGTCAGTCACCTTTGCCTTTTATATATTCAGATTAGAAGAGAAGATATATAATCAGATAAAGGTAAAAACACCAAAACCTAAGAATATAATTATTATTAGGTATTTCTATTATTTTACGCATTAATGCAATCTAAACATTATTTTCCAGTAAGTATATTAAAAGTAAGAAAAGTTCGCTCTACGGGTCAAAGAAATTAAGCAAGTTGCTTTTTAGTGCACTTGCGCTATTTACAACATATAAAGCGATTAAAAAATATACCGACCCATGACTCAAAGGCTCTAGAATTAAGTATACGAGTCAAGTACTAGTATAAAAAGCAATTAAAAAGGTGTCGCTTGACATTCAATAGTAACTGCTCTTTGGGATTAACTAGAGCGAATCAAACCACACTCAACTGTGAACTGCGGTTTGTCGAGCGGAATAAAAAACGTAGGAAATGAAGTAGCATTCGAATGATGTGTCACTGTTGAGCAATGTATCCTATTTATTTACTTCATTAAAATAAGATTTAACACGACGTATAAAAAATTTTCTTATCCTATTAATGTATATATGGATGGATAGATGGATGGATGGATGTTTGTTACTCAATCAGGTCGCAACGACTGAATTGATTTGGCTGAAATTTGGCACAGAGATAGAATATAGTCTGGTACTTTTTATCCCGGGAAATAAGAGAGTTCCCGCGGGAATCAAGAAATCTCAATCCATGCGAACGAAGTCGCGGGCATCAACTAGTATACTTATAAACGGAGAATTAAAATAATCTAAATAACATTTCTTTTTAAAAAACCGACTTCAAACGCCACTATTAAGTTTATTAAGTATGCCTATAAAATTTGAAGAACTACCTCGATTTCTTCAGGATTCCATCATCAGATCCTGACCTGATGATTACGGGACCACCTGGAAAGTATATCCTTTTAAACAAAAATTCCAGGCGTTTCGAGTAATCGGGGAACATACATAAAAAAAAAACATTCCGACAAATTGAGAACCTCCTACTTTTTGATGTCGGTTATTGCGATGGCAATATTTAAGACAAAATATATTTTGTTATATATCAATGTAAACGCCGCTTGCGATGCGCCGTACCTAATGTGAGTGTAGGTATCGGCGTTTGTTGTTCACGATACATTGCTCAAAAATTACAATATTGGTACCCATCATTTCCGAGATGTGTGGCATTTGTAATTTCATTATAGGTATTAAGTGTAATCTATTCACAATTTTTTTTTTGATATCCCTTACTTTTGAAAACGTGTAATTACGAGTGGTTGGTGTTCTATTTTTCAAATGAGTTTAATATGGGTCATTCGAAATCGCATACAGATTTCAGCTTTATGTACATGTATCTAAGATTCTATAATTTTAATTCTTCGGGTAGGTCATAAGTAGTTCTACATTCTACCTATACGGCTATCTTTAGCCAATATCTACAGATTTCCTTATTTAGCATATATAATCTACAAAATTTGAATTTTATACCAGTCTTGACACTCAAGTGTGAACTTCGAGATCGTCTCGTGCTAGATCTAGTCTATAAATTTCTTTTTATCAGATAACACCCATTTTGGTTAAGGAGTCCACATTAAAAATTTAAATAAATTGTCTTTATTTATGACAACTGCATGAAGATAGTATTAACCAATTTTATATTTTATAAAGTTATATGAAAAATTATTTTGCAATTAAATATCACTTTTAAAGGAAAACATCGTGAGGACGTGAAGGAAGAAGCAAGAATTTGACTTTTAAATAAATTTTTCGAAACTTATTTCGTCTAGCGAACATATATTTATTTTACTTCATATTTACTTATCATCAGTTTCAGTTGTAAACATCAACTCTTATGTGCAGCAATAAAGAATTCTATCTGTATTTTAAGAACTTCTCAAATATTTTAAGCTCAGACATATCTGTTCTTATTCTGTCTTATATACCTAGTAGGTATATAAGACATAGTAAGTAGAGGGCTATTAAATAGAAAAAAATGTATGCATACTAAGCATAAATTTAACGCAAATACATATTTTTTATATGAGAAGTTACGCAGCAATATTTTGCCTTACGCAACACATTTACCTACGTAAGTTTTTTTCACCTTACGATGTCATCAGAAAACTAAAATATATCTATTTATTCAGCAAAAGTAGGTACAAATTCTATGCTTATTTATATCTTATACATACTATACATGACATATATACGTTACTTGTCTCATAGATTTAAGCATTGTAGGATAGCCAGTAGGTAGATAGAGCCTTATAATAATATTGTAAGTCTATATCTCTAATCTATTTCACATTCTTTCGGTCCATTTTAATTTTTACCAATGTATCCTAATCCTGAATTATGCAACTTTGCTAAGAAAATTGTTTGATACAAGCGATGGTAGAAACAAGACTGTCTTATATCTATTGTATAAAAACACTACGCATTTTTCCTAAACTTTTTATATTTATATAATTTTATAATATTTAACATTTTGCAGTTAAGTTATTAGACTACGATTATTAATTTAGGTACTTTATTCAATCTATTTTATTAATGTTTTAAAATGTATGTATATGTATATTGAATATTTTACGAGTAATATAACCCAAAACTTACGTTTTTACATACGATTTTACCTCAGTACTTTTCAAAGTTAAAAGACGAAAAAGTCACAAATAAAAACACAGCCACAAAAAGTCCACTTTTTTAGAAATGAAAAGCGATCGCGTGCGGAAAACTTCAGCAAATACGGACGGAAAATCTTTTATTGAAATAAATTTTCCGCAAAACTTTTCACGTAATTTTTCGGGCCGGTTTCGTAAGGCTCGTATCAAGCGTGCGTTCTAATCGAGCTCCCAGCATCCACTAAGAGGGAATCGGAGTGAACCGCATCGTGTAATTTATTTTATTGCTCTCATAGAGTTTTGTGTTCATTACTCAGTTTGTAAGAGCAATTTGTCCTTTTGCGTTTAATTGCAGCGATGGATAATGCTATTAACTAAGATAAGTATAGGCTTCATAATTTTAATGATTTACCTCAAATACTAATTTTTTTATCTTTATATTCTTTTATAAGTACAGTTGCTTTAGCATATGGTTTCATCCCATTAAGTCAGGTCAATTAAAAGATTGAGAAAAGAATGGTATATATTTACATTTTCTTAGGCGTTACGATTATAAATATTGATAAACTAACTATTATATAATTATCGCGTGACAAATTTCGGAATTCACATTTTATTATCATGATATTTTTCGATATTTGATGCAAAAACTGAGTTATTTTTCCGTTTATTTAATACATATTTTTTTGTGAAAATATTAATCCTATGAAACTTATTGAGTAACTACCTATTTCTAATAGTCCAAAATAGTTCATTTATTTCATATTAAATTTATAAGTGGCTGTAAAGACTTGGTTACATGGAATGCGTGTACGATTCGTAATATATGAAACTGTATATTATGAACTACGTCACGTCGTCGTGACGTCGTGACGTCGACGACGGAGCATAACAGAAGCGTGGCTGAAAATCATTTCAACTAAGAAGATATTATTTTCTTCTTAGTCAACATGTTTGTTGAATTTATACCACTTGTAATAGGTAAAACTAGAAAGGAAACTTTAATTATACATAATACATATTTAGGTAGGTTTAGGATAAAGGTTTTTAATTTTCACAGGAACTCTTTAATTTTCCAGGATAAAATGTAGCCTATGTGTTAATCCTGAGTATGAGCTAACTTTATTTCAAATTTAAGATAAATCAGTTAATTAGTTGTGATGTAAAGGAGTAACAAACACACACACACACATACTTTCACCTTAATAATATTAGTGTGATACGGTGTGATACACAAAAAACTATGGATCTGTATAATTATTATTAAAATCGCGTAACAGAAAACAGAATTTGGCGCAAAATACATTCTAAAGATTCTAGGAATCGTGTAAAGAACGTTACAGCCACGCGTTGTGTTTGTCTAAGGCCTTAAATATAAAGCCCTTTTACTTGTAGCCGCGGTTGTCATATCAACATCGCTGATGATAATCTTTAACGCCCTGAGGTGGCTAGTTATCTTTTTATCACGCGACTAGCACTTTGCTCGGTGCAACCAGTTTATATGAAGACCATTTGGTTGTACCTACCTACTTACTTATGGGCAAAGCTTTCGATTTCGATGATCATATTATTTATTAGTTTATTACCTATTTAGTGAATTAAATCCACAAACTCATGCGCGTTTATTATGACGTTTTAGAAACCCTGTGGGAGCTCTTTAACTTTCCCATAAGAATCATATCACTTCTCGTCTTATCCTCTAGATTCTAAAGACGACACTTTCATACTACGTCACTTTCATAGACTAGGCTCTCTATGAAAGTGACGTCAAAATCGATTCAGACGTTTAGAATTTTAGTTCGAACAACAGGAACGCGTTATTAAGGGCTAAGCTTAATAAATATTTAATAAATATTAAGTCAGTTTCCTGAAAACTTTAGTGCCGATTTTAATGTCGTTTTTATGACACCCAAAATGTCTTAAAAATGTTTTTAAATAAATAATCAATCATAAAGGGGCAGTAATCTTGCAGTAATCGTTTTTTTATTTTTTTTAAATGTAACGTTTTTAAATAACAATAGTACTGAGCCGATTTTGATGTGTTTTTTTTTGTATTACACAGGTATCACCTCAGAGAAAGTTTTTATAGATATATTTTAAGGTTGGATTTCACGACACGAAGCCATCGTCATCAGTAAGTCATCAATCAAAATGATACAGCAAAAAAGACGTCACGGATACAAAAAATGCAATTAATGGGATAGCGGTCCTGCACCCGTTGATGTCTTTTCTACAACTGGTTGGAACCGTTCGCGCGGAAATCGGACCACTCGCGACATAATCAGCTCACATTCCCACTGGCACAGTATTTAAAAACCGTTAACATTTATTATAGAAATTTGAAATATGACCATTTTATAGTCATAATGGGAATCTAGTGCTAAAATTAGAAAAAAAAAAAAACATAAAACAACAGCTCATTTTGAGAACACGTTAGTTGAGTTTTTACGTTTCTGATTTCTTCGTTATTGAGGATAAATATGTTTTGTATAAACTATAAATAAAACGTGTCTATACTACAGTTTTGTTTTTTATTTACAATTTTTATGTCTTTTTGCACGTCAATTTGTCTGTTTGCTTCGTTTATCGGTAGTTTGGCCGGATAATCATGGCTAAAAACTAACGCTATAGGTAAATTTTTCCAGAGGAAAATTCTATGGCGCCAATACTTTTTCTATGGTGGAACAACTTTTTACTATGATGTAAGAAAGAAAACATTTAATTATTATTTTTTGTAAAAGTTTTTTGTTTTCGGATCCAAAATTAGTGTTGCAAATACCTATTTTTATTTACTTAGCGAAAATTTATTTTGCAGTTTACTCTAGGTACACAAAAAGAAAAATTGAGTGAAAATTGAATTTAATATCTTTATTTTTCGATTTAGGCTTATATTACCTCTTACGAATGTCATTTACAATATTAAATAACGATAATAATAGTTAAAAGACTTATACTCATCCCTTTTTCCTTTGATGCCACAAAATATGTTCTTCTGAAACAAGTTCGCATCCAGTATCATAGACAACACGTAGTAAGATAAATTTTATAATAATCATCATTAATATATCAACTTAATAATCGCTATATTAATAAACTTGTAATAAATATAACAATTTATGGCGCCGCCTGCAATAGATCAATCGATAATTTTTTTATTTCGTTCGTTGCCCTCACTATATCGATCAATTCCATTACAATTATAATGTATGTTATGGTTCAGTTATTCATGGGTTACCATCGCCTCCAGCGAAATACGTATAAATGAATAATTATTCATGCAAATGTTAATGAACATAAAATTATTCGTCCGTCTAGATGAACTTATCTCATGAATTTATGCATTCTACCCCGTTACTCAGTAAGGTTCCGTTTCAGCCGCAAACCACAGATTTCCCTAATATCTAGGGTACGGTCAGGCAAAAAAATCAGGGTGGATAATTTAATTTTTTTATTAATTACAAAGCCAACGCGTAGGTTTATGGAGGATTCGTATAATTAAGTAAAATCAGAATCTTACGTCTTATCTTATTCCGGCATCTCTATATTTAAATTGCTTACAAAAATCAATTAAAATTTTATTTGTTTAAAATTTGATACAGGATGTTTCTAGTGAAGGTTAATAGAGTTTTATTTTGAGAGTAGTCAGGAAGGTAAAAACTTAAACTATCAGAAATGAAGGAATTTGGTTTAAGTAACTTCCATGTCTTTCAACCAAACTCCTCTATCCCCAATAATTTAAAATTTCACCTCCCGAACCGTTCTCAAATAACAATAAATAACACTCTGTAATTTACCTTAAGAAGAAACATGCCTGTTAGTAATAATTTTATATCGAAATAACCGAATGAAAAGATTTTAAAATCTGTATTTTCCTTATATTTTTGCTGACGCTACCAAATCGTCTCTAAAGTATACCGCCCGTAACCCAACTCCGCTCGCTTGTTCTCGAATTGTTTGGTTTGTTTCGAAACGCGTTCGATTATTGTTTTGAGGTGTTTTGGGTTAGGTATGCTCTAAATTTTGGTATTAATCAATGTAAAGTAATTCGTCTTTAATAGACTTATATAAAACTCCCAAAATTTAATTTAAATCATAGATAGGTACAAGTATATCTCTATAAGTAGTGGGACTTGTAATTTTACAGGAGAATTTTTTTGTGTAGTTTACGATGGATTTATCGATATAAGCATTGTATTCAGCTCATAATCTTATTAATTTATAAATGCGAGAGTGTGTTTGTTTGTTGGTTTGTCCTTCAATCACGTAACAATGTAGTAACGGATTGACGTGATTTTTTGCATCGTTATAATGAAAATGAAGATTGACATGGGCTACTACTTACCCCGGAAAAACAAGCGCTTCCCTCAGATTTTCCATAAACTTACTCCATATAGAAATAATATGGTTAAAATATGGTTACGATTCGTTGAAAATTACGAATTCAAACAATGTGTAACTGAAAACGAATCTTTTATGAGGGATGCATTTCTGAACCCCTTAATGTAAACGTATAAGACAGAAATATCACTATTTGTTCTAGATACACTACACTTTGGAAACAAAAAAAAAATAGACTATACATTACTGCGGCTATTTAATACTTCGAAGGAAATCAACATGTCCTTTCGATTCCAGGATTTAAGTACGAACATAATTGATTGAACAAGATCGACAGATTACGTCGTCTATTTCCTCTAAAGCAAATAAACGAAAAGAAAATAATAAATAACGAGTTCAACCTATGTTACTTCCTAAGCCTGGATACAGAAAATGAGAGTATTTACAACTTGAATTTTATTTTCGTATTACGAAAAGATCAACTGCTGAGTTTCTTAACGTATCATCTCAATAAAATTTGTTTTTTTATACATTATAGGCACACACTTGAACATTATGACACACACCTGGGGCCCAAGTCTGCTATTGCAATGCTATTGCAATTGTAGTTCAATTGTCTATCAATGACATCCTAATTGCTACTTTTAGCAATTTGACTTGGGGCCCAGGGGTTCAATTGTCTATCAATGACATGACAATTGCTAAAAATAACAATTGTCATGTCATTGATAGACAATAAAACTACAATTGCAATAGCAGACTTGGGCCCCTGATGGAAAGTGATGATGTTGATGATGGTGTTCTAAGGTGTAACGCGATTGCCTAGAAGATGCCTATTCGCTCTTGTTTTAAAGATACCAAAATTGTACGTGTTAGGAAACACAGATCTTGGAAAAGCCTTTCAGACCTGTTTATACGGTAGTCTAGTATTGATTTGATATAAAAGCTTCATATATTTTTTTAATAGTTTTGAATTTTTCAAAGAATATTTTTAAATAATTATGTATATAACTTTTAGTTAGTATGTGGATATTTGCAGCCACTGCTAGTAGAATAAGGGTAGAATAGATATTCTATAAATTTTTTTAAAAATTCGAATGAGTTCACTTGAAAAGAAAAACTTAAACAACTTAATAGCCCATAATCGTACACAAATCGAAAATAAATAATAAAAAAATCGTGTATAATGACACATGCGTGCGCTAGCGCTCGCCCGCGGCGCGCGCTGCCTCATTACCGGCCCATTACCGCGTCGCTAGATGTCTGGCTGTCACAAAAACATACGATTATTATCTTCCGGCGCTTGTGTGGGAATTATGATTGTTATGTATGCCCGCGGCTGATGCTGCGTTGAAATCAATCCATTTGCTCACAGCTACAGGATTGTCTAAAAATTATTGCTAAAGTGTGCCGAGCGCAATCACCTCCGATTGGATGAATTTATGGCGTTCTTGCTGCATCAATGCATTTTAACCAATAGCGAGAGAGTACCCGCTAATCACAGGTGATAGCGATCGTCACACTGTAAGAATAATTTTTGGACAATCCCATACCATTAGTTATTATGGTAAGTAACTGTTGTGAGATTATTTAGACTGCACACGCTAAATTTTTGGCATCGACGAATATCATCGTTTTTTTTTTCATAATTCAAAATACCTCCGGAAACTTTTGTTTTTAGGAGATAAAAGATAGCCTTAGAAGTTCGGACTATTCAAAAGGTAGCCTATGTCACTCTCCAAGTCCTAAACTATGAAAATATACGCAAGAATAATGTCGATCCATTGCTTTGTTTCAGCGTGATTAAAGGTCCAAATCTACAAAAAATACACTTTCTCATTTATATTATTAGAAAGGATACCAATTTCTATGCGAGATAGTACCAGAACCTAAAGTCTTTTCTTTTCCGAGTGTAAAGAACACAGGATACTTTTCGCCCTAAAAAGAGTTCTTTCGGTAACGAAGTTGAAGACTTCAGCTAGTTTTATTATTTTAATCAAGTGTGTTGAAAACTGTATATATTATTGTGAAGTATACATTATTTAGTTGAACTTTACTTGGAATTGCTGATCATAAAACTTGTGCAAACTTAACGAGAGGTTTTATAGCTAATTCAATTAAGGTATACTAAACGCAAAGAGACCGATCAAGGCGTGTACAAGAACAGTACTCGTAAAACGGAACAGGTCACAAATTGCTAAACTTCAGATGTTTCAACGATGAGTAATTTTCGAAAATAAAAGGGTTCAGGCAAGGATGTTTTAATAAGCCTATGTGGAACTTTCTACGCTAGAGTAAAGAGAATTAAAAGTCCTCCAATGTCTTGGCTTATTATTTTATTCCTATCTGTAACGTTAATTCTAATGATTAATTTATTTGCTTCAAACACAGATTTTAAGGCGTTAATATCCTTTAGTATCACGGGTAACGAATGCTATTACTCGTGTTACTAACAGTTTTACTACCAGAAGTAACACGGATAATTTTTTGCTCATCTTACTACTAACTCTTTACTAACTGCTCCAATGGGATCGTTTCCTATATTACTATTGGCTATATGCAGCATAACTTTTTAGACAGGTAGGTATTACTATAAAAACCCATCCAATATCAGGTACTTTACGTATGGATTTTAATTAATGTAATACATTTTATTGTCATTGCCAAATCTACCAAAGTTAGAAGCGACAGACTTACATAAAACTGAAGCGATATCCAAGAAACATTAAATTTTAAATGCAGCAGTGCTGTACTATAGTTTAATTTAGCAAAAATATCACGACGCTTCTTAAAGAAACAAAGAAAGAAAACACTTTTATTTAGTAATGGTGTCACAGAAAAACAAGTATAAGTCCTAATTTATTACTCATGACACTGCCCAGAAAGGGTGTACATGCTCAGCGTAATGCCTAGGAAGGGAAGGGAGGAAGTGAAGTGTTACCTACACTACCTACTATCTTCCCATTCATTCTATTACTCTAAAAAATACTCCAGATTAAATCCAACTATTGATTTATTATCGAGATTAATTAAAAAGGGTCCAAAAGAATGCTTGTGTCAATTAATTTGTAAACAAATGGCCCCAGAAAACAATGAGTGGACACATTGGCCCGCGGCGGCCGAACCGATAGGACGACCATTTTTTTTATGCATTTGTCACATTGTACTCTCACCTGTATTAAAGGGTTCTGTACCTACTTTTAAAATTTTGTTCATCGCAAAATAACTGCCAATACCACTGCAAAAAATCATGTCAGTCTGTTGTTCCGTTGTAGCGTGATTGAAAAACAAATCAACAAACAAACACACTTGTATTTATAATGTTAATAATAAGGATATTAAAACTTAAAAATTAGATCTTCAAATAGTTACATAGGTATTTCTATCTTTTCTGCGCGAAAACTCGTAGACTGAAAGATAAAATGGGCTAACAACAAAAAGAAGGACGTGTTCATATACGCAATTGCAAATACGCAACTGTTTTTATTTTATAGGTATAGTAAAAGATTTTTCAGTTCGCTGCGGATCTCTGAAAAGGTGTCAGCCCGTTGTCGCCGGTAGCGATCCGTCACGCGTTTTATTGCGAGCGATATGCGCGCTGACGTGTTTATCGGTTTCGACGCGACGCGCGCCCTCTGTCCGCCCGAGCGGTTTTTCTGTATGTCAACTTTTTATAAGGGTAAGGATAGTGTAAAGAATTTTTTTTAGTTGAAACTCAAAATATACGTATCGTGTCAAAAATCCATTTTCAAAATATGTGTCGGTGCTGTAGGAGCTATTTTGATTCTTTTCCTTTACCTTTTTTTTGGGCGAAGAAAAATTCTCGCTCTACATGCTGACTCTCTAATTCTGTGTTCTTCATTTTCCTTATCAATTTCTTTCTTCTCATTTCAAGATTTGGCTGAATCTATACCACAAGTCTTCACTCTATGCGCAGTAAAAGATTTGAAGCATCAACGTAACTGCTCGTTCTCTGTGCTCGTTCTCTCCTAACTCTTGATCTTGTACTAAAAAATAACAAAGCTTTCCTTTTTACAAAGAGAAAGATAATTGGCAGAGCTATTACCATTTTTAAAAATAAATCGTTCGTACAATGAAGTAAGTGGCAAGGGATAAAAGGTCAAGGGCACCGGTAAAAAGTTAATAGAGGGGTCAAAAAACTCGCTCCGCTTATCGCTCCTCGTAATAATAAAACCCTACCATATTTTGATGCATGTATCGAAATTATGCAACTCTAATGGTCGAACGATGCTGTTAATTTGCTAAATTGTTCACAGATAAAAGGATAAGATAAGGTCTCGTCTGTTAATGGCAAGTATTTAGCACGTTTTTACGGAACCGGTCGCGTCTACCGGTCATTATCGAAATAGATTTAGAGTGAATTTCTGTGGCTATTTCGTATGATTTAAGCAAATGGGTTGGACATTTGTTATTTGTTTTCTTTTAATTTTATTTATTTCTATCTACTTACTAGTTTTTGCATGAACATCATTTGCATGGAGTTAAATTTTTAAAAAATCCGCAGAAATAAACTGTTTTTCCGGGCTAAAAGATAGATTATGTCACTATCCAGGTCCTCAACTATACCTATGCAACCATGTCGATCTGTTTCTCCATTGCTGCATTATTGTAGGACAAACTAACAAACAAACACACTTTCGCATTTTATAATGTTAGTAAGGATTTTCTATTACATAGTTTTATTAAATTAACCCATTTATTACTTAAAAGCACAGCGTACGCGGACTCCCCACTATATAGACTGACATATTAAGATGAATCACACGAAGCCGCTGAATACAAGCGCCGCATGATCGCGACGTGTGAAAGTCCCTACAAGATACCTATGTGCTACGAGAAGTCATGAGTTTAAACGCTTTAGTTCAAAGTCTCTGAAATGAATCACTAAAGTGCGGAGGGGAACGTGGGCAGGTTTTCTTACATTATTTTCCAGCAAATAACTCAAAATAATTAGAAGTGCATGTCCGAGATTCGAACCCTGGATCACTCAAAAAAGAGGAAGACGTTGTTACCACTACACTATGAACGCTTTTTAGTGCTCTATAAAATGTTAATTCCTGAACTTATTGAGATAAAACTGTTAAAATCTAAATCAGACCCAAACTGCCATTAATTGCAATAAGAAGCGGAATCTAATAAACTATCGCTTGTAACACATAAAGTTGTATCAATACCTTTTAGTTTAATAAACTAGTGTTGCCACTAAATGCGGGACGTTGTTATTTGTCCCGGAAGAAACATGATCAAAATATAACTATAATATGTATAACACTGAATTAAATTATCAATATTACAAAATCGAAATTAAAATTGAGGTTGGTTGTGGGTGTAAAAAATACTTTAATTTTATTATATTTTTCTGTCAAGTTAATATTTTGTATCGAAGATTAATGAATTTTTTTTTTTTAATTTAATAAATTCTGAGTAAAACGAACTTTATGAATGTGATTGAATGGATTCTAGTCATCTAATTGCCAACGTCAACGTTGAGTGACGTTTAACCGTTGAATAAATTGGGAATGCTGACAGTTTTGGTATTGACAATTTGCCAAATATCTTTACGCTCAGATAAGGCTTATTTTATTTTGAAATCGGCCCTAAATAACATAACACACAGTCTAAAAGGACTGCAGTTGTTTGCAAGTCCCGCAAAAACAGCAAATGATAATTGCTAACTTGATCTCGTATATCGGTTAGGTTTCTAGATATTATGTGCAGTTTACCGATTTCTAAGTCCCGATTTAACATTTCCCTTTCCAGTGAAGACCAACACTATAATGTTTGCTAAACGCCTATGGTTTATTGCCTCCCATAACCGCCCACTAGTGGACATATTCCCTTAAATTAAACACTTTAGACGCCAATTTATACCGACTATTTATTTCAATAGAAATAAATATTTGATAAATATTTCAAATGCATTATTATTACTGTTTATGAAGGTAAGAAGATTATTCTGAGTAATTTGTTTTGAAAACTGTTTCTTGTAATCCTTTTACAAGGTTTTTATTAGGAAAGAATGTACATACCTAAAACTAACTATTTATGGTTTTGCTACCACTAAGTAAACATAATTAAATTAAGTATTGAAATTATTATACGAATCTCTATTCTGATCGTGTCTTGATCGCGTAGAAAAACTCTTGGAGTAACCATAAGGTTTTTTATGAGACCCATTTATTAGAAATCATTTAAATAAACTGAGCTAGAACTCGAAACGAATACTTTTTGTTTGCGTTAAGAGTTACGAAAGAAAGTTAGGTAGGTAGTCTATGGTTGCCACAAAGTTGTTACAATAAATCCAGGAACCAGACTCGACATTATCGATAAATTCCATTCATATAACTTTCCTTTAACAATTTCTTCCTAGAGCTACACGGGTATTGGACAGAAGATATTCAATATTATTGTCAAAATTACAATATTAAGGTATAACTCACACTTTTTTTTAAACTATTAAAATGTTACAATAAAACTTATAGCTAATCTAATTACTATACAAATCGTTCCCGCGTGGAATGGTGCCAAGAACACTGGCTGAATTTACGCAGTGGACAGCCAGGCTGATCCGTTGCGCAAAAAAATGAAAAATCTCGTAAAAATTTTTTCCGCGATGAAATGTCTCGTAAAAATTTTTTCGCACTCCATGGCCCCAGGATCTCTACAGCAAACGGAACAATTATATAACTCTCGATCAAAGAGGTACACTTGCGCCGCCTACAGGATTCAGCCATTTCACACAATATAACAAACTTTTAAAAATAACAAACTTTTTATTTTTTTTGGGATATACTGCACCGCTCTTCAACTTACCATACAAGGGAAAATAAAAGGCAAATAAGCTATTTGACATTGGTGAAGTGTATTGTGCTGGCTTGGTACTAAGAAAAGCCTTTAGAAAAGAAGAAAGGCAAATAAAAATTATTCGAAAAATATCCTGGCTTAAAATAACCTTCGCCAGTGATTTGACATGAGTCACTGTTCAGGCAAAGTGAACACATTCCAACTAGCCAAGGTCGCCAACCTCCTAAAAGCGATGGCACTAGAAGAAGAAGAATATTAATAGCTGAAAAAAAAAAAATCGACTGCAGAAAAATTAACGAGAAATATGTAGAGATTCTACCTCGCAACTTTCATAACGGAGTTTAAGCTCTAGGAATCATTATCTTAAGTAAAAGACTTATACAATGATTGATATCATTCAAATTTCAAAATTCAAATTATTTAGTTCATATTATAGGTCAATTTGTTGCTTTTATGACAAGTCAAGACACTACACCGGATCGTGAAGCAGATTTTGCTGAGAAGAACCGGCAAAAAACTCAGCATTATTATGATACCTATGATACGCGATTTTTTTAATCACACAGCTATTTTAATATTTTAAGGATGCCATTTTGGTTTTATTAAAGCAAAATCTAGCCTATAACTAACGAGTCTATAGGTACATGGATACGAATATTCTTTTTCAAAACTTTGCGGACGACATTCCCACCGCGGACTACTGGTTCAGAAATACAGGATCAGCATATCCTTCTACTCGGAGGCTACACGAGCATAAGCCGATCCAAGTTCTAGTAGTGTGCTACGAGTACCTTCACACCGTGGGATATTGGCACAGTAGCGTTGTTTACGAGACAGTGCCATAAACGCTTATTTATACCCGCTTCAAAATATTCCCCCATTGCGTATTGTACTGACTCGCGCTGTCAGAATTCGCTTACAAATTCCGCGTAATTTCCTTCAATTGGTGATTCAGTGAGTAACACTGAAATAAATTTGATGGTAGCAATACTACGATTTCTCCCGATTATATTATTAAATTGCAGCCCATAGTATTCATCATAGATTACCACTGTACCGAATTTTTCTGCTTCTTCTTGTGTTCTTAAAACAGTTTCTTTCCTCTAGGGCGTACTCGTAAAACTATTCTATTGAACATGATTTTATAGAAAAAACACTCAACTCACTAAGTATTTTTTTATCCTGAAAACTTTGATTCACTGTACTGCCACACAACACTGTGTGTTGTGTGTTGACTAGTAGGGGTTCTGAAATGATTGATTAATTTAAAATCCTATTATGTGTTTTTATATTAGTTGGTAGCGCTTTTATGACTCTTGATGTATGACTTCTGCGTCTTTTTACTTTTTAACTCAATGCGTTAAGGGCAATTTGACTGATAACTTTATAACGTTAATCTATAACAAATTATCGTCATTTTCAATAGCGATTGTATCACTTCGGCTCGATTGTAGTCTAAGCAGGAAGTGAATACTCAAGAAAGGTAAGTACAGATTAGACCAGTATTCACTACTAGGTATTTCTGTTTTCTACCAAGATTCGTGGAAATATTAATTTGTAAATTATTCTGATACTAGCTTTTGTTTTTTCGGGATTTTGATTTAACGGGATTTCGTCCTTTTGTTTTTTCAGGATATAAAATACTCTATGTTACTCTCAAGGTCTACAAACTACCTTATAAACTATACTCGTGCAAAAAATAACTTTGATTCTTTGCTCCATCGCAGCGTGAATGAAGGACAAATTGACAAACCAACACATTGTTGCATTTATTGAATGTCCTCCATAAAGCGCATAGATAGGATAATAATCTCAGGTGAGATTTGTTTCAATTGATTAAAAAACATCATACGTATGAAAGATATTTGAAACGAATATTTATTTCGAAAATATTGAATAATCTTTTATAACCCCAACAATCAAAATGAAAAGGGATTCAATTTTGTGAAAAAACCTAATTTAAATACAAACGTTGAATGGACCTCTTTTGTCCGTGTTAATTATGATATCATACATCAATTCAACAAAGAGCTTTCAAATAAATAAATAATACATCAAATAAAAGGTAGACCCAGAGCTCACCTACACATCCCAGATTCATGTAATAAATCAAGATTATTTGGACGCACATACGCAATAACGCTTCAACCCACAAAACTTTGTCAAATTATATACATAATGTAAAGGAATAAAGTTAACTTTTCAATTGATAAGTTGTGTGGATGAGTCTTTATTGCGTATGTGCGTCTATTTATTCGACAACAAGTTAGCCTTTGTCTGTACCTAATCTTAGAAGATGATGCACCCAAGATGAAGCTGAAGTTGTAATATTCTTGTCTACCCTATAAATAAGCGAAAAGCTTGTGTTAGGAGAGGATAGACAGTAATGCAACGAAAGGGACCTTTCAGGTTTCAGTCCACGCCCTCACACGGTGGGTTATTAAGGCTTAAAGTTTTGGATTTTACTGTGTCATTCAAAGATCATACAACCGTCTCTTATAGTAAGAGAGTTGTATTAAGAATCGTTTAAAATTGGGCGGCGGGTATAGAAAGAGGAAAAAAGTCGATAACTCAAACAAATGGATTGTATTATTACCACATTATTCAAAATCTCAACCCCCAGAGGAAGTATTAAGTGTCAGACATATTAGTTACGAGTTTGAAAAGAAAAGTGCGTATTTTCATTGTTCAACGTGACGCCTTTATACCTACTTATTGTTATAAATGACGTCACGTGTCTTATTCATGTAATTGATAGGTGGTGATCAAAATGCTGGTGATATACAACCAAGTTGAATCCGGCCAGAAACCGTTTTGAGATGATCCGAACAGCACGAGAGCTTTGCTACAATAATTTACAGTCCTCGTCAATAGTTTTACGACATTCGTTTTTTTATCTACTGATCGCTACAAAAATTTAGCAACCTTCTTTCCAGTACTTTGCTCTTGTAGAGCCAAAGAGAGTGAGAGTAGAGATGTTGTGTTAATTACTGGTCACGTAAAATTTAAATATATAAACGGTGACTGACTAACAGAGTGATCTGTCAATGTACAATTCAAATCATAGGACGGATCGAGTTGATATTTGGCATACAGATAACTATTGTGACGTTAGACTTAGGCATCCACTAAGAAAGGATTTTTGAAAAGTCAACTCCCTAAATAAAATAAAAATATGGGCGTAAAATAGGGGTTTGAAAAAGTGAACTTAATATGAGCGAAGCCGCGGGCAAAAGCTATTAACTTTTTTTATAATTTTTTGAACAATAATATTTTATTTAAAAACGTCTACAATGGAAACACAGCCAGTGACAATAGCCCATACAAATATGTACACATCTTAAACCACATGGGTGATCCCGTTTTGCCTTTTGTAATAATACCTCAGACTTAATTATACCGTACTAGCTTACGCTTATGATTTTGCTTGCTTCACATGGTTTAACTTTTCCACATAATATGAATCCTGAAACATAGTAGCTTTATCTATATTGCTTAAATAAAATATTTACACAGCAGCCCGATCGAATCCGGCCACGGCGGCCAATCTACACAGAGATTAACCATCTACGCGGGAGCGCGTATTATAGCGCACAAGTGTGTGCGCAAACACAGGTGTACTCTCTATTCCCTCACTCTCATAGCCCGACGGGACTGACAGCAGCGTACCTACTAGATCACACTACCACTGAAAGTTAAAATATTTTTATCTTTATACTTAGAAGATTCAGTGATGTCTATCTAGCAAATAAATACATAGACAAATTATCGTTTACAAGAAATACTAGGAATCGTTCCACAGTCGTCAGATAAACATTTTCGTCAATCAAAAGGCTTTAAGTTCACAACATAAGCGCTTCGCGCCTTACATTTTTTGTCACAAGCGTGGTCCTATTATGGCTTATCCAGTGGTATAGGAACCTCGTAAACATGTCATCGGCCCCGATTATAGCATTCCAAAAGGGTGACCATCTTTTTTTGAAAAGAAATGCTCTTCTCCGTTTGATCTGCCCGCCAATTCAATGTTTTATGTTTTACTAATTATTTAAACTAGCTGATTCACACAACTTCATCCGCGTGGATTTAGTTTTTAAAATCCCGCGGGAACTCAATGATTTTCCGGGATAAAAAGTAGCCTATGTCACTTTCTAGGTCCTCAACTATACGGTGCTACGCATCGACATGATTTTTTGTATGTGTAATGTACATTGTACATATGCAGAAAATCCGTAGCTCTCCGTAGACGTCAATCCGTAGCTCTGTTGCAGCGTGCTTAAAGAACAAACCAACAAACAAACAAACATTTGCATTTATAATATATGGAGGAAGGTTCTTAACGATTAATGTGGATTATAAGTGATTTTGGTAACTTTTTACATGAGTTAAATAACATTTAAAAAGTTAATGTGCACCTTACAAAAAATTTAAAAAAAGAATTATATTGGATTTTTGAGGGCTACGAATGTACTACTCATAATATTATACGTCTTACTTTGAACCTACTCTTATACTATATCGTATGATTATTATCTGTAACTTATCTGTTTTGATTTTGATGAAATTTGGCGTAGAGTTATGGCATAACAGCATCTTGAAGTCGGAGATTCGATAATTTTATCGCGGGATAGATTTTGAAATCTAAATATTTGTGAAACATGTCATTGTGACTATCGCTAGCATGAGCTAGTAATATCGTAAACTTTTGGTCACCCTACACCTCGTCCTTCAAGCTAAAGGCTCGATATTATTTACAGAGATTTATGGAATAACCTGCAACAGAATGGATGTTAGTTTATCTTTTGTATTTTGTTCGTAGTTTAACATCACGATACACTCGATATTGGCGGATCGGTTTCTTATTTTTCATGTATTAAGTAGGCAGATAACAGATGCCCACGACTTTGTGAGATACCCACTTGCCTTTGTGTGTCCTAGAGTGTCTTGACTGAATAAATAAAGGTTTTGTTTCTCTGCTCTTCATAGCGAAGAAATTTTAGTAAACGAGTCTCGTGGCATTGGTTAAAATCAGTAAAGCTAGGGTAAAGCGTACATTTACCTACTAGCTTTTGCCATTTTACTACTATAGGGCTGGGATGCGCGCCACGAAAAAATTTTGTCTACTTACCCATTTACTCGTGAATTTGTACGAGATTTTACGAGTAAATTGGCAGACTTTTCTCTTGGCGCACATGTCAGAATTTCTGATTTCCTATGAGGATTATACCAAGATAAATTTTCCCGCTGCGAGAGGCCTATTGACAAAAATCCTACCGCTAGTAAAAACCGGAATGGCAATTTACATGTATTTAATTTATTATTTTTGACGTCCCCTATTTACCACCCTCATGAGGTGATTTTGAAAATGCCTCAAGATAAGATTCTGAAAATGCTAGTTTTCATGTCTCTGAATTCAAAAACTAAGGACTCTCATATGACCTTCCAACCCCCCATTTCACTCTCTTTCTCTCTGAGTCTCCCAAGACCATTTCTTAGCTGACTTCTACGCTAAAAAGAGAACGCTCTACGCTCTAAAGAGAAGCCACTTTCCAAATTGTAAAGTGGGCTTTATAGCTAGCTCTTTTATATACTCGCATATAGAAAATGGAAGAAGATTAATGAAAATATATTTTCAATCTAATATTTTTGGTTAATAAAAGTCAAGTCAACCTATCTAAAGATACTTTGTAACATTGTTGTGTGATACGTTTTGTTAGCAAGAGTTGCATTCTTGCGGTAATGTGACAAACAGGGCGGTTGATTTCACATAATATAATTTTATATTCTCGCGGTTAGCACTTCGCTCAGTAGGTAATTGATATGCTTTGTTTTGATAATAATGAGAACTGTAGACTCAAAAGTACACTTAGCTTAACGGGAAAGAAGCCGACTGAATTCCGAAAAGATGATTTTTCAAAGTTTATAACAATTTTTGTGCTCACTTCTCTAATACAAGTTTCTCTCTTAATTTGAAGGGAAAAATGTTTACTATTGTTATGGATGAAGTCGCGGGATATATAAGCTAGTAACTCATATGCAATATAAAAAAAAAATTTGCGTATTTGACCGACATAATCAACGGAAACATATTTTAAGCTATTGCATAGCTTCTATCGCGGGCCAGCGTGGGGATCGAATCCAGAAATTCCGTAACGAAAATAACCTGACACGGGACTCCTCTACGGTGAGCCGCTAGATGGCGTTGATAAAAAATGCTATGCAATAGCTTTACCGCGGCAGTCTCCGAGTGCCACACATCTTTTTTTTCCATATCAATATAAATATCATGTTTTTATATTAATTATCATAATATTCTTTATTAGAGCCTTATTCTGAATGAAGGCAGTTAATAAATCATTATAAATCGTTAGCTTGATGATAGTTCTGTTCGATATAATCTCTCTCAGTCCTTAAGATCATTATAATCTGTCATGCGAATTACATTATTTATCATCATGAACTACACTTTTGCCGGAAACGTGATACAGGAAAGATTATGCCCGTGGGAATATTATTTGCCCTATAAAAGTCTTGACTCCATAATAACCTCAATAGCCCATCGGTTAAAGGTGGGCTGAAAACTGAAAGGTCGACAATTCAATCCCCACCCGTTGCTTTGCATCGTTATACAAGCTTTTCGCTTTTTTGGATGGGAGAGCTAAACATTAGCCAAGTTTAACATGGTTAATATTCTTTTTTTTAATAAATAAATGTTTAAAAGAATTTACTTATTTGCTAAAATAGATCTTGAAAAAAGTTGGCTGCTCAGCAAATAAAAAATGGAGTATGGCGTATTTTCTTGTACCTATCTGAGTCATATCAAAAGAACAGGTTTAAAAATAAACGCGGCTAAAATTATTTATGTATTACATGGAAAATTTGTTCACCGAAATTCGCGTAAGCATATTTTTATAAATATTAGCACATTAGGATGGGCATCACGTACAGAATTCGTTACAAACATACATATTCTTAACGGGCCATATACGAAACTTTTAACAAGCTCAAATCTTACGATGATTCAAAGCAAAAAGCAGCGCGGCTTTACTTCTCGGGAGAGAGATGATCAACTTTACCTTTGAAAAAGTAGCGGACCATTGGATCAAAAGTAATAAATTGAAGTTTCACCAAGAAGTGTTTTGTATTATGATAAGCCCTCTTTTCCCTTAAAATTGAAATAGAAAATTATGGTATTTGAATTCTGATCTCTTTTATTAATCATATTATATTTCTTAACCAAAGGTTTTGTCTTTCAGGACTGCAGTAGTTCGCCTCATACTTTTTTGAGCTATCGAAGTTTTGAAATTGAAGTATTTCAATTGCAATGAATTAATATTAAAATAGGCTTAGTAGCTAAATTTTAATTTCAAGGAAAAGAAATTCAGATCTTCGATTCAAAACCGTTTCACTTTTGTATTACCTACTAACTCATAGAACAAGCCTTACCCTAGCCTCGTAAGCTTAGTTGAAGAGAAAAGGATGTATTAGTCAAATGCTTATTATAATTCTGCGGTATTAGTCATGCTTTTTATGGCTAATATACTATTAAAAAAGTTGCGCGAGCTTATTTGCATTTTCCTTCACTTTCAAGGCTCCGCGCTATATCTTCTCCTAACTAATAAGGGTTACTTTAGGATTCACGATGATTGAAGGCACCCTGCCTTTTTATTGCGACATGCAGTACATTGCGACATCTTGTATGTGTTTTTCTCAGGTTTTCGTCAACAATTTCGAAGACTAATTCCAAATTAAACCAAGAATCAGTTAAAAGTTTGGTTGAAACTGATTGATTGACAACGAAAGTTTTTATTTTTTGACTTATTTTTCGATTCCGATATTATTTATTTATAAGAGAGCTTGATTGTAATAAAATTAAGGCCAGTTTGTTAAATTTTATGACTTGCGGAAAGTGGTGATGAAGTATAGATTAGGGCCCTATTGAAGAATTAAATACAGCCTGTTTACTTTTACTTTGAACGTGCTGAAGTTACAAATGGCAGAATATTGGTCTATTTTCTTTTGGTTGAGCATTTTGGCGAACCCCAAAAGTGCATCCATATACTCAGTAGTACGCTGCCTACTGTAGTTCCAATCTATATATATAAAATTCAAAGTCCTGACTGACTGACTGACTGACTGAGATATCAACGCACAGCCTAAACTACTGAAGTTACAAACTTGAAATTTTTACAGTTGGTTCCTTTTATGACGTAGGCGCACACTAAAAAAGGATTATTGGAAATTCCACCCCTAAAGGGTTTAAATAGGGGATGGAAGTTTATATGAAAGTCCGTCATTTTTCAAGCTGTTTCCATCAAAGTTAGTATTAGAGCTTTCAGTTAAAAATAAAGAAGTACGTGTGTCACAGTTTTTGAAAATTCCACCCCAATACCTAATTCCACGCGGACGAAGTCGCGTGGGCAACAGCTAGTACAATATATTGTATTGTACTATTGTCCCACACAAGTAAATAATATCTCTTTTCTTAATAATATTATGCGTTTGGCTGTATATTTACATACTCACACTGCTCAGACTCAAGATTAAGCTAAAACGAGACAGATTTATGTCAGAGCATATTTGTGTCTCGTTCTATCTTAAGTCCGATAGATCTCTATCTAGCTCTATGGATCTTGGCATTAGATATAGTTAAGCCCACCACCCGTACAAAGCTAGTTCGACTCAGCAAGCATAAGTGTAAATTACATATCAATTATCTTTAATTTGAATCCCGGAACTCTTAAATTAAGCAGGTACAATAAAATGGTCCATAACTCACGATGTAATGAGTACGTAAGTACTGTATTCCCACATAAACCACCATTATACTTATTACGGCGTCTTCACAAAACGCTTAGGAGATGCGCGTACCTACACATTTATGTTAATGCTGATTATCTAGTAATCATTTCATGGAATACGATTTATCCTTCCGCTGCTCGTTTAGAAATGTCCTATATGCTGTACATCATCGGGCTTGAAGACTCATTGGCAAATACTCTCCAATTTTAGGCAAACTCCCGAGTTTCTATCACCGCTTAAAAGTTGCCGCCTTATCGGTATTTTATCACACTAATAATACAAAGGCGAAAGTTTGTGTGTGTGTGTGTGTGTGTGTGTGTGTGTGTGTGTGTGTGTGTGTGTGTGTGTGTGTGTGTGTGTTTGTGTGTGTGTGTGTGTGTGATTGTTACTCCTTTATGCCACCAATTAACCGATTTGTCTGAAATTTGGAATGGCTCATACACAGGAATTACTGCTATTATTACAATACCCATTTTATCCCGGAAAATTAAAGAGTTTATTCCACGCGGACGAAGTCGCGGGCTTCATCTAGTAGGTACAACGTTTATTGTATGGACGACCTCCAAAGAGTTGCTGACAAGTAGGCTGGATTCGTGTTTTAATGTGATCATTTCAAGACGCCAATGCCCAGCTGTGGACGCCTTTCGGATGAAATGACGATGACGTACATACAGTCCAGGTCCTCATTTTTGTATTTTCGATCGCCCAGCGCCAGTTATAGGCTAAATGCTACGAGAAAATGGCTAGATGATGCTTTTGGAAGATTTTAACAATGTAGGCGGTAATTTATATCCTTAAGTGCTGAACTACAAGATCATCTCGTCATGGAGGGAGTTAAGTGTGCCGTGAAGACAGCGTAATGAGAATGTCGGATCATATGGGAATAGAAGCTTTTACGTGACCATTTTATGACGAGTTATGGGCGAATCTGACATTGTGCCTTGGTTATTTTAGGTTATCTAGCCAATTCTATGTGTATATTGCAATTGCACTTTGGCTACGAGAATATTTCTGGTCTTGATTTGCTCGCGTAGTTATATACCTATATATATTATATACCATAGTATGTATGGTTTAAAAACAGCGAATTTGACAGCCCGCCAAATAATCTAAGTTTTTAGTAAAAATAAAAAATAGTTCAAATTTTTTTAAAAGTTCTTTTCCTACTCCACAAGCTATTTAAATGTACTTGTATATAAATTAAATTATTAAATCGATTTAAATCTTTGTTTTACACCATGTAATCATGTTTACATTATCTACCATTCCTTGCACGAAGAAATAGGTAGGTGGGTACCTACTTGGCATATTAGATAAGAATCTGCATACCTATCTTTGCAGTTTAAATTGCATATTGTTGTACTACGAGAGGTTTCCTTGATCGCGACTGTAATTTGACGTGGACTTATGATTTGCATTAAGGCGTGGGGACACACTAGATACTTTTTGCTTAGAAACTTATTGTCTTTCAGCAACGACAAGACCATTTCGAATTGTTCACCTATGAGAAGATACTACTGGATACACCATTCGATTAAGTAAGAAAAAGTGTGAGGAAAAAGGTTTAGACAACTTGGTTTAAGCGTTTGCATCGGTCGGCGCATTGAATAGGTTCGGCGCACCGTACTATGAGGGGAAAAAACAAACACAAATGCAGTGGTGAGCGCTGTGGTCTTATGGGAGATCTCGGGTTCGATTCCCGGCGGGAGAAATATGGGAATTTAAAATTATTTCTAAATTGTCTCTGTCTGGTCTGGTGGGCGGCTTTGGACGTGGCTAGTTACCGCCCTAACGTCAAAGAAGTGCCGCCAAGCGATTTAGTGTTCCGGCAGAAATCGATGTGGGGTATGGGTTGAATCTACATTGGCATACCCCATCCAAGGTAGCCCACTACTATCTTAGTCTGCATCGTCAATAACCATCAGGTGAGTAAAGCCAAGGACTATCTTGTCATCGAATAAAAAAAATGTTCTTAAAAGTGTGCATATAAATAAAAAAAATGTTCTTAGAAGTCTGCCAATCTTGGCTAGCGTGGTGGACTATGGCCTAGATTAAAGCCAGATTCTCGAACTCAGTAGGAGTATGTGGGAACGTCGGAGTCGTCGGTGTGATAGCACGTTAATTTGACGTGGACTTATGGTTTGCATTAATTTGTTCGTCGCGGGGGGTGCCTTCTGCCTATACGTTAGTTATGGACTTATCGTGTTAGGAAGGCCTCCTTTACAAAGGTGAATTTACGAATAGCTTGCTATTATCAAAGAATGTTGGAACTCGAAACTACTGGTTATTGTAATTTATCTCTATAATTGCTCTAAAGAGATCACTACCAGTACCTATTAATTATTCCAGTGTAGGATATTTTGCTTTATTGTAGATATAAGTATAGGTATAGGGAGAGAGGAGAATGTTAGTCAAGTTCATCTTGGCTAATATTCTTTTTTTTTTTTTAAAAAGGTACCTACGTATTTTGACGGAAATGAGTTGTACAACTTTATTTTAATTTTGTTTTTCATAGAAGTTTTTAACAAATTCCGCTCCAAACGTAGACTCAAAACAAAAAAGAATGTGAAAATTATATTTTCTGTACTGGTTGTACTAACGCGACGATACTGGGTAGACTTACCAAAAATGGCTTATCACTGCGACGACTATTGCGCTTCTTACGTCATAGTTCGATTGTCATATCAAACTTAATGTAGGTTAGGTATATTTTACAATTAAAAATTCTAAATTATTTATATCTCTAAAAATCCCACTGCAAAAACACATATTTCATTACTATAAAATGTTGGTTTAATACTCAAAGATCACAATCAATTATAATAATCTTTTTATAATCCCAAAATATGTATAATTCGTAAAATAAATAAAACAACAACTGCATAAATAAGACGAATACAGTAGGCACAAAGTAAAGTAAGATTAATCCAAAACATTTTTATATTATTTACATCAAATCAATACATATATATCAAAAAGAAAATAAAATCCTTACTAATATTATAAATGCGAAAGTGTGTGTTTGTTGGTTTGTCCTTCAATCACGCCACAACAAAGCGATGAATCGACCTGAATTTTTGCATGGGTATCTTTTTATCCCGTAAAATCAAAGAGTTCTCGCGGGATTTTTAATAACTGAATCCAGGCAAGCGAAGCCGCGGGCATCAACTAGTAGAAAATAAAATAAAATAAATAAATAATAGAATGGTGTATTTTGTGTGAGTCGCGGAGTGGAACAAGTTTGGTGAAGCCAGCAAGCAGCGTCCACATCGGACCACCTCTCGCTATCCGATGTCCGTCCCTCTAAATTACACTCAACACTACGCTCCGATTTGCACCATCTGATAAGTCCGATTATCTATATAAGTTATCCTAGAACCACTTTGACTTCTGCTGTTCTATCTTCAACGAAAGGAGGACAACTTCCTAACCTACGATAGATCATAACATTATAATCATAGAAAAGTCAGTCAGTTTTTCTTTCTTTTTTATCAACCGCTAGATATACACAGCTCTGCGAAAGTCCATGCAAGTAACAAAGATTTCTTGCCTGGACTTCCACAGGTGTTGGTCTTGTGCCGCTTCTACCTAGCGGAATACAGTAATTTGTCTTATTTAGATTATAAATAAATAGTACCTAGTTATTCCAGACTACTAAACTACTCGTAGATATTTTTGAAAAACGTCATGGGTAAAAACTTAAAACATATTTATTAAGTCGAGGTTATTATAATTCTTGCAACTCACGAGGGTGCGTGGCTCATGGTTATGTGTGTGTCGTATCCGTATAAGTGCGAGCGAGAGGTTGCTCGCGCCTGACCACTCCCACCTAGGCTCCGACAGGCACGCACACTTACGAAATGTGCATGTACACGACGTAAAGCTCACGTGCCCTCGTGAATTGAAAGAACTATACGAAGTTAGTGAGTTTCTTAATGGTAAAGATGCTGGGGAATAATCGGCTTTGCACCCAGTTGAGCACAAAATAGTGTAATTACTAACTTATTACATTGTAATAGCTGGGTACATACCGATGTAATAATATTAAAACAACAAAATTTTATTTTGAAAAGAGCGACTGCTTTTCTTGCCAGCTCTTCTCAGCAGAATCGGCTATCCGAACCGGTGGTAGAGTCTTGACTTGTCATAAGAGCCACAGATTATTTATCATAGAAATAAATAATTTTGAAAAAATTTTTGCAAAAGACAAAGTGGAAAGTATCAAATACCTGCTTTGCATCAATTTTTAACTCAAGTCCACGAAGCTACGAGTACATTGTTTAGGTTTCTCCTGTAATCATAAATAGGGACCTGGTTCAGAACAGAGCAACATTTAAAATAGCAAGTTTCAAAGGTACCTATACCAAAAACAGCAGACATGTTTGTAAATTCTAATAAAAGTTCCATCATAAATAAATTAATTTTACGGTCAATCAGATATGGTAATCATTAATATTCTGTAGTTTGATTTGAAACCAATGTTCAATGAAAGTTATATTTTTTACTCCATACTTGTAATTTTATTTGGTCAGTTTAATTTGCTTAAGTATATTCCATAAATTTTTAATAGGTTAATTTTGTCGAAACTCAGCAGCTTTTTTTAATAATAACATAGACTAGCGCTTGGCCGCGATCACGCCTGATGGTAGGTGAAGATGCAGCCTAAGATGGAACGCACTTGCCTAGAAAATGCCTAGTCACTCTTGATTTGCAGCTACTAATTTCTAAGAATTTTTGTGGCTGAAGGAATAAGTGCGGTACAAAAATTGTTATTTTCAGATCGTGTTACATCATTAAAACCTCCAACATGCGATCAGTCGAAAAAAACATTAGAGGAGGGCAACATCAGACAGACTAGTATTTTTCCGTGGCTAGGTGTTTTACGCGTACATTACCGTAAGTACCTAATCATAGTAATATTTCAGCAATTTAGTATTTACACTTCACTACATAAATTATCTGGATTACATTTTCGGCTTCAACTTTTTTTTTCTTCAATATAATAATATAATAATATAATAATGGTCTTTATTCTTTGCTCTGTCTATGTAGGTACATAGACATATATTTCCTAATTTCTACTTTGCTTTGTGCGTCCAAATAACTCGTAAGTACAATAAGAAAACAATTTTTTATAATCTACAAAATATAAACAAGTTAATTTATTCAACATATCAATTGATCTTAGCCACAAAGTAAAACATCGAGATATTTCTGAGCACAACGGATAAATATCATAATACCGTTAATTGATAAATAGGGTCTAGTCGGTGTGTCAAAACAAATCCATGGTTGTAGATTTATTCGACAGAATGTAATTGTTTTATCTCATTTGCAGTGTAAAATATAGCTCGGTCGTGCGATATTTAAATAAAATCGCACGATTTCGACTTATATAGCTAGATTTTAATATATTGGGCGTACGTGTGTGAACGGTTGCATTATTCGCATTATTCAGATGAAAGACAGGACAAGGCTGCGTGAAGACAGCGAAACAGTTACTGTAATTGAGTCATGACATGGGTGAATTGAATATTTCGACGATCTTGTATGACTCAGCGTACAACAATACCTTGTCATCATAGACTTTATATTATCGATGCCTGTAACATATCTTCTATTCATAGATAACCATTTTAACAGCCTAGTGTTGCAAGCTATAAAAATGAACGTTAAGAAAATGTAGTCACAGATATAATCGCCGCTCTAGCCATATTACAAATACAAACGTGTCGTCTCTTTCTACAATCGCTCACGCTAAAGCAAAGCTTTCCAGTCTTTTTTATCACGCTTCCCTTTTAAAAAGATAGGATGTGCGATAGAAAAATTTCTTCCCCAGAAGATGCCTATTGCCTATGCATATTAATGATCATTTTGTTAACGAACCCAGACATCTTTTTAAAATGCTGGTAAATTACAAAGTAGATGGTTATTTCGTAAAATGATAAAATGATCTTTTAGTGGCTCTTACTATGTAGAAATAATATCTTTGGTGACATTGTTTTGTATTAATTAAACAATAATAAAATTAATTATTTTCGACCAGATGACGGCGATTCCTTTAAAATAGGAATTACGGGACTCGTTTTAATAAAAACAAAATATTGTATAGCAAATGCTTATGACGTAGCGAAAATTTCCAAAAATTATATAAAGTAAGTATCGATGTATGATGTTATTAACTTCAACTGAAATAAGGTTTGTTACTACATTTGATGATATTACTTTAAGAGTAAAGCTCAAGATCCCTCAGCGGGCGATAGAGAGACCTATGCTTGCAGTATCCCTGCGAGATCAAATCAGAAATGAAGAGATCTGTAGGAGATCCAAAGTCACCGACATAGCTTACCGAGTCGCGAAACTGAAGTGGAAATGGGCTGCGCATATAGTTCGAAGAGCAGACGGTCGATGGGGTCCCAAGGTGCTGGAGAAGCGAACTGCACTGCGCTTCCCGCACCGGGAAGCGCAGTGTTGGCAGACCCCCCCACTAGGTGGACCGATGACATCAAACGAGTCGCAGGGAGTCGCTGGATTCAGGTGGCGCAAGACCGAGACCTGTGGAAGTCTATGCAAGAGACCTATGTCCAGCAGTAGACGTTTATCAGATGATAAAGAAGAAGAAGACTTTAAGAGCTTCAATTAGTTACCACTTTGACAAAGTCGTAGTAGGTATCAAGAACTTGTATTATTGCCAAAATACGGAGATATCCGCCGGCAGGCTATACAGATTAAAATACAACATGTAAGATCTTATTCCTGCTTTTGAAAAAAATATATTCAAAATTCATGTAGGCCAATCTGTTGGTAAAGTAGCTAATAATGTCAACGCTCTACCACTCAAATCTGGTGTTAGGCTTTTATGAAATCCTGAAACAAACTTACAGGAAAGAAGGCAAAGCTATGTTCATCGTAAAGGACAACGAGACTTGGTCGTGCGGCGTGAGGGACTACATGACTCACCCGGAGTACGAGGTCGCTACGCATAATACAATAGCCTTGTTGGAGCTTGACGACGTGCATAATGGTGCGATATACTTACAGCAGGGTTAGCATGGGGAGGAGATAAAAGTTTTATCCCCCGATTTTATCCACTGTCAAGGGATAAAATTATCTTATCCCTATGCTAAAGCATGGCGACAGGGGTAAGGAAAAGTATATTCCTATAAGAATATCCACTGTAGATATTATTTCCACCGTTTTGCTCATGCTCGACACGTGGATAAAACTGAGCGAGGGGATAAACATTTTATCCTTTCCCCGGGGATAAAATTTCTCCCGCCCATGCTAGCTATGCAGATAAACAAAATGAGAAGATTTAGATTTTTTGTTTTTTCTGGTGGTAGTTAAGGCCAAATTAGACAGTTCATTTTTCGAGATTTTGGCTTCACCGATGAGTCATCGAACATGAACCGTCTAAACACCGACCGTTCACCGTTCACAGGCGATTTTGCCTCCGCGATGAAAGGATCACTGGACCGAACATCGTTCATCGCAAAAATGAACGATGAACGGGGCACCGTCTAATTTGGGCCATACCACACTACCCTCAAAGACGTGCCGACAAGCGATTTAGCGTTTCGGCACGATAGAGTGTAGCACGAGTGTAGAAACAGATTAACGGTTATGGGTTCAATCTACACTGCCATACCCCTTCCAAGTTAGCCCGCTACCATTTTAGAATGCAAAATATGGAATAAAAAAAATTTTTGTTTAGATGGACTTGTACCGATTTGCTTGGCCGATGCAAATTATAACACGGCTAATCAGCTTTATGCTGTGGGATATACTGATGGTAACTATTTTACTTAATACAACTTCTTTCTGCAGTACAATGTAGTATTAATAGGGTTTGATGACTTCCCTGGCGCAGTGGTGAGCGCTGTGGTCTTATAACTGGGAGGTCTCGAATTCGATTCCCGGCGGGGGTAATTTGGCAATTTATAATTTTTGAATTGTCTCTGGTCTACGGGAGGATTAGAATAGAATAGAATAGAAAAATTTTTTATTCAAATAAACTTTTACAAGCACTTTTGAATTGGTTAGTTACCACCCTACTGTCAAAGACGTATCGCCAAGCCATTTAGCGTTCCGGCACTATGGCATATAGAAACAGATTTGGGGTAGATGGCTTGAATGTACACTGCCATACCCCTTCCAAATTAGCCCACTATCGTCTTAGACTGCATCGTCACTTACCATCTGATGAGGTCGCAGTCAAGGACTATCTTGTCATTGAGTAAAAAACAAGGTTTTGAATTCAATTTTCTTATTGCTAAGTTTTCTTTAACTTTCAGAACACATGCTGCTGGAAAAAGTTCTGTATAAAATACAATATGTTAATCACCAGCTTTGTGATGAGTTTTACAGTCGGATCGGTGTAAGTCACTGACGTCTATGTTTAATCCATGATTAACACTGGACTTGCTGCTGTGCTTTCTTTGGACCTTCTTGATTGACGCCATTTTGGATTTGAATGACGCCATTTTGGATTTGATTGACGCCATTTTGGCTTTGTAAGCACTGAGCAGTACGAGTGTCTCTTGAACTATTTTACTTGTCTTGAACTTGTTGCTCTTTGCTTTTACATAAAAGCAATGAGCAACATTTAGAGCAAAATTTATAACTAAATTTTTAAATTTAGTTATAAAATCAGTGATACATAGTGATCATGCGTAATGTGTTTGTAAACATGTTTTTGTTAATTAATACATAATGAATCAATAAAATAAAAATAAATAGTTATATTCTTTTACAGTTTAATAAATTTCAAGAAACGCTCACGCGTTACTTTTGCGGATTTGCTATGAATAACAAGGAAAACTGTGAGTGGGAGAACGGCATGGTGCTAGCGTCTAACGCCTCAGGACCTTGGGTGCTGGTAGTAATTTTATTTTTGACTAAAATCTTCAGAGTTCTCGCCTTAAAAATAATATGGCTACGAGACTAGAGTAACGAATGTCTAAAACTTAAACTGGAAACACCTGTCGGTAGAAAAGCCCTTGCTTTAAGCCGGTGATAACCGATACTTTGGAAGTTCTGGGGTTCAATAACAGGTCACGTAAAAGGAATATTATCCAAGCTGAAGTTGAGTAATATCCTCCTATCCCCTCCAAATTAGCGGAAAGCTTGTGCTAGAAATGGGAACGACAATAGTTAAAGGGTGGGATTCGAACCTGCGACCTTTCAGTTTTGAGTCCGCACCTTTAACTGTTGGGCCATTGAGACTTAAATATTTATTAAATTTTCAAAGTCATGAGCGTTTTAAGCAAATATCACTTGCTTGAACGGTGAAGGAAAATATCGTGTAGAAACCTGCATGCCTGGGAATTTTCTATTATGTTTTCAAAGGTATGTCAAGTCTGCCAATAAAACCTTAATTATTGGAGATGATGTCAGTGTCCAGTAGTGGACTGGTTGAGACTTGAGATGAATGAGGAATCCAGGTTTGAACTCCTTGAGGTTGACATAAGATGTCTACGGACATTTTAGAAAAATGCTTGTGCCATTTACAATTCATGAGTCATTGTCTCTTGAAAAATTCTGGGACAAGTGTAACACGCTAGTGTTGAGTCTAAGCTTAGCAGCCTAAGCATATTCAGGACTATTAACGCTACCTTTCCGATCATATATAGTTTCTCATTTTTCAGGTTGGATTAGGAATCAAAGGGCCGGGTTGCGCGGCCCCAAGCCGTTTTATCGACGTCTCATCGTACTTGCCCTGGATACGAGCTCTGACTGAAGAAATATACTTCTAAACTTAGGTACAATAAATTAGAAGTAGTAGCAAGAAGACCTGCTTAAATAATATTATTGTTTTTTACTTTATTCGTAGACCAGTGCGGCTTTGATTAAACTTGTTCACTCTTTTTTTGGATGGAGAATGCTGCGGGCCCTAATGGCTGCAACAGCATCATCAGACAGGTAGGCGAGCGCGAAGTATTGCCAGGGGACTGAGCTAAAAATTTCACAAAATCATTTTTTCGCTCCTCTCGTCATTCATGTGTCACACCAGTGGACACATGGCAGCGTAATGACATTTTGTGGGTTTATCGTCGACATTTAAATAAACAGAGGCCTAACGACTAAAGTTTGAAGTGTATTCTGAAAACGTTCTTCAATAAAATTGTATTACGGAAATTAGGAACTTTCTATAACCATTAGGAGACCGCTTAATTAAGAAAAGCACTCAAACAAATGAGGTCGCTCTAAATTGTTATTATTATAGCATTTCCATTACAGAAAGTTTTGGGCTAATGTTGTAAATAGAACCTCTTAATTCTAAAGCGACTACCAAATTGACTGTTAAGACATTTTCCGAGAAATTTTCAGTTTCAGAAAAATGTTAACTTCAATTGCCTAACGGTTAAAAGTGCGGACATAAACATTCCGTACTGAAAGGTCATTGGTTCATTCCCAACCCGTTGGACTATTTTCGTACGCCACTCTCAAGCTTTACGTTTATTTGGAGGGGGGAAAGGAATATCAATCAAGTTCAGTATGGCTATTATTCTTTAAAAAAAAATTAATGAAAACTAGATCTAGGTATAATTTACCTCATACCACGATGTTTATAAACATATCGACGTCCTGACATTATTACGAAAGAATCTTGATGGGCCTGCATGAATTATTTCCCCTCAGGCTAAATGAAGATGTGTCATAAAATTGATACAGTACCTATATTCTCGCCAAGGTAGATGCGTTCAAGCTCCTATTTAACGACTATCGCAAACTGATACTGAGATCTGTAGAGCGTGCTCTGATTCAGATGGCTAGGACTTACGTTAGAGTTAAAACGAGACGCAAATATGCTCTGTTATAAATCTGTCTCATTTTAACTCTTTCTTGAGTATGAGTGGAGTGAGAGTGCGGGTTATAGATTTCAGCCTTAGTACCTAGTGGCCCAATGCTATATGTATCGTATGCTGTATTGTTTATTGAGATGTACCTGCACAAGCAGTGATTTGGTTTTAGTTGTTTCTGTTACATTCCACTAGAATAATTTATAAGTTAAGTTATTATGGGGCTGGCGTGACCATGTCGAACGAAAGTCCCCTAAAACTTAAGATATTAAAAAAATGCTGTATTGGATGTCGCTTGTGTTTTGTGCTATTGTTTTTCTATTTTCTTTTTATTTTTCGCCACGAAACGTAACGTATTTTTCATTTACCTATCCCATAATTCTTAGTAAGCCATCATTTAAAAAAGAAACTATTTTTATCCTTTACAATACGCATAATTATACTATTATTTTATTTGCACAAATGGATAGAACTCCCTGTACATACCGAGAATACACCTATATAATATGATTAATGCAAAATGGTTGCGATACAAGCTTTCGAACTTTTTATTTTATGTTCGCTCCCAGTGTTGAGTGTACATAATAATATTATTATTATGCTATATTAAGAATAATTGTCATTGCGTATAATATTTCCGAGCCTGTTAATCATTATTAATCAATTAAAATATCTAACACGATTAAGTTAGCTTTAATATCAAACAATGAATATACAATTTCATCTAAAGTTACACTCAAACAATCCATTGTATCTTATTCCTAAAGAGCCAAGTTATGTCAAAATACTGTAGTTGGATTAAGTTTTATTGTGTATATTCTGAAAGTAAATCATAATTTTTTCATCCAAATGAAACAGAAATTGATGAAAATACGCTTAAGGCGATAAGACCGCCTTTGCATACTTTAAAGATACCTATATATAAGTTTTAATTTTAAACATCATTATTCTTGTGTGTAGTAATAAAGAATTTTATTTCTATCTATCAATGTAAGTTTTTTTATACGGAAATATGAAATATATGTTAGTCGGGCTTTAGTTTTGGGACTTCACTCGTTTATTGTCTTCACACTCATATCAATAAGATTAATTTGAATTAATTAGAATAGACTTATCCCTTCTGGACAGTGGAATGCAAATGACGTGGATATGTTCTTCTCGTGCGGGTATTGAGCTTTGTTGCTGTAAAAAGTTTAAAGGAAATTAAAAAATATTTTTATAATATTACAAACATATTGCATGACAAAAATTTTAACCACGTAATCATCATTTATCATCGTCGTCTCAATCTATAGCCACTACTTGAATTTAGGTCTCTTGAAATTTTCGCCACAGAAAATGATCTTGTGGCCCCTTTTTACAGGAGTTGTCAGTTGCTCGCTGGAGTGATGATTATGTTGGGAACCCAACGTCAATCGCTATGAAGTAAGGTAAGGCTTAGCCTTAAACTTAAGATATGGACGACCTCCCTGGTGCAGTGGTAAGCACTGTGGTCTTATAACTGGGAGGTCTCGGGTTCGATTCCCGGCGGGGGGCAATTTAGGAATTTATAATTTCTAAATTGTCTCTGGTCTGGTCTGGTGGGAGGCTTTGGCCGTGGCTAGTTACCACCCTACCTTCAAAGACGTGCCGCCAAGCGATTTAGCGTTCTGGCACGATGGCGTGTAGAAACCGATTAGGGGTATGGGTTGTATTTACACTGCTATACCCCTTCCAAGTTAGCCCGCTATCATCTTAGACTGAATCGTCACTTACCATCAGGTGAGATCGCAGTCAAGGGCTATCTTGTCATCGAAAAAAAAAATAGACATTTTGTTTTTACCGCTAAACACTGATGCTTGAAAAGCGGAGCGGATTAGTTTTGAGCTTTGAACTTGTGACCTCGTGGTATAAAAGGTTACTAGTTGATGAGATAATAGTACCTAATTAAGTCTAATTAGAAAGGCTTACTTGTAGGAGGAGGAGCAGTGGTAACTAGATCGCCATAGAAATCAACGTTAATTGTTGCTTCATTTTGAAATTCGAACTTGAAAACTATATTTGCGGTCGTGAAATTATCATACTTGTGATAGTGGTCTGTTAAAAATAGAATTTTGGGGGGGATCTCTCCCCTCTCCTTTATCGGGTGTGGCACAACTTTTATGAATTCGGCAAAATCTTCTGCACGGAAGCCTTTTTCGTACCAGAATTTTGTGACACTTCTCGATTTGCATCTTACGGTCACCATGACGCATGTAACTCTGTAGTGACGTAAATCGTAGAGTGAAAGCTGGAAAATATGAGCAAATATTACTGAACAGTGATTATTATTAGAATTGTAATTTATGAAATGTAAGGTGCTTAAGTTTTTAAGTCAATGGTCAGCATTGATTCTATATTGTTGCGACTTTTGGTAATAACATTACAATACATAGAAGTGTTACATATCACAGAGCCAAATGTTTTATATAAAATTCCTATAAGTACATATTACCAAAAGACGGACCAGAATTAAAAAAAATTTTTTTTGGCATTCTGCGCAAGGGGGGACTTCTCACCGCATAGACGCCTGTACCCCAGATTCCCGGCGCTTGCACGACGCCCGCGTCCCGGTACATCATAGCACCTGGTTCCAAAAGACAATCGCCGTACGCCTCTTCCTTGACATTGGCGTAAGCTGAAATAAATATTAACTTGGGAAAATACAGGGCGTCCCACGGCTATGCCACATGGAGGGGAAGTACCTTAAATATTGTAGATGGAACATTTTACTGAAAGAAGACTTCATTTTAATTTAAAAAACAATTTAAACTGCATTCATAGATTTTTAAATAATTGCCTGGTTGAACCGGGACTCGAACCCGCTATACGAGAAAAAAAATTAACCTGTATCTTTATCATACCGATCGGAAGGCTTCATCATAAGGATTATTTTTTGTTAAATAACATAGCATGAGAAATAAAAGGAAGACCATGAATTTTAGCCTTTGATGTAAAATTTTGTTCAGAAAAATGAAAAGCTGACATTGGCGTATCGACATGTCCTTCAATCCCGCTGCAAACTGTTGCAGCGGGATTGAAGGACAAACCAATAAATCAACAAACAAACACACTTTCGCATTTATAGGTAATATAAGTAAGGATTAGTAAGGATAGTAAGGATCGGGAAATGATGCGTACTTCTCAAGTGGGTACTCATTAGCAATAGTTCATGTCAGTTGTATGTCGATGCGATACGCCAATGTCAGCTTTTCATTTTTCTGAACAAAATTTTACATCAAAGGCTAAAATTCATGGTCTTCCTTTTATTTCTCATGCTATGTTATTTAACAAAAAATAACTCTTATGATGAAGCCTTCCGATCGGTATGATAAAGATACAGGTTAATTTTTTTCTCGTATAGCGGGTTCGAGTCCCGGTTCAACCAGGCAATTATTTAAAAATCTATGAATGCAGTTTAAATTGTTTTTTAAATTAAAATGAAGTCTTCTTTCAGTAAAATGTTCCATCTACAATATTTAAGGTACTTCCCCTCCATGTGGCATCGCCGTGGGACACCCTGTATACACCGAAAAAATCGGGGTTGAAATCCAATTCACGCGCATTAAACACTTTAGTTCGACAGTTTTAAAACGAACTGCTAAGGTGTGGAACGCTCTTTCTGCTTCCGTATATCCTGTTACATATAATTTGAACCTTCAAGGCAAGAGTGAATCTTCTAGGCAAGCGCGCACCAATCTACTCGTAGACTTCATCAGCGCTTTCCATCATTGATTGTCGTCAAGCGCAAGCCTTTCTCACAATAAAAATTTAAAAAATTGCCTATCTCTTTCAAATTAGCACACGATCATTTTAGACTGCGTCGTCACTTACCATTACGCGATATGGCAGTCAAAGTTCTTTTCATAGAAGAAAAAAAATTATGGTAAACTCCCAGGATTTAGGCTACGCACACATTGCTTGCCTGTTTCGGCAATCGGCAACTTGCAAAAGTAATATTTTTACTATCATTACTAATATTATAAATGCGAAAGTGTGTTGTTTGTTGGTTTGTTCTTCAATCACGCCGCAACAAAGCAACGGATTGAGTGATTTTTTACATTGATATAGTTGGGGACCGGGAGAGTGACATAGGCTACTTTTTATCCCCGAAAATGACTCGCGAGCGAAGTCGCAGGCAACACCTAATTTTCATATAATTTTGAGACGTAGCAACTTTATTTGTAAGTTTCGGTGTTCGCAACTGTTATGGAAATTAAAAAGTTGTAAATTTCGGCAATTAAAGTTGCTCCGTTTAACTCCTCAGTTGCTTACCAGGCCTCATAGCCATAGTAGCGTCATCCAGCTTGTCCACATAGAAGTCATCGACATTGCCATGCCAGTCGCTCACTATGTCCTGGGAAGGGTCGATAGATGTACTCGTATTTCTGCTCTGGCGCAATATGTACTGACGCCTCAGACTTCTCGGCTTACCGCGTATGTGGAACTTGAGCCACGGTACGTACGGTGCTAGTTGTATGTAGCGAGATGGTAAGCCACAACCGGGGCCTAGAGTGCCTAAGCCTGTCTGAAGAACAAGAAAAAAAATTTTTTTTTTTTAAAGAATATTAGCCAAGCCGAAGTTGACTAATATCCTCTCATCTAAGTAGCTATTAAGGATACCTTGTCGAAAACCGACTAGCTACACGTTGGTCGGTTTTCGGCAAGTTTCTGTTTAAAAAATTAATTTATAACTATTGTTTTCTCTTTCTGCTACACCTGATTATTGCGTTTTCGGATTAATGTAATCTATAAGTGTTATATAGTCTTTGGAAACTATTTAGGTTTAAGAATTATAAATCTGTTTTTAGATTTAAGACAATTAACACTGTATGTTTCCTTAAAAAATTAAAAAAATAAAAAAAAAAAATCCCCTCCAAATAAGCGGAAAGCTTGCGCTAGGAGTGGGTACGACAATAGTGCAACGGGTGGGGTTTGAACCTGCGACCTTTCAGTTTTCAGTCCGCACCTTTAACCGTCGAGTTATTGAGGCTTAAACAGTACACAGTCCGTATACGGAAAATTGGTTATATTGTTTATATTGATTATATTGGTTATATTGGTTATATTGATTATATAAGTATTTGGTTGGTGTTACTGGTTTTTACTTACCAATAACCAATTACCGCCTTGCTGAACAGCCAAAGCCATCCCAGAATCAAAAACACACCGACGTTTTATATCTGCAGCCTTGTAGCACAACAGATGTTTCGGCCAATAGTTCTTAAAATCTAACTGGAAAACCAAAATTTTTATAACTACTACCTACTCTAAATTTTACAATTTTATTAAATTTAATTAAAAAAATAATAATTGAAAATTGGTTATTGGCTGATACTCTTTCGTTATTGGTTAAAATGCATCGATGCAGCAAGAACTTCTACCAATAAGACGTGATTGCGATTTTCACACTAAGTAATTTTTTTTAGACAATCCTACAGCTGTTGAACTGCAAATGTCCTTCACCAACGTTGTTACTACTATTATATTATCATACTTTACTAGTATTGTCTCTTTAACTTACCCCCTCGTTTATATAAAAATCCTTGCAAATACTTTCGTTTACGGGCAGCATTCTGAACATAGATTTTTTTAACACTTTACTTTCTGTAAGAGAAACCATTTTTTCTGGAATGCATTTTTTTTATAAAAAGAATATCTTACTATTTGACTGATGAACTCATCGAGCTATGTCATATGCTAAGTATGTTGTGTACGTGTATAATAATACTAATAAATAGGTATTTCATTTATCTTACTACTATCAGTGAGTCCGATTGCGTACGCGCTTGATACACTAATGTTGTGAATCGGCAACTGAATTGGAAACCCTGAAAATATAATTTGCTGTATGTAAAAGTATGGGCACTAATTTTAAGTTACATATTAATTACTAGATTATACTCGCGACTTCGTTCGCGTGGGTTGAGGTTGTTCTGTTCCCACTGAAACTCTTTAATTATCCGGGATAAAAAGTAGCCTAGCTATGTCCTATTCCAGACCATAATATATCTCTGTGCCAAATTTCAACCAAATCGGTTCAGTTGTTGCGACGTGATTGAGTAACAAACATACTAACTTTGGCCAAGGTAGCTACCAGCTCTTGAATCTCGGGCAGAATCAATTTATGCCCTTTTAGAAAAAAGGGCATAAATTGATTTTTTAATTTCCCTTATACCCTTTTTTCTAAAAGGGTATAAAATATAAATTGATTCCAGGGGGAAAAATTAAATTAAATATATTAGTAGTTTCTACTAATATTTAATTTTAATCGGTTTTTCGGTGGACTCACTTTGAATTTATCTCCTTAAGTTTATTGGACTGCATCTTATTCTTTTTTAATGTTCGCGTTGTTTTAACTTACATTCTCTCCTTTCACAATTTAAATGTACCACCGCCACAGTATTATACATTTTTCTGTGGAACTCGGGATGTAGGGAATAATTAATCACATTGCAATACCATGGGCTGTTATTCTCAAAAAATATCGCCGTAGATAATTTTCTGAAAAATAAAACTTAAATATTCAAAAAAAAAACATTTTTAACTAGATTTAATTGAATCAACACTTACAAAAAGACTTGTTTAACATAAAAACATTAGAAGTAAAACCATCAAAAAAGGGGTAAGTATCATCCAAACCACTGAAACGAGGAAAATATTATTATCCCGTTCAAAGGCCAAACTTTTACGTACACATATTATGTAGATCTACTGACTAACTACCAGCCTTCCGGTCTAAAGCAGAATGTATAAACTGTGAAAAAGGACTATTTTTAATTATAATATGGGGTTATTATTCAAGGGGCGAACCAACAAATTTCTTAAAAGCTGGCAAAGCGTTGGTGATGCCACAAGTTCTCGTGTGCGGCGGTAATCACTTAACATCAGGTGGCGTGCTCATTTGCACTATTCATAATAAAATCTAAAGTAACTTTGTAGAGCACACAGAACTACTGTGAGTATTTTTTCATCTAAAAATTTAATATTCTTTTTAAAATGCCGACTTCAATCGCCACTACAAAGTATATCAAGTTTGCCTATAAAATCTGAAGAGTTTCCTCGATTTTTCCGGGATCCCACCATCAGATGCTAACCCGATGACCGTGGAACCATCTGGGAAGTTTGAAGAACATCCTTTCAAACAAAAAAAGGATTTTCCAAATCGGTCCAGGCGTCTTCGAGTAATCGGGGAACATACATAAAAAAAAGATTTCGATGAATTGAGACCCTCTTCCTTTTTTAAAGTCGGCTAAAAATAATAAAAATCCACTCCATCGATATACCTACTTATACAAAGTTACGAAATACGATACCTTAGAGTTCCATTGTCCAATCTAGAGATTTCGTTGGCATTTCCGATTGCTTTACGGTTTCCTATTAAAATGATTCTAGTCAGTGCTTCTGTGTTACCTGTGTGGTTATAAAATAAAAACTTATGAAAAATCAGCGTTTTCTTCACACTGCTAGCAATTCTTCCAAACTTACAAGACCATCATTTTTAGGTAGCGCCAACGTTACCTACCCTGGGACCTTACTAATCCAATCCATGGTTTTTTTATTAGATGACAAGATAATCCTTGACTGCGAGCTTACCTGATGGTAAGTGACGATACTAAGATGGTAACGGGGTAATTTGGAAGGGGTATGGCAGTGTACTTCCAACCTATAATCGGTTTCTACTCGCTATCGTACCGGAACGATAAATCGCTTGACGGCATGTCTTGGACGGTAGGGTGGTAACTAGCCACGGCCAAAGCCTCCCACCAGACAGACTTTCCGGATGTCATCGCTCCGTCTAGCCAAGGGACGCCTTAAACTCTCTTTGCTCTTAGTAGTCTATTATAATATTTACGCTAAAAATTTTTCAAACGGCTATTACCTTGTTGCACTTTTAATACACCAACCCACGGGAATATGTCTGTATTATGGTTATTTTGTCGTGGTGAAAAGAAAGAGAATTCTGCATTCAGAGGTTCTGAAACAAATGTTATTCATCATATTGTACTTCGTTTCAAAATTTATTGGAAACCTAAAGTCATCCATACACGATAAATATTCGCATACAAAATGGAACTGCTGTCCAGCGCTTTTAATTTATATTACTCGGATATATTGATGAATAGGTAATGCTCGAATAATCCAAATCGGAAAAAAAATCTTATTCTAAGATACTTAAAGAAAAACAAAACACTTGCACCGTAACAGCAAAGCTTGCTTCTATCAGATTCTTCTTACTCTATTCAAAACGAAGTTAGGTTAGTTAGGTAACCTTATTAACTCATATTATACACACATTCCAGGCTAAAAATGATCTAATAACACACCTGTTATTAAAATAAACAAGATGGTGGACGTCTGCATTTCTCTCAATAAAATTAAATAATTATTGCAGTTTCGTATGCCTACGGGGCAAACAATTCAGTACAACAAACAAATAACCCAGGCATTTTCATTATTGAAAACAATTTAAAGTATCAATTCCATTCAATGCTACTATAGTTTACAAGTAGCACGCTATAATATTATGTATTCTGACGTGAGCCCGGTCCTTATGCTTGAGAACAACACTGACTCATAAGGACTAATCTATAGACTGCACTCTCACTCTATTCAGATTCAAGACAGCGTTAAAACAAGACAGATTATGATAGAGCATATTTGCGTCTCGTTTTAAGTCTGTCTTAAGTCTGAGCTAAGCCAGAGCAAGCTCTATAGATCTCTGCATAAGGCTGAAATCTATAGACCGTACTCTCACTTTGCTCAGACTGAAAACAGAGACATACTTGTGTATCGTTTGAAATCTGTCTCATTCGTCTCATTATATCGAGCGAAATCATATGCACGCTCCTAACAATTTGACATGAGAGACGTTAAATCTAGTCCATCAGATGAATACAACTGGAACCTACCCTTCAGTCTCAGCCTTAGTTAATCGATATATCTTTTTATTTAGTTTACTGTAAAATAGATACTAACTTTCTTCAGAAGCTTATAATAGAGGCAGTCTTTATATAATTAAACACTAAACTAAATATATGTTTATAATAAAAATATTTAGTAACTTAAATAGAAAAAAAACTTTGGTTGTTATAATCAAGTATGTCACAGCTTTCAGCACGAATAAAAGTAGTATAGCTCTCAGTAAAATACATGCCTAAAAGATAACAAACAAATATCGTGCATGGAAATTTAAATCAACATTAAATATTGGAATAGCGTCAGTTATCTTACGGTAGTTATTACTACAGATTATCTGTTGTTTATTTCATTTATCAAATATTGCATCTTGCTGCAATCTGAGTAATAAAGGCCTTGATTTTTCATTGAATTGTGCGATAAAGGCAACAAAATTCTTCTTCGATATATTATGATTTTTATAGTCACGTTATTTTATTTAATCAGCCAATACAGTTGTACCAAGATAAGAAAGATTAGCAAAATTCAGGACGATAGGATCTAGACAGCCTCCGCTGTCTGTCCGTCCGTGTGTTTGTTTGCGGGCTGTATCTCATGAACCGTCATAGGTAGATACTTGAAATTTTCACAGAATATGGATATCTATTGCTGCTATAACAACAAATAATAAAAATAAAAAAAAAAATAAGGGGGGGTAATCATTACCTATCAGTTTTAATTTTAAAATCTCCAACTTGCATACTTAATCGCAGAAGCCTTTTGCTCGGTAATGAGTTAGTCAAAAGAAAAATAAAACTCGTTCCCGAAGACAATTGGTGATAAATAACAAGTGCTCTCATTAACATAAATTACATTAGGACCGATGGCATCACAATGTAGGGTAGTTAAAAATTATATTTCTGTTTTTAATTTCAAACAAAGAGAAGGTCAAGTGCTTAGAGTTCGTTGATCCTTAGCGAGTCGCGCGTTCAAATCACAGATTGGAAAAGATTTATTTATTTATTTTTTGCTTAAATAGTTCTTCCTTAATTTTTTTTAAAGTATTTTATTTCAAAAACGTCAGTCAGCCACGGCCGATGCCTCACACCAGATCAAATTATAGACATTACAGAAAATATAAATTTCTAATTTGTCCCCTCCAAGAATCGAACTCAAGATCTCTTTAACTTTAAGAGAGGCTTCTTTAACTTTCTTTTTTTTAATTCTATGACAAGATAGCCCTTGACTGCGATCTCACCTGATGGTAAGTGACGTAGACTGCAGTCTAAGATTTATTTATTTTGACGACCTCTGGCGCTTTCCAATGCGCCAGAGGTCGTCAAAATAATTGGGTATTACAAAGTTGCCATTAGTACGGTTTCCTCTGACAGTACTCTAGAGCTGTCGGTACACCGCGTGGGTGTCACGAGGGCGGGGTGTAATTAAAAACACCCTTTGTTATTTGCAATTTGCAGCTACTGTTGAATCGGGTCTGTTCATCAATACAGACTCATCTAATTTGTCGTCAAAGTGATTCATATCCTGTATGTATGTAAAGATGTTCATATTTATTTAAGTGTAAAAAATAATTACTTTAACGTCATAAATTAGAAAGAAAACAGGCGAGAGCGTTTGTATGGAGAAAAGACCACCCGCATTTCCTCTTAAAAATCAGTTGTTTTATGATCTTAAGTTTGATAACCACGTTTAGCCTTCTTATGTGAACGCAACTTTCAATTAACTCTCATATTCTTTCCGAACTCGAGTTTTTTCGCTTTGAGGTTTTTGTGCTTGGGAATTCAAGGAGACAATTTATAATAATGCAGGGCTGTCATCAAAAGGAAAATTAATTTATTTTATTAAGTCACAACGGCCTCGACAAATTCAAAATTACCTACGCAGGCCCTATTATTATTTCATTAGTGAAATTTGGGTCTCTCATAAATCGATTTTTTACTCGATTCGTAAATTACTGGCCGCCACTTCACAATATTAAAATTATATTGCAGTTTTTCACATCTTTGTCTTATGGTTATTAATGTTATTGTATGTATATTATGGTCTCCATGCAAAAATACTAAAGCTAAACAGATTATTTATGAACCATGCATGGAATTTTCTAAAACGGCGGACTTTTCGTGTAAGGGAATACCATACTTCCACCACGTTACCATCACTCACAAGTCACTTACCATCAGGTGAGATCGCAGTCAAGGGCTATCTTGTCATCGAAAAAAAAAAAAACGTTGCTTCTCTCTTGGACCAGGTGCAACAATTGATCATCGATTTATCTAAACCCGGAAAATAATGGAACTGATAATAAATTATTGATAATGATAATATAAGTATTTATTAGTATGATAATTATATAGTAAGACCATATTTATAATGATTTCACAAACCCAAATTGAATAGTTTGAAAGCTCTGGGGAGGTCTTTGAACTGAATCAATTAATGAAAGTGATTAGGAATTTTCGTGTTAGTTTCGTGTCGGGTTAGCATAGGTTTTTTTGTGATCCAAAGAATGATAAAAACGTAATCTACATCGACTTCTACAGATAATGCCTAGAAAAATACATCAAATACGTCACAATAAAATATCATCTGATCAATATTGTATAGGTACCTACCCATTTAATTGTGACCTTTGTAAGGATTTATTTTGTTTCCACTTATGACATTTTTCTTTAAAGTTAAAAAATATGCGAGGTCTTCTTAAACTGGATAGTTAAATGATAAGTTTATCAGATTAGCTAAGATAGCTCTTAAAGGAATTGAGACTCTATAGATAAAGTATAAGGTTGGAAATACGCTGTCGTGTTAAGAGAAAGATTACAGACAAAGTATTAACTAAAGCCGCGATAGTTTTTCATTTGAAAACAATATGTTATCTCGTGAAGAGTTTTCAATTTTTTTCGCACAATGCAACTAAAAATAAACTTTATCTGTAAGTAATACGGTTGATTTTAGAGATTCCTTAATTGAGATTATAGGTATTTTATGGCTAAGATTATATTTTCAGTAGAATTACTTTCCCTTAGGCGGAAGGTTTTTCACGATACATGTTAAAGTTCTCGCGATGTATCTAGATGTCAAGGATATTTGCTACTTGCTATTCTTTGTGGTAGTTTTACTGTTAGTGTTCGTTTACTTGCAAGTCTGCGATTTGGTTATTGGAAGATTCATCTTTAAGTTTTTCAGTAAGTACATACCTACTTACTTATGTTTTTTATTTCCGAGATATTGCTTTGATACAAAATGCACCTGTTCACTGTTGTAAGTTTTTATCTATTTGAATAGCCCATAGACTATATTATAATAGGTGATAATAAGAGCTATTCCGATTAAACTATTATTTTATTAGGTGATGCCCACGACCTCGTTCACATGGATTTAGTTTTTAAAATCCCTCTGGAACTCTTTGATTTTCCGGGATAAAAATTAACCTATGTCACACTCCAGAACAGATCTTCGATCAACATGCAAAAAATCACGTCAATCCGTAGCTCTGTTACAGTGTGATTGAAGGACAAACCAACAAATCAGCCAAGCTAAAGTTGGCTAATACCTTCCTATCCCCTCCAAATAAGCGAAAAGCTTGTGCTAGGAGTGGGTACGACAATACTGCAAAGTATTCATGCTAGATCAAATCAGGGGCCCAAGTCTGCTATTGCAATTGTAGTTACATTACAGTTACATTGCCTATCAATGACATCCCAATTGCTACTTTTAGCAATTTGACTTGGGGCCCAGGGGTTCAATTGTCTATCAATGACATGACAATTGCTAAAAATAACAATTGTCATGTCATTGATAGACAATGTAACTACAATTGCAATAGCAGACTTGGGCCCCTGGAATGAGGATGTTTGTAGGAGAACCAGAGTCATTGACATAGTTTGTCGTGTCGTGGTAATAAACTGGGCATAATATAGTTTGAAGAATGGTCGTTGGGGTCCCAAGGTGCTAGAGTGGCGACCTTGCGCCGGAAAGGATATTATTGGTAGACCCCCACCAGAGGACTGATGACATTAGACTAGTTGCAAGGAGCCGCTGGATACAGGCAGCGCAGGACCGTGACATGTGGAAGTAGGTATATGCAAGAGACCAATGTCCAGCAGTGGACATCTATCGGATGATATAGAAGAAGATAAACCTCTTCGTAACAACACATTAATATTTTTCATTTTCTGGATGGAAAATTTTGAAACTCTCTACGTACTTATTAGGTAGAGAAAATATGTATAAAGTAGGTACACGATGACGTATCGTTGCCAACGTTACTTGTAATGATTAATTAGCGTATTTACAAATCAGGGATTAGCGACACGGATTTTTACTTTATTAATCATTCTTGTTGCTGTAGAGTAGACTGTATCGAAACTATTCGATATTCGACATATTGTAGCGATTTTATCTTTGTTGTAGGCGATTGTTAAAACAGGCATTTTAACTAAATTCAGAGGCTCTATAATAGTTAGAGATTTTTAATTATGATGTAAATGTCTGTGTTTTCATTTTTCACTTAATACCGTAAAGTTAATATGTAGTTTCAAAATTATTTGGCCTCAGAGTTTTAACTTTAACAACAAATTGTTTTAACTTTAACAAAGTTCATTTGTATGTGTGTGTGTAATATCTAAAGAGATCTCTCAAGAACTCTTCAGATATTATTTAAATGGAGATACAAACAATGTGCTACATGGTGATGTCGCCATAGTGACTATTCTGAAAAATTAACACGGTAACAATCAACAGTTATTTCAGTAGGAATGTCCAATAGTCTATAATTAATAATTAATAATTAATAATTTTAATAATAATTATATAAAAAGGCTTGTCCTGACTGACTGACTGACTGACTGACTGACTGACTGACTGACGATCAACGCACAGCCTAAACCACTGAAGTTAGAAACTTGAAATTTTGACAGTAGGTTCCTTTTATGACGTAGGCGAGCACTAAGAAAGGATTTTTCGAAATTCGCCCCCCAAGGGGGTAAAAAGGGGGGTTAAAGTTTGTATGAAACTCCGTCATTTTTCGAGTTATACTCATGAAATTCGGTATTTAGGCTTTAAATTGAAAACAAAAAAGTACGTGTTTCACAGTTTTTAAAAATTCTACCCCCTAAGGGGTTAAATAGGGGTTGAATGTTTGTATAATAGTCCTTCGTTCTTCAAGTTATTTTTCAAGTTACGTTTATGAAACTTGATATTTTGGCTCTTGATTAAAAATAAAGAATTACGTATTTTACATTTTTCTTAAATTCTCCCCCCAAGGGGGTAAAAAGGGGGGTTAAAGTTTGTATGAAACTCCGTCATTTTTCAAGCTATACCCATAAAATTCGGTATTTAAGCTTTAAATTGAAAACAAAAAAGTAAGTGTTTCACACTTTTAAAAAATTCTACCCCCTAAGGGGTTAATCTATATATATAAAAATGAATCCCTATTTCCTTGGTCATCGCATCACGCGTGAACGGCTGGACCGATTTCGCTAATTCTTTTTTTGTTGTGTTTGTTATTGTCAGGAGAAGGTTCTTAAAAAAGAAAAAATTAAGAAAATTGCGCGAAAAATTAGAAAATTTAAGAAAACTTAACCACCATATTAAATTATTTCTAATGTAACCGCTTTTGCAATTCAAACTTTTTTGATGTAACCTTATGGCGTTTGACATAACATTGACAGAATGCGTGCTGCCAATTTCGTCAAAGAGTTTCAATATTCATAGTTAAGACAGGACAACGTCTGTCGGGTCCGCTAGTTAATAATAATAATGTATTATCAAATGTTCATTGCAGTAAAAATTCTATCTATACATAATTATAAGTATGATGTTATTTTTTTATATTATAAAATGAGAAGACAAAGTAATCTCTTTGTTGTCAGTTGCTGTTGACAGTGACTCTACTTCACGGAAAGCGTTTACATAATAATCAGGCGCTCACTGGATATTAAATTATTAACCCAAGGAAACCCACAGAATTATGTGATTTATGGAAGGGGTCATGACCCTCAGAAATGATCAAAACAACGAAAGTAATGAGAGATTATAACATGAAACGTTAGACAACTGAATCTGCACAGGATTCGAATCCGTGTTCCCTTCTTAATGTGGATCCACTCTTAACATCCATTCTAAAAAAAAACAAAAACATTTATTTATAAATTAATATATAAAAGCATACAAGACAAATAACTTAAATAGTAAGAAATGCATAGATTGGTACTTTCCTATCGATTTTATTTATCGTATAGACAATATTTCGAGAATAATACTTCATTTTCATTCTAACTAAGTACTTTTCAGTACTTTCTGTAGCTCTAGCTTTTGCCTATTATTACTAGTTTTGGTTGAGTGACGTCAACTACCTAATAGTAGATTGAACACTGGTAGTTTTTAGGTACGTACCTATGTAATTAACAACCCAGACATTTCCCGTTTTATCTAAAATTACTATCTGACCGCAACATTATTGTATTAATTATTATATTATCAAATCTTCTACAGGTATTGATAGATACCACACTCTATCAGTTGCGTGCTGTTTTTTTTGATAAAGGTACCTTCGACGTACACTTTTGTTTTACTTTCGAACAGAATTCGCTCATAAAAATGGACTATTTAGTGCTATTGGCGCCATTTTTTTTACTCGTGTTTGTTTACGGACTAACATGTATGTGTTTGCATTGCTGTGAATTTTTCGGTAAGTACCAAAAACTACCTTTTATTGCTAGATTCTTAGTCAAATGAGGTATCTAACTACTTTTTTAGTAAGAATCACAATAAAACTGGCAAAAAATAGGTCTTTATCGATCTAACTGTTTATTTATTCAATTCTCATCCTTAGGAAGTAATTTCGTAGATAGGGAAGTATTCTTTTTTTGTTTTAAGGTTTTTTACGTGTATAGGTAATAATATGGGAGTAGATTAATTTTGTTGAAGGCATTAAGCCTTTCGTAATTTTGTATATTATTTTAATTGTAATAAAAGGATACAAATAATATGAAATTGATGGATTCGGTAGTTTTTAATCATAATTTATTTTGTACGTGCCTAATTTTTAATAGTTTTTGTTGTAATGTCAATAGTAAGTGCTGCCATCTAATGTTGAGTAGATAAATTACACTAACTTCTGCCATCTTTTGCCGAGTCGACGAACTTCTTACGTAAGTTTACGTAATGGTACCGTAAGGAAAATATAGATGGCGCTATACCACTTTAAAGCGTTTAAAAAATATAATTATCAAAAAAAAAATTATTATTATAGAGCCCAGTCATCAGTAGCGTAACTATAGCGTTTGAGGCCCGTGGCAAATTCATCGTATGGGGCCCTCCCTACCCCAATATAAAGGAGCTCAACCAATGAGATACCTGACCGGGGGCCCCTTCAGGCTGGGGCCCGTGGCATTTTGCCGTCTTGCCACCCTATAGTTACGCCACTGCCAGTCATATCAGGATTTCTCCTCCTAGTGAGAGGGATTCAGCTGTAAACTTGTTTGACCTTTATTTTGACGTTCTAGATGTTGTCTCAAAAGTCTCATAAAATCTCATGTCCGTGTCTTGAGATAAGGTTAAAAATCAGTTTTTCGCAAATATCTCGCTTCCTGTGGCTTCAATGCTGCTTGCATTCATTATACAAATTGTAGACGATAAAATTCTCTACATATTTTGTTCAATAGATAACTAGGTACTTACATTTTATTATACGGGCATCCGATTTTGAGATAGAGCGCGGAGAGCGCGCAGGACTCAGCCAGACATACCTACATAGTATAAAGGACTTCACACACGGCAGCTATAATGTAAAGATGTATATTATAGCACGATACATCTCATTACATCTTTCCATATAAATCGTCAGGAGACCACACACGACAGCTATAATGTATATTTTTATCTTCGTATCTTAAGATACAGAGCGATACGAAAATATACATTTATATTTCGATACATATCATTTTGAGACGTATACCAATGGAATAAGGGAAAGATATATTACATTACCTGCTCTGTGTGTGATAGGTTAAGATAATATAAAGCTATACATCCCGGGATGTAATATACATTAATATACATTATAGCTGCCGTGTGTGAAGTCCGCGTGAATCTCAGTAAATAATACGTATTTTCATAAAACATGAAAAATCCATAATTATTTTTTCTTTAAAACTGTAATCTGACTTCGGAAAATTGGATGTAACTTGCGCCATAATAACTTTGTTCATATAAAATGTAGCCTCATTCATATCGATTCAGTAGGTTAGTCGATGGAATATACTACTACTGAAAAAACCGTTCCTTTTAACTTCGCCGTAGTTCCGGTAAAATCGCATATGTTAAACTGAGCGTTGAAATTCGTGTCTTTATTACTTTATTATATAAGGTAGGTACTAGCTAAGAATGTTATTTACAAGGGAAATGCAAATTTTGGTCATAGTAACATGACGTTAGTATATCTGTTATAAACATGATAAGAAGATGTTTCTTATCTCTATGCAGTAAATTAAAGAGGTGTGTTGAACAACAGACATTACAAATAAAGATTTATCTTGATTATTCACTGATTAAAAATCTAAAATCTGTCTTTTTTTATTAAGAACTAGTTAGCTGATGCCCACGACTTGGTCCACGTGGATTTAGTTTTTAAAATCCCACGGGAACTCTTTGATTTTCCGGGATAAAAAGAAGCCTATGCCACTCTCCAGGTTCTCAATTATACCCATGCACAAAAATCACGTCGATCCGCAGCGTTACTGAAGGACAAACGAACAAACAAATACTCTTTCGCATTTATAATATTAGTAAGGATAGAAGCCAAGCTGAATTGAATAATATTCGCCTCTCCCCTTCAAATAAACGAATAACTTGTGTTAGGAGTGGGTACCACAATAATGCAACGGGTGGGGATCGAACCTGCGATCTTTCAGTTTTCAGTACCTTTAACCGTTGGGTTATTGAGGCTTATGTCTTGTCTGCTTGTACTAAGTAGGTAGGTACTAACCTACTGAACTATCTCAATTGTTCTATAGCTTTCCCAGTAGCTACTTATTTCAAATTAAACGACAAAAATATTATAGCACCCTAATAGAATACCAGTTACCATTCAATTATTTACTGTAATGCCCTTTGGAATGTCCTTCCGGCTTCCGTTTTTCCAACTAACTATAATGTGTACATGGTGTCTTTAAATCAAGAGTGAATAGGCATCTTCTAGGCAAGGGCGCACCATCTTAGGCTGCATCTTCATTGACCATCAGGTGAAACCGCAGCCAAGCGCTAGTCTATATATAGTAAAAAAATATCTTCTATATGCCGATACTGTAAAAGCTGCATCAATGAACATCGATTGGCTGAATTTATCGCGTTCTTTCTGCAACAATGCATTTTAGCCAAGAGCGAATGGATATCGGCCAATCAGGCGATCTCAGTCGTCACTCTGCAGTGTGATCGATTATCTAAAAACTACTGTGCATAGCAACAATAATTTTTAAGAGAATCGACAGCTGTGTTCGATAGTTTATTGTCAAGAAAAACAATTATTCAAGGACCTGAGACGTACCTATCTATGTTTCTATATATAGTCTCAAAGTCGCCTTTGCCTTAATTATGGCAGTCATTTGTATTTAATGGTATGTTATTAACTCGACAAAACAGACATTTGCATACATATTATAATATTATTAGGAATTGTGACAGACACAATTTTAATAGTCGGTGCAAAATGATTGTAAATGGCTATGTTGTAAATGGAAACCGGGTAACGATTGCAATCTCCTCTGATTAAAAACTCTTAAAAGTTATTTTAACAAAACCGACTTCAAACGCCACTACAAAATATATCAATTGCGTCAATAAAATTTGCAGAGTTCCCTCGATTTCTCCAGGATCCTATCATCTCAGATCCTGATCTGTTGACAATGGGACCACCTGAGAAGTATACCCTTTCAAACAAAAAAAGAATTTTCAGAATCGATCCAGGCGTCTTCGATTAATCGGGGAACATACATTTAAAAAAAAGATTCGAAGACGAATTGAGAAACTCCTTGGAACTTTTTGGAAGTCGGTTAAAAATGCATTGATGCACTAAGAATACAAATACATAGTACGATTTTTAACCGACTTCCAAAAAGGAGGAGGTTATCAATTCGGCCGGTATCTTTTTTTTTGATAATTAGGATCTTTGGCCTAGACATTTAAGCTCTTTAAGGAAAATTGAAAATGTTTTTACCGTCATATTATTATAATTACTAATTTATCAAGTTCTACAAGTTTCAAGATAACGATCTTTTGATCCTTACACCTCTTTGTTACAGTTTACATTTGTTTGATATTTTTTTAAGGTAAGTAGGTCTATGATGTTGACTGTTTTTTGTTTAATATTTGATTTTTGGAGATGTTTATTTCTTGAATGACGCAAGTAGGTAGGTACGGTCGGGGACTAAATATGTTTACCACTTTTCAAATTAGATTCTTCGTAACCCTGCGTTCAGTAAGGTCTATAATGCTATATCAAGGCATTTGTTACGTTATAAAAATTTCATGCATCGTTTTATCAAAAAAAGTATTAATGACTTTTCTATACAAATATTAGTAATAAAACTCATTTCCCAAATTCAAGTTGACACATTAGATCATTGCACTAATTGTAAAAGTGACAATTAATTATCAAAAATATTAGATTTGTTATTTGAAATTTAAAAATACAAAATAAATACAAAATGGAAGCTTAATCATAATTCTAATGGTGAAGTTCATATTGTGCATTGAATCATAATGATGCTGATAGCATCCACAGTCAAAAACAGTCAAAAGGAGGTGGATGAGCTACGGTGATGCGTGGTGTTTCTGCAGCATTTTACATTGATGTTCTGCAGCAAAATTCCGACAACCTAAGTTCAAGATAATGCGCTGAGCTACTATTCCATGGTTCAATCTGCACCGTGGCAGTCATCTCGTTCAATAGTCCGCTCGATCTGCTGATTCGAAACTGAAAATTTATGGGGCTTAGTTTGGGCTTAATGATTCAAAGGTGGGACTGTCAGAATCAAAGAAATCCTCAAAGTCTTAGATCACATTGCACTGGGGTATGGGATGATATGAACTGACTTATCGCCTTGTCGCGTCTATGCGAGAGAGTCTACGTGTTGTCATAGCAGCGAATGGAAGCTAATTAAGCTAATTATTTATTTATACTAAGTAATATTGTTTAGTTTCTCAATAATAAAATTAAGAAATAAAGATTCTTTGAAATTTCATTAGATTATTACTTCCGTTTTCTCATTTTGGTAACTCGTGTCCTGTGCTCGTGTCTATATGAAATGATATCTATTTATTAAAATTACTAGCTTTTGCCCGTGACTTCGTCCGCGTGAAGTTAGGATTCTAAAATTTCCATGGGAACCCTCTATTTTTCCGGGATAAATGTCGCTATCTAAATCCTCAACTATATCCATGCAAAAAATTATGTGGATCTATTGCTCCGTAGCTGTGTGATGGAAGGACAAACCAACAACGAACAAACAAACACTTACATTATTTTATAACATTAGTAAGGATTTTTTGTTTCAAAAAAGGTTTTCTACATCTAAACTATTTAGCAGTCACCTACTAAAGAGACAGCTAAAGGACTGTCTAAGCACCGCTACATGTTAAAAAGTCTATGATCTATGGCTAATCAAATCACATATCGACCTTCTGACACAGATGTGTGCATGCAATTATGAATCTTAAGGTGGTAAACATTTTCTGTCCGCGACTGTACATACTTTCCGGATATCTTTTTAAGAAATATTTGATTGGTGTTTAATTGAATGACTTTTCAAAAGAATTAAAAGGTACCATTTCATTCTCTTAGGTATAGTTTCACCAAGCCCGTCCGTCTGTATGTATGCCAGTGCAAAAATCATTAAGTACCTATATTGTGTTTTCTCACTCTTTTTTGTAGTGAATTTATTAATTTGAATAGATAAATTAAAAAATTTCGATCTCGGAAAAAAGGGGTTCACGTGGAATTGCGACTTCGTCCGCGTGAATTCAGTTTTTAAAATTCCGCGGGAACTTTATGATTTTCCGGAATAAAAAATAGCCTATGTCACTCTCCCGGTCCTCAACTATACCCGTGCAAATGGCTTTGCTGTGGCACACACTTTCGTATTTATAATATTAGTAAGGATTGTTTTGAAATGTCATAAATGCATACAGATCTAGAAAGTCATCTAAGAAGTGATTTGAACCGAAAGATTGGAGGGGAGGTCCTCCCGAAATAGATTTTGATATTTTCTTTGTTACCTAAACACGAGGAGAAGATAAGTAGAGATTAAAATCTAATCAAATTGAGTGTAGCCATTAATGATCACTTATCACTCTACTTTCACGTTGGGAGATTAAAATCATTCGCATAACGTACTTTATATTTCAACTCTTTGTACTTATTAGAATAATTTTTTTTTTAAAGAATATCAGCCAAGCTAAAGTTAACTAATATCCTTCTATTCCCTCCAAATACCTAAGCGAAAAACTTGTGCTAGGAGTGGGTACGACAATACTGCAACGGGTGAGGCTCGAACCTTCGACCTTTCAGCTTTCAGTCCGCACCTATAATAACCGTTGGGCTATTGAGGCTTAAACTAAATCATTATTAGTAGGTATACATTACTACTATTGACGAAAAAGAAAATAATTAAAGTTGGCTTTCATGTTCACCAAGTGATTTTCACAACAAAATTCATAACACTGACTAAAAACATCCAGGGAAAATAGATAAGTAGACGGATTTTAACTGTTCGGGTCTAGGCTTTCAAGACGGATGGGCGATGAAGACAGCGATTTTAGGCCAGTATAGTTCCCGATGTGGAGACCAGCTGCGGTATTCTCTATTTTTGTTATGGCTATGGAAAATAATGTAAAGAATACAATACAAGAACTGCGCTTCGTCATACAAAATGTGTTTTGACAGTACTAGATAGAGAATAGACCCCTGGAAGCCAACCTACAGATAGATCATAATTAAGTCCTTTTTAAATTATTATTTTGTAAATTTAGAAATATAGAGCATTTGCTTACAACAGATACCTAGGAACGTACTTACAAATGGAAAAATAGTCATTTTTATTTATTACGTAAATGATGATGTTGATATGATATTAATTACCTACCTACGTCATTTTGATTTGAACCCATGATCACTTATTAATATTAGGTAGATAATTGCTTAGTGATATACATATAAGGAAACGTCATATTATTAACATTAGTAAGTATGCGTGTCTAAAAATAATCGTCTATCTATACTTAGATCAGTTCCTACCTAAGATTGGGCCGATAAGAAACAAACATGTTTTAGATAATGGTACTTAATAAATCGAGTCCCTTTTCAAGCCGTTTTATCAATTTCCTGCCGGATTATTACAACATGTACGATAAAGTACACCAATTCAATCAATAAATTGCAATTAACGTATCTTTTGAAAAGAGAAACGTTCATAATTTAAGTGTTTTCTTTAAAAAAACCATTTTCCGATAAGAGTATTAGCGACAGTACCTACCTAGGTAGTAAGTGTGCGGTAGCATTTTGCTCAAGTCGACGACCAGTCTCGCAGACGTGCCGCGGAAAGATAGATCTCTGTTGCTACAAATACAGAAAATAGAGTAGATCTTCGTGTGCTATTTCATTCTTAAAAAAAAAACAATCAATAAACAAAAGTGAGGTTGTTGTTGAAAAATTAAAGAAAATAAAAAAAAAGAAGTCTTATCTGACAGTTTATTATTTCTATTTTTGATTGAAGACTGAGGTTGTGTTTGTATTCTGAGGCAGATTTTTTTTTAAATTATATTCCTTTTTCAAAATTCTTTCGAGAACTCTAAGTGAAAATGGAACGTTTAGAAGTTGATGACGTGTTAATTAGGGAGATTAATGACAGTGCTCTTGAGTTGGAGGACATTACACAGGACAGTGGCAGCGGAATGGATACAGGAAGGATGTTAGGAATGTTACCCATCTTACTTTTGCTGCTAATTATGTTCGTCAGGGTCGTCTTTGTCATATATAAAAGTACTGGTAAGTGGTACCTACCTATTTAAATAATTTTCTCTCATAAAATCCTTGCTGGTGATAGTTGTAATACAACCGCTCTTATTATTTTAGTAGCTGATCCCTGGGACTTAGTTTTTAAAATCCTGCGGGAGTTATTCGATTTTACGGAATAAAAAGTAGCCTAAGTCACTCTTTAGGTCCTCAACTATACCCATGCATAAATTCACATCGATCCTTAGCTCTGTTATAGCGTGATTGAAGGACAAACCAACAAATCAACAAACAAACACTTTCGACTTTATAATATTAGTATAGTATTAATAAGCAAAAAATAAGCAAAAATAGTAAGCAAAAATTCTCGTCGGATCGTAGCTCTATCGTCGTATGTCGTGATTGAAAGACAAACCAAAAAACAAACACTTTCGCATTTATAATATTAGTAATGTCTATAGTTAAACCTAAACCAGCCACAGCATTATTTAAAAAGTTGCTGTAGGTTGACAATCTTGATCACCTCCGATTCTGATTCTGTAGGCCTACAGTCTCCTGCTAATATGTAGCTTAAATGCATGGTTGCAGCACGTACACAATAAATTCAGTCATTCATCAAAATAGAGACTAGCAATAATAAATAATCAATGCAGCTTAATCACAATAATTAATATAACAATAATAATAATCGATGCAGCTTTATCACCATATTTAATACAACAATAATAATAACGATGCAGCTTTATCACAATAATTAATACAACAATAATAAATTGATACAGTTTTATCAAAATCGACCCACAAGTCACAACTTTCGATGAATTTGATTGCAAAAGAAAATATTGCTATGGAATTTCTAAAGTGCCACAATAAGTTTTGTCTCGTAGCAGGCTTTGGCCGTAGCTACCACCCTACGACAAAGACGTGCTGCTAAGTGATTTAGCGTGCCGGTACGATATAACGAAACCGATTACGGATAAAATAACTGTCATATCGTCGGTTAACCACCAAGAGCTCCCCCATCTGATATTTTTAGTGAACTTTACTCTTCGCATTTATAATATTAAAATAGGATAGGATGTACCCTTAGTTTTCTATGATCGAAGGATGTACCAAATAGATAGTTTGAATAATATTATTATTATTTTTTTTTTTTTTTTAAAAAAAAGAATATTAGCCAAGCTCAAGTTGCCTAATATCCTCCTATCCCCTCCAAATAAGCGGAAAGCTTGTGCTAGGAGTGGGTACGACAATAGTGCAACGGGTGGGATTCGAACCTGCGACCTTTCAGTTTTCAGTCCGCACCTTTAACCGTTGGGCTATTGAGGCTTCTTATGATTATAATAATTTTTGTCAAATGTCAGTACCTACAACTATTTGATTATGAATATATGTATAAGAATCTCAACGCGTTTTTATCTTTGAAAAATGTTACTGTGTTCCGAGACTGTGTGTAAATCAAACTAACGCTAAAGTTGTTCACAAAACTAGTTTCCTTTGACAAGCTTGGAGGTATTGACATTCAGATTTTAATTAAGTATAAAGAACTTGTGACCATCGATCTGTTATGTATGGCCTTACTCCAAATAAAGCAGGTGTAGTACTGAGTCTATAAATACTTAAACTTGTTCCACACTTCCTGGAAAGCTGCGATTATAGTGCTTTCATATTGTTTGTATTTCGATTATTGGAATAGAGTAGATAGAATAGAGTAGAGTAGTAATAGAGTAGAATAGAGTAGAGTACAGTAGAGCAGAATAGAGTAGCATAGGTAGAATAGAGTACAATAGAAGAGAATATCGTTTATTCATTGACATTATACACAAAAAGAAATACACTTAGAAATACACGCATACAAGGTTACTTAAAATCTAACTTAACTAGTGTCTTCCATGTGCCATGACAATGAAAGGCTCAGTTCAATGCTACATCATACATAGGTAGGTAACAGCTATACATAAGTATATAACTGTTTACCCCATAATAACAAAATATAATTGCTTATTGCTATTTTCCATTTATAAAAGATGTCCCTTACAAGGAAACCCTTGCAAAGATTGCTATCCCAAATGAATTCGTGAGTATTGCTAGAAAACTCTAAACTTTGTTTTTTGAAACTGTAGGTCAAAATCGCAGACATTTTCTACGCACAATTACTTAGATCATTGTATAATGTACTTAAAAACGCAAAGTTTGCAAAGCAAAGTGTAGGCACATCCAAAGGTTCTGTTTAAACCTCTGTGTTGAAACAGTTTAAGTTTGTTTTAAGTACCTACCTACTAGTCTAACATACTCGTATGGATACGAAACTATTTATAAAACTGAACCTCACGACCTTACCAACAGCGTACTTATAGTGTTTTTTGTGTCTGTTTTGTTATTGACTGACTCTTAAAATAATTTCGTAAGTCATAATTTGAGAAGTTTCGAACAAATTAGTGATGGTTAGTTTAATGCAATCAATGCTTTATTATCTCAAGCACTATATGCAAAAAGTAGCAGTTTTATTAAAACCAAAAATTACAATAGTCATCATAATGTTATGGTTAAAGGTAACGGACTGAAAACTGAAAGGTCGCAGGCTCGAGCCCCACCCGTTGCACTATTGTCGTCCTAGCACAAGCTTTTCGCTTATTTGGAGGGTAGAAGAGAATATTATAACTCAAGTTCAGCCTGGCTAATATTCATTAAAAAAAATGTGTGTGTAAATCTATAGAGAGTGCTCTGACTTAGCTCGGACTTAAGTTAAGAGTTAAAACGAGACAAAAATATAAATATAATATGATGCCGAATAGAAATTTAGCATAATATGTATGTATGCTATGAACTATGCCTGCTCAAAATTGTTCTTTTTGAGAGCAAATGCACAGTTCACTATAAAAAATATCCAAATCACTTCAAGCGTGCTCATAAAATTTGAAGAGTTCCCTCGATTTCTCCAGGATCGTCAGATCCTGACCTGATAGCCATGAGACCACCTGAATAGTAGGTATACCCTTTCAAACAAAAAAGAATTTGTCAAATCGTTCCAGGTGTCTTCGAGTAATCGGGGAATATACATAAAAAATTTAAAAAAAAAGATCCCGACGAATTGAGAACCTCCTCCTGTTTAAGTCAGTTAAAAATCATTACCGACGCGGAATAAGTTGCGGGAAGAAAAAAATTCATAAAAAGCGAGCACTTAAGAGCTTATAGTATGCCAGCTGGAATCCAAATTTTGCCCCCGCCTCACTACCCAGCGTGCAGCCGCCCGCACCGCGTAGTTGCAGCTATCTCACTCGCACGAGTTCATCACGCGGCAGGGGTCACGCGCCGTACGATAGGGTATATGATACATTTTAACGAACCTCTAGTACATAGGTATGGAAATAAAATGAAACTAATATTATTATATATTATTAATAACTAAGACTTAGAATTAGACTTAGACTAAGTATAAGTCTAACACTAAGACTAAGTTTAAGTCAAAGACTAAGTCTAAGCAAAGACTAAGACTATGACTTAGTCTTAGACTTAGTCTTAGACTTAGTTTTAGACTTAGTCTTAGACTTAGTCTTAGACTTAGTCTTAGACTTAGTCTTAGACTTAGTCTTAGACTTAGTCTTAGACTTAGTCTTAGACTTAGTCTTAGACTGAGTCTTAGACTTAGATTTACAATTAAACTTAGACTTAGAATTAGACTTAGATTTAGACTAAGTCTAAGTTTGAATCTAAGTCTAAGTCTCACACTAAGGCTAAGTCTAAGTCTTAGTGTCAGACATAGATATATACTTAGTCTAAGACTTAGTCTTAGACCATAGTCTTAGACTCAGTCTTAGACTCAGTCTTAGACTCAGTCTTAGACTCAGTCTTAGACTCAGCCTTAGACTCAGCCTTAGACTCAGCCTTAGACTCAGCCTTAGACTCAGCCTTAGACTCAGCCTTAGACTCAGCCTTAGACTCAGCCTTAGACTCAGACTTAGACTCAGCCTTAGACTCAGCCTTAGACTCAGTCTTAGACTCAGTCTTAGACTCAGTCTTAGACTCAGTCTTAGACTCAGACTTAGACTCAGTCTTAGACTCAGTCTTAGACTCAGTCTTAGACTCAGTCTTAGACTCAGTCTTAGACTCAGTCTTAGACTCAGTCTTAGACTCAGTCTTAGACTCAGTCTTAGACTTAGGAAGCCTAAGGAAGACCTTTAGGAAGCTATGTATTTGCATTCTGTAACAAAATATGCTATAACTAGTCTTTTGTTTATACTACTAAAATAATGTGACCGTGGCTACTAACTGGGAAAACTACCTTAATATTTAGTGATGGTAGATGTATGAAACTATGTACCTATTCCACAGCAAGAGCCAAAAAAGTTATTATTGTAGTAATCAATTCATGTTTTTAGCATTTTCTATTCTCCAATTCCGTCTTATTTTTCTTATTCCGCTTATTTCCCATTTCATTACACTTATAATTTCTTAGATAATATACGTATTCTGGTAGGTATGCGTGAGAACAAGCGACGCGGGTTCCCCGTTCGAATGCCGGAGCGTGAATGAATTCATGCGGTGGACACGAGTCGCCCGTCGGCCCACACGCAATATTTTTCAGAATTTCATTTCTAATAACGAAAAAATTATTTAATTTTAAATAGTACATATAGGACACTTATTGTACTAAGTTGAGTATATATTTTAAGTTTTATTAGTATAGGTAAAGTATTCATTGACTACTGCGATTTATTTGTAAAATTCAGAGGGAAATTTGTGAATTTTTTCTATCGAGAAAATTTTTAGCAATCGTGTTTTCACAACATACAAAATTCAGTCTATATCGTCAACTTTACTATATATTTCTTTCAATATTATTGATTCAATATTTTTATTGATAAGGACGATCAAACGTGGCACGCTGGCATACTGTAGGCTCTTAAATAAGATTATCAAGTCTTATGTCACTTTCATCCAATTAGGTGAACCATAATGTTATTAGGTTCTTATGTACATTACTTAGGTACATTATTACGAAACTATGCGTTTCCTTTTGACCCTTGTAGGATTTCAGTGTTACAATGTTGTATGTAAGGAAAGTACAAGTAGGTACATACGAGTTAATGCTATGAATGAGATGATTACTGACTGCTTATAAGAAGTTATAACTAAGTACCTACTTAGTAGTTTGGGGGAGTTTGAACCCTGAACAAGATTTTTCTGAAATTCCCGCGCGAACTCTTTTCGGCATAAAATGTAGCCTATGTCTTAATCCTTGGTATGAGCTGTCTCCATTCCTTTCAGCCAATTCGATTCATTGTTTGTGGCGTGAAAGAGTAACAAACATACAGACACACACATACATACACATACAAACATTCGTATATTACCTATTATTAGATGTGATGTGATAGCAAGTCCAAAGATACGATGCTTTCCTGAAGCTATAACGTCGTTAACTAACATTTGCCAAATACGATTTTTAAATCTTACTAAGAAAAAAAAAGACGTGTGGCACTCGGGGACTGCCGCGGTAAAGCTATTGCATAGCATTTTTTATCCATCCATATTTTTATCAAAATCCGCCATCTAGCGGCTCACCGTAGAGGAGTCCCGTGTCAGGTTATTTTCGTTACGGAATTTCTGGATTCGGTCTCCACGCTGGCCCGCGATAGAAGCTATGCAATAGCTTAAAATTTTTCTATCGATCCATCTAATCAGTATTCGCCTTTCTGCTGTAGTTTTTTGATATAGAAATATGAAAACGTCGTTTATTAGATATTAAATGGCGTTTGGATCATAATATCTAGAAATATGGTTTTGTTAGTTAACGAGTTAGCTCAGAACGGCAGTACGCTTCTTCTGTACTATTTGTTTTTAAACAAGAATGAAGGCCGTTAAACTCTTGTGTGCTTTGGTCACGACTCACGAGCATGAAAATGTAAACACCATTATCGGAGAAATACAGCAAACATTACTTAGACTTATTTGGCAATAGGCATCTAGGTGGTTATATTGAGCAAACTGTAATAGATATTATAAATTATTTATTAATCTGAACGGTCCACAGAAGTACCTATATCCAGAGAGAACGGAAAGGTGGGAGGGGCATACGTGCCAACTATAATATATTATTTTGAAATATGGTGCAACAGTTTTCAAATAGAATAAAAATAAAAACCCATGAAAATACTATTATAGGAATACTTTTTTAATTGTTTCTCGGTTCTTAATATTTGTTACACCTAATTTAATTTTTTTTGCATGGGTATAATATATAGTTGAGAAATTGGAGAGCTACTTTTTATTTCGGAAAAACAGAGGGTTCCCGCGATGACGAAGTCGCGGGCAAAAGCTAGTAAAAAATCCTGCTTATTTAAATTTTTCAGTCCCTTACTTACTTTAGTTATAAAAATTATTTAAGTTTTGAAAGACGAAAAGTTTGTTAGGCATGAAAAAATATATCGGCTGTCCTTATACTTTGTTACGTCAATAATTTCTCTTACAGGAAAATAGAATAGGGAAATCTTGCAATCGCGCATCCTAGGGAAATAAACTTGTAGAGTCTATTTCCTTAAACGTGCTACATTCATAGAGATTTATAATAGTAAAGATTCTTTACTGATGCAACAGTAGGAGATTCGCCTTTGCGAATCGGAAGAAACAAAAAGTGAAAACAAGAAAATTAATAACTTGCGACTCCCTAGAGGTCGCCCCGGGAGGTCTTCTATTTACAAATCTTAATAACTTATTAAATCAATCTGATATTTATAATGTAATCAATGTATAAATCCTGAAATGAGATCTTAGAGCCATTAACTGATAAAATAGTAGGTACCTAAATGATAAGATATATGTACACGATTATTATCATGGAAAACCCCTAGCAGCTTGGAATCAACAAGTTATAAAAAGGTAAAAGAGATTGTTCCAAATTCAAGCTACTGACAGGACTGGCAAAAAGTAAAAACTTAAAAAAACGCATGTGCTGACGACAATTTTTTTGTTTTAAAAATGCGTGTGACCATTGTATGCTAGTAGAGCTACATACCTAATATTATATATACAATGTTATTCTTTGTTTATAGAAAAGTCTAAACACGTTTAAAATATTTTCCTGCCAAGACTACATTTGATCATTTTTCTTCCAAAAAAAAAAAAAAAATGTACCTAAAGTATTCTTCTCTAGCTCGCTAATTAGTGGCTTTTTATCTGCCTCTATAAAACCTGGCTAAATATAGTCTTCATCAAGAAGTTCTTTTCATTTATTAGTAACTAGCTTTAACCCGCGGCTTCGCTCACGTTAGGTTCGATTTTTTAACCCCCTATTTAACCCTCTTGGGGTTGAAATTTTCCAAAATCCTTTCTTAGCGGATGTCTACGTCCTAACAGCTACCTGTATACCAAATTTCAGCTCGATCGGTCCAGTGGTTAGAGCTGTGCGTTGATAGATCAGTCAGTCAGTCAGTCAGTCAGTCAGTCAGTCAGTCAGTCAGTCAGTCAGTCACCTTTGCCTTTTATATATTTAGATAATCTGAAGAGCTCTTATATACCAACTCTACTATCACTCGATCTATAGTTTCGATCGCAGAAAAAAATATCTATTACGAGTATTATCCATCAGCAAGCCTAATTTAAAAGAAATGCGTTCAAATAGTCTTAGAATTTAAAGTGAAAACTGAAAAAACCTATAATGTTTGTAATTAATAGGTACAAACAATGTTAAAGGTCAAGTAAGTAATTATTAATTATTCCATAATGCGGAAAAATCAAAGTGTTATTCGTTAGATACTTATAGAAACAAAGAACTAATCGTTTAGACTAATCAGGGTTATACGCCCCTATGATAGGACAGGTAATATTTACTAGTCTAGTCGTTTACCTACTTTAGTTCAAGATCAAGGTCTAGTCTATAGCGTTTATCGCAATCGCTCGATGTTTCTGTTTAACACGTTCGATGCGGTAGGCGGTACAGATTTTAAAAAAAAAAAACCCTTGACTGCGATCTCACCGGATGGTAACGAGCTAACTTGGAAGGGGTATGTCAGTGTCATAATCTATCTCTGTGCTAAGTTTCAGCCAAATCGGTTCAGTCGTTGCGACGTGATAGAGTGACAAACATACAAACTTTCGCATTTATAATATTAATAGGATAAGATTATAATTATAATTTATCAGTGTGAGTGAGTGATGGATAATGGATATATGATGATGCATTCGTAAAATTAAAGCTAGGTACCTAGCAAGTTTATCGTAATTGCAAACACATACCTAGACATAAATATAAGTTCAGTTAAGTACATGTAGAGATAAACTGATAAACTTAAACGCTGATAAATTATTACCATTTCGCTAGTCACGGGCAAATAATAAAGTTAAACATAATATTGTAAAAAAAATATTCCAAATCTCTATGAATAGTTTGTTAATTGCTTGATCTGTGATAGAAGAAAAAATCGAGGCCGTTAATTTCTTCTTTATTAAAATATAATGTTGTGGAAGTTTATCTGCCTAGTGAACAAAAGTTACTTATCATGAAATATGAAATTCATTTTATTTTTTATTAATAATGAGTTCATCTGAAATTCCGCGTGAAGTTATGGCATCTGTTTCCCTCAAAATATTACTGACACCTTTATTAATTAGCTTTTTACTGTTGATATATATTTTGTGGAAGTGTTACACAACTAATATGCAAATGTAAGTACCTACCTACTTAGAAATCTAGTACGATACGCAACTTTATGTAAAAATTACTGTAATGAACAAAAAATGTAGATAATATTCAGAGTATTGAAACAGTGTATTGTGTAAATTGTTCATAACACCAACTGCCATCTATCGTCAAGTAGCTATACCTATAAGGGTTTGCAAAAGGTTTCCCGTGATGCTTTTTTCTAATTAATAGAAAGTATTTAACTTACCAAATTAAATAAAAATATAGGAGTATAACATCGGAAAATAATATAAGTACATTAAAATATATATATAATTATTTGATGCGTAGATAAGTAAAGTGACATCTAGCGTCGAATAGTTGTGACACTGTTGCGTGTTATTTTAATTTAAGACTTTCATAACAGATGGCGGTAAGGTTATTCTTCATCGTATCTAATCTATATTATCTATGATTAATTTTCCTTCAAGAGTGCTAATGAACTTTTCTTACTCATTCTACGGTTTTCTCCCTATTCTATTTTCTCCGTAGGCCACTCAACTGAGAATTTATCTACTTATTTGGGTATTTGACCAAACTTTCACAAAGTCATTTTTCTTTTTTATTTAATATCTTTATTATTCTCGAAAATATTTTTTAAGGAAACTTAAAACGTGAGCTTGGCCTTTTATAAGTGAAAGTGTGTTTTGAATGATGGTTTATCCTTTAATCACCCAACAACAGAGTAATGCACTTAAATCGACTTGATTTATTTCCGTAGACAAATTTAGATTTTAGAGACCCACAAAGAAAAATCAAAAAGTTAAAAAATTCCAAGTGAAGTCCGAGGCAAAATCTAGTTATGAATAATCTGCATCTAATGCACATTATGAAATAACTCGTCACATTACATGTCGGTTAATAGTGAGTGTTATCTACGTAGGTTCAAGTGATTCAATGACGTAACTCGGTCAGATGTCAAGTGAATAATTGTATCCTGCGTCGGTACCGTAGGCAACAAAAGAAGAAATGGACAATTTGGTTTATCTATGCAGCAGTTTTTGATATTATAGTGCGCGAACAGTTAAACGTGCTGGAGTAACGTCATCAAATCAAATTTCAAATTCAAATCTTAAACAAAATTTTAACAAAAAATTTCTATGCTTTTTTTTTAATGTGTCTATTGCAGAATCGTAAATTTGCCTTAAATATGACGTCGTGTTAAGTCTGTGCTTTTTCAACCTTAGTTTCAGTAAAAAGATCATCGACATCGAACTATGACGGTTAGAAGCGCAATAGTCGACGCGGTGAATAAGCTGTTTTTGTAAGACTTTTACTACAAGTATCGTCACGCTAGTACAACGAGCTTGTTGTCTATGCTGACTGTATTTAAACAACTTAACGAACGTTTAAAATTATCTTGCAACTTGTTAATAAAATATTTTTAAAAGATCAAAAACCCGACTGCGTAAATAAACACTGAAAAGGAAAAACCAAGTCCAGTAATCTAGAATACTGTTTAACAATATGACTTAAACAGTCGGCACGCATTATTGGAAGAATCGATCTAGATTTTTAATGGATAATCTTTTTTTTTTTTTTTTGTGTTTCTTATTATTGAACTAGGTCGGTATTAGTTGCTCTTAATTAACGAATACCGACAGTTCAATAATAAGTCTGGGTCCACTCTTACCCCGTCCTCCCATACGCTCGAATAATCCCTGCACGTCGTGTGTATGATTTTTCGTTCATGAAATCGGCCCTAAATAAATAAATGAAAATAGAGAGTTCTGATTAAGATGCACATAAGTGACTCCGAAGTGTTAAGAGAGGAAAAAGGAAGCCGTAGACTTAACCACTAGACTATCACGACTACGCGCTATGGTCTTATACTTAACTGGGAGGTCTTGGTTTCGATTTCCGGCGGGGGCAATTTGGGAATTTATAATTTCTGAATTGTGGGTCTGGTCTGGTTGGAGGCTTTGGCCGTGGCTAGTTACCATCCTACCCTCAACGACGTGCCGTCAAGCGATTTAGCATTCCGGCACGATGGCGTGTAGAAACCGATTAGGGGTAGGGGTTGAATCTATACTGCCATACCCCTTCGAATTTAGCCCGCTTCTTAGACTGCATCCTCACTTACCATCAGGTGAGATTGCAGTCAAGGACTATCTTGTCTTCGGATAAAAAAAAACTATCTTTAACAATAATAATGTCTTCGCAACCGAATCCGGCCATGGCGGCTAACCTTAGAGATTAGCCACATGCACGGGAGTTATTATAGTGCACAAGTATGTACGCAAACACAGGTGTACTCTCTATTCCCTCACTCTCATAGTCCGGTGGAACGGAAATCCGACACGACCGGAGAGAACCGACGGGGACCGACAGTTTTGTGTTCTCCGAGACACGGGTGTGACATACCGCCAACATCCCAATTCCAGGCTAATATGAGAATTTTTGACAGATGGCCCGACCAGTTCCCTGGCCCGACCCCGGGACCTCATCTAATATCCACACCACTAGACCAACGAGACAGTTACTACCCTAATAATGTGAAGCAGACATGGATGGTGGCTGTAATGGAGAATAGGAAGGAAAAACTGTCGACGTATTACTTTACGTGCGGCGGCCGCCAACACGCACTTTGCGACGACTTTAGAATGCCAGTATGTCTCCGTCTACACTTTTGTACAGTTCTGCCAACCGTATTCTTTGTTACATTCCCAAATATGAAATCGCGTTCCATATATTTAAATACCAGTCAAGATATAAAAACAGATAACATATGTAATAATCGGTGATAGCTGATAAGATATAATACGCACACCGGTGTTTTATTATTGTGCTATTTAGTGCCAAGAGAGTGTTTATAAAATGGATTTGATATCGTCTATTATGATAGGACTTTTTATTTTTATGTGTTTGTATCTATTTTGGTTATGGTTCTGTTTTGGGTCGTGTGTTGAAAGACGTAAGTTTTATTTTTCTAACTTATAAAGTATTTTTTCCAGTATAATATCTTGTGTTCTAAAAAGGCACAGTTTATCCAGGCAGTACATGTAACAAAAGCATAAGTAACGCACTTACCACCTGTAGCAGAGATTAGGTACTTAAATTAGTATAGACTGCTAAACGTCATACTCATAAGAACATAACATATATTTATATAGTAGGTATGTATTTCAGATTGTACGCCATCTACCGGACTACCGGTAAAAATTACATATCTACTCTAAAAATTTGGTTATTTTTATAATATAATCTTACGAAAATTTTGTGTTTTGATCCTAGAAATAAATAAATAATAATTTGTTGAATCAGAACTATGAAATATGATATGTCGCCGATATTAACAAGAAAATATTCCTTGAAATCCTAGTAACGCCATCTAGAATCATTTTTAGGGTAAATTGATTCATACAAAAAATTGGCAATCTGTGCTTATTTTTACTAATCTCTTCCTGACAACTCCAATCATACCTACGTCATTATTTTCTTTTAAATATACGATCACGAATACACCATTGTGATAAGTATATTACCTACTTACATTGAAAAGGGAAAAGGGGAAAGGTCTCTTTTCAATTATTTTGTGAAGGAAAATCACATCGATCCGTAATTCTGTTGCAGCTTGACTGAAGGATAAACCAACAAACTAACACACGTTCGCATGTTCTTTAGTAGGATTTCCTTCGTCCGGCACGAGTGGCATGGGATATGGTCATTACATCCATTAAACTGATTCAGTGCAGGTTGATGAGTCCACACACAGACTAACACCTACTACATCGTTAACTACTCAGATGACGGGTAACAGGAAACCCCCGTTATCTTGAACTTTGAATGACAGGTCAGTGGTGAGCGCTGTGTCTTATGATTGGGAGGTCTCGGGTTCGAATCCCGGCGGGGGCAATTTGAGAAATTGTAATTTCTAAATTGTCTCTGGTCTGGTCTGGTGGGAGCCTTTGACCGGGGCTAGTTACCACCCTACCGTCAAAGACGTGCCGCCAAGCGATTTAGCGTTCCGGCACTATGGCGTGTAGAAACCGATTAGGGATATGGGTTGAAACTACATTGTCAGTTACAGTTAAGGACTATTTTGTCATCGAATAAAAAAAACCACTTATTCAACATATTAAATTAAACTTTCGTTCCCTCTTAAGTGAGTAAGGTGATTTCCGAATTCGGAAAACGCAATTCGGATTCCGAATTTCCGAATTTCGGATCTAGTGCACAACTCTTCATACAAATAGTATAACGGGTATTCCGGATCGAGCAGTTTCGGAATCGGAACCGATGCAGAAAAAGTCCTACCATGTAAAATGGCAATTATTATGTTCTAGAAAACAGTTTTTTATCACAAAAGGAAGTAGATATTCATATTAAAATACGTATATAGTGTAAGGATTGTTGTAAACAATAAATTAATTAATTTTTATTAGGCATATTAATTCGGTACGATATCCATATTCCTCGCTGTGCTATAATATAGACTAGCTATAAACTACAACCAGATTTTTACAGTGTACTTACATAATATAACCACGTTAGTAATCTTGACACATTGAATATTCTTTAATTACCATCGTACTTATAATATTTTAATTAATAGATATTAGTTTGAAGGTTTATCCTGCAATCACGCAGCAACAGATCAGCAGGTCGATTTTACTTTTTTGCATGAATTATGGATATTGTTACAGATGTATAGAGTGAATAATAAAACATTTTAGCCCGGAAAATAGCTGTACCTAATAATGGTATTTGTTATTTTGTTTTATTCAACAACAAAAGAAAAAAATCCCTTTTCCTATTAATATTATAATGTACATATATGTATGTGAAAGTTTGGATGTATGGATGAATGGATGGATGTTTGTTATTTTTTTTTTTATTTTTGCAACGACGCTGCAACGCTGCACGCTGCAACTATTGAAGCGATTTGGCTGAAATTTGGCACAGAGGCAGAGTCTACTTTTTATCCCAGAAAATAAGAAAGTTCCCGCGGGAATTGGGATATCTTAATCCACGCGAACGAAGTCGCGGGAATAAACTAGTATTTTCATATATTTTTGCAGTATTTATTGAGCGAGAAACTGTTTACTACACATCGGTGAACTGTGTTAGCTTAATTTATTACTTAATTGAATGAAGCTTTCAACTCTCACAGCTATCGCTGGATGCATGTCTTTATCACATTATCTGATATCGTGCGGTCCTAATCGTCCGATACAAGGGTACTTATCGCCTTTAACAATTCTTAATTTTATTTTTTTCGATAAAAGCACCCATTTGTCGTTCCAATTCAGTAACAATACAACAAATTTGACAATTTTCAATACAAAATGACGAGTTTGACGAGTTTGCTCTTTTTTATGGCGTTAAATATACTGCTGTTCTGGATTCTGTACGGCTTGCTGGTTAAATACTATGGTAAGTCGGTTTTTTTAATCTATTATTAGACGGCTTTTCGTTAGGACGTATGCCAGCCTTATCGTACTCTAAAAATTCTATATCTATATATAATCTATTTACCATTAATTCAAATCTCGGTATTCTCTTAAAACTTAGATCAAAATTTCGTCCTATAGAAAATACATTTAACTGAATAAGTTTCCCTGAAAATAAGTCCTTAATTACCTTCATTCGAGTAATGTGCATAAGTTTTTTTTTATTACGAGATAGGCTTGCGTTTGACACGTGGCTGGAAACACAGACGCTGCACTGGAAGTGCGTTCCACACCTTAGCGGTTCGTTTCAGAAACGTTGAATTAAGGGCCTTATCTCATTTGGATGCCATTTGACGCCGGCAGCGCCGCCAGTCAACCCTATCTCATTTGGTGACGGCTTGGGGTCGACGCAAGTGCATAGATATACGTCGACGGAAGCGCTGCTGGCGTCGCTGCCATGGCATTCTAATGAAATATGGCTCTAAATCTTTTCGTACGAGTAGGCTGGATTTCAACCACGTAAAGGTGTCATCGCTCAAGTAGAACGGTGATGGGGGCACAAGGTTAGGAAGTAGGGAAAAAGCACTTGACTGCGATCTCACCTGATGGTAAGTGACGATGCAGTCTAAGATGATAGCGGGTAAACTTGGAACGGGTATGGCAGTGTAGATGGAACTTATACCTCCTAATCGGTTTCTACAGGCCATCGTGCCGGAATGCTAAATCGCTTGGCTGCACGTCTTTGACGGTAGGGTGGTAACTAGCCACGGCCAAGGCCTCCCACCAGACAAAGATTTTTCTTTCTTTTACTAGTTGTTGTTTCTTTTGCATTTTTTTTTGTTTGTGTGTAGTGGGGTCTGAATGGCAACATACCGATTATTTATCGATTCGATTAATCATTTATTTATCATCGATATGATTGCAGCGCAGTACAGCTGCATTCGATTTTCAATTAGTTTTATAGATACGTGACTTACACTTAAATCGTTTAGTATCCTAATAGGTACGCTAATAATTGGGATCGTTAAGGGCCATTGCAACTGTAAATTGTTATAGTTAACAATTATGGGACTCTAAATAAAACCTTTTCAAATGGTAGAAAATTTAAAGGCTTTTTCCACCTGCGAGGATACAAAAAGAACCAATGAAAATTAAATGATTGCTCTTTTTAACTGACTTGAAAAAGCCGGTATCTTTTTTTTTCTTTTTTTTCTATTTATGTCCACCGATTACCTACTCCGGAATTTCTAGACCAATTCGCCGGATTTTTTTTTAATCGAAGGAAGAAGCTTGCAAGGTGCTCCCGTAAAATTTTTGTTTCTTTTGTTTTAAAATTGTTAAAGTTATCAATTATGGGACTCTAAATAAAACCTCCTCAAATGGTAGAAAATTGTGATGGCTCTTTTGTTATAGCGCTCATCTTACCTTTAGTACAAAAGATTTTAAAATAATATCGATCCTTTCGCTGACTTATAGGTTTAATTATATAATTAAATAACCTATCGATTTAATTAATAAAAAGTCCAACTAATCGATCGAGATAATCTATTAACAATATACTTTCTTTGTCTTAAACATGTTTGATATCAGTTATTATCATGAATAATGTGATTTATGTATTGAAATGAAAAATATTTTTATCACTATGTATTTAAATTTCCATAAGTAGGGAAAGATTTTCGATTACTTCGATATTGATATTTGTAGTAGGTACCTACGCTAAATAGAGTCGGTTCAGAGAGTTCTTGTGCTGAGACCGTGCTTTGACTCAGCTCGAACTTAAGTTAGAGACAGAGACAAAAATATGCTCTGACATAAATCTGTCTGTTTTAACTCTGTCTTGAGTTTGATTAGAGTGAGAGTGCGGCCTATACATTTCAGCCTAAGTACTTTGGAAGTCCTATCAGTTTCAGGTTTCAGGGCTATAAAAATAAGTAATATTTTATACCTACCAGGTATTTCTTTAAGGATTCTTTAGATCTTTTTTCTGTATACATCGGTGAACTAGGTGCCCTCGCTTACCCGTTTCAAATTACCTTCCAGCAGATAAAATTATATGCAAACTTCATATTTTTATATACGTATATCAATCCGCATTTATATTGATATTATATTATTATATCATGAATCATTTACTGTGACGTCACAAATATTTATATCACCGCTATTCATTCTCAAATCATCCGTAACACAATGAAAACAAGGACTAAAATAAAACTACGCTGGGAAAAATGTCATGCTATCAGAGAAAATATTAAATTTATCGGCAAATTATAATTATTTCACAGATAAAATTAAGATTAGATTGGCTGAATTAATATAGCTTTACTGTTTTTACAAAAAATCGTTCACATTGTCCGCGTGACCACCTCTTAGTATATCGGAAAAGTGAAATTAATTAATCAAAAGTGAACAGAAGTGTTTCTAACACTTAATTTGGAATGTATCCGGCTTTTGTATTTTGGTTGACGTTTCTACTGATTTTTGTCTTAATATTGGCTTATCAGCAGCTGAGTAAGTACCTTTAACAAAATTTTATACTTAGACAATCCGAGAAAGACAAAAAAGTTGGAAATTCTTAATTATAATTATATTATTTGTCACAATATTAGTCAGAAAATGTGTGTTTTGTAATTCTGAAAGAACTGACTAACTAATAACTTAATGCAACTTTTAAACCATAATATGACGTTTTCCGTCTTACCTTTATCAATCAAGATTATGTTGATTGTTGGCGATGATTTTTACAAGGTTACGATATGCCCTTAGTGTACTCGTAGGTAGATACTGCAGTTGCTGATAAAGGCTTAAAATAAATAATTAAAATTACTATTATGAGCCTCATAAGAAGGTTCTCGGTCACTCAGCGGACGATAGAGAGAACCTATGCTCGGAATATCCTTGCGATATCAAATCAGAAATGAGGAGATCCGTAGGAGAACCAAATTCACCTCATAAGGGAGACTGGCCTCCTTTACTAATTAATTAAGTGAAGATTAAAATATCTTTAGTGACAAAATCAGGAATCGATTTTTGATGATGAATCGATGATTTCAATATCGTAGATTTTTTCGTTATTGATAACGAATTTGGTTATAAATGTGTTTATGATATAATTAGTAAAAACTGCAATCTTATTTATACGGTTAATTTAAAATAAATATTGTAATTTTACACACAAAAATATTGTATTTTGTGTCTACATAATATCTTGAAAATGAAATTTTGCCTTAATAGTTGAAAACTGAAAGATCGATGGTTCAAATCCCGTCCCTTACATTATTGCCATACTTACTACTTACGGGCTTTAGATTTTAGAAGGTAGGTTCCTACGAGGGGAAATAGCATGATTATGCTCGTTTTCACCAACGTTCCCTAAGTATACTACCTAAGCTAAGTTAGGTGACGTTGTCCTATGTCACTCTCATTAGTAAGGATAAGTGTGATTAGTGTGATAGTGTTATTGTTAAGTAATAAAAAAAACTATAAAATGAGAGAACTATGTAAAAGAAACAGAGTGTGGCCTGTCATCAGCCTGTCATGCTTAATCTGCAATATTCTTTATTATAGGAAAAATTCAATACTTATACATTCCAATACAAATAAGATATTCAATCGCATCGGCCGATAAATCGAGTTTTATCTACTTATATCTTTGACAATAAATGATGGAGAAAAAAATAGTTATTTAGGAACAAAATCTTCAGAGAAAAATGTATTTTACGCGATTGAAGACTATCCAAAATGAATTTTACTGAATTACGTCACCAGAAGCTTGTTTAAACAAACTTCAAAGTGTTGACTGAAAAATAATAATTTAAAACTTTTACTGTTTTACATCGGAAAATAGCTGAAAGATGAAAAATTAAAAACGTTGTATCAAAAAGTTTAAAAGTGTATAGTTAAAGCTTTGGTTAAAGCAACAGTGGTTTGTTGACGAAGTGATCTATTGACGGAAAGTGATTTTATAATAATTCAAAATGGTGCCAGATAACTTTTATTATGCGTTGGTAGATCCAACGCCAGTCGGAGCACCCGGAAGTACATCGAGTGTGGTCTACATTTCGATATTTTCGACATTGTTGGTTATGTCTTTCGTCGTAATGTGTATAAAGGTGGCTTCTTTAAGTAAGTTGTTAAGTTAAATTGTTCTTTTCATGGCTTGAAATCTATCAATCGCTAACGCAGGCGAAAATGCTCAGTCTACAGCACCGACGCAATTTCGCTTGTCTATCGGCCTTCTATCGGATCTACTTTGGAGAGTGCGCTCAGAAACTTCACAACCTAGTACCTTCTTCACATTTTTACCACAGAACTGCGAGAAATCATGAGAAATCCAACCTACTTGAAAGAAACGTTTTAATTCAACTTTTCTTATAACCGATAAGGTGTGGAACACTCTTCCAGTATCCGTGTTTCCTGCCACCTATAGTTTGAGTGCCTTCAAGGCAAGAGTAGGTAAATAGGCATCTTCTAGTCAATCGTATCTTGTGGATGCACAGGTACATAATAGTTAGTCAGAAGTACTTTTCATTTTTCTGTTTTTCTATATAGAGATAAGATACCCAAGATAGATATGTCAATAAAATCCTTAGATAAGCTACATTGAAAGACTTCAGACGTGATTATCGCTATACTTGTTTTATTTCGTCAAAGTATTTGTTGCATCGTGGGTTCTAAAAATGAACAAAGAACAATTTTTTGATTTTAACGTAGAACTGTTAAACTTTATTTTGACGTGATTGTAAAAGTGTGAGAAAAGTGGCATTCTATTAATTTGCGGCTTGCAATTTTTTTGAGAGTGTCTTTAATTCAAAAGCTAAGTGAATCACTCAGATTGTTTGGTAGCCAAACATTCTGCTAGTGGTTTGGGAAATTGATGAAGCAGTGACAAAAGTGTTTTAAAAAAATGCCGCCTTACGGTCAGCCCAACTATGACTTCCCCGATGTTTATTCTACTCATAAACCGGACGAGTATGAACTTGAAAGAGAGGAAATTATGGGAGTGGGTCATGTAACTATGTGGTATTTTATGGTCTTGGTGACTATGGTCGTCATTTGGATTATGATTTTCTCCTGCTTACGGGTCCTAACGCTAAGTATGTATTATTTCTAATAGGATTTAGATCAGACCATATCATATTATATTTTTGTGTAACGTGAATCAGATTTGGTAATCGGATCGGTGCAGGGGCGATACAAAAAATTTGGCTATTACTTTACTTAAGAGAATTGTGATAGACGGAATATTAGGTATGTTTTACGAGATCTATAGAGCATGCTCTGCATCAGCTCGTACTTAAGTTAGAGTTAAAACGAGATACAAAATATGCTCTGACATAAAGTCTCGTTTTAACTCTGTCTTGAGGCTGAGCAGAGTGAGAGTTCGGTCTATAGATTTTATACTCTGTTTCTCTGACATAGGAGATAAGTAGCACAGAGCCAGTTTAAGATGGTGCGGTAGGTACATGAACCAACCACAAAATTATGTCGGTAACAGTGATGTCTCCCTGGAACTCACAGCCGTCCAAGAAAACGCTTGCTAGACATCATAAGTGCCTATATGAGAGTCAGCAAATTGAAAAATCGGATGCACAAGATTTGGTAACGTGGGAAAAAGTACAGCGCAGAGTGGAAGTTAAGTCGAAAGAAGAAGAACGTGTTTTGCGAAACTGATGAATTCATCGATGGATGAATTAAATTGAACACGTCATACTTAATTCATCAAAAAACAGTACGTCATACCCAGTATAAAGAAGCTACTGAAAACTATTGTATTGGTACATAATATTATAAAGCTTCAATACATAAGCAACAAAAGATGTGTTCTTGTGTTTAATCCTACATTCTCAAGCTGATTTATCACTTCTTCAGTAGATATTCGATACTGATAAGTAAAAGTCACATGACAAAACCTATAGGTATCAATTGCAGGACTCAGGTGCGTATTAGTAGGTATTATAACCTTGGCAGAATGATTTTTATCTTTGGAAAGCCTTAGGTTCAGTCAGAAGTCAGAACGATAGCTTAATCTTTTTATATTTTAAATTTTTAGTACGATTCGGCAAAGTTTTTTTAAAAGATTTGAATTGATTCATTCGACAAATTGGGATTCCTTATTATGCCTACATAATAAGGAATCCCTGTAGTTAAGTCATGTAACATTCTAATGTTACATGACTTAACTACAAGCAGAATAACTAAAATAACCAGCAAAAGTTTGAAAGTTGTTATCTTAATAAATTTATTTTTATCTATTTTTAATGTGACTCCAGCAAGGATTGGACATCCTTGCCTCCAACCACCAAGGAGGTGGTTCCAATTTGATGCGTTTTTTTGGCGATGTTACTCCATTATTCCGTCACGAATGAAAATTATTCTAATTTGAAAGTGTGTACCTTTGCGTTGGTATTATTTAGAATAGAATAATTTTTTATTCAAAGTGCCTTCGCACCGTTAAGTGAATCTACCACTGGTTCCATTAAGGTAAACATTGGTTAGGGAAAACTCCTCAACGGTTAGAGAGTAGACACCTAGTAGAAAGAATAAATTGCTCGCATTATTATTCAGTAAGCAGTAAATATTAAAACGCATACGTTCTAACTGCTGCACCATACATAATTTAGGATTATAATAAACTAGATGATACCCGCGACTTTGTTTGCGTGGATTGAGGTTTTTATTCCCGGGGGAACTCTTTTATTTCCCGGGATAAAAAGTAGCCTATTCCAGACTATATCTCTGTGCCAAATTTCAGCCAAATCGATTCAGTTATTGCGTCGTAATTGAGTAACATATAGGGATTATAGTTCACCTATTGCAACTAATAAAAGTTATGTTATTAGAACACCGAAGTGAAGCACCTAAATTAAGTATTGTTACTCGTATTAAGATACTTTTGTTATACTTTGCTATTACTTTTATGAAGGAGCTGTGGACGTGAAACCTTTAAGTATTGTTATTGATAAGACACTTTTGCTAAACTTTGCTATTCGTTTTATGAAGGTACGTAACAATAAATAAATAAAAATAGGAAATTAGGTTAGTAGGATAATAACAATGTAGGTACATCTTGGAACACTCTTCTGTATTGAGTTATATGTAACTGCAGTATACTGAAGTAAAAATTTTGCGTTTGTGTTATTATAGCTGTTATATACCTGCCTGAATGCTGAGTCTAAGTACATACTTCAAATAATCTAACTTAACTCATCCATTACCTAGTATTATATGATGTAGTATAGGGTATGTACCTACCTATACATGACATCGCAGTTTAGCTTCGTAATAATATTAAGAATTTGATGAGTCAAACTATTTTTCTTCAGTCAAGTCGCAGGGTGCTGGTATACAGGTGGCACATGATTGCTGTGTGTAAAAATAATTACAGTCTCTCCATCACTCGCAATCATTTTTGACAAAAAATTTGAAGTAGTTATTGCCCGCAACTTCGTCCGCGATTAAGATCTCTTAATACCTAGTCGCGGGAACTCTTTAACTTTCCGGAATAAAACGAAGCCTATGTGCTAATTCTATGGTACGAGTATGAGCTATCTCCATTCTCAGCCAAATCGGTTCATCCGTTGTCGCTTGCAGGAGTAATAAACATACGCACACACACACACACATATTATATACAAACACAAACTTTCGCATTTATAATATTAGTGTAATGTACAGGCCCGACGCATAAGTATAGTTTTAATAATAAGTAAATACCTAATATAGGGCTGCAAATTCATTTTTGACGATGGAAATAAAAATATCAGATAGGAACAAAAAGTCGGTCGTTATTATATCGTTATCTTATATATTGATTATTGACCTAAATAAAAAGAAATAAAATTTAGCGTTAACCTATAGATTAGAAAAGTAGGTAATTTAGGTTCATATAGACGTCAACCATGCCTAAAGAATAGCGTAGTACCGAGTCTACCTAGTCCATTTAATTGCACGTAATCTCGTAGATAAACTAATCACTACACAATATATATATATAGTTGTTTAACTAAACATAGTCATAACAGACAATTGGTATTATTTATACGGCACCCACAGTAAGCTACGCGTGAAAACAACTACATATATCGTTATTTTAAAATCGTGATTTAAATTCATAACGGTATTTTAGAACCGTCATGTTTTATACAAAAAGTGCGTCGTAATTAGCGTATTATTTATGTGATTTTAAATAAATTTATAGTTACAATGGAATCTAATTTGAATGCATCAATAGACCCCATCAGTTGTGTTGATTGTGAAAACCGCCATGATAGTAACGAGCCTTTTATTAGCTTTGTGTGGTATATAACACTGTCATGCGTGTGTTTTGTAGTAGTTATTACATTAATGGCTGTTGGAAGGTTATTACAACTAGGTAGGACAACTTAAGCTACATTAGTTTTTTTTACTCATTTCTAATTTATCAACTGTATAATTATTGTTACGTGTTAGGGTTCGATTGAAATGCCAGTCTCCGTACAAGAACGTTTATTCACACTGATTGACTTTAAATAGGAACAATACAATCGCCTTCGAACTTCGCTTCGCACTTATTCTCGCTTCGATCGCTTGTAACACTCAACTGACTCCCAGGTCGCTAGGGCTGCTCTTTTTATATCGATTGGCCCCGCCTATTCGAACGTTCTGGTTAGTTACAAATACGTAAACAACCCTCGAAGTGATCAAAACAACAAAAAAATGGGTAGGTACCTACACAGGCCCGATAAACAAGTGAAGGTGCTCGAAGCTGTCGAGAACAATAGAACGTACCTGTGTAGGTACTTTCGTAGCTTCGAGAGCGTTATACGCATTTGTAACACCATCCCCTCCTTAGTTGTGCTCGTCCCGAGCATCATTGGTTCCTCGATATGGTGCTAAGCGATCCACATGGACAATCTTCGGCCGTTTCCTATCCCCTTGTTTGATGCGGTAGGTTACGTCATTAATCCTGGTGATTACTTTGTACGGTCCTTCCCACCGGGCTTGTAACTTCGGAGATTTACCCTTCCTTCTTAGAGGGTTATGCAACCACACAGAATCGCCTTCCTTGAAACCACAAGTATTGGCATTCCGATCATAGCGTGTTTTCATTCTTTCACTGGTCTTTAGACTCTGTTCCCGAACAAGCTCATGTACCTCATCCAACTGTTTTTGTAGGTCTGCGACATAGTCGACGGTCCGTTTTGGGGAATCGGGGGGTGTCCCAGTAAGTGAATCGACTGGTAGACGTATCTCCCTTCCGAAGTTAACCTTAGCGGGAGTAAATCCTGTGGTTTCATGTACCGCCGAGCGATACGACATCAGAAATAGAGGGATGTATTGATCCCAATCTCGCTGGTGTTCTTCCACGACCTTGGCCAAGTGATTTTCCAATGTCTGATTGAATCTCTCGACCATGCCGTCCGACTGCGGATGCGCTGGTGTGGTTCGAGTCTTATGTATCCCGAGCAGATGGCACATTTCCTGGAACAGAGCTGACTCGAAGTTTCTTCCTTGGTCGCTGTGTAACTCCAGTGGTACTCCGAACCGGCATACAACCTCTTGAATGAGCTTCTTGGCCACGGTCTTAGCCTCCTGGTTCGGGGTAGCAAATACTTCTGGCCATTTGCTGAAATAATCCTGTACCACTACAATGTATCGGTTTCCATCTTCAGTTTGCGGGAACGGTCCTGCAACATCGATGGCGATTCTCTCCCAAGGAGCTCCCACATTGTACAGCTGGAGTTTTCCCTTTAATCGATTACGAGGTCCCTTCACCGAGGCACATGCAGAACATTTTCTGCACCAATCCTCGACGTCTTCACGGCAGCGTACCCAGTAGAAGCGTTCTCGTACCTTCACTAAGGTTTTCTTCACACCGAGATGTCCTCCAGAGGTACCGTCGTGTAATTGTCTTAACACAGGAGCTACCTTGCTTCTAGGAACCAACATCTGCAGAGTATGTTCCTTGCCATTTGGTGATTCCCATTTTCTGTACAGGACTCCATCCTCCAAGACAAGACTATCCCACTGAGCCCAATATGCCTTAGTAGTTGGGCTTGTGGCAGACACATCACTCCATCGTGGTCTTTGTCCTTGGATTTTCCACTCCATGATAAGTTTCAAGTCCGTGTCCTCTTTTTGTGCTTTGGCTACTTCTTCCTTGCTCCAAGATTCGTCCAGTCCTTGAGTTCTCAGTAATTTAATTTCTTCCTTTGACTCCTGTTTTAAGCAGTGACGGCAATCTAGAACACATGGTCTTCTTGACAGGGCGTCTGCATTAGAGTGAGACTTTCCACTCCGGTGTTCTATTACAAAATTAAACTCTTGAAGTTGTTCGATCCATCTTGCCACTTGGCCTTCGGGATTTTTAAATTGCAGGAGCCATGTAAGAGCAGCGTGATCGGTTCGTAAAGTAAATTCTCGTCCCAGTAGATACTTCTTAAAATGCTGTAAGGTCTTAACTACAGCCAGCAGTTCGCGTCGTGTAACACAATAGTTTCTCTCTGGTTTCGATAATGACTTGCTGAAATAAGCAATAACTACTTGCTGACCATTTTGTTCCTGCGATAAGACTCCTCCAATTCCTGTATTACTAGCATCTGTGTCTACCAGGAACCTTCCTTCTCTGTTAGGGTAACCCAGTATTGGAGTGGAGCAAAGGAGTTGCTTTAGTTTTGTAAATGATTGTTCACAATCCAGGTCCCAAATAAAGTTCCTTTTATCTTCTGTGAGTCGATGTAAAGGTTTTGCTATTTCGGAGAAGCTCTTAACAAAACGCCGGTAGTATGCACATAGCCCGAGGAAAGCTCTTACATCGGTCTTGTTTTTCGGAACAGGCCAATCTTGCACTGCCTTGATTTTATCTGGATCGGTTTGAATACCTTTGTCCGATATGATGTGTCCCAAAAACGAAACTTCTTTCTTGAAAAAGTCACATTTCTTCGGATTTAGTTTCAAATTAGACTCTCGGAACCTTTTGAAAACCTTCTCTAAGTTCTGTAGATGCTCCTTGAAGTTGCGTCCCATGACGATAACGTCATCCAGGTATACTAAGCAAGCGTCTCCCAGAAGCCCCACTAACACCCGTTCCATAAGACGCTCGAAGGTAGCTGGTGCATTGCACAGCCCGAAAGGCATCACTCGGAACTGCCAAAGGCCATTCCCAGTACCAGTAGTGAAAGCAGTCTTCTCCTTATCTTCCGGGTGAAGCTCCACTTGCCAGTAGCCACTCTTCAAGTCTACAGTAGAGAACCATTTCATACCTCCAAGCATGTCTAGTGTGTCGTCGATTCGGGGCAAAGGGTAGCTGTCTTTCTTCGTCACATTATTTAACATCCTGTAGTCCACGCAAAACCTGGTACTACCGTCCTTCTTCTTCACAAGCACTACAGGTGAAGACCATGGACTGCTGGACGGCTCAATAACCTCATTGCGTACCATGTCCTGGATCATTTCTGATACTTCTTTTTCTTTCGCCAATGGTACACGTCTAGGTCTCTGCTTGATGGGTTGGGTGAGGCCAGTGTCTATCCGATGCTTCACAAGACCGGTTCTTCCAAGGTCGTCATCACTCTTTGTAAAAAGATCACTGTAACGTTTCAGCAGTTCTTCAGCTTCCTTAAGCTCTTCTCCTTTTAGATTTTCCCTCAACGCTTCCAGTAAAGAATCCAAATGATTTGTTGACCGGGATCCACAGTCATGTACTTGTGTCCTTCTGAGGTAGTTGACAGCATCACATTGTCCGATAACATCATCCTTCTTCAGGTGTATTTCCGAGTCACTAAGATTTAAGATTCTTACTGAAGCATCACGTTGCGTCATTACCAGTGTCCTTGCCGTAATCCAGTCCGGGTGAGTTCCACAATCCTCTATTATGACGCATCTGTCCTTAATCACATTTGGTGACAATCTTACTTTAATCAGGGTTTCAGATTTTGGGGCCAATATAACGTTTTTCAAGTTGTACACAACTGCTGAGGAAGCACCCTCTAGAAATACCTCTTGGTCCGGAAAACTCAAAACCCCTCTGGGCACGTCTACCACACATTGTTGTGATTGCAGAAAGTCCAATCCGATGATGCAGTCATCTGTAATGTTAGCCACCAAAACAGGGTGTCGGTATATTCTGTCGCCCATTTTAATCACTACTTCCGTGTCTCCGAGGACGGTCACTGGCTGGCCCGTAGCTGTCTGTAATTTGCAAAGTGGTCGCCAACTTTCCCGCACATTAGTAGGTTTCAAAAGCTCCGGTCGCACAATCGATCTCGATGCACCTGTGTCAATTGTGAAGCGGCATGATTTTCCATTTATTTCTCCTGTAGTAACAAGACTGTTTCCATCACTTGTCTGTAGTACGTGGATAGTGGGGGCTCTACGGGATTCAGCCAGCTCCCGCCCCACTTCTGCGGCGTTCACCTGGGTACCCGTTGATACTGTACCCTGTTTCCCTCGGGTCCCCTTTTGAGTAGGGCAGTTCAGTCTGATATGCCCTTGTTCACCGCATCCATAGCACGTTGGTCCCCTTCGAGGTCTGACTTCGGTTACTACTTCGCGAACCCTATAGGTTTGGTAGTCTTGACCTGCAGCTTCTACCTCGAGTGCATGGGCTAGGGCAGCGTCTAAGGTAGCATGATGGGCCAGTCTAACAGTTTTTCTTACTTCCCGATCCTTTATGCCGTCCACAAAGGCTTGCACAATCAATTTGTCAACTAGCAGGGGGTCAGAGGCATATGCACGCCGTACCAGGCGTTCTATTTCTGAGGCCCATTGCTGTAGACCTTCGCTTGATCTCTGTCTGCGGTCTTTTAGCTGCGCTCTGTAGACATGTTCTAGGTGTTTATCACCATAACGAGTTTCCAAGGCCTTGAGGAGAGCATCGAAAGACCATCCATCAGCTGGGATATTCTCCAGGATCAGTAGTGCGTCCCCGCGTAATGCGAGTGTCAGGGCCGTGAGAGACTGGTCATCTCCCCATCCATTGCCCTTCGCAACCGTCTCAAACTGATGTTTGAAGGCTGACCATGAAGTAGATCCGTCGAAGTTCGGAATCTTCAGCTTTGGGACCCCAGCAGGTGCAGCTGCTAAGCCTTGCGCTTGGACCTTCTGCAGCATATTTTCCAGGTTCTCCAACCGCCTTCGGTGTTCAATTAGCTCCATGTCGTAAGCTCTGAGAGTGGCATCGTATTCATCCACCCGATTCTCCACTTCCTCTATAATTTTTCGCGTCTCACCATAATCTTCATGCTTGGCGTTCATGGCGTCCATCTTACTCCCAATAGCCTCTTGTATAGCACCTAATAAAGCCGCCATGTCAAAACCACCGGCCATAGGCGTTGGGGCTGTGCTGGGCGCCTGAGCCGGAGTAGCCTCTCGTTCCGCTCCGACATGCTCCGCCTGGTCACGTGACGCGTCCAACGCCGTCTGCCGTCGCGTACGTACACCCTCTTCTTGTTGCGGTGTGGCTGGCATCGCACTTCTGACACCAGTTGTTACGTGTTAGGGTTCGATTGAAATGCCAGTCTCCGTACAAGAACGTTTATTCACACTGATTGACTTTAAATAGGAACAATACAATCGCCTTCGAACTTCGCTTCGCACTTATTCTCGCTTCGATCGCTTGTAACACTCAACTGACTCCCAGGTCGCTAGGGCTGCTCTTTTTATATCGATTGGCCCCGCCTATTCGAACGTTCTGGTTAGTTACAAATACGTAAACAACCCTCGAAGTGATCAAAACAACAAAAAAATGGGTAGGTACCTACACAGGCCCGATAAACAAGTGAAGGTGCTCGAAGCTGTCGAGAACAATAGAACGTACCTGTGTAGGTACTTTCGTAGCTTCGAGAGCGTTATACGCATTTGTAACATTATTTTATAAAATTGGACGCTGTTTTCAAAAGAAGGTATAGGGAACAATATAATTTATTGTATTTGTTGTTACTTATGTACGACTCACATATTGTAACGGAGGGTGTCGATTATAGTTAAGCATAATTTATTACAAAATAATAAAAATACATTACGTAATTAAAATAGAATATTGAATGTTATATTCAACTTTGTGTGAACTCTCAGGCATGCAGGTTTCCTTCCGATACTTTCCATAAATGGTTATGGTAAAAGAAATTTTTATTTACTTGCTTATCAATACACTTTATACATATCATTGTACATAATATCTTAATATTATGCTTGTAGGTACATAACTCCGTAAAATTAAAGGCTAAGGATTCGAACCCGGTGACCGCCGAAAAGGAAGCCAAAATCATAGCCACTATACTATTAAAGCTTTTTCTTTTGGTTTATGATGTCCATAACAGGTATTTTCTTTGGTTTCCAGGACAAAAGACGCGCACAACGACGCAGAGACGAACGTTCATTGCGGCCAGGCAGCGGCCGTCATTGGCTCAGACAGAGCCTACTATATACGTCAGTCCGGCCAACTTGCCCCCACCGCCCAAATATGGTAAGCTTCAACTTTCAACTTCTTTAATTTCCTCTTCATCAACTGCCAGACGTCCATTAATGGTAGGTAGACTCTTGTAGGGACTTGTAGCGTCCGCATCGCTTAAATTTGCCATCTCTCTGTGAATTGTATGGCGCCATCTGTTTGTCTAATTGGGGGTCTGCGCAGTGCCGGCTTTACTTATGGTGCAGGGTGTGCAACGCACACGGGCGCAGGGTTGTAGGGGGCGCCGCGCTGACCCGCGCTTGCTTGCTTCCCGACATCATTTAAAATTGCACCATTTTTTGAACCTGAATTTCCTTTCACTGGTGAAAATATAACTGTAAGTCAAACGGTATTCTTGTATTGTAAGCATTCTATTTTGGCCGCGCGTCTACTAGAGGGCGCCAAGATATTGAATGCACGCGGGCGCTACATGGGCTAGACCCGCCTCTGGGTCTGCGGGTCTGCCAATAGTCCAGTTTCTTGTGTGAGGTCGCATTTCCAGTACCTTGGGACTCCAACGTCAATCGGTTCTTCGAAATAGTTGCCTCGCTTAATGCCCCTAGAAGTCTCGTTAAAAGTTTAATGCTTATTCATTAAAAAGAACAGACGGATGCAGTCAACGATGGAATCACGCTGACCTGGTATAACAGTATCAATAGAAAGATGTTGTTTACCACAGGAAAGCGGTAGCCACCAGCTGGTATAGGCATTATATTATTATGTTGAGTATTCCATTAACATTTTTCGTTTTCTATTTTCAGAGGCGATGGCACCGCCTAGCTACGAAGAAGTGGTGGGAATCCACTATCCAAGCTACCAGCCCCCGGTCCAACCAATCACGCAACCAATCACCACAGCGCTAGCACAGAGCTCGAATTCCGCAGACAACGTTACAAATATCGAGAGCCAAAGTAACGCTATCAGCAACGCTCCCAGTAACGTTACGCCAATTACCGTTGTAACCGTTACCAATGAAAGGACAATTGTCACAGCATCCTCATGATTTCACAGACTGTATTAATACAGATTTCAAAATATTTATTGACCAGTGTAACTGGTTGGGCAATGCATTTACGGAGTTCTTGTAGTTCTTTGGGGGTTCCTACGAATTACGAACATAACTTGAAACGAGTCATTAAGATAAAGTCAATCAATTTTAAGAAGTTTATGTGAGCTTGTCTAATAGTATCCAATAATAATTAAGATTATTTCCATTCTTATACGTGATAATATGTTTTTCAAAGTATGCTTATTTTTTAATAGAGTTAAATATATATTAATTCACTAAAATTGTTGCAGACAAAAAATTATGATTGCTTATTTTTGTGCGAATAATAATAATTCAAACACAGATGTATTTTTCAATAAGGACAATTCATTCTTAAATATTATTGTGATATACCGTAACTCAAATAACGTTACTGTAACGTTATATTATTTCTCTAACGAGTGGAACACGAACATTGAACAATCTAAGAAAAAAATGAGATTCTGTAATAATTTTCAGTCTTTTCGAGGACGTAAGACTGATTCTTATTACTTTTACGTATACTTATTATAATAGTTTTAATAACTGACATGTGAACTGACTGTGAAATATTACCTGCGTAGCTATTACTTATTTAATGTTACAATGTAAAAATATTATATTTTAATAATAAAAGTATATTTTAAAACTATTAGTTTTAAGAACTTTCTTCTTTTATTGCACACTCATAAAAAACTGAAAATGTATCTTATCAAACACTCATGCATAAATAATGGTGTCTTACAAGAGATTTCGGATTTAAACTACTTATTAAAGAATCCTTGAGAAAAAATATATTAAAAGTACCAAAAAATTTTCCTCCATTACATAAGTAAGCAGATGTTTTAAAAATTTAGCAACTCCTTGTTGTTTTTCTAATCCTGTAGAAGGAAATCTTCTACTGGTATGTTATTGATAGTTTAAAAAAGTTCATTTCTGGTAGTGTGTGTCAACCTTTAAACATAAAAATATGTTTTTGATAAAATTCATGCAGGAACATATTACTCCCCTGTGCTGTCACATTAATTGCAATTATTGTATATATTAACCACATATTTTGTTATCCGTTTTTATAGGCAACTATGCTTTTAAAATGCGGAAATACATTTAATCAATAATTCCTGTGCTCGTTTTTATTTACGAGCATGCACTTTAATGAACTTCCTTCCGTCCGGAAAGTTGAAAATTTATAGCCATCATAAAAGTTATGTAAAAAGCCAGCATAAAAAGTTCAAAATATTTTTTAGGCCAATTTGTGGCTTTTATTTACTTGTAATAAGTCAAGACTACTACGGTTCAGAAAGCAGATTCTACCGAGAAGAGCCAGTGAAATAATTTTAAGTTTCAACAGCCCAACGGTTAAAGGTGCGGAGGACGGAGAGACGGAGAATGAGGACAACTTCAAGAATATTAGCCAATAATATTGTAAAAAAATATAAAAGAAATGCTGCAGATAGAGCGGAAGGAAAACATCGTGCGATTATTATTGTTCTTTTTTATTTGATGACAAGAAAGCCCATGACTGCGATCTCGCCTGACGGTAAGTGTCGATGCAGTCTAAGATGGTAGCGGGCGGGAAGGGGTATGGCAGTGTACAATGTACATTCAACCCATACTTCTAGTCGGTTTCTACACGCCATCGTGCCGGAACGCTACATCGCTTGGTGGCACGTGTTTGACGGTAGAGTAGTAACTAGCCAAGCCTCCCACCAGACAAAATGTGACTCGAATAGAGGACGCGGTGTTCACCAGTTGACAGCGAGTTGACGACGAGTGAAAGGCAGTGCTGGTTGGGTGCCGTGTGTAAGTGACGACCTTTATGCTCTTAAAGAAAAAACAGCTGTAGTTATAACGCCTTAGTTTTGCAGCTTTAAATTATTATAGGTGTATAGTTATTATAGGTGTCACCGACAGTCCTCTATGCAGGGCTTGCATGGAGGCATGAAACACGGGTACACGTGCTCCTGGGATGCACGAGCGTGGCAGACCAACGCAAGAAGTATCTAAGATCCCCAGCATCACTTCGAGAAGTCCTTGGCAACCTGGGCGGCCTGCTAGGCTTCTAGAGAGAGCTAGGATGTTTGGAGTAAAGAACATGGAAGGATTGGTGCATCACACACAACAGACCATGACTGGTTTACGTGTGGAAACCAGCCCAGCAAGAAGAAAGAAGGAAACGTCTCAGTTTTATAAATATCTATGCTCAAACAGTGATGCCAAGGAATCTTGCAGCACGTGTAAGTATTATGAATTAAGTAATTGAAATGATAATATTGATTCAACGCCTCGTACAATCAGGTTTAAGAGTTGAATCGAGATGCAAATACACGGAGTTTATGTAATTATTCCTCGCGCGGCATTCGCGCGACAAAGTTGATCGTAATCGTAGATGCAATTAAGATTCCCTTTACTTTTTATTAAGCGTTTACCGCCTACACTCGAGGAATAAACCTTATTATATTATTACTTTTTTAATAAAGTATAGACTAGCGCTTCACTGCGACTGCGATCATACTGATGGGATGGTAAGTAAGACGCGACCAAACTAAGCCTAATGAGGTAAGGAACCCTAATAAAAATGCCCATTAGATCGCTGGAAAAAATATCTAACAGTACAATTGCTATACATTGGTGTTAAACATAATCCTAATAAAAGATAAACATACTCGTAAAATGGAAAAATATATTATGTAAGGACAAGGTTATTTACCGCACCTGCTGCGGTGTGAAAAAAAAAACTTGAAAACCTCAAAGTATCTAGTATAAGGGCGTGATATATAGTTTATGTATTATGTTTATAATAAGATGATGGTAACGATGATGATGATGATGTTGATGTCTTTCATGACGTGTCTGTCATCCTGTTGCACGGCGCACGGTATAACTCGGCTGCCCCATTTCAAAACCTAGTAACTGATGATTAACAAAATTTTACAGAAGACCAAAAAACATATTTTGTGGTCGATGGCTTAGCGAAGCAATAAATATATCAAATAAAAGCTTTCAAAGTAGTTCATTTACGGATACTGAAGAGTTAGTTCAGAAGGGCTACCACAAATATGTTTTTTCGATCTCCTGTAAAATTTAGTCAATTACACTTACTAGGTTTTGAAATGGGGCAGCCGAACTGGCCTTCTACTTCTACTATACTTACGAGTAGACATTGATCTCTATCTTTAATGTATGATTTACACTGGACTTGTTATCCCTACCCTAAACAAATGACAGCCTAATTATGGATCAATTTGAAGCGCCACATTTGACATACGAGCGTCTCTGGAACTAATAATATTGCAAATGGCACAATTTTGATGAAACTGAAAATGATCCAATATTATCACCCTAATATCTAACCGTCTTCCGTCTTCCGTGCTACTAAAATTGATCTTCTAAAAGTAGCTGATACCTACTTCTGCATGTTTTTAACAGACAGTAGACATGTACCAATTTGGTGCATCAGAATGTCATTATTAGGTATGTACTTATGTGTAGGTATGTGTGAAACGTTTATTGGAACTTTTAAAATAAATAATCTATACTTAACTAAAATATAAATGTTATTCTTCTTATAAAATAAATGACCTTTTCACAGCTCAGCTTTATTATTTACCGGATCTTGTTAAAATTTTGGTATTTTGTATCGTGGTGACTGGTGATGGACAAAATCAGAAGAATAAAATGTCGGAAGATCTGATGTGATTTTTCGAAAACTTTTTTCTTCTATGTGCACGAAATTGCAGATAATGTATTTCATAATTTATTTTCTTATGGCATTGTTCATTTTTTATTGGAAGTAGGTATTATAGTTACAAATTAATTGTCCAATTATATTGAAGCAAATTGCCGATATGTGGCCATTATTCCATACGAGAAAGATATTGAAGTGTGACCTTCGGATGGCAATTCATGAGAGCTGGCCTGTTTTTGTAGGGTAACCATAAATTTTAGTTCACAATATGGTTACAGTAACCTTTTCCTGGACTTTTTAGAAGACTAGCTTTTAGCCACAAATTCGTCCGCTAGAAATTTATAGATCAAGAACCCTATTCGGGATAAAATGTAACTTCTGTCACTGTCAGGTCCACAGCTGTATCCATATTGGGAATTTATAATTTCTGAACTATCTCTGGTCTGGTCTGTTGATTAGGTACCATCTTACCGTCAATGATATGCCGCCAAGCAATTTAGCGTTGCAGCACGATAGCGTGTAGAAACCGATTAGGGGTCTGAATTAAAGTACATTGGGATACCCGTTCCAAGTTAGCCCGCTGACTTAGACTGCTTCGTCACTTGCCATCAGGTGAGATCGCAGTCAAGGATTATCTTGTTATTGAATACAATGAAACCTTTTTTTATTTCGAGCCATGATCGCCGACTTATCGTAAGACATTTTTCCCAAATTTTTTTTACTACAACCGAAATTTTAAACTATAAAGAACTAGGGCAAATCGATGTTTCCTAGAAAACTAACATATATATTTATATGTATATTTGAAGTTAATATGTTATATTCGCTTATAGATTTCATAATTGGCTTCTAGAAGAAATCTCTTTCTTAGCTGTTCTTATGCACGTCCTTTACATATTATTTTTGTTTAAGTATGGATACAAAATAAATAAATAAATAATCATTTGTCGGATGTCGGTCGTAATAATTGTATAATATGGTGACCCTATCGTTATCACGAGATAAGTGAAGGTGACAAGCGTGCACGTAGTTTACAGACTGTATGTATCACTGATTAGCTGCGTAAATACATAAATTATATAAACACAATATATCATACTACTATTAGATGTCGAGGTAGGATATATCATTATTTTAATTAATGGTTAGCTACGAGTATCTTTACTTAGTCGTGATAGTAAAATTATGATCTCTTATTTATTTATCAACTAACTGATACCCACCACTTTTATCTTACTACTAGCTTTTCCCCGCGGCTTCGCTCACGTTAAGTTCGATTTTTCAAACCCCTATTTTATCCCTTTAGGGGTTGAATTTTCAAATCCTTTCTTAGCGGACTCCTACGTTATAATAGCTATCTACATGCAAAATTTCAGCCTGATCTGTTCAGTGGTTCGAGCTGTGTGTTGATAGATCAGTCAGTCAGTCAGTCAGTCAGTCAGTCACCTTTGCCTTTTATATATTTAGATGAAGTCGCGTCAAAATCGGTTCAACCGATCCGAAGACTAGCCAGGATAAACAGGCAGAGTGACAGATCGATTTACCCGACTGTTGGGGGAGGGCAATGATATTTATGTCTATTTGTTGGTGGTGGTGGTGCGGGTTGTTACGATCCCTCAAATATGGTTGAGCGAAGCAACGGCTGGATCTTGCTTGCGTCATGCTCGTGAACGGGTGCCACCAACGGGATCTGCTTTGGCTGCCCGTGTTGACTGCGTTGGATTGTGTACCTACGTATGCATTTCTGAAGCTTCATTGTGGAAGTACTGTATACATAGCACAGTTTTGTTACCTATTGTAAATTTTTTTTTTTTTTTGAAAAGATCAACTGCTGAGTTTCTTGCCGGCTCTTCTCAGCAGAATCTGCATTCCGAACCGGTGGTAGATTTATGACGTGTCATAAGAGCTACAAATTGGCCTACATGAAATAAATAAATTTTGAATTTGAATTTATTTTGTTGTACTCAGGTTGTACTTATCTGTTTTTCATTTGAGACTTTGGCGAACTAGTCTAAGCGGTTTGACAGATTTTAATATACGAATTGTCATTAGATTTGTCTTAATTTTAGGAGCGGCATTTAAAAATTGTTTACACTAAAAATAAGGTATCGATTTTCATTTTCATTTAAAATATTAATTTTAACGAGGTCGGAGTTTTCTAATAAATAAAAGAAACTCTAGATCCGTTTGATCATGTGGTGTTATCTTGACATTTCACCAGCTATGAAATTGTCAAAAATATCCCGAGTGACGATCGCAATCACTTCTGATTTTTTTTAATTCGATGACAAGATAGTCCTTGACTGCGATCTCACCTGATGGTAAGTGACAATGCAGTTAAGATGGTAGCGGGCTAAATTGGAAGGGTTTTGGCAGCGTACATTCAACCTATACCCCTAATCGGTTGCTATTCGCCATCGTGCTGGAACGCTAAATCGTTTGGTGGCACGTCTTGACGGTTGGGTGATTCTGATTGGCTGATATTCTCTCGCTGTAGATTAAAAGGCATTGATGCAGCGAGAACGCCGTAAATTTAGCCAATCAGAGATGATTACGATGATCACACTGTATCAATCGTATTTAGATAATCTCACAGCAAGTGAGGCGGATGACGTCAATACCAAAACCAAACAATTCAGTTGCCATATTTCTCTCAACTGTCTGCAATCATTTCCAAAGTAAACCATCCGTTTATTTTGAGATTCGATTTGTTTGTATGAATCTTTAGGACTACGTTCCTTGAATTTTTAAAATTATTTAAGTACATAAAGATAACAATATGTACCTACTTAATAAATATTTGATTTGTATCCGTAAATATCACAATAATTAATTGCATTATGTTTGTTTTATTGAAATATAAAAATATGTTCTAAAACATATAATATCTATACAGGGTTATGAGCTGAATATGTGAGCCAGGAGTGCTTGAGCGTTGTACTACGTGAAGTACGGAAAAGAGGAAGATGTACATGTCTACCTAGAATTAATTTGAATTTTCAAAAATCGTTTCTTAGAGATACCGATGTCCAGTGAAGGTCCAGTGGTTTTAGCTGTGCGTTGATAGATTAGTCAATCAGTCAGTCATCTTTTCCTTTTATATATTTAGATAATTGTATTAGAACAAAATGCATAAGTATACAGATTAAGGATATCACTGATATCTTACTTAATCACGCCGCCGCAACGCACGCAATTTGGCATAGAGATAAATTTTAGTCTGGAATAACATATAGACTTCATTTTATAACCCATTTAAAAAACCTCAATCCACCCGTATGAAGTCGCGGGCATCAGCTAGTAAGATCATTCATAACTACATAATAAAATAGCCATTTTCCGATAGTCACGTTAGTTATAATTTGCCGTGAAGGACAGTCTTCGGGGATTGTCTAAGCAATCAGTCGCGGTCCGCTGAATACGAATAATTCATATTCTATGAGTACCATCGTTAATTATATCATTAATTATTATCAACATAGTAATGGATGCTACTGTTCCTTTAAAACAATACTTTAGTATAGGATACTTAGTTCATTTGTCCAATCGCAACGTTACGTTGAAAAATCTTTGGTAAGTTATATAACGCGTTAACAAAATAATTATGTCACTTGTCACGATAAAAAAATGTTGGTAGGACCAAGTGACATTGGCGACGTACAATGTGCTGAACAGCCAGAAAGTGACAAAACAAGAAATAAAATCCGACAAAATTACTAGCATCACCAAGTAGCATCACTGTTAGAACTGCTAATGTTTAATCTAAATCGGCACAGTGGTAAACGCGTTGATCTTCTAACTGGGAGATTACATCCTTTAAGTGTAGGTTAACACTTCAATAAAAAAAAAAAATTAAAAATGGGAGATTACAGGTTCGATTCCCGGCGGGCCGATTTTGGGAAATTCTGAATTCTCTCTGGTCTGGTGGGGAGGCTTTGGCCGTGGCTAGTTACCACCCTACCGTCAAAGACGTACCGCCTTTACCGACGTACACATATTTAGTGTTCCAGCACGATGGCGTGTAAAAACTGATTAGGGGATGGGTTGAATGTACACTACTATACCCCATCCAAGTTAGCCCGCTACCATCTTAGACTGCATCGTCACCATCAGGTTAGATCACAGTCATGGACTATCTTGTCATCGAATAAAAAAATGTGCTTGAATTAATATTTAATTCAAATTCAAAATTATTTATTTCATGTAGGCCAACTTGTAGCTCTTATGACACATCATGAGTCATGACTCTACCACCGGTTCGGAATACAGATTCTGTTGAGAAGAGCCGGCAAGAAACTCAGCAGTTGCTCTTTTCATAACAAAATATTACAATATTAATGTAAAGCTACACATAATAACAATGTAATAACTTATTACACTATCTTGTGGGTAGCTGGATCTCAAGCCGATTGATTCCATGCAACTTTGTCATTAAGACAGTCACTTACTTTGTAATAACCATGACTTAATTTTAAGCTTTATGACGAATAATGGCAGAATAACGAGACTTCATGACTTCAATTCAAAGTATTACCTAGTTGATAGCTATGTCCAGTTTCCCCGACGCAAATGCAGTGGTCGCACGTTTCGCTAATAAAATAGTGGTTTGTTGTAATTGTTTGCGAATTTTTGCGTAAGGTTGTGTATGCACTTAATTTTATCAACTGGTTAAAAACAAGTGTTATAAGATATTTTGTTGAAATAATATGTTACATGTGGATCGAAAGTTTTTAACGTAAGTAAATATTTATTTTTAATTTTTTAATATTACGCTAGTTGATGACTGCGACTTCGTTCGCGTGTGTTAAGGTTTTTTAATTCCCGCGGGACCTCTCTTATTTTCCGGGATAAAAAGTAGTATATGTAATTATTTCAGACTATATATAATCTGTCTGTGCCTTTCAGCCAAATCAGTTCGGTCGTTACGGCGTGATTGAGTAACAAACATCCACCTAAACATACATCTAAACTTTCACATTTATAATATTAATAGGATAATAGGATTTCGCCCACCACTACTGGGCCACAATAGGATACAGTTACAATAGGGGAAGTATAAGGGAAGTATGGATAAACAACCGCTCAAGCGCGTGTCGGACTGGCACACGAATGGTTCCGTACCATCGTAACTGCGATTGTTAAGGATGAGCAAAATACCGAAAAAATCTCGTTTTTTGTAGGTATGGGATCCCCTTTTTAACCGACTTCCAAAAAGGAGGAGGTTATCAATTCGGCTGGTATCTTTTTTTTTTTCTATCTCTGTCCACCGATTACTCCGGGGTTTCTGAACCGATTCACGCGATTTTTTTTATTGTATTATTTTATTTTTAAGCGGCAATGGAAATACACATTCGGTGAAAAATTCAATCTATAACGGTTCATGACATTACAGCCTGCTGACAGACAGTCGTACGGACGCACAGACAGTGGAGGCCTAGTAATAGGGTTCCATTGGCACCCTTTGGATACGGAACTCTAAAAAAACAATAAAACACCTCTACACTTGAGCCCTTGCCTTATTGAGTTCTATTCACACTGTCACGTGTAATTAATTACACCTTCAATCAAAACAGTATCAGTTAATGTAAAATACACTTTTAATACCTAATTAATTTGTAATGAATTAAATTGTCAATATCATGTTGGTAATCTACCACACCCAGACACTGCGCTGGAGGTCGCTAGAATTGTAAATAACCCAAAAGTTATATCACCAAATATGTTAATTTACAATACTTTAAGCACAATATTATAGGTATCTTAATTAACATAAATTATACACTAATTGGCGTCTTGTAGACTAGTGTCGACAAATCAGAAATTATTTTAATGTTGGAATAATTGGGGTGCCCATTTTTGGACCGAGACTGCTGTAGGTTAACCGCGTAAAGAATTTAATGAATTGGCCAAAAATATTCATACCCTTTTTATTTTCGACACACGAAGGGTCGCGTGACGCGTCTACGCCAGAAAACTTGCTAGCTTAAGAGCTCGTGTAATCGTAAATCTTCAGGTACAGATTTGTTTTTTACAGCAGTAGATCAAGCTTTAACTATCGAAAAAGAAAAACAGGCTAAAATCACGTAATATTTCCAAGGACTGAGTAGAAATATAAAATAATGAAAGTTCGTCAAAAAAACATCGCGAAGTTTATAGAGCCATATATGATTATAGAGCCAAAATTTTTATATAAAATTCCTGTAGGTAGGTACATATTACTAAGAGACGGTACTTATTTAGTATCAATGGTTAATTTTCAAATATATTTATGTGTAATAAAACATTAAAATTTATGTGTATAATAGGAAAGATAATAGGGTGCATCACGTGCAAAAGCTTTAACTTTATTATATTTAATAACTTTACTATCTAATGTTTGTTATAAATATCAGACGAAATCACAGGCAACTACTAGTTAACTAGGTATATTGTTGCAGCGTCTGTGTCATCAACTTATTTAGAAATGTCGTCTCATTCATCACGCTATTTCAGTTGTAAAGCATCTGAAAAACAATCCATTGTCAGTCGAACAATTCACAATATCATTTTCATGACCCTGAATAGTTTTTTCGTTCCATAAAAGTAAGAACGAGCATAAGCCACGAATAATTAATTATAGTGAACTTCATTGACGATGGATCTAAGATTAATCTAATTAATAAGGTAAGAGAAAAATAAAGATGATTTACAAGTCCCGAGTTAAAAAGTTTTTCTTTCGGTTTTAAAAAATTTGAAATCACAAATCGAAAATTGGATATCATAAAAAGTGAACTTTATTTAATATACAATTTATTTCATTTAAAATTTTATCCAAATCCACCAATAAAAATTAGATTGAACTTCTGGAATAAACCTTAAGTGAACGAGATAGAGTACAAAATCTATCATGTATGTCTGTATTCTCTGTCTCACTGATACCTACTCATATGCATTTTTTTGCTATTGTTATATATATAGATACTAGCTGATACCTGCGACTTCGTCCGCGTGGAGTTATGTTTTTAAAATCCCTCAAGAACCGGGATAAAAAGTAGCCTACGTCACTCACCAGGTCCTCGACTATACCTACCCATGCAAAGAATCACGTCAATCCATTCCTCCGTTGCTACATGATTGAAGGACAAACCAACAAACAAAACTACACTTTTCAATTTATAATATCAATAAGGGTAGCTCTCTATTTCTCGAATTATTTATTATCCATTAAGAAGCTTCAAAACTATGATATAATCTGTCCTACTGAACTCAATTACTAAACACGCGTTACAAGCAGGTAGCCAACAAGTTGGTAACGAATTAATTTTCTCCACACATAACATTATACTGAATTGATATGTGATCAGTATCGGATGATTAACATTATTCACGCGTTGAATAACGAATGATTAATAAACGCACTGCGATACAAATCATTTTTTCGTGCGTTAATTGTAGCAAAAAATTTACGTGCCAAATTAAGTTAGCAAAATAACTAGGGAAGTAATTTAATGCTTTCATAAATTATTAGTTCCTGCGAGTATTGAACTGGTAAACGAAATGTTATTAGACCTACGTACTTATTATACTTATTCATACTTTTAGTTTTGATGTACGAGGTACAGCAGTCGTCTCTGCTAAATACAGGTATTTTGCCCACAGAACTCGCTCTTTTGCGACTTGTATCCAGTTAGTTAGTATATTTCAGTCAGCTCACATAGCTTGCAGTCTGCACATAAGTATGAAGAAATGCTTCAGCTATGTGTGCTAAGCGAAACTAACTTAGTTCAGCTTTCGGTCTGCAACCCGCAGGGCTTAAGATATGGTGTATTTAAAAATTAAATCCTTGGTTGGTCATCACTCATCATAGTTATTTTTTTTTTGTATAAAAAGAATATTAGCCAAGCTGAAGTTGCCTAATATTCCCCTCTCGCCTCCAAATAAGCGGAAAAGCTTGTGCTAGGAGTGAGTACGACAGTAGTGCAACGGGTGGGGTTCGAACCTGCGACCTTTCAGTTTTCAATCCGCACCTTTAACCGTTGGGCTATTGAGGCTTCAATTATGATCTCAAGCCACCACTGCACTGGTCACGGGTTTCCTCTCATAGCGAGAAAGGCCCAAAAACACACAAAGATGCACGAGGCAATGTTATTTATAATTTACTAGCGGCCCGCTCCGGCTCCGCACGGGTATAAAATATATAGCCTATCTCATTCACTGTTAATGGATGTTATTATACATATAAACCTTCCTCTTCAATCACTCTATCTATTAAAAAAACCGCATCAAAATCCGTTGCGTAGTTTTAAAGATTTAAGCGTACATAGGGACAGATAAAGCGACTTTGTTTTATACTATGTAGTGATAGCTTAAAAAATAAAAATAAATCAACGACCAAAAGAGTGGTAAACAAGAAACCAGTGAAAGTATAGGAATAACGCAATTAAACGCTCTTCCGTGTACGGTGTGTAGTTGTAAACAACATGCTCTAGATATCTAGTGGACTTCTAGAGATACCATCGATAAGAGACTCAAAATTAGGACAAGTTTTTATATGGCATCAGGAAAGATATGTCTTTATTTTTATATTGAATATGAAGACACATTGTAGTTACCTTGCACATTTTTTAGAGAAAGCACCTTTTTTAAAGAAATGTCAAAACCCTATTTGAAGTAAGCATGGTTCTTATATCATTTAATTTAAAAAAAAAACGAGTATCTTGTAGTTTTACAGATCTCCTGCTCTTTAGTTTGTCTTGAAATTCATTAGATTTAAATATAGGATTTTTTAAGGTTAGGTAGGTTATAAATAGCCAAAAAATAAAATAAAATTAAATTTGTCCTTACTTTTTGAAAAGTATAGTAAACCTACTTACTAGCTCTTGCAAAATTGGTTAGAACAATTTAGCTACGCAAGTGATAGTTAAAAATGCACGATGCACGCACACCCTTCAACATAGCTTCTACAAGTGTCAAGTGGCCTTATTAGAATTTCATTGAAATTTCTATGCATTTGCCGCTCTTAAGAGGTAAAAAACATTTTTTTTTATTCGATGACAAGATAGTCCTTGATTGCGATCTCACCTGATGATTCAGTGTTAGTGTTCCATTAAAGTTAGGAAATCGCATTAATTACTTGCCTTAACTCAATTTCCATAGAGTTTCATTCACTGGCACTCTCAGAGAAGAAAACCTCTTTGGCCAATAATTACGCAAATATTTGTCTCAGATTATTATATTAACTCTGCCAATGGTTAACTGTAACCAACCAGATTTTCCAAAAATTTTTGTGTATGTTCTCAGATTACTCTAAAACGTCTGGACGATTCGGAAAATTCTTTTTTTGTTTGAAAAAGTGGTCCCATTTTCATCAGGTCTGGATCTGATGATGGGATCCTGGAGAAATCGAGGTAACTCTTAAAATTTTATAGGCATAATTATAATTGATATACTTTATAGTGGCGTTTGAAGTCGGTTTTGTAAAAATAATTTTTACGTTTATGTTATTGTAACCAATGATTAGACTTCCATCACTTCAATTATCACCAATTAAATATGCACTTTATCATGGACTGCAAGTGTTAATAAGAAGAGAAAACGGTACCTAATGTCGTGATTCGTGATCCGCCTCGTCTGTTAATTACTAAATTACACGTACAATAATATACCTACCTATTTTTATTATTGCGATTTATGTGGTGTAAAATAGCAAAAATAGACAAACACATAAACTGTTAGGTCCTAAAAAAGTCAGCATTTTTATAATTATGCTAACCATTCATAATGAAGTGCTGATATTTATTTGCGTTTTAATTTTTTGCATGAATAGCAGAACCTTCGGAAGGCTTAAATAAGCCTCAATAGCCCAACGGTTAAAGGTGCGGACCCCACCCGTTGCACTATTGTCGTACCCACTCCTAGCACAAGCTTTCCGCTTATTTGGAGGGGAGAGGAGGATATTACTCAACTTCAGCTTGGCTAATGTTCTTTTTAAAAAAAAAATGGCATCACGTGACGATTTGTGTGTACTATGCAATAATTTTCTTTGAAGATCTCACAGATTAGCTATAGATAACCTTGTATCTTCTTCTTTATCAACAAATAGACGTCCACTGCTGGAAAAAGGTCTTTTGCATGGACTTCCACAGTCCTCGGTCTTGCATCGCCTGAATCCAGCGGCTCCCTGCATTTCATTTCGTTGCCATTTCGTGGCGGCCATCTTGGACCAATTTTCATTAAACGTAGCTAAGAACACTCCCGACTAATTCACCTTTAAATCAAAATCGGTTCATCTTCGTGTTCATCGGCTCATCATCGTCATTGATTGATTTTGATTTGATTTGACACGTCAAACTTATAACACCCCGTCGTTTTTGCGTCGGGGGTTAAAAATAAAGGCATTTAAATTAAACCCATTAAATTTCTGAACTCCAGATCCGAATTGATAACGATCGGTATAAGGACATCGCAAGCATAATGAGTAATTAATATTTTTTTAATTGAGTATAACGAATCAATGATTCACATCACATGACTTCCACTGTAACGGCACGCCAATGTCAACTTCTAAAAAATCCTTTTGTAGCGTCTCATTGAAGTTGTTGTTCGCTTTATTTAATTGGCCTTCTCGATGACATTTTCAAAGAATGGAGACTTCAAATATTTAGTTTAGTCATAGCTCTGTTAATGATTATCGTGACTCTTATAAGATCACAGCGCTCATCACTGCGCCAGGGAGGTCGTTATATAATAAAGATATATATTATATAATTATATAGATTGATAAGAGTAAAATAAAGAGGGTGGCAGGAAGCGGCTGGGTGAAGAAGACCTATGTCCAATCGTGGACGTCCATAGGTTGATGTGATAATGAAGGTCTAGAATAGAAAAGAATAGAATAGAATAATTTTTTATTCAAATAAACTTTTACAAAATGCTTTAAGTATTTATTTTATTTATTAATTAATTTATTTACATAAAGTTTACATATTATAATACTTATTATAGCTAGCATCAAAAAACCACCCGGGTTTGTAGAATATGCTAATAAAGAGTTAAATCTAGGTAGGTACGTTGACAGAACATTAATGCGAGTTGAATATTTTAATGAAGTAAATTATCATAATTGACTTTAAAAGTAAGATTTCAGTTTTTTCTTAATATTATGAGGATTAATATGGTCCCGTTCATCAATGGGTAATTCATTAACTAGGCGAGGAACTAGCTTTTCTAATCGTAGAATGAATCTAGCACTGATTCGGAATACCGTTCCAACTGAGAAGAACCAGCAAGAAACTCTAAAGCGGTTGCTCTTTTAAAAATAAAATAATATGTAATAACAATATTATGTTGTGTACAATTTACGGGTTAATTCTCATGTACTGCTGGTCTAGTCGGTTTCCTCGGGTTTCGAAATAACAATTTAAATTTTAGTCATCTTTAAATTAAAATATCTATTACATAATTCGAATTCGTATGTATACAAGTGACTTGTCAATGTATAGCGATCACATGATTCCAATTCTCATCAGGTATACTTACAGTTTACAAGGCTATTACTTGCATTACATAACACGATTTGTTTAGGCTTAGGAGAGTCTAACTGGCTACTAGTCTAATTAGCTACTAACGCCTCGGGCGGCCTGAGTGTCCGGAAAATGTTCTAATTTCCTTTTTCCTTTCTTGCGAAAACCGTGGTCAACTACTGTACATATTTTTATTACTGTTTGAAGTTTGTTTTTCACATTTTCTCCTAAACAGGTACCTACTATTATACATGTACTATTAGGTTGAAATTCAATAAATAATTCTTACTAATATTATGTAAAAGTGTGTTTGTTGGTTTGTCCTTTAATCATGCAGCAATGGAGCAAAAGATAGACGTTGTTTTTCTATTGAATATAGTTGAGGCCCTGGAGTGATATAGGCTTGTTTTAAGCTACTCCCCGAAAAAAACCACATAAACTTTCGTAAGTCAAACTCTTACCTTTAAGGTTCGAGTTCGTAGCCGACCGCAGACAGCAACAGCAGACGACGTGTCGCCGCGACACTACTGGTTTCTATTTATTTCTATGAAATACCTTCCGTAGCTAGCGACACGTCACCTGCATAGAAATACATAGAAACCAGTAGTGTCGCGGCGACACGTCGTCTACTGTTGCTGTCTGCGGTCGGCTACGAACTCGTACCTTTATACGCAACAATAAATCATTTAATATTAGGTATGCATTACGCCTACACTGTCAGAAAAATTATATGTCGTGTCGACGGAATATAATCAATTTTCGCATATTTCAATAGTTCTTAATCATTGATTAAGACTGCACGCCAGAAAGTTTCGCTCTACTTCAACTAAAAAAAAATTAACGTGCGTATAAGTAAATTAAGTAAAATGGTTCTCTACATTTTTATGAGTAGAATATATTCTTTATAGCGAGTAATTGCGGTGTTCCCACTAAATTACAACATGGATTTATTCAAGGGGCGGACCAATAAATTCTTAAAAAGCCGGCAACGCATTGGTGGTGCCTCAGGTGCTACAAATGTTCATGGGCGGCGGTAATCACTTAACATCAGGTGACCCGCCTGCTCGTGTGCTCGCTAAAAATATTTTAAGAAAATCCCAAAATGCCAAGAACCACAAACGCGTAAACATTTGGGAAATTAATTTAGTTTGCGGTGATGGGAAGTGAGCGTATATCTTTAACAAATAGGCATAATTATTGCAAGAAAAACGAACAGACACGACGGCACATAATGTAAAGAAATTAATGGCCTCTATATAAGAGCAGAAATTATAATCTAGGTGATTTAGCACACGATCACATGTAGACAAGCGAATAGTGAGTGTATAACAACATTATGAAACTATAAATTATACTATGTATGTATAATTATAATTAAATTATATTACTAGTGTAAACCTTTGTCCATTGTCCTTTTTTATTTTCTTATCCTGTAGGTTTTCTAAAAAAGATCGCTTCATATATATATGTACGTATATATTGTTCATAGCGAGAAGGCCTCCTATTGTACAATATTTTATTTGTTTACAATAAAGTATATTTTTATTATTTACTGTTTCCATTATTAAGAATTAAATTAAATTTTGAACATGAATATATTTTATTACCAATCACTTTCTTTTTAACCGGCGAAAAAAAAAGGAGGAGGTTCTCAATTCGTCGCGTATATTTTTTTTTTTTTTATATATCATACAGTCTCCAAACATTAAGGATTTGATATAAAAGTGAAAAATAAATACCGTTTCGTACTCCAACTGTTTTCTGCTCACACAAAGATAATTTTAACTCCTTTATCCGAAAATAAATTGACAAAGCGATTTGGAAATGACAACTCAATCGTTACCCTCGGAATACTTGAGTCATTCTGATAATTTCATGTTATTCCGAGTATTTTAGGTAAAGAAAGAATTTTGTTCGGGTTTTCCTCAAACTGAATAAAATTAACGTATGTATTTATGATTCTAAAATAATCATCTGTTCAAATATTACTTATAATGTGAAATCAAATCTTATTAGCAAACTAGCTGTTGCGCGCGACTTCGTCCGTGTCAATTTCTGTTATTATGATCGCGATTAAGAAGTTTTTAAAAGAATATATTTTAAATATGGATAATTTTCCCCGTTTTTGCAACATTTTTCACTGATGCTTCGCTCCTATTGGTTGCAGCGTGATGTTATATAGCTTAAAGCCTTCCTCGATAAATGGATTATTCCACATAAAAAGAATTATTCAATTCGAACTAGTAGTTCCTGAGATTAGCGCGTTCAAACAAAAAACTCTTCAGCTTTATATATTATTATAGATGTTTATAAAATCTTTAGTGTCTAAACAGAAAAACTGCAATTTGGATGCAGTGCCATTGCAGTTTATTTTATACGAACATTGTATATACTTGTAGCTAGAACGGCTCACGGCTGAATACGGAAAAGTTTTCTAAAGCTCTTAAGCCTACGTCATTAATATTAAGTATAGTACATTTATCTCATGAAGTTACGGGCGCTTTACTTGTAGTTACATCGTGTACACACACATTGCGTAAGTGTGCGTGCCTGTCAGGACCCTAGGTGGGAGCGGTCAGGCGCGACCAAGCTCTCGCTCACACTTATACATATACGACACACACACAACCATTAGCCACGAGCCCTCGTGAAATGAAAGAACTATATTATTTATAGTTATATAGGCACGTAACTTTTGTAAACTACGTCCGCATGGTGAAGATTTACATATTTCGTCCATACAAAAAATGCCTAAAAAGATTTATTTGACGTTAATTTGATATTCGAGCGTAAGCTATACTTATTTGATGAAATTGAGGAGCTGGCGAACAAAAGGGCGTAATTACGTAATTTTCTCAAACAACTTTTTTCATGAAATCGTGTTCTTATCATACCTCTCCATCTATTACGTGCAAAAAAGTCTGTGAAAACGGCCTAAAAGTTGCATCAAAATGGGCTCAAAGTTGACGATTCCGTTCAAAACGTGGTAATTGTAAAATAGAAATCCTGTCTCTCAAATATATTTTTGAATACCAATCAAAAGGGGGTAAATTTCATATTATTCAAGATTACGGAACATGGATTTCAATCAAAACTAAGTAATTAGCATAATTTTGTGGGGAAATTCTTTTATACTACTCTGGCATCCCCGATTTAAATATGGCAATATTTTAGTTTGTTATTTTGTGTATCTTTGAAGCCAGTTCCGCGTCAAAAAAAGTTTTAAAATGTCATCTGTAAGTCCTAGCACTGTTTCTGGGCTGAATTCGGGGACTAAAACTACTGAGTAAGCAGTTTGATGAAAACTGGCTTGAAAACCCTGACTTAGTATGGTACGGCGAGGTTTTGGGTGACGTAGAAAACAGTGGTAAAAGTGACGCTAATGAGGACATTGAAGATTGTTGAAAAAGATTCGCATCTTTCTCCACAATCTTCAATGTTGAAGTAGATGTAGAAGTAAACGTGTACTATTTTAATAATTATTATCAGTTTCTATAATTTTTTCATAAAACTAATTTTTTTTTATTACTTATGTAACAATAAAAAATTCTTAAGTTGATTAAATTTTTTTTATTCTAGAACAGACTATTTTTTATTTTTACTCAATCGATGATCAAAATGTGGTAATTGCACATCAGTTTCAATCAAAACGGAATAAGTGAACCGATGGCTAACAAAATGGGTTAATTGAAAACTTGTCTAGTCTGTATTTCGTTAAACATTGAGTTCTGAAAATTAGCCAAAACGTATATAGACTTGAAATTTGAGAGTCATATGAATCCAAAAATCACAACTCTATAGGTGGTCTAGAACCTAGTGTTTTAGTATTTTGCCTCTACTGTAAAATTTAATATCTTGCAATTACCCCTTTTTGTTCGCCAGCTCCTCAATTATAGTTACGAAAAAGTCATTTATTCACAGAAAAACAATTTTATGATCAAGCCATGGATATTACGCTCTCAAGATTGCGCATTATTCTATTTCTAATCTATTCGACGACGAACTTTGGTCTCGATTAAGATCGATTTCATGTTAATTAATTACAGCGCAATGATTTCCTTTTTAATATGTCAAAGGCCGTCGACTCGGTTACAATATCCGATAGTTTTGCAACGCCCTTGAGGGTTGTTCGCAGCGATGCAATGGGATTAAGGAAATCTATACAAGAGCGTTTTATCTATAGATATAAAATACTTGTATTTGTTTGTTATTTTTATCAGTTTCCCATTTTATACCAATCGATATTCTCTCAATGTACGTGTTCATGACGTTTGTAAAGATTTTTATCATAATTTATTTTTAGCGGCTTTTCTTCTGGTGTCTGTATTCTTATGTAGTTTTATTTTTATTTTAAGCTAATTATTGTGAAAGTTTGTGAGGATGGATGGATGCATGTTTGTTCTCCTTCACGCCAAACAATAATACACATATAATACAAAGGCTACATTTAATATCGGAAAATTTCAGCGACGCTTTCTCATTGCTGTTGTTGAAACCGTGTTGGTTTTTTGATTTGTCCTTCAATCACGCAGCAACATCAAAGTCAGGAAAAACAACGCAGGAAACTCAAAGAGTTCTCGTGAGATTTAAAAAACTAAATCCACGCGGACGAAGTCGCGGACATTCAGCTAATATGGACTGTTTGTTCTTGGCAGTAGGTATATTCTATGAGAGAAAAAATTGGGTTTCATTTTATGTATTACGTTTACCATAATTTATTTTGCGTAGAGATCCATCAAATCGCTTAGTGTTTTTTTTACATTTCAGTCCAAACTGTTGATTGTCGGATCTGAAAATTAGGCAAAACAAGGAAACGCCTTTATTTAAGCAGCCTCATTTAACAGCAGCACTAATGTGCCGCAACAATTGATGTGTTAGATTGATTGTCAGTTATCACGTCGCGATTCGGTCTAATTTAAACGCAAGTAATAAAACATCCTAATCACTCTCCAATAAGGTTCAAAATTCCACATCAGTGTTATATGAACATCATTGACCGATCCAAAAACAGACACTGTTGTGATCGGAATTAATAATGATTGAGGTACATTTTCTACTCTCTTAGTTAAACATTTTATTTCAATTTGTTAAATGAAATATTTTGTTAGGGAAGCAGAAAAAAGCGATTTTTTATATGAAAGATTCAAATTTTATATTGCTTATATTATTGTATTTTGTGATCTTATAAATAAAATTAAAATTTTGTTATCTTGTAATTCTTTAGATGTACCTACATAAAAAATAAAATAAATAAATTTAAGAAAGTATAATACAAAAAAATCCAAATCTTTCTAACAAATAAAATATATTCTGAAAATGTCTTTCCGACAACTGACTGATAAGGTAAGGTAACCCTTTTCACTGCAGCGCAACCAATGTTTAACATTTAACAAGGAGATGCTTTTAATTTCAGATACTTCTTATGATAAAAAAAATAACAAAAAAAAACTGAAAACGGATATATACTTTCTGGTTTTTAACCCAGAAAGTCAGAGTTCCTATGGGTTTCTAAAAAACCTAAATCTCGTCGAATGAAATCACGAGCAAAATCTCAATCGTGCCGCCAAAGTTCTATAAACCATCTGCTGCGCAGGTTCAAGGTCAGAATTCTTTTTACCTGACGATAACCGTACCCAAAATCATTTGTCATTTAGGTAGAATACCTTTTAACGCTATTAGGTATTTATTTGGTTTGCAGGAATTGATGAATCATGAGAGCTAGACGTATAAATCACTGGCAGCATGGTGAATAAAAATACCTACAATAATAGCTTTAAAGTTCAGAGGTACCGTGTATATTTTTTGAAAGTCAATTAAACAGGAATTTCATCTACCTACGTTATGAAAAAAAAAACACGATCCCAAAGTCGCTGGAGACGTCACTGTTGTTAAAATATTTTGTGTGTGTAAGTCATAAGGGAAGAGCGATTTATTTCATTCTTCAATAATATTAAATTAACGATATTTGAAAGCTCAAAAAGTATGGAAAAGTGCGGTTGTATAGAAGACGCGGACTACCTAAAAACAGCTGATATAACTAAATAGATATAACTATATAAACCTTACTAAAATTTAGTATCTTATTTTTGTAAAAAAAAAATATATTGGACACACAAGGAGCTTTTTGCTAATAAACCGACATTTAAATTTTCACTATGAAGGTACTTTCCTATTGCAAAAACGATACCCTATTATTAGTAATAGGCCTCCACTGGCCGTCCGTCCATTCGTCTATCTGTTAAAAGGGCTGTATCTCATGAATCGTAATAGATAGATTTTTTAAAGAATGTACTAGCCACGTTGAACTTGACTAATGTTCTCTTTTCCCCTCTGAATAAGCGGAAAGCTTGTCTTACGACAATAATGCAAGAGGTGGCGATCGAATCTGTAACCTTTCAGTTTTCAGTCAGCATCTGTAACCGTTAAGCTATTTTGAGGCTTACTATAACACTACCTGATGTGATACTTGAAAATTTTCAGAACGTATATTTCTATTGCCACTTCAGCAAATAATATTAAAAAATAAGTTAAAAATTAAAGAGGATAAAAGATGAATGCTCGTTCTTAATAAAAAATAAGAAGCTTGTCTTAAATCTTGTACATAGGATCGGAATTCTTTGTATCGTGTCGATAAGAAGCTTGCTTGAAGCTTAAATCTTGTACGTAAGAACGGAATTCTTTGTATGCGTGTCTGACTCGTATTTGGCCGGTTTTTATAATTTTACTGTACCTTCAAACTCTTTGAATAGGACTATTTTCGCTACTGCACTATTCTCAAACTCATTGCTGGTGCATTTGGTACATTTTATCAATTTACCCGCTAAATTCTCCATACTTGGGCCATCCAGATAGTGATTCCTGAATGAATCACTTGGCCACAACCAACAGACGCAACTCTCAAGTCACGTTTACGTTTTAAACAGTTTCACTACGACAGCCTCGCCGTGTACCGGCGTACACTATTCCATTTACAACGAAGACAATTTAATCTGATCGTTGATAGTGTTCAATTAAACATAAAATAAAAGTATAGTTTCACTTAATACTTGACAGTTTCATAAATAAAAGAAAGATTGGCTTTTAAAAGAAAGTGTCTTTGAAGAAAGTTAATTGATGCACTTGTTTGTATTTTCTTAAGTGATTTTAGTGATGAGTTTAAGTTCTGAATAGTGTTTGTGATTTGGAAAGTGTTCTGCTTAAAAGTAATTATTATTTTTTTATTTATTTATTGTGTAGGGTACATAAGTTGGTAGATTGATAATTTATAAGACGCACAGTATGAATACAAAGCAGGAAATACAAGAATTATTAAAATTGATTGAATACCTATTGTAATTAAAATATTTTTTTTTTTCTTAATTCTTTTTAAGTATAGTTTTTGCTGTCTGCTTGGTCGTTAAACTATTTTGATCACAGATCTAAATCTTGATATGTAGGTAGCTAGTTTAACGGCTGAGAAAAAGGATAAGCATATTAAATAAAATAAGAAATATGGGAAAGATGGTTTGAAAAATAGAGATTTAGTTATTTATCACAAAAAAAAGTAGAAACAATTTCGTAAACTATGAAACAACGATAACAATTATTATGAATCATTTTAATCATAGATAAATAAATCCTTTGTAATAAAACATATTTTTATGATTCACAAATGATTGATTTGTGCGTACAACTTTTTATCTTTTTAATAAAACAAAATCAATCCTTGTGTGTTATCTATGTCTACATAAATCTAAAAATAACAAGATATGTAGGTAGGACATACTTAACAAATAAGATCTTCGCTATCTTTCATATGGTTAATCATTAGGCACTAGTTTTATAATTGTTTTATAATATGTGTGGTGTACAATAAAAGTATATTCATTCATTCATTCATTCATTCACTAGGTAGGTATATAATCTAACAACCTTATTAATAGTAATATAAAGTAATTCATGTTTATTTAGATTTCCGAATCAGTTTGTGGTAGATATGTTTTCACCTGACGTTTCAATAGCACGTGGTAAAATATTGGAATAAAAATCTTTTCTATTCTATTCTATGTCTGCGTCCTAAAAGATACGCATGTTTTTAAATATTTCTTAAACAAAGAGAAATAATCGCGTACAAAGTTTACTTTTCCGCCCTGTATTTTTTGTATTTTGATTCGAACTGCGATTAACTGTGATTCCACCTAGTGGTAAGTAATCGTATCGAACCAATGGTACCAATAAAAGCTCAGCGGTAAGTCTGTATCAGTAGGATTATAATTAGCCACTAGACCAGGTACAATTTAGTTACTATAAGTTCCCAACTGTCCGCACCGGGCATCGAACCCGAGTCCTCCCACTTACAACATCACAGCGCTCGCCACTGGTCTCGGGATAATCGCCAAAAAAAAAGAAGTAGTAATAAAGCATCTTTATGAAACAGTTAACATGCCAAAACAAATTGGCGAACGTCATTACTTGTTATTAAAATTCACTTGACATAATTAATTAAGAATCCTTAAATTTTCGAACAACGACTGCATCGGAAGGCAAATGCCAAGGGCGGTCAACGCGACTTGTGATCAGGGTTGCCACCTCTCCGGGTTACCTGCAGGCCGATTATAATTATATTCTGCAGTACTATTATAAAGAGAAAAGATTTGTATAATATAAACGTAAAAAATCTTTTTACACAACCGACTTCAAACGCCACTACAAAGTATATCAATTGTGCCTATAAAATTTGAAGAGTTCCCACGATTTCTCTAGAATCCCAACATCAGATCCTGACCTGAAGACAATGGGCCCACCTGAGAAGTATACCCTTTCAAACAAAAAAAGAATTTTCCAAATCGGTCCAGGCGTCTTTGAGTAATATGAGAACATACACAAAAAAGAAAAGCAGATTGTATTAACAAAAAATGTTTTCGCATAACTCCGGGTCTAATTAATTATTTTTAAGGTAGCAGCCCTACTTGAGATTAATACGTCATCTTGATAAGTGTAGTTGAAAATCATCGTAAAACCGAATACCTACCTTCCCGCGAATACGGAAAAGAATGTTTTTTTTGTAAGGAATCGTAGGAAGGACGCGCCTGTACGCGCAATTGTTTTTGCACAATCATAAACTACATAAGACAATTACCTGCTGCAATATTATAAAGTTATTAACTTAGGTGTGTTAAGAATAATATAAAAGTTCATATAAATATAAATATAGCAAGCGAGATTTTCCTGTTTTTATTTTCTAAGCTAGTTTATGGAAATATTTCGGTCTGGAGTCGCCAGTGGCATTCCAGTACCTTGGGACCCCAAAGACCACATATTTTGAAGAACTATGCTATGTCTCAACTGCCATACCAAGTTAGCTGACTACTATCTTAGACGACTGCATCTTCACTTACCATCAAGTGAGATCGCAGTCACAGGCCATCTTTTCAGGAATTAATAAAAAAATGACTTAGAACTGATGTTTACGAGGATACATACTAACGTAATAAAGCGTTTATTATAATATAAATCTCACAACGACTTTATTTTAATCTATACCTACCTTGGAAGGAAAGGAATAAGGAAAAGTTCTAATTATAACTTAAGGAATGCCTTAAGTTATAATTAGAAATTTTAATGGTTCATAACGCACAAACTCTTTGTCATGGCGATATTGTATAGTGTTTCTATGGATGTCTCTAATCTATTAATGAAAATAATAATTAGTTTCAAATTAGCAATGGATAATTTTCTACAAATGTGTAATTATAATAACAAAGTCGTGAAAAAATATGCAAAATAAACGAGTCCTTAGTAGACACATTAGTACATGCCAAAATTTTAAGAAACTGATTAGCAACTGATTATTATCTAGAAGGTATATTAATTTATACCAAAATTCAATTCAAATTCAAATAAAAAAATTGTCGTGTCTCAGTAGTATATTGAATGAATGAATGAATGAAATATTGTACTTTATTGTACACCAAATAAACACTTACACTACTAACACATATAAACCATACAGAGTACAATAGGCGACCTTATCGCTGAAAAGCGATCTCTTCCAGGCAACCCATGGTAAGAGAAAGAAAAAATGTATATATAACCAAACACAGGGAAGGGTGTACACTAAAATCCAGATACTTAAGAAAAAACAAGAAAACAAAAGCCTAAAACTAGAAGCTAATAATAACAATATTTAACAAAATATAAACGACACCGTCCAAACACAGCTGTTTGCCCTTCTGTCCGTTTTTCCTTCGGCGTTCGTTTTTTTTTTAATTATGATACATAGCAATACCTGTATAAGAACTTGTATTAACCTAAAATAAATGGATTTTTGATTTTTGTCATCTTCGAACCGATCATGGTAGAGATTGGTTCGAAGCATTGGTTGAATTTATGGCCTTCTTGCTGCATCAATACATTTTAACCAATAGCGGAAGGATATCAGCCAATTAGAGGCCATTACGATCGTTACACTGATGCAATCATTTTTACGAAATCGACATGCAGTTTTCAGTTTCCATTTGGCATCATCAGCGACTTGACTACTGAGCGCGGGTCTCCTCTCAGAGAAGTATATGTATATGTATATGTATAAAGTATATATATAAAGGGTTATATGCCATAGTCCACTACGCTAGCCCAATTCGAATTGGCGAACTTCAAATACCTTCGAGATCATTATGGAGAACTTTAAGATGTGCACGTTTCCTCACGATAATTTCCTTCGACGTTGAAGCTTTTGTTATTTAATTGCTAAAAGGCACATAACTCTGAAAAATCAGAAGCCCGGGATTGAACCTGCGACCCCCCGAAAAGGAGACCACTGTCCTAACCACTATTCATGTATCACTGCTTTATAACGGCATAGTACAGTATAATATATTTATCACTTCAGGGGCGATGAACGCAAAGAACCGGTGACCTTAACTAGTACAATGATTCTCAGAGTACGGACGAAATTCAGAGTACGGACGAAATAACTTTGTGATGACACCTCTACGTCATTTGGAAGTCAGTCGCCAGCGAATTCTGTCACTGGATCGTATGCATCGTGTATCGTCGGTCAAATTCATTAGTGGAACATTTCCAAAATCATAACTCAAAACACCTGGTTTTGAGTTAAGTATGCAAAATCGTTGGAAATTGAATAATCTTTCCGAAGCACAAATTGTACATGTCAAATTTTGGTTTCAATTAATAGGAAACCACGTAATCTGCTAGAGAAATATTGATTTTAGCTGTCAACACAAAAATTTGATACTCAGTTACTCGAAACTGTATATTTTGAATACCATTAATGAATTTGACTGACGATATATCGAATGATCGAAAGCAAAAAAATAAAATCCGGTTCGAAGGACCAATGTATAATTTGTGAATAGGAAATAGCTCAATTTTTGTAAATTGTTTATTCCATCAATAATTCAAGATACATTTTTTCCAATTGTCAAACTATCAATCCCTTTTTAAAAACTAGAGTGACATAAAGTGGATGTAACATTTTTTTTCTTTAAAAAACAAATTGTACTAAAAAAGTCTTAATACAAATTAAACACACGAAAATAAATATTTCCATCGTTAGAATCTGCTTTCCAGTACCCAACTTACCAGTGATTATATGGGCATCTATTTATGTGAAATATTTTTTAGATACGTAAACGTTAGATCATATTATTTTATCTTAGATCCCTTCTAGGAAATAAGTCTATTCAGTACGGTAAACCATTGTGCTCTCGCTTAGTAAAATAGTAGCACATAAAAATATTGATGCCTACTTACATTCGCAATGGTTTTATAAACTGCAATTAGATTAATCTCGCCGTATATCAACATCCGCTACACTACAATTTTTTCCTCTTTTATGTACATTTTCCTTGAGAAAAATACATAATCAACTAAAATATAGCTAGAACCAAGTTAGCTTATCATTTAACTAATATTAGAAATGCGAAAGTTTGTTTGTTTGTTGCTTTGTCCTTCAGCAATAGAGCTACGGATCGACGTGTTCTTTTTGCAAGAGTGTAGTTGAGGATTTAAAGAGTGACGGAGGTCTTATCCCGGAAAAAATAGAGAGTTGCCGATTTTTAAACGCTAATTCCATGTGGACGAAGTCGCGGGTAAAAATATTCTAATTAATTAGAGACGACCGAGCGAGATATTCGATTTTTCTACCAGTTTTTATATTTTTGTGGCAATTTTAACAAACCTTGTCAAAACCACTACGCGGATCGAGTTGAAGGTCGATATCGTCGCCTGCTGGTTTTTTATGGTTATGATTTTCATAATGATCTTTATAATGATAGATAATCATTATAAAGATCATTATAGTGGGCCGCGGTAATCTACCACCAAATGGCAGCAAACTGTTCCGGTATGGTACCGTATAGAGCCTTCTCAGGGACCATTGTTGATCGATTTTAGATTTGACCACGATCGAAGCTGATAGAGTGACGTCGAAAGTACCTACTTATAAAGAATTGTAAACAACGGCTCGTTTAACGGTGGGAGGCTCTGGTGGGAGGCTTTGGTCGTGGCCAGTTACCACCCTACCATCACAGACGTGCCACCAAGCGATTTAGAGTTCCGGCACGATGGCGTGTAGAAAGCGATTGGGGGGTATAGGTTGAATCTACACACTGCCATACCCATTCCAAGTTAGCCCACTACCATCTAAGACTGCATCGTCATTTACCATCAGGTGAGATCGCAGTCTAGGACTATTTTGTCAACGAATAAAAAGAAATATATTTGTGATGAATTCGAAGAAATTCGTCTTCTGAATCGGGACGTTCCGGGACGTGACGGGAAATTCGGATTTCGAATTTACCGAATTCGAAATTTTTCTCCATAATAATATGTATTATATTTCTATCTCTCACCGGGAAGTGAAGTATTGGTAGACCCCCACCACACTGGGTGAATCGACGAGATCAGACCGACCGCAGCAATTAACATAGTCGTATGTGAAAAATCACTACTTTAGGGTACGGCCGTTCAAAGTTTCAAATACATATGTATAAAGTGAAGAATCGTCAGTGTACCTACATTTTGCACTTGCAAAAACCAAAGATGGATGGTTGATTTTAAAATAATTGGTGGGAGCATATTTTTTATTCTTATTCTAAGACCTTTAATGCAATAAAATGAAAATCGCTAAAATGTAGATCCGACAATGTTAATTGCTACGGTCGAGACTATTATCATGGAGCCGGAGATATAGGCGGCGCAAGACCGAGACCTGTGCAAGAAACCATTGTCCAGCTGTGGACGTCTATCCGTTGATAAAAAAAGAAGAAGTTATACCCTAAGTGATTTGTGTAAACACTGAACAAATAATAAACACTGAATAAATAAAAAATGTGAGCCATATAAGCGCCAATTAATTTTTTAATTGATTTAATTTGTTCTTCAGGAAGTTTTTATAATCTCGCCTCGTAATAACAATGGCAGTATTGTGAATGAATCATACCGTGACCAATTGTATGGTAATGTAACCTTAAAATTGACCTGATTTCTTTAACAGCGACAAGATGAAGGGTATCAGAGACTGGATCTATTGTTATTTACTAACCTTAATACATAATAGGTAATTTAAAATAATTTTCCTTAAAGCCTAGCTGTAAAAGAGCGAAGATCGAATCCTTACCAACTTGAGAAAGGAATTTATTAATCTTGTCAGTACGAACTAAGTGTGTGTATCTAATAGGTACTTGTTAACCGACTTCTAAAAAAGGAGGAGGTTCTCAATTCGTCGGAATCTTTTTTTTTTTTTTAATTTTTTATGAATGTTCCCCGATTACTTGAAGACGCCTGGACCGATTTGGAAACTTCTTTTTTTGTTTGGAAGGGTAGTAGGTAGGTATATTTCCCAGGTGGTCCCATTGTCATCAGGTCAGGATCTGATGATGGGATTCTGGAGAAATCGAGGGAACTCCTCTAATTTTATAGCCACAATTGATATGCTTTGTAGTGACGTTTGAAGTCGGTTTTGTAAAAAGAATTTTTACGTTTATATTATTTTTGTATCGTCGATGTCATATTTTACATTTTATTGGCAGAAACTTTTTCGACGATTTTTGCTAAACCTGACTTGCTTATCGAACTAAAAGTAGATTGAAGCCAGTTTGGTTTCTGAAAAATCTTATAAATCTGTGACAATATTCAATGTTATATTTAAGTATTTATCTTTTTTTTTTTCAGATAAAGGCGTCATCTCAACGAGGTGATGTGAAGAACGGAAGAAATATCTGTTGCAAGCGCTATGTGAAGATAACACGATGCTGTTAAACATTTGCAAATCATGCCAGTAGTACGTATATTTCAAGTGTCTAATTTTTATCAACAATTTTAACAAATATTCGAACAAGCTATACCTACTTACTTATAATTTAAGAAAAAAAAACCGATTTTAGTATGATAACTAAATAAAGAAAACTGAAAAGGGAAAAGTGTCCATGTCTTGAGAAACAACAGAAAAGATTTTGATGAAATCTTAATTATTCCCTAACTTGAAGTATATAATAGTATTTTTTTTGTATTGCTAACATTTGTAAGCAAATAAAAAAATACTATTATATACATACAACAACAATTACATATACAACATTAATCAGATGTAAATAGCAAAGCAGAAAGATCATTTTTATTGTTTTTTGACTCTCTTGTAAAATTGTTTTTTTTCGATTACGCATTTATTCGGTTCGGCCGTCGTTATCATATTATTAACCCAACGTGGTCCCTAAAATATCTTAAAATAATATGTACAAAAATCTTATAAGCATAGTTTTTTTACCTATTGTAAATTTTTTTTATTTTGAAAAGAGCAACCGCCGAGTTTATTGCTGGCTCTTCTCGGCAGGAAGGGCATTCCGAACCAGAGGTAGATTCATCGACGATTCAAAAGTACCTACTTGTAAAAGTTTATTTGAATAAAAAATATTTCTATTCTATTCTATTCTTATGCGTTCAAGACATTTTGTCTTAAACTAAACACTTGAAGAGTATTTTGGCCTTGTTATCGCGCATTTTGTCAGTAGCCTGTCAACTTGATCTTTCTCGGCGAGAAGTTCCTAGTTGATCACGATAAAGTCCAACGCGTCAAGATAAGGCGTAAACATACGGTTGCAAAACGGAAAAATTTGGCTACAGATAAGCAGGGGCGGATCTACTTAAAGGCTTTTTGGGCTGCAGCCCAGGGCCCCGCTAATACAGAGGGCCCCCCACCCGAACTGGGGGTCTACTCCGATTCAACGAAAAACGAAATATCGTTCGAAATTTCGCGTATTTCCTACCACGGTTCGTTTTCGTTCCGCAACTTCGTTCGAACGAAAATGTATGACGCTTAGATTTTCTAAACCTAATCTATTTCATAAATGTTGCGAACGAAAATTTGCAATAAATAATGTTTTAATAAATAATTAAAATATTTTGTTTTCCTATTTTCTTCCTTTGCTTAACATATATTACATTACATATACCTATATCACTACAGAAAACAGTTTCTTATCAAAATGGCAATTAGTTGAGTAATTAGGTAGGGCCCCTAAGCAGTAGTAGCCCAGGGCCCCACAAATTCAAGATCCGCCCCTGCAGATAAGGGTGGTTTACATTAAAACTAAGGTCCCAAGCACTTACGTCTACGTCAGGCTTTGTGAGAGAATTTAAATAATTGATGCCCGTTTTCAAATACAATGTCTTACCCAAGGAAGTTTTCACCTTTCATCTGCAGGTGTTCCCTAAAGATTCGTGAAAACGAAATTGACAAAAAGCTTCACCTAATTTAGATTAGGCCGTAACAATTAGAGAACGTTGGTAAAAATGGGCATATAACACGGCTGTTAGAAAAGCGAAAGTAAAGTTCTCCGTGACAATTTGCGATTACTTCACATTTGAACGAATCCAATTTACATGAATTACCTACTAAATATTAATAATTAATTTTATGATCATTTCCAGCTGTTTGGAGAGTTTATACTGGTCATGCTGCGAGGAGAGATTTTGTTTTGACAAGAAAATCGCCACTTACACGTGAGTTAAAGCATTTTACCTATTCGAAAAATGAAAATTGGCTTTAGATTATAGCGAAAACCAAATCCAATTTTGTTCTTATTAGAGTTTGAACTTTCTCTTTTCTTTTGGTCCGCGTTATATTAAAAAACGATTTTTGTGTTTTACTGAAACTTTCAATGTCTATACGTATACGAGTTTTGAGTAGGCGGGTACTCCTAGTATTATTTCTCATAGATAGTGATGAAAAATAAAGTGTCGCAAGGGACCAAAATATTTATTTCTCGGGCGGCGAATTTTGAATTTCTCGCTACGCTTAGGATTCTATTTTAGAATCCTTCGCTTCTCTCTGTATTCAAAATAACGCCCTCGAGGAACAAAATATATTTTTGGCCCCGTAACACAAATAGCTATTTTGATTAATAAGAACTGCTTTTTCTACCAATAATAATGGTAGGTACTAACGTTATTTAATAGTTATAATATGCTTTTCATAATAAAACTCTAACGTAATACATAGAGATCGTTACTATAATAAAAGTATGTGTGCCATGTTCTGTACCTATCGTACATTTTAATCCGTGGGAATCACTGCAATTATACCTCATAGAGTAAATTAATATCTCGTACATATCTACGATATCTGGGTCTAGGTATTTTTAATCCGCGTTATCTGTACCAACAAGATGTACCTATCATGTTGTTGAATGTATGGCGACGTTATCACTTATCACAATCAATATCGCTGATCGCGAATACCAAGGTTACTTTCCAGCCACTCCACTTCAAATAGCTTCTATTGTTATTATTTTACTGCCATTGTTATTTTAAAACTGAAGCTGAAGTGTTTCATTAATGATAGAAAAAGTCTAAAATAATACATTTCTCTGCTCTTTATGTCTGAAGTTTGTGGATTGATTGAGATAAGTGGGTTAGGCGACATCTCGACTGAAGGAAACTCGCCCGAATGGCCGAGTTGTGCTTTGTCTACTATATCCTATACTACTATACCTAGTCTATATATATACTATTCTATGTCTGATATATAGTTTTATCTCTCTTGATGGAGTGGTACAGCTTTCTGGAGCTATCGAACCGATAGATACTACTCAGGTATCGATGCTTTTTTTGAATCCCTAAGCATCGTGCAAACTTGACCGCAAACTTGATGTAGTATGTGGCCTCCCTTTAATTTTTAATTAATTTTAATTTTTATTATTTGTTGTTATAGCGGCAACACACACATTCTGTGATTTTTGAGTATTAGATATTAAAAATATTTGCCTACTTTAAAGATTAAAAAGTTAGTTTATTATTACTAGAGCTAAAAATAATGTAGTGTAATACTCCACAAACATGACTTAAAAGTATTACATTCAAGGAAACATTAAACAAATCATAAAAGTTACTTATAAATTACACACGATGTTCTAAGCTGTTTTCAAACAACAATAAAATATAAATCATTGTAAAGTACGATGTTTTTATTTGCTGTTATATAATTACCTACTATAATAATATATTATGGTATTAGGTTTAATAAATAATAATTTAAATGAGTTTTGTTAGTATAATCCAAAAAAAAAAAACATAGTTTCAGAATGATTTCAGAGAAACTCGCTTTAATAATTTAAACAACTGTAGCTAAATCTTCTTATTATTCAGGTCTTCGATCACAGAAGAAAATTCTTCTGTGATCGAAGATTCAGGTCTAATATTCTGTAGGCATAAAGATCATTTATCAGATTTTTGCTTTTTGAATGAGCATCGAAGTATAAATATCTGCGTACAATGGCTGATGTAGGATTTGTTTAACATCGTTGTTTATAACTCTTTGATATTCTCAAGTGCATTGAAAACATGATGAAAATCGCGCATTCAATCATTCTTATCACTAGGTCTATACTATTTATGTCCGTAATTCGAAAGTAAGATGTTTAGAAGGTCTATACAATGTCATATTATTATTATCAGAGTTGGTAATTTAACAGGAGATGAGAGATGCTTCGAATATTGAACACCCTTTTTTCTTCTCTAACAAGAGAACTAGGTCTAAAACTAGGTCTGGTAACTTTCTTTGAATCAGTGGTAGAGTTATTATCAGCAGAAAGGCTTGAAATATAAAAAGTACATACTAGATATACACATATACCTATCATACCTAAACAATAATAATAACATACATATGTATAATATACATATAGAAAAAGTCACAAACTGACATATTAAAATTTAACTTCATATAAGTACGAACATTCATGGCATATTTGATAAGTAAAATTCTTTTAAGCGACTTTTTGAGATATTTATTGATTAATAAGCCCATCTGATGTCCACTGGTAACGCATTCCAAAGCTTTACCACTTTCCCTGTGGAAGAATCACCATACGTCTGCGTACGACTCAGAGGAATTTCCAACTTGTTACCTTCAGTGTTCTGTGAATATAATTGGTAATAATCCGCTAGGATTTTGAATGCCCTTCCGGCTTCCGTTTTTCCCTTTAACTATAATTTGGGTACCTTCAAATCAAGAGTGAATAGGTATCTTCTATTCAAGCGCCGTTCCATCTTAGGCTGCATCTTCACTTACCATCAGGTGTGATCGCAGCCAAGCTAGTCTATATATTAAAAAAAACTTTTCTTTGCAGTTTAGAAGATGAGAAGGCAAACGCAAACGGCTACGCCAACATGGGCGCAAGCCTGGACAGCGTGGTCACCCAGCAGCCCACCAATAACAACCACTTGCCGCAAGGGGCGATCGTCGGTAGAGAAGTTAACGAATTGCCCTTGCATGCTGACAAACTTTACGAGGTGAGTAACAGTCTATTTATATCCCACTGATGAACTTTTAAATACAAGGTCTCCCTTTACAGAGCAGAGATGGATTTAGTGCTTACTCAGGTTATCATACGTTTGTCTTCCTAGAAAAAGCATTCGCAAATAGCAATCTCAATAGATTGCTAAGCTAAGCGAGGACTATATTTTATTCTCGTATAAACAAAAACTTTAATTATTATCATACAACTTTAAACGATCGAATAATATCTGAAACAACAGCAACAACTTAGGTAAATACTATAGGTAGCATCTTATACTATAGCTCGTGATTTTGCAAGAAGCAATTGAAAAATGCCAAAACAAAAAAAATTGGTAAATAAAATTATCGATATTCAAAATCATCTCAGGATATCGTTCGAAGTAAACAGTTATGAATCGCAAAGATAGGAACGGTTTTGGATAAGATTTTGTTAGTTTTGATGATCTTGACTTTTAACTATACGTACTTATATTTTATCAATTTGTTATTTTTTTTTGATTTATATAAAGCCTCGCTTTAAACATTGTGTAAATAAAATAACACGAAACTGATCTTTTTGTTTTTCAATTTCAGGTTTTCTCTAAATCTCTAATATTTAGAGACGAACACGAGTTAAAGAAAGGCAGCACTAACTCATTAGATGAACTTGAAACGAAATCCGAACCTGATTATTTATCAGATAAACCTAACAGAACAAAAGTTTACTTCGAAGATGAACTGGATTCGCCGGTCACAGATTTTGAGATCATGTTCAAAGATGAACTCAATTACGAAATGTTTAAAATCGAAGAAGAAGAAGAAGATACTAATAGCCAAGATACTGAAGACGGATTAACAATGAATGTTGAAGTGAAGAAACAAGATGTGATCAAAACAAGTACAGTTACGATGAAAGACGAAACTAAGCTTGCAACGCCGCATAATATTTACGAATATGATCCAGTTTCAATGTTGACTCTACCACCTATTTTATCAATACCGAGACTTGAAAATGTTAAAGGAATATTGCGGACAAATAGTACTAAAACTTTAGACAGAACAGATAGTGGGATTAGATTATCAAGACCTACTCTAAACAGGGTTGAGAGTTTGAAGAATATGGACCCTAATAAAATTAACAAAGTCCTAGCAAGAGTACCCCACAGAAGTGCTTCTTTCTTGAACATTCCAGCACATTTAGTCCCAGAAAAACCTCCACTAACTAAGAGCAAGTCTACCGTAGGAGTGTCATCCTTAGCGTTCAGTGAATTGAAACTAAGCTCGCTCCCAGATACACCAATTATTAAGAGTAACAATTTGCCAAGGTTTTTCGCAGATAGTCCATCTTTAATACCAGATTACGAGTATAAGGGAGAAACTAGTTTACAAAGTATTAAGCAGCAGTCTGCTATAATGTTACAAATGAACGATTTTAGTATGCCCCGGTATTATGGAGCAATTTCCAAATCTACAGAACATTTGTACGTGCAAGAAAGTAATTCTATGCCCGATCTTAGGAATCCCACATCAACAGAAAAAGGGAATAAAAGGCTTGTCAAATTAAGAAGTAGGTTAAAGCCATTAGTCATAAGGAAAAGTTCTGAGGAAAAATTGTGAAAATGTAAAATGTTTTAATGAACGATTAGTCGTAAACTTAACTTTAGTTTATTTTAGGAGCTCTGTTCAAAGAATTATTACAGTATATTGTATAATAACAATAATTTAATTATTTTGACGGATATTAATCATAAAGAGAAAAGAATATGATTAAAATATTGTATTCCTAGATATCATTATAAATTGGTGTGATACTGTATGTATGACATTTCAATGACAATTAGGATGACGATTAACTTTAAATTTTGACTTGAATATTAGCTCAAAAAAAAGACGAAACGGACAAAGTACGATTTTATGCAGTTATATTTATTATACAGTTAGCAACTTTAATTTATACTTTATCAAAAGAAAATGACAACTGGAATTTTCGAAATAAGTCTGTAATATCAAATTATTAGAATAATTTAAACGCAAAATATCAGTATTCTGTTGCTCAAACGACGCACCTACCAAGTGATTGTGATTAGTTTAAATAATGCACTAATGTTGTCGCCGAGTGCCTATGTACCTGTCCCTGGGTGTGTCTAGACTTTAGGCACCCGGTGAATATCTAAGTTGTTCTAGTATGTCACCAACTACTTGCAACACACGATCCCATTATCTAATTACTCATACAGTTAGTGACCGTCACCTTTAGCCTCTTGCGGCAGGCAATAGGCATTCCTCCCGGCATCTGATTGCGGAAGGAATCCTATCCCTCTATAGCACCTCTCGCGGCAGGCAACAGGCATTCCTCCCGACATCTGCTTGGCGGAAGGAATCCCATTCCTTAAGCACCTCTCGTGACAGGCAACAGGCATTCCTCCCGACATCTGCTTGCGGAAGGAATCCCATCCCTTAAGCACCTCTCGTGGCCGGCAGTCGGCATTCCTCCCGACATCTGCTTGCGGAAGGAAGCCTACTCCTCCCGAGTGTGCTCCCGAGAGTGCTCCCGAGAGTGCGGGAGGTTTCCTCCCAGTGGCCTCCTGAACCTCCCCTTCAGCCACCCCATGCCTCGCGACCTTATCTGGTCTAACTGCTCGCGACCTTATCTGGTCTAACTGCTCGCGACCTTATCTGGTCTAACTGCTCGCGACCTTATCTGGTCCAACTGCTCGCGACCTTATCTGGTCTAACTGCTCGCGACCTTATCTGGTCCAACTGCTCTAATACCCTGGTGACAGCAACACTGAGTCGGATTTACTGGTCAATCTGGGCAACTTCTCTGTTCCCAGGAAGCACAGCATTCGGTCGAATTAGACGCATCTAATCTGGGCAACTGCGAGTCCCCAGGTGGTCACGACTTCGAGTGTCAAGGAAGCAGCAGTACTCTCTCTCTCTCTATCTCTCTCTCTGCGTGCCTACGTTGCCAGCACGACCGTTGTGACCACTGCGACCACTGTGGCTTCCACGACCGATGTTGCTGCCACCCTGACCGAAAGCATTGATCTCTGATAACTTGCACTTTTGCTAACAATACCGACAGCATCGGTTTCTAGTTCTGGTAAACTCATATCTATTAGACAACACTAATCCGACGCATCGGAGATTATCATACATTTCTTATTCATTGTATCCATGCACATATAAATGACAAATTCACTTACTGATAGCTCGGCAGGTCACGGCGCTAAGCGTTGCGCCGCCTGTCTACTTACCACCTGCTATCAATCTTACCAGCTGCTATAGCTCTGCGATCACTCACCACACACCACATATCACACTAATATAATTATCTAGGTGGTATACCTAGCGCAGCGTCACGCGTTGCTGCGCCTGATCGCGATCTTAGAATGCCGAATCTCTAAGGGCCCGCGGCGGTCATAGGTACTTGCGCCCGCGACCCTCCGCGCCTCTTCCCTCACACCATTATTTAGCCATCTCTTATTACATAGCTATGGATACCTATGTATGTACCTTCACATTAGCTATGTATGTACCTTCGCATTCGCGACAAATGTACTTAAAAATGCTAAAGAACTTATGTATAATAATTAATTAATGATCAAATAAATTTCTAGTCACAAATTAATCTTATTTAACTATAAGGACTAACTGACGTTTGACGAATCAGTGATTATTTAATAACTACCCGTAATAATATAATAAAAATGTTTCAATTCATTTTTTGTCTTACTACAAAAATATATATATAATTTTTAATTTGTGTTTAATTAATGTATTTGGCTTTTGTAGTAACATATTACTTTTTTCTTATACAGTATTCTATTGATCTGTAATAATATTCAATGTATGTATTATGTACTGTATATGCAGGATAAGAATGATAACAGAAGTAGTCTTGTAATAATTTACTATTACTTAATAGAAAAAAGGAAAGTGGAAAGTGTTTAGGTATGAGTTATTTCTTTTTTTATATGTGCCTATTTCGTGAAGTCCTTTCTCACATACAGCGACTAAAATAAAACGAATTTTCAACGCCAACGCAACCGATCGCTTCAGCACGTTATGAACAATGAAGGGTCTTAATCAGAGCAACTTGTCAAAAACTAATAACTAATAGCATTAGCGACGCAACCAGAAATATTCTGAGCCAAAGAGATACGTTGTGTCTTTGTTGAAAATTAATCTCCCCGTGTGAGATATTCTCGGATTAGACTATTATATAGCTTTCACGTTATTTGACCTAACCCTGTATAATATCTTGTATTATAGTGATAAATAATAAATAGTAAAATATATTAGACACATCTTAGATCTTTTATTGAAAAATCAAATGCAACCGACGCAACGGAGAGTAAAATTTTTGACTCAAAAAGATTTATAGAGATGGTTATTTGGTTCTTCGTGTTGGTGGTGAATCCTTGATGGTATTTTAATGCTGGGGTCCCACGGCGTGTTGAACTGACGGGCTGCCCCGGACGAGCGACACCTTTTTGGGCGCCCGTCGCGGCCCATGTCGAGCGTGTCGGCCCGGCGAAGTGGCGCGGCATTTTGACCATCATTCCACATGAAAGGCGCCACGCCGCACTGAACTTCTTGACCTTTAACTTATTGACTCCCGATGGATCGCGACGGTTGACGGCAGGCAATTACAGGCGACAGGTCGTAGGACACGACCGGTCCCATCGCCCGTCGTCTGTTTTTACAACGCGCCGTGGGACCCTTGTTTAAGATTTGCGACAATTGTATACATACAGAATAAGAATACGAACTCCCAGCGCAGTGGCAAATGTATTAGAGGGAGGATTCGGATTCTATTTCCAGTAGGGGTAATTAAGAAAATTTAATTTAAGTATCTCTGGTCTGGTCTGATGGGACGTCAAGCGATTTCGCATTCCAGTACAAAGTCGCATGGAAAATTATGTACACCTACGATTATTAGTATGGCGGTATCCTGAATACTAATAGGCTCGTAGAAGTACAAGAGGTAGACTACGAGCCTACACGTAGCACACTACTGTCTAAAATTATATTGCCACTTACCATCAGGTGAAATCATCATGACAGAGAGAAAAAATTAACCATCGAATTGAGGGAACTATGTTTTCAATTGTGAAATTGATGAAAAGTGAAAGTTAGTTGTAACTTTAATTTCTGACTAACTTTTAATTGGAAATAACAATAGGTAAATTTGATTAGCTGAATCTAAAATTATGAAAATTAAATGCCACCTTTGTTGCCTGTAGCATTTCGATAATCACGTAGAAAAATAAAAGACTAATGAAAAAAGCGCACAATTTATTACAGAATCACTATTTCGTACATTTTATAGTTCTGGTTTACATTTTAAACAACATTAGGTATACATTGAAACCAATAATTGTAAACATTATAAGAAAAATTGGTTTTCATAGTTTATGGAATTGTTAAAATTCTCTAGAAAATTTGAATGACTATAACTACGTTCTATTTATTAACTAAGTGTACTTTTTAAATTATCTACTTAATAAATATACTTAATTAACATAATTGCAATTTTATCAAATTATACAAGAGCTTATTTTAGCGCAAGCACAATATAGTTGCGCAACTGTTGTGAGATTGAATTGCTTACAGAAGTAACACAGATTCCGATCGGAAGAGATAATTATTAAATCGTACATACACACTTTTCCGTAAAAAAAATTGCCAATTGTGCTTAATCGGTAGTTCATAAATCTCTAAAATAAATTGACAAGTCTAATTAATAGATAAATAAGTAGATTTTTCACTTCCTTTTAGAACATCCTAAAAGGGATGGCACTAATTTTAGACCTGTCAGTTTAATCACCTGTCAAACGCATTAAAACCAGGTTTGTATATTTTTTTTATATAATTAGGTAGGTACCTTGATTTAATCGGTATCTATGTTTAAAACTATTATTGTTTATACGACTAAGTATTAGGTAGATTCAGTTGGCACTATTTTAAACTATACCTACTAAGGTATTTAAATCCGAGCAATAGTTGCGCAACTAATAGAAGTCTGTTATGACTCAAGTAGGTATGATTATTTTATACATGAAATATAATTTATGTATGAATTATGAGATGGTTGTGGGCTTTTGTTTCATATAACTTTTCAGTTTATATATTTAACAAACATTTATATCTTCAACAAAAATTTAATTTTGTATTTTATAAAAGTGTAATTATTTGACAACATTCAAACGAGAAAGGATTTAATCTTTTCGCAGTTAAAGTTTTGAAATTTGACTAGCTTTTGCTCGCGACTTTGTAGGCGCGAAGTTTAAAAATTCTTCGGGAACTCTTTGTTTTTCCGAAATAACAAGTATGCCACTGTCTAGGTCTTACATTATACCCACTCAACGAAAAAAATCACATTGATCCGCTGTTCCATTGCTGCGTGAAGGACAAACTAACAAACAAATACACTTTCGCATATAATTATAATAAGAAATAAACAATATTTTGTTTGGTAATGAAAATTAATACTTTTATTTCCAATACAAACTATCAAATCAAAAACTTTTATAAATTGAAATAGGTAGGTACATCCTAACTCACTGTTTTCTCTAAAGAAAATATTTGAATTATTTTTAAGATATTCTGTAGATAGATATAAAAATTCCTATTGTGCGTGAATTGATTATAGGCCCGATAATACTTTATAAAATCTTTTTGTAAATAGTAGGTACATTAAAAATTTTATTTCGATTACGAAAATCGTTCTAATGAGTCGATAATAATTATATTATGGAAATGTACATACATATCGTGAAAAAAAAACACAAAAATATACAGATTGTAAGGGACTGCCTAACAACAATATCTGAACACGACTTCGCTCTAAACCGCTTTAGTGGACTTTAATGCTAAGATTTATAGAACGTGCTATGACTAAGCTCAGACTTAAGGTAGAGTTAAAACGGGACACAAATATACTTTGACATAAATCTGTCTCGTTTTAACTCTGTCTTGAGTCTAAGCAGAGTGAAAGTGCGGTCTATAGATTTAAGCCTTAGATCCTCTACTGCTAAACTAGGTCGCCTGTCAATTCATATTAGGTCTTTAGTTCATTAAAATTGGATCTTAACAAGTTAAAATGGTATAGGTAGGTATATGCGTTTGCAAAAACTCGACCTAAAACACTATTACGAGAATCGATTAAAAATGGAGATTTTTTTACACTTTACAATGATTTAGAATTATGCTACGCAATTCACTTGTTTTATGCGAAGTTCTATTTACATTCGCACTACGCTATTTGATATTTAGGTACTACCTTTTAATTAAAAAAAAAAACAAGATCAATTGCAAATTGGGTATTTAACTGATTGTCAAAATGTGAATATTCATTAATGAATATTACATGTAAGAATATTATTGGTAAAAACAGAAACTAAACCGGCCAAAAAGCAAATAAGTTATATAAACTGTTTTACTGCAACTGTATCCGTCTGTTTTTGAAATGAAATTTTCTATAGAGTTGAACGCTTATAACGTCATAAGCGAGAAACCTCAGCGAACTAATAAAATTAAGTATAATTAGTGGAAAAATTTAACAATAGGTATAAGTTTACCTATTCATTTAACCTTCAAATAATATAATCGGCTAAATTAATCTAAAATTTAGTTTAATTCACTTAATGTAAACGCTGTACAGATGAAATTTCTAAAATTAGAAAATGCAGACATACATTATATTGTAAAACGCCTTAAAATTTATAAAATATATAGCTTTTACTCATAGCTTCACTCCATCTATTAAAAGTAATCCGAAGTGGTGATGTCTATACAAAATTACCAATTTTTAATTTTAAGATTTTTCAGCTTTTGGCTTACCTATTAAAGCGAACAAAACTATTGAAATCGGTCAAGCCGTTTTTGAGTTTTAGCCAGACTAACGAACAGCAATTTTTTTTAATTCGTTGATAAGATCCTTGTCCTTGACTGAGATCTCACCTGATGGTAAGCGAGCGATGGAAGCGAAGCTAAATCGCTTGGCGGCACGTCTTTGACAGTAGCCACGCCCAAAGCCTCCCACCAGACATTTGACAATTGATTTTTATACATAAATAGGTTATTACGTAGAGAAATAATAGGTTTATTAAATGTCTCGTAAAAATTGTCTCTCCACCCACGCCTTTTGCGGCGAAACATAAGGCGGTATAAGGAGTGATGCACTCTCGACCACCAACTTTGGAAATTTGTCGTCTTGCATGCATATGATTAATGCAGCATCACAATTTTATTGTGACTTAAACTGTACCAAGAAATTTTCTGTGCAACAAAACCACGACGCGTCAACAATTCTTCAGCGAGCCTTGCGTGATACCAAAATATAGGTAGGTATATTTATATAATTTCATGATTTCAGAATCAATTTTAAGGCGATTTATTTGTAAAGTAACAAAATACTATATCTATTATTTCTTACACTATACAGACATAAGTTGCTTACTATGTAAGAAAGGCTAGTTCTAGCTTTCTAATGCATGGCGTAGTTTTGGAACGATTATTATTATTATTTACTAGTTTAAAGGCATTTAGTTTGACATCAAAATACTATTCAGATAAAAGCGGACTAGAGTTGGTACAAACGCAGCTTAGAAATCATGCAGATCAGAAGTGGGATGAGGGAGCAAACACGTACAATGTACATGAAATGAAATGCTAAGTTAAAGACATCGTAGCTGTAATCGTTAAGGTAGCTATGAATTCCAAACTGAATGATCTCTAAACTGCGAAAAGAATAATAAACAAAATAATATATTACTTTTTTACCTGGCAAGTGGTTTCTACATAGATTAAATGTAAAATGTAAATATTCGCAAATAATCTACAAACTTATTTTAATTTGGACAACACTTAAAGAACTAAGTACATATAATAAAACTACTTATATTTTACAATTGCTTTGTAAATAACAACCCCTGTATTTCTCACTGCTGGAGAAATGCCTTATTTCTTTTTATTTCTACATAATTTTTCAAAGTATCTTATAGAAGCTCTGGCAACAGACTTACAAAATAATTAAGTCTGACTCTGACTTTAGTCATGTTAGTTAGTAATGTCCGTTTTCACTAACCACACCTAAATCACTCCCTAACTAGGAGTTTCTTTACGTAGGTAGCCCTTAAATACAATCTCCTACTTAATGTCATTTCCACTTTAAGTGTTCTTTAAAGGTTCGTGAAAACGAAATTGACAGAAAGCATCACCTAACTTAGTTTAGGTAGCCCGTAAACATAGGGAACTTTTTTTTTGGTTGGTTGGTGAAAATGGACATACATAAGTCAGGCTTTACTGAAACTTTGGACAGAATGTTTTAGTGGAATGGCTTGTAAAATTATCTACGTTTAGTTTAGTTTCTACCCAGCAGTTTGAAGTCAAGGGGTAGTTAGCCCAAAGCCCCTTGCCAGTAACTAAATTCTCTAAAATACTGAAATAACCTTTACAACAACTAAGAATCAAGGGTCATTTCGGCCAAATTTCCAAACTAAAACTAAGCGATAACTATTAATTTAATTATCAAAATAATTTCAGTTCTAACAAATTCATCAATACTGAATCTCATTTTTACTATATTTTAGCTTAAACGGAATAATTAATTCTCGCTAAAAACTAATTTGGTACTTGCTCTTTTACTAAGATAATACGATAATATTATAATTATATTCACAAGTCCATCTGTACAAAAGAACTAAGCCAAACATCAAATATGTCCTACCACAAGAATTTCAACAACCGTATAACAGTTTCATAGATTTCCAATACAAAAATGGACAAAAAATCTAAACTTGTTTAAATTATTGTGGTAAGATTGGGTAATATAAATATATTACGTAAAAGATATCATGAAAGTAAATGAACTCATGGACACATAGTCATAGATGTTATAGTTCATAACAAACAGATTCATTTGAAGACGGTACTACAAAATAACATTTAATTCAAGTTAAAAAAAAGGACTGGTACTTTATTTATTTGACCAATTTTCGAGACATTATCAATAATATATTATATTACAATTATATCTACAAGTTCAAAATCAATGAAGTGATCAAAATTAATTTTAAAACATTAAAATTTTTCGTCATTGGAAATTAGTGCCTCAAAGATTTATTCAAAACCTAACCAAAACAGTCACTAGGGTAAGCATGGATGATACAAAATTGTTAGAATCCAAAATCGATACACTAGAAAACGGCCTTAGAAAATTCTCATAAACCGGATGCCGGTAACATTGAAAGCTCTGTCATGCTTGATGATTTTTTTTTATGTGAATTGATAACATAAAATTAGACGAACAAAATAAGCTTGGTGTGATAAAATGATAAAAAAATATTTTTTCAACTTTTTTTCGACTATTTAAATTAACGCATACCAAACTTAATAGTTTGTAATTGTTAACTATTAACTTTTCTCACCGATTCCCAAAGGCGAAAGAAATTTGAAATTTGAGGCACACCTACGAAAATTCAATAGATAGAAGCCAACGGTGCACTTTTAACTAAGGAATCTTGGCATGCTTAGGCCAATCACCGTGCACCGATGTTTCGACTTTGGTTCACCACATACGATTGATAAATTGAAGCTCCAAAACCAGCTTTATTAAAGATGCTTATGATAGTGTATAACAATGCTTTTTCTTCAAAGCGTTATCTTAAAACATTCGGCATCGAAAATTCTTATTGTCTAATCACTTCATAATCCCGATTTCATAATTTCACAAGGTTTTTATTTTAAAGTGATCATTTTGGGGAAATTGATGTAAAACAAAGATTTAAGTGTGTTGTGTTATATTGGTAAAGAAATATGAAGAAATTTTTTCATATTAAACGTTAAAATAATGAGACGAAAAATAAGTTCACGAAATTTTGGACTCTGTTCCAGAGGCTATCGGAATATGTAAGTACAACTGCACATGACTTTTTGCTGAACTGTTATTGGCTGGATTTGTTCTGTATGGTGTGGATGCCAATATGGAGAAAGCATCAGCCATCTAAGAGCCGATTGTGAGCTGTGTTTATGTTTTTATTACCTAATCATTTTTAGAGAATTACGCGGCTGAACCCAGTTGCACAACTCGATACCGTTAATGTCAGGGTTAAAAAGTTCCTCGTTTTAGTTGGTACATTACGTGGTACCAATTTTAAATCAAAACTTCTGCTTCTTTTGCTTCAAAGAGGTGGAGGAATTTGAGCAAAGGCTGAAGTAATAAAAATAACGTTGCTCAAAATGTTATTTTAAGGAAACTCTTTGGCAGCTGACTTTCTTAACTCACTTTGCAGAGCTGTCTTTCTGAAAATATTATCATGTGCAAATGCACTTACAAAATATGCTTTGATCCGTAGCCAACTATTAACTATTATTGTTTAATTAGATATTAATAAATCCATTACGTAATCATTCGTTATTCATAATGACTAATTATTTAAAATTAAATTACGATGACTTTTAAAAATTGCTTTTTTAATTCAATTTCAATTGCTTCTTTATCTGAAACCAATGTTTCCGTTCCAATTAGTGGTTCATCAAAAAAATCTCATGATAAAACTTAACTAGTATAAATTGTATTTCAAATTATTTATCTTGATTCTTGTTATCATTGAATTACAACATGTTAAGCCAACCCATCCCTACCAATCAGTGGTTATTCAAAATCAAACCTCAACATTTTTCGTTTACGGTCTGTTTTTATTTGCATTAAATCTTCATTGGTTGTAATTAATGAAGTCAAATATTCTAAGCCAAGCAATAACAATACCCGTCTTTATAATATTTTATTCAAGTTTAAACTTTATCACAATTACCTAGGGACTATTTTGAATCGCTTAACTTTAACGGTGGTCTTATTGTTGCACAACTTCAGGGCGGCTCCTATAGCGAGGAATTCAGCACTGGAGAGATCTTTTCCGTCCACTGCTACAATAAAATCTCCTCTTTGTAGCTTACCGTCTACTTCAGCTGGGGTGCCGGGAAGCTGGAAACAAATTAAGATGTAGATATAAAAATCATCGATGGCTAAAAGTGTTCTTACATAATATAAACGTAAAAATTCTTTTTACTTCAAACGCCGCTTCAAAATACATCAATTGTGCCTATAAAATTTTAAGAGTTCCCTAGATTTGTCCAGGATCCCATCATCAGACCCTGGCTTGATGACAATGGAACTACCTGGGAAGTATATCCTTTCAAACAAAAAAAGAATTTTCCAAATCGGTCCAGGCGTCTTCGAGTAATCGGGGGACACACATAAAAAAAGATTCCGACAATTTTTTGGTATTTGGTTAGAAATAAGTTAAAGATTCATTTTCTGCAATGTCAATAGATAAACTATGGTCTTACCAGCTCTCCAATATACGCTCCCGTACCCTCGATGGGAGGTACACAGTTCAGTCCAAGCGGTCGTCCCGATTTCTTTGTCAATTCTACCTCAATCTCTTCGTACTGTATAGGGTCCGGTCGATATACTGTCATTTTTAACTGAAAAAAAAAAAATTAATAAGCAAAACGATAGGTCAACTACAAGTAGATTTTGTGGAGAATGCTAGAATAGTCTTCATCATATCTGTAAATCTGGGTTAATAACATCCAATCAATTACCTGCAGTCATCAATAGATCCAAGAAAATAGATCAATAGCCATTGAGTTTGATATTTGATAAGAAAATTAGTTTTCAACTAAATATAGGAATAGGATTATGTATACATTCAGCCTGTGATTCTGTCAGTTGGGTCGGAACTATTAAATGTACTGATAAATCAAAATCAAAATCAAAATTTATTTATTTCATGTAGGCTACCCTGTAGCACTTATGATATGTCACAAATCTACCACCGGTTCGGAATGCAGATTCTGCTGAGAAGAACCGGCAAGAAACTCAGCAGTTGCTCTTTTCAAAAAAATAAAATAAACTAATTTTACAATAAGTAATAAAAGTAAGCTAAGTATACAGTGCTTCCACAGTGAAGCTTCAAAAATACAATACATCTAACACATGTCAGCATGGGAAGTCAAAGCAGACCCATTCCCGTTGGCGGCACCCGTTCACGAGCACGACGCATGATCCAGCCATTGCTTCGCTCAACCATATTTGAGGGAACGTAACAACCCGCACCATACTATACTAGATAGTACTAGAAGTCTGAACACTAGTTAAAAATACTAAATAAATACTGTACTAACAGTATTTTGAATGAACTAGAACGGAGCGTTCCTTTTAGTGACAAGGAGCAAGAAAAAGACTATCTTCAGCTACGAATGAAGAGATTTAAATAATCCATTCATACCTTTGGTGCCTTGACCTTTATCGACATGCACATCCTCTCGTACGTCATGTCCTTGTTGATAGCAATGCCGTTACAGTCCCGGATCTGGTCTCCCGGTTTCAGTCTCCCGTCTTTGGCTATCGCTCCGTTTTTGTACACTTCTAGAACCACTCCAGCTGGACCCTGCAAAGGAAAAAGTACTTATAACCAGCCTAACCCCACAAACGGACGAAGTTGAAGGCAAAAGCTAGATGTCTTCTAAATGGCAGGTCGCGGATGCGATTCATCGCTAATGATTTTTTGGATGTTGTGATCCACCGACATCGAACTGGTACGGAATAGAATCGTCCTAAAGTTCGCAACACTAGTTCATGCCCATTCAAACTAAAGTCTGAGATAGAAAGAAAGATACCAAACTTTTTAATCTAATTAAACATATTATATCCTATCTAATTTGGCATAGGTACATCTAACAATACATCAATGACCACTTACATTAATGTGCGTATCGCTGCCTCCTAGTAGCGCGATGCCCAGTACTTCGTTGTTAGTAGTTATTTCTATCACAGTGTCTTGGTTGGGCCGGAGGGCCGCAGTGGCTGGATCCGGGGGTGGTTCCGCTGGAAATGTTACATAATTAATAACTAATTGACTAGTTGATGCCCACGGCTTCGCTCGCGTGAATTTAGTTTTTAAAATCCCGCGGAATCTCTTTAATTTTCTGAGATAAGAAATTGCCTATTTCACTGTCCCGGTCCTCAACTATATTCATGCAAAAAATCACGTTGATTCATTGCTTTGTTGTGGCGTGATTGAAGGACAAACCAACAAACAAACACACTTTCGTATTTATAATAATAATGGCCTCCCACGGTGGCCAATCTCCACAGAGATTAGCCATCGGCGCGGGAAATATAGAGCACAGGTATGAACACAGGGGCGATTTCTTCACCCTCATTGCCCGATGCAGCGGAAATCCAACACGAACGGAGAAAGATCTTTTTTGGTACGGAACCCTTCGTATACGAGTCTGTCTCACATTTGAACGGTTATTCTTTTTACCTTTAGCGGGCGATGGTGTTGGTGGTTTGGGAGTGGTGGGTCGAGATGCGCCGGCGCCGTCTGAAAAAAATACCAAAACTCAGCTTTTTATGTGAAAAAATTCAGAAAAAATCCCAAAATTACCGTTTCTCAAACCCGGCCACGATGGTCAAACTCAAAGGACGGCCAACTTCTTCTCTCAAAATTTCTTCACAGAAAAACAAAATTTTTTGTGGCGCAACCCGGGTTTCAGACCGGGGGACCTCATGATTCGTAGCCGAATGCTCTAGCTACGGCTCACGTAGCAGTTTAAGGCTGCGCAGAATGCCAGAACAAAATCAGATTTTACCCATGTGATCATAAATGTGATAAAAAGAAGCATTTATTTAAGAAATTGTGCCACACATCACGATACGCTAAGGTATATTATCTTGGCACTTCCACCTGTCAAGCATTTTACCAAAACTCCGCAAGCAATAGAAGCGCCGGGTTAATTTGTCACGAGTGGCACAACCAGATAAAAGAACCTTTAGCAAAGATATTCAGTATTGCAGGCATCGATATATCACAATTGAAAAGTAAAGTCCTTTTACCTCCGGACTCATTTTTGTCCCCATCAGCGGGGTCCTTCAGGTTTGGACTGCACACTGTCAACGTCACTACACCGTCCGTTTGCTTTAGCTTTGCTGCTGCCTACAAATATAAAAGAAAAATAAGTGGGTTAACATTTTGTGTTTCATCCTCTTCTTTTGAAGTTGATAAAGGAGCATCTTTTTCTTCTGCTTTGATAAAAGATAGGTCTATTGTACAGCGACTCCTTGCAACAATTAGTGGTGTGGCGACACTGCATATTTCAGCACTTAAGGGTCCCAACGACCATCGAATCTTCAAACTATTTGGTCTACCTGTGGCCACTTCACATTCGCGATTCGATAATCCATGAACTCGGTGGATGAAACTTGGAACCCGTTAGATTATTATTCGTATTACTCATCCATGTGTGCACACGGTATTACCTCAAATGCCCCACATCGGTTCACTGACCGGCAATGTATTAAAATGAGCTTGAAAATCTCCTATTCATCTATCTACGACTATTACATGTACCTACTTCAAGCTTATTCGAGTTATGTTTTATATTTTTTAAACACTAGGTATACCTACTAAGACTGGCTTAAAAAACTGGTTTTAGTATGAAGAAAACACCAAGAATTTAAACAACTCCGTACCTAGTTTTATAATTTAAGTAGATACTTTTGTATGGTGAATGAGATGATATTATTGAATATCTCTTCGCAATTGTGCATTGTGGAATCTCCTAAGGATGCTCTGGTGTAGGAACTATAGACTTTCGTAAAGTATTTCGCAGAGTTTGTGCGGCGTTTTTCCCGTATTTGTTCTACTATTAGAAGAACAGGCAGTACAGCATGAATGGCACGTTGTACCACAAGTACAGATTTTTTTGGCTTATAGCAAAATATTTTGTATTTCGTTGAGCAGATTTCGATTTAAAAAAATAGGCACTATGTTCAACTTACAGCATCATAACTGCAACTCAGAAGAGAGTCCCTGTTCACAGCCAGAATCATGTCTCCTATATTCAAGCCCGCCTGTGAATAAAATAAAAAAATATATATATAAACTGTATTATTATTCTTATATACAAACTTGGCAGTTTCGAATACTTATATTTCGAAGTCAATTAGAACTTAAGACTCGAATTACTTATTGAATTTACAAAAATTTTTGTGGGTAATATATTGCACAAAAAATGTCTGGTAAGTGTTAATAAAAGATGAAAACATAATTTTGTTACTATCACTATGCCGTCTTCCAATCAAAAATTAATAAATACTCTTTACCTATTTTTTATTGCCTGTAAGGCCCCTAAATGGTACCTATAGCCTTGATGGTAGCTTTGCGAGACCCAATTAAACCTAACTTCAGTCATCATCATCATCAGCAGCAGCAACCCATCAACGGCTCACTGCTGAGTGCAGATCTCTCAGAGAAAGATTATAGGCCATATAGCTCACACGAATTGGCAGACTTCACACACCCTTGAGAACATTATGGAGAACTCTCAGGTGTACAAACCTCACGATATTTTCCTTCACCGTTATTAAGGCATGCGATATTCTTCCTCCTTCTAGCGTTTGTCCCGGCTTAAGCTAGGGTCCTCGGCTGGAAATTAAACCATGCGATATTACTTAATTGCTTAAACGCACATGACTCCGGAAAGTCCAAGGCGTGCCCGGGATCGAACCCGTGACCCTCTGAAACTTAGATCGCAGTCCTACCGACTATGCTATCACTGCTCCGTTTCAATTAATTTACTTTAATAATAAAAAGGTTATAATAATACCTGTTCCGCTGCGCTGCCTTCTTGAAGGTCCGATACGAATATACCGCGGCCGGCTTCCGTATGTCTGCCTTCTATTATCATAATGCCTAAACCTGATGGACCCTATAAAAAAATAATGCATAAGACACAGTTACAACAATCCTTAATTATCCTTACTAATATATTATTATAATTGCGAAAGTGTATTTGTTTGTTGGTTTGTCCTTCATTCACACCCTCAACACGAAATTAAAGCTTATATAAGTATTAAGTATACAGTACAGTAGTAAGTATAGTACAGGCATTGAATGTAATTAATATAAAAATAATTTTAATTAGAATTTTTTTATTAAATACATACTCTTTGACACTATGACATTAATTAATTATTTGTGATATTGTGCTCATAATAAAAGTTATTTTTTTGTAGGTAAAGGAGAAAAATATATAGATAAAGTTAATTGGCCATGTTAGAGCAACATTCAAGAAAGTAAACAAAAAATAATCATAATATTAATTTGGATATGTTATTGACGAAACAAAACTATCTATTTAACAACAACAATAGGATCATTCTCTTCTACAAGTTTATTCAATAATAAATTAGGTATTCAACAGATTTCTTTTAGCATCTGAAATAGAGTTTATATGGCACAAGTCTTAAAAGGTAATTCATTGAATAAGTAACTTATTTAAATATAAATAGTTACATAGTTAATTCTACGAGTTATTCCAGAATGGTGAAATGTTTATCTATCATATACATAATAACAATAATAAATCAATAACCGCGTCCTGTTATAATATTTATGCAATTAAATTATAATAAACAATTTAACTAATCATTATAGTACGTATATTATTATAGCCATTTTATTATTATAAAATACTAGCTTTTGCTCGCAATTTTATCCGGTGAACGAATTTTAAAAATCCCGTAGAAGCCATTCGTTTTTCGTGATAAAAATAGCTTATATGATTATTATAATATCACGGTCTAGGTCCTAAACTATACCTATATATAGTGCGTTTCCAACGAGAATAGTACTGTCAAACAGCCATTTTATATTTCTGTCCTGCTCATATGAGGTTTACAGTGAGTGAGATAGAAACAGTAAATGGCGGATTCTTATTCCTATTCTCATTTGAAACGCATTATAAAAAATCACATCACAGCTCCGTTACCGCAAGACTGAAGGACAAACCAACAAGCAAACACATTTACCTACGCATTTATAATATTACGAGTGATAATTGGCTTACTTTTTTCACAGTGATGTCTCGAACGCCTTTGTAGTTGGCGAATCTGTCGTCCACCTGAATAACAGAAAAAGAAAGAACCGGTAAAGGGTAATGCAGTCTACGATGGAAGCGGCTTAACTTAGAAGGAGCACTTAGGTATGTCAGTTACGTAAACCCGTAGTGTTTTTCTAAAATTGATTGCACCAGTGACCGCAGCGATTTCTATTTTTTTTTATGAAGATCATTAGCCAAGCTGAAGTTGACTAATATCCTCCTATCCCCTCTAAATAAGCAGACAGCTTGCGCTAGGAGTGGGTACGACAATAGTGCAACGAGTGAGATTCGAACCTGTGACCTTTCAGTTTTCAGTTCCGCACCTTTAACCGTTGGGCTATTGAGGCTTATTAGTTGGTTGGTACTCTCCCGCTACAGGATAAAATGCATTTATGCAGAAAAACCGCCAATAAAATTCATCCAAACAGAGATAATTACGATCGTTACGCTGATGCAATCATTTTAAGAAAATACCACTACCGGTAGGTATCAAATTGTCAAACCTCTGAACGGTACCGGAACACTGAATAGTTTATCGATACAGTATTGCTGGTTTGCTGGTAACTAGGAGGCGAAGCCGCCCACCAGACCAACCCCCAGATTCTGTAATTCAGTGACTATCAAAAAATGAAAGCCATTGGCATATATTTTTTATCCATTGAAGGTTTAATATGAATAGTAAATGACATTTCTCTTCAAACCTTCAATGGATAAAAAATGCCTGTCGTCGTTGATAGGCACTGAGTTGCAGAATCAGCCCCCAGATAAATGTCATTTTATGGAATTACAATCTCCCAAATTGCCTGCGCAACGTTCACCATTCCGCCAGAGTTGGTTGAAACACATCAAGTCAATTGCTGCAAGTTTGAGCTGTTCTGATAAGTATTAATTATTGACTTGCAAGCATTTGCGGATGTTGCCAGCGAGAACTTCATAATATTGTGTAAATAACAAATATATTATGTACCTAAAATATTATATCTCCATCGCCTAACTAACTATGAATTTTCCCAATGATTCTCGAACTTACAATATTTCTGTGGTCTTTACCTATATGAAATCTTATATTAGGTATCATCGTTTGTCTTAAATTTTGAAATTGTTTATTTTAATATTTCTTATTTTTTTTGTACCTACCTCTAGAAGTAAATAAAGCATTTACTTTCTTTAAATGCTACAAAATTTTAACTCAAAATATCTCTCTATGCATGCAACTGTAATCTGTATTTCCTTTCATACTTTATACTGTAATAGGGCCACTATGAAATAGGTCTTACACTTCGTATACATAATAATTCGAACAGTTACCTTGCATTGAGTTTGCATTTGTCTTTACTTAGCGACTGTTCGTGACATCTTTAACAAGGCTGACAGTTAGATAAGTACAATATTATTAAGAACTCGAAACATTATGCCATAAAATAAGTAAGTATACTGTGAAGTTCTTTTATGAAATTCTCTGAAGCTGAAGTTAAGAAGTTAGTGGTGTTACATCGGTGTTTTAATTTTTAAACTTTAACCTAAGTATCTGTTACTAAAACTAAAGTCTAAAATTAACCTAAGTCCCGACTTGATTTGTAAACACGGAGGGGAGAGGAGAATATTAATAAAGTTCAACTTGGTTAATTTAGAATTTAAAAAAAGCTATGGTTCAAATAAATAATCTAACTACTAACAGACCAACCAATGTCGATGTCTGCCGCAGTGATTTACTTAATGAATGTCTGGACATAACATGGACTCAAACGTTCTAAAATAATATTAATATAATTTAAAACGCTTTAAATAAGCAAGAAATTAAAGCAAAAAATAAATTATTAGAATTATTATTATGTTCAGTAACTACAAAAAAAAACAACACCTAACTAAATATTTGGAAAGAGACTCGTGCTATTTGCGTTTAGTACTTGTACTCGTGCAGCTATGTAAATATGAGATCTGTCTACCAAGTGTTTAAATAATAACAAAATAATGCACCTACAATAGTTAATGCAAAGCCTGAATAGCGCAACGGCTCAAGGTGCAGACTGAAAACTGAAAGGTCGCAGGTTCGAACCCCACCCGTTGCACTTTGTCGTACCCACTCCTAGCACAAGTTTTTCGCTTATTTGGAAGAGACAAAAGAATATAAGTCAAATGCAGCTTGGCTAATATTCATTTACAAAAAAAATAATTACAAAATTCATTTACAAAAAACGGAAAAAGGCAGCTTTTCATTGATCTAAATGAATACTAAGTTTATGATCTAAAGTAACTGGCTTGTGGAGCCGTGCATAAATGTATTTATATAATAATTTTGATAACTTTGATCTCTAAACCAGTTGCAAAAAGAGCTGAAAGCTCTTAAATGGCTAGTGTTTTCATCTTTACTTCCATCATTAATGGGAGAACCTTATTGTATAAGCACTTTACATAGCAAAAGTACGTATATATGAAAACATCGGTCGTTATCAACACAAAAACAAAATATACGAAGTTAATCCTACTTGAAGCGGATGGTATTTTATCAATGTATCGTATCGGTCGCTACAGTAGGTATAAGCCCACCAAATGATGTAAGGTGCATGTGCTTTTTCAGTCGGTAAGTCATTTAGCTTTGTAATAAAGTCTATTAAACCCATTAAAATTTGAGAAACACACGAAAATTATAGTTTCAATAATTCCAGATTAATTAAGGACACAATATTTTACTAAGTACTAATTTCAGGAACGTCGAGCGGCACTAAGTAATATAATTAATAGATCATTAAAATATAAATCACACTATCACATCACATCACACTTCACACTATCACATCACACTTCACATCACATATTATTATATTATAAAGCCGAAAGTTTGTATGTGTGTGTGTGTGTGTGTGTGTATGTTTGTTACTCTTTCACGCAAAAACTACTGGACCGATTTGGCTGAAATTTAAAATGGAGATAGATTATACCTTGGATTATAACATAGGCTACTTTTTATACCGGAAAATCAAAGAGTTCCCGCGGGATTTTAAAAACTAAATTCACGCGGACGAAGTCGCGGGCATCATCTAGTTATCTCTAAAGTCCAGTTAAGTGTCCTCAGCATCAGATCAACCTAGTAAGTTCGATTTTTTTTTTCTATTCGAAATATTGATAGAACCTAGAACCTGACCAAAATGAGTATAAATCAAGTAGATAGTTGTAATATAATAAATCAACTATTTATTATATTACAACTTCTTTTAGTACACGGACTCGGGAGCTTCAAGCAAACTTAGCTTTTACTTGGATTCACACTAATATTATAAAGCCGAAAGTTTGTATGTGTGTGTGTGTGTGTGTGTGTATGTTTGTTACTCTTTCACGCAAAAACTACTGGACCGATTTGGCTGAAATTTAAAATGGAGATAGATTATACCTTGGATTATAACATAGGCTACTTTTTATCCCGGAAAATCAAAGAGTTCCCGCGGGATTTTAAAAACTAAATTCACGCGGACGAAGTCGCGGGCATCATCTAGTTATCTCTAAAGTCCAGTTAAGTGTCCTCAGCATCAGATCAACCTAGTAAGTTCGATTTTTTTTTTTCTATTCGAAATATTGATAGAACCTAGAACCTGACCAAAATGTGTATAAATCAAGTAGATAGTTGTAATATAATAAATCAACTATTTATTATATTACAACTTCTTTTAGTACACGGACTCGGGAGCTTCAAGCAAACTTAGCTTTTACTTGGATTCACACTAATATTATAAAGCCGAAAGTTTGTATGTGTGTGTGTGTGTGTGTGTGTATGTTTGTTACTCTTTCACGCAAAAACTACTGGACCGATTTGGCTGAAATTTAAAATGGAGATAGATTATACCTTGGATTATAACATAGGCTACTTTTTATCCCGGAAAATCAAAGAGTTCCCGCGGGATTTTAAAAACTAAATTCACGCGGACGAAGTCGCGGGCATCATCTAGTTATCTCTAAAGTCCAGTTAAGTGTCCTCAGCATCAGATCAACCTAGTAAGTTCGATTTTTTTTTTCTATTCGAAATATTGATAGAACCTAGAACCTGACCAAAATGAGTATAAATCAAGTAGATAGTTGTAATATAATAAATCAACTATTTATCATATTACAACTTCTTTTAGTACACGGACTCGGGAGCTTCAAGCAAACTTAGCTTTTACTTGGATTATGACCGACATATATATTAAGGCTGTGTGCACATTACGTAATTTATCAGTACCTAAGTATACTTAGGTCATTTTTTGAAAACAAGATTCATAATCATAATACTTCGTTTATATGTTTGTGAATGTGAGTTTAGTTCTTTTAACAAAGACACCCGAATAGCTACCTATACAATAGACTTCTTTCGACATAAATGAAAATTTTACTGCCAATTCATAAGAATAAAAGCTCAAAACTTATTTATATATCTTTATTTTTCTGTGGCTAAATGAGTTATATCATACGCCCAAAAATAAAACAATCTTGTTGTGTTTGTTGATGTGATATTATTATGTATGAAGTTCAACCGTAAAAGGTTACAAAGTTTTAGACAAATATAGCTAAATACGCATTATTATATTTGGTAGGCGACTTTGTCTCAACTGATCAAATCTAAACGAGATTTGGGTTTTTAGTCCTTTATAATAATTTATTCCTTGCATATTTAAACATTCAATATAAGCTATAGTTTCTTAATGGGAGTAAATTTTATCAACGTGCAGATAATCGTAGTACCTTTGAAAGGCAACTTTTAAATCACCGACAGAAACTTATAAACATACAGATTATATTATAGTCTGATTTTTAATTCGGTGGAATTCTGACAGCTGTCATTTTGTAAATAGAGCGAGTTGTTTGTATGAAAAACAGTATTACCACCTGTAGTTCGATTTTACCCCGAACTATCTGTCAGGCATTTGTCATATTATATCTATGTGCGGCAATTGATTTTTATTTTTATAAGTTTTTTATTATCTTTTTTTGTGGGATTTTTTTAATCTCTGGTAACATTAAGATACGTCAGAATTCCACGCAATTAAAAATCAAACTATAGTTAAAAATCAAACTATAGTTCTATTTTGTTTCTCACCTTTTTCTTCTTGTATGACAATGTTCGGCGCCATATCGATCTGAGGAACGCAGTTGGCTTGTAATAGTCGTCCGTATCGCGCCTTCGCACTTCGGTCATTACAGTCATTACTGCATTTTTGTTACACACTCTATGTAATCAACACTACACTTGTCATACTGAAGTCATCATCACTTATGACGTATGTCACATTAAAAAAAATTGGCTTTTGAGCAAAGTAACACTATTTACTTTATATTTAATTGTTGTAATTTTGATTATTATAACCTAAGTAGCGTAACTTAGTTTCAATCACGCAATTATGACATTAATCACAATCATATTCAACTCGCATACTATAAAATTTTACGAATTATGAGTTATGTTTTAATACAGACATAATAATGTAAGTCCAATGTCATATTTACTTAAAACTAACAACTTAAACTTGCATTATTATGTAAGGGATATTAAGAATTAAATAAAAACATATCTTTTTTCGCAGGCAGAGGCAAAATAGCAGAAATCCTTAGAATATTATTAACCAACAAATATTCAAGTAGATACCTACCTACCTAAGTTGTTTATGAATTTAGTGTTAGATGAATAATTCATTACACCTACTTAGTTCATTTAAGGTTATAATTTATGAGCAATGATTCTTATTAAGGCGGTAATATGTTTTTTTTATTAAAAAAAAATCAAACTTAGTACAATTTATTAATTACGAAAATAAAATATAGAGGTATATCGGGATATAACAATTATGTTTTTCAGTTACGTTGCTGATGTGCGCCAAGCTTTATAAAACCCAACGACAAGCTATTACCGTTGACGTATAGGTGTTTGCGAAGTTAAAGCCTTTTCAGATAAATTATAGATAAAAGCTATTTGCTTTACTCTTATCTCATGAATACAACCGAAACCTGGGTAGACTTTTTTTATTCGATGACAAGTTGACTTGACTGCGATTTCACCTGATGGTAAGTGACGATGTAGCCTGTGATAGTAGCGGGCTAACTTGGAAGTGGCATTTCAGTGTACATTCAACCCATACCCCTAATCTGTTTCTACACTCCGTCGTATCGGAACTCTAAATTGCTTGGCGGCACGGTGACGGTAGGGTGGTAACTAGCCAGACCAGACCAGAGACAATTCAGAAATCATAAATTCCCAAATTGCCTCCGCCGGGAATGAACCCGAGACCTCGTCCCTCCAAAACCACAGCGTTCACCACTGCGCCAGAGAGGTCGTCCTTCAAATTCCAAAAATTGTCCTTATAATTACCAATAAGAGAATAGGTACTATAAATGTATGATTTATTAAACCGAGTAGTTTTCTAATGTGCATTAGGTACCTATAGGGTAATTAGGTGTTTTTTCCATGTATGGGGCAGTTATTAACTGGTATCATAGCATGGATTATAATCTAATACTATATTATTACATTACATTGTATTTTATTTTCGAATATAAATCAATCTATCTAAGTATTCGCTTAGTTCGGCAAATCTTTGTTTAATTTTAAATTACAAGAATGAAGAAAGTGGGGAAAATTACTAATTAGGTCTATTTTTTAACCGACTTCCAAAAAGGAGGTTATTAAACTAATGCTGGATAGGGAGTTAAGCTGTTTCAAACGCGCGCCGGTCTGAGAAGAAGTTCACAACAAACTCAGTCGGGTATTTTTTGTAATATCTATTATTAACAAGGAAATGATCTTTTGGGTGACATTAATTATTCTAATTAGGTATACCTACCTACTATCGTTACGAAACTACCTAATAGGTATACTAATTATTCAATTTACTCAAGCTTCCACGCTTTAAGGCGTTATGAATTATGTTATGTCCTACAAAAGTCGAAACCCAATCGAACACACAAAAAATCCTCCACTGTTTAACATTTAACACACTTTGTTAACATTTAACAGTTTCTATCACAGTTAACACTACAATCACTTAACATTAATGTTAAATTGATTATATTTTTGTGAACGCAGACACGCTCTCGCGCCCGAGCGTCCTCACACTAGGTACACATTTGTATGTTTGACATTGTTAAATGTAAGATAACATAGATTTTATTTTAGTTCACACATATAAAACTCCTCTTCGACAAGCGATTTTCAACCATAATCCTCAGCATTAAGGTTAAATCTAACATAAACAATAAAGCGTTTGTGTCTTTGTATAGCTCACTCGCAAGATAAACACTGAAAAATTTAGTGTTAATTAAAAATCAATGCTATGGCTTGAGCTATAAAGTTTATATTTAATTAGCCATCGTGTGTTAGGAAAATGTACGGAAATCAACAGCTCAGTATTAAGCAGTACGTGCGAAAGAGAGGAGAGATGGTAAAGCGCAAGGTCAGTGTTAAGCGAATAAACAATAATAAATTATAATTTAAATAATATTATGTCTCAGATTAACATTCGCTTTCTCGTTTCGTTATGCACGATTATCACAGGCTTAAATTGGTATACATACAAGTACACAATTATATATTTAACTAGCTTTTGCCCGCGACTTCGCCCGCGTGACTTAGGTTACTGTTTTTCCGGGGTGCAAGGTCACTTTCCTTGCCATCAAAAACCCCGTTCAATACAAAATGTATGAGAAAATGAAATTTTTTCATAATTTTCTTTCTCGTGAATTTTCCGATATTTTAAAAGTTATTCTGCTATTCGGGATGGAAACAAATACAACAAACCAAAAACCATGAAAACCGGTCTAGCCATTCTATATAATAAAAAGTATCTTATGTCCGTCTCCTGGTTCTAAGCTACCTCCACACCAATTTTCAGCCAAATCGGTTCAGCCGTTCTTGAGTTATTATAAATAGTGTAACTAACACGACTTTCTTTTATATATATAAGATTATTATCATCATCATCTTCTCAACCCATCTATGGCCCAGTCCCACTTGTGGACATGAAATCAGAAATGTGAATTGGCTGGGCACACTTCACACACCTTTGAGAATATTAGGTATAGAGACTTCTCAGGCATGCAGGTTACTACACGATGTTTTCCTTGTTTATGTGATTTAAGTTTATTATTATAGTTACCCATTAATTTCCTGATTATCTCGTTTTAGGTTAATCCTCCTAATTTAATGTGACTTTCGAAATTTTAAAATCAATTCTTAAATATTCCGTAAGAAGTAAAAATAAGGATCTACCAAACTCGATTTAAAAAAACCTAAATCTATGCGGACGAAGGTGTGTCTAGTTTTTATTATTAAAAAAAAAAACATTGTCTAGACTAGATAGGTGAGTCGAGTTCAGAAATAGCATAATATCTATTATTTTCTGCACGTGGGGTCATGACGTCACAATATCGCCAATTCTCAAAATAGTAGGTTCTGTTGTTACTCGCTACTAAAGACTTGATAGTTTGTAACCGACTTCCGAAAAAGAAGTTTCCCAATTCGTCAGAATCTTTTTTTTATTTTTTTCGTTTTTTACTCAAAGACGCTTGGACCGATTTGGAAAATTCTTTTTTTGTTTGAAAGGGTTCCCAGGTGGTCCCATTGTCATCAGGTCAGGATCTGATGATGAGATCTTCGAAATATCGAGGGAACTCCTAAAATTTTATAGGCACTTTAGATGTACTTTGTAGTGGCGTTTGAAGTCAGTTTTGTAAAAATAATAATTTTTGTGTTCATATTATACTATTATTATACAACATTTATTTTAATATATATTACAATACGTATAAATAGGTAATAATTATATTTTGCGCCGTACTACCCTCATACCTCATTTACTCCTCTCACCGAAGGTTGCCTGGTAGAGCGTAGAGCGCTTTGTTAGAAGTAAGGCCGTCTTTGCATGAGTAGTTTTAACTTACTATGTATTATTATTTATTGTATTGTTTTCTCTTTCGTATGCAATAAAGTTGCTTCTATTCTATTCTATTCTATTATTATTTTACTACTGGTACGGTCACAGTTTATAAGTCGCGGAAAACTCTACCTAGAACGCAGAATATAATAGGTAGGTACTTAATATTAATAAAAGTACCTAGAGTCAATATTGATCTGATGCGTACTGTGATAAATGATAAGATAAAAGATAACCACTTAATTTTATGATACACTTAACTCATCTATAGATTTTTCCTTCGTTATAAATCAAATAGGTAGACATATTCAAATTCATTGGGAAAATTCATTTTTAGCTTGAGTATTATATTAAAAGGCGATAGGGCTCTTGCCGGCCCACTACTCTGCCGTCCACAAGCTATAATGCCGTTAACTACTAAGACCATATTTACTAATATAAACCCAAAAATATTTAAATTAGGGTTTATATTAGGAAATATGGTCTTGGTAGTTAACGGCGTTATAGCTTGTGGACGGCAGAACTTGGCTTGGCTCCCGGAGTCGGACTTAAATCAATGTTTGACAGTTATTTTGTTAGACACTTTTTGTAGGAAATACTTAATTATATGTATCTTAATTATATGTATGCTTATTTTTATCCACGTGCGAAAACTATAAAAAATAAACCCACCTCTTCTAACGCCACTGGAAACTGTGTGAGCGGTTTGACAGCCACATCTTCCAAAGCCGATTTTCGCCTGTAGACAAAAAGCATTGGTTACAAATAGTCGCAAACAAAGAATCCAAAATAAGGTAAGCTGTTCTCTGCTGTTCTTTATTGCACGGAAAACGTGTTACCAATTCGCTCCAGTGATTCATAAGACAGTAATAACTATCCTGTGTTCAATAACAATTGTAAATTTTTTATTTTTTTTGAAAAGAGCAACCGCCGAGTTTCTTACTGGCTCTTCTCGGCAGGAAAGGCATTCCGAACCAGTGGTAGATTCATTGACGATTCAAAAGTGCTTGTAAAAGTTTATTTGAATAAAAAATATTTCTATTTCTATTTCTATTTCTATTTCTATTTCTATTTCTATTTCTATTTCTATTTCTATTTCTATTTCTATTTCTATTTCTATTTCTATTTCTATTTCTATTTCTATTTCTATTTCTATTTCTATTTCTATTTCTATTTCTATTTCTATTTCTATTTCTATTTCTATTTCTATTTCTATTTCTATTTTCAGTGTCATAAACAAGAAAGTGTCTGTCTATCTATCAGTCTGTTACGTGTCAGTGGGTAGACTTCCGATCCGATTAGGGGTATAGGTTGAATATGCACGGTCATAGTTCCTTCCAAGTTAGCCAGCTACCATCTTAGACTGCATCGTCACTTACCATCAGGTGAGATCGCAGTCAAGGACTATCTTGTCATCGAATAAAAAAATTAAAAAAAAACATAGGAATTTATACCTATACTAGAAAATCAAAAAGTTCCCTCGGAATTTTCGAAAACCGCAATCCACGCGGATTAAGTCGCGGGCATTAGCCAGTAAGTATTTTATAATGTAAGTCCCTCGTTCCCTACAATAGGTACCTACTTGTATCTAGAATCCAATGAAAGGATTTGAATAAAGTATTCGGGATCTTTTTCCGTGTTATTCGTACTTTTCGCCGATAATTCGCACGTTATCCCGCGACACATCTGTGCGTTCCCATATTAAAGCGTTTCGGGAAATGTGCGAAGGAAAGGGGATAAAAGTATTTTCTCTATACCTAAAAGTATGTTATGTAGATATCATTAATTCATCACAATCCCTAGCGAACAGCCTTGATCTGGCCAAGGCCTGTAGGGTTAGTACGAGTATAAGATTTACTTTGATTGATCGTATTCGTATTCGATGACATTAACGTCAAAGTAAAATGAATTATAACAGCATTGTACCTACGTATTGGTACCTTCGTATGCATTTTTGAAGCTTCATTGTGGAAGCACTGTATACATAGCATAGTTTTGTTACCTATTGTAATTTTTTTTTTTTAAAAGAGCAACTGCTCAGTTTCTTGCCGGCTATTCTCAGCAGAATCTGCATACCGAACCGGTGGTAGATTTATGGCGTGTCATAAGAGCTACAAGTCGGCCTACATGAAATAAATAAATTTTGAATTTTGAATTGAATTAGAGCTCAATTTTATGTATGCATTCTTATCCGTTTACGTATACGGATACGCTCAAAATTAAAATCGGTTGTGCTGAATTTATGACTTTAAAACAACACAAATAAGGTTCATTTTACTTTAATGCTAATGTCATCGAATACAGATACGATCAATCGAATTAAATCTTATACTAACCCTAAAGGTCAAGTGTTTCCCTGCAGTTCTCCGTAAGGCTGTAGAGCCTCTTCACATGTAAAGAACTCTCATAACGTAACTCTCTTCTTACGCTTCTAGCGTATAAAAGATTCGTTAACTATTCGAAAGAATATTTGATCGTGTGCTTATACTTTAGTTTTGTAATCCCACGATCATCTTCATACTTTAGATTATAAATGCGATTGGGTGTATTATTTTTCACAGCTCAAACGCTGATGAATTTCGACAAAGATACATTGCAGTGTATAAAATCAATTAACACCTACAAGATTTTTTAGAACTTGACACGGATGAAGTTGGGGAAAAAGGAGAAGTGTTTGTCAAATTGTTACCTAGAGTAATTTTTTTTTTCAATCGGGCATTGAAAAGTGAAAGTGTGAATTGAAGTCAAGTTTTATACTCTCGTAACAGCTATCGTCAAAGTCCTGACTACTCCCTTTCATAGTAAATGTCTATTTACTCCGAAAAGGAATAGTCAGGACTTTACCGATAATTGTGAGAGAATAAAATAATAAGGATATCATTAGGTGTTTACTTTAGTGCCTGATTAGTACAGAATACAGAGATGTAACGCGATGAAAACAACAATAAATAAAGTATTTAGGTAGGTACCTAACAACATTGATAATATTTAATTGGAGATACTGCACTTCACTAAATCGTGATTATGAAACTTTAAAGTTACAGGGACGAGAGTGATTGAAGTCAACCGTAACAAATGAAAAAAAAGTACTTAGGACATCTATGAGCAGTTGATTAAATGCTCTAAAACATAATGTATGTAACATTACAAAAGAACCAAATCGCAGACCAAAGCTGTTGTTATGACCTATTCTTATATGGCCATTTAAACTTTTAAAGGCGATCTTCTCTTTTACGCGAGCGCGAACCGTACAGAAGCCATAATTTAAGGTAATGAGTGAAAAATCTCGACCAACCTTAAAAGTATAATTTTGAAGACGGGTCCGACTAGGCCTTTGATGATTACCGATGCGTTCAGATGACATCTTCCATGCAGCACTATACCATTTACCTGCAAAAAAATGTTTTTTTAATATAAAACTTATTATATACTTAGAATATACAACTAGGGTCGGCAGCATATAGCACATAAGTCACAAAAACTCATATTTTTTATTTAACCACTAATATTAATTTATTTTAATACACCGTCTCCAAATTTTATAGGCACAATTGATATACTTTGTAGTTGCGTTTGAAGTTGGTTTTGTAAAAAGAATTTTCACGTTTATATTATTTATAAATACTAACGCAATTGCTCATGTTTATCAGCAAATTTTGACTCGATAACCTTACGACTTAGTGAGACAAGCTCTCGAAAAAGAGCCCCTCTGGAAAAGAGGAAGTATCTCTTAAGCAAACTTTGGGCGTATCTGGTGCTCGGAGAGAGGAAATGACTCTAAACGAGGTCAAGGATGGACTCAAAACCAGTCGAGATGGCTCAATACTGTTAACTCTTTTAGCCCCATACTAAGGACTTTAATATAATATTAGCTCATGCTCGCGGCTTCGCTCACGTTAATTTCGATTTTTCAAACCCCTATCTTAACCGCTTAGGTGTTGACTTTTCAAAAATCCATTCGTAGCCGAAACCTACGTCATAACTCACAACAGCTACAACAGTAACAGTATGTAAAAAAGGTCGATGATAGATCACTGTCAGTCAGTCATCTTTTTCTTTTACAGGTATGGTCGCGGACAGAAAATGTTTATCAGTTTTCAAAGTAGATTCCATATCACATTGCGTGCAGTAAGGTCTATAACGCCATAGAATATCGAAAGCATATCAACTGTCAGGCATAGACGTATGCATGTAATTATGAATCTTAAGGTGGTAAACATTTTCTGTCCGCGATCGTACATATTTATTTAGATTTGACACTTTAAAAACTTTTTCCCGCCTTAATTCCTGTAAACTAAATTAACTTTCACAGTTCATACGCTATTTATAAATGAAAATGGAGACAAATCTTTCTTTCGTGATTTACATAGAGCGATTTCACAAGAAATTGCCATCGAGAGAAGGCCTTCATATTTTGGAGGACTTCGCTTAGAAGTCTTTCAGAACATTACAAAAGGTGGTTTGCCCATTGAAACTGCGTGAGTTACGCACGTTTTAAACTGAAATAGTTTCACTGCGTTGTCTATCTCGTTGATGCCGATGAAGAGATCTTGGTGCCAAGTTATAGGGAACCAGCGGACGCCGAATACCTATCAAAAATCAAAATCATTTATTTCATGTGGGCCAACTTCTGGATCTTAATATGATAAACCAAGACTCTGCCACCGCGCCTGTTCGGAAGCAGATACTTTTTAACTGACTTCCCAAAAAGGATATGTTCCCCGATTACTCGAAGACGCCCGGACTGATTTGGAACATTCTTTTTTTGTTTGAAAGTTTTTATACTTTCCAGGTGGGCCCTGGAGAAATCGAAGGAACTCTTCAAAGATGGGCAAAATTGGTTTATTTTGTAGTGGCGTTTGTATTGTAAAAAGAATTTTTAAGTTTATATATTTTTTCTAAAGAAAAAGCATTTGCCAAGTTGAACTTGACCTATCTTCTCGTCTCCAATTAAAAGGGAAGCTTGTGTTCGCAGTGGGTACGATAATAGTGTAACGGATGGGGATCGAAACTGCGACCTTTTAGTTTGAGGTCCGCATTCTTAGCCGTTCTGCTGAGAAGAGCCGGCAAAAAACTCAGCAGTTGCGCTTTTCAAAACAAAAATGTTACAATGTGTAGCTTATTTATCCCACTTGTTCGCTTTACGACAGATTCGCTTTACGGCAAAAATTGTACAGGTCGTGATTAATAATAATTACTACTGATAGGACAGCTGAGGCAAAACCGATTTCTTCTTTTTTTATTCGATGACAAGGTAGCCCTTGACTGCGATCTCACCTTATGGTAAGTGACGATGCAGTCTAAGATGGTAGCGGGCTAACTTGGAAGGGGTATAGCAGTGTAAATTCAACCCTAATCGGTTTCCACACACACAACGCTAAATCGCTTGGCGGTATTTTCTTCAGAAAAACTGCGTCCTATGCTTTAGGCCACACCCCAGCAATGCTCGGCGTGGCGCCAGACAAGCGTGCAGCGCTCAAGATCCGCGTTAATGTATGCAAATGCACGTAATTGTTGATTATACGCTCTTGACTTTGCGCAATCCACATTGTTACGGTGCTCCTAGCCTATAAATATGCGTATCGTCAGCGGTACGCGTAGCTGCCTGGTTGGATAGAACTTTATATTAGGTAGTTCACCTATGCGTTCATTCAGACACTACATACAGTTTCATTTCGTTCAATTAGCGACCAAAATGTAATGTTTTTTTTTTAATTCGATGACAAGATAGCCCTGCGATCTCACCTGATGGTAAGTGGCGATGCAGTCTAAGATGGTAGAGGGCTAACTTGGAAGGAGCAGTGTAAATTCAACCCATTAGGGGTATGGGTTTCTAAACGCCATCGTGCTGGAACGCTTAATCGCTTGGCGGCACGTCTTTGACGGTAACTAGCCACGGCCAAAGCCTCCCACCAGACCAGACCAGAGACAATTTGGAAATTATAAATTCCTAAATTGTCCCCGCAGGGAATCGAACCCGAGACCCCAACGTAGCTCACGTCAAACTCATTATTTTGACTAATTTCTTAAACTGGATACTTTCATGTTAAGACTAGTATATAAACCTATGAAGATGATACTGCCATTGGCGCAATTTAAATACCATAAGCCTACTTTGTCGTATTAGTTTACAAATTGCGAAAAACCAAATTAAATTTGAATTTCACGGGCAGACCCGTCTCTTGGGCCTTAACAATAAAGCTCAAACCTTTCAACACACGAAAATTGGAAGAAGTTACATCCGTTATACAACATTTGTAATTCCCACTTGCGAATAAACACTGAAGGCGGATGTTTTACTCATTATTTTTGCTTTACTACGTATTTATTTTTGGAAGGAAACAATATGTTTGAGATGTGCTAAATATGAGACGTTTACGATCTGCTTGAATAAGGTAATAAGGTCATCAGCACAAAAGTGACCTAACCCAAAAAAAACTTATTAAAACCGAATATGGGTCGTCAGAGCAGCTACAGTACGAATTTTTTTATTTGATGACAAGATAGTCCTTGACTGCTATCTCACTTGATGGTAAGTGACGACGCAGTCTAAGATTGTAGTGGGCTAACTTGGAAGGGGTATAGCCAATGTCCTTGGTATGGCAGTATAGATTCAACCCATACCCCTAATTTACTAAGTAGGTACAAGAAAGTTTTTATGGAAATCTTTTTGAGAGATAATTAGTCAGTGGTACTGGCCTAGTATTCTCCTCTCCCCTCCAAATAAAAGCGAAAAGATTATGTTAGCTTCTGGTGTGAGTTATATGGATTTTGCTTTTCAAAATAATAGTAGGTAGAGTATTTAGTATAAGTTTTTATTTACTGTATATATTTTCAGTTAAATTGTTAAACATAGACAATAAATATAACCGACAAAATGTAACAAGCAATATCCACTTCGGTACAACCAATGGTATAACAATAAAACGCAGGATGTTTCGCCCGTTTATTCCTGCTTTACAGCGTATTTACTTTTACGCGCAAGTCGGAGAAACAATGTGCTTTTATTTTGAGTTGTGCTGCATCACATAGGAACTAGCTTTTCCCCGCGGCTCCGATCAAGTTAAGTTCCATTTTACCCCCTTAGGGATTGAATTTTCGATGTCACATCATAGTTCGATGGCTGCAACACTGTTTCATCTCAAAAACCTAAAGGTATCAAACTTTTCAGTCTTAATCTTACGTGACTTTACTTTTCAACTTCCTAACGAACCTAGTTTTCATAGAGCATGATTTATGGCGATTTTATCAACTTTACTTTTACTGCTAGTTAAAATCTTTTCGAGATAAAACATTGTTGCACCAAATGAGCGTTATCTATATAAGGATCTAACATACAAGCTCAGTGCAATGGGTATTTTCTCAACATCGGCTCATTGGTAGGTACGGCTGTTAAAAGATAGCAAACAGACAGACAAAAAAAAACTGACGATGGAGGTGATCTATAATTATCATGAAACATGAGTAACGACTTTAATACAGCTGGTATCAATAGATAGAATAGATTGTACAGTGTACACATAAGAGTATACTACTCGTAATATGCACACAATATTCGCTTAGGTAAATTAAATACTGTACCTATATACCTACTGTTGTATTACAAATTACCGCATGAAAAAATGATTCCAATCCTTACTAATATCCTTGCTAATATTATAAATGCGAAAGTGTATTTGTTTGTTGGTTTGTCCTTCAATCACGCCGCAACAAAGCAACAGATTTACGTGATTTTTTGCATGGTTATAGTTGAGGACCGGGAGAGTGATATAGGCTACATTTTATCACAGAAAATCAAAGAGATTCTGCGGGATTTTTAAAAACTAAACCCACGCGAGCGAAGCCGCGGGAATCAACTAGTAGTCAATAAAGCAAATAAATATTTGAAAAATACACAGGTAAGTTATGTACCTTTCACATAATAAAAGCATTGCTGTAAATTTCTACATGCTTAAGCTCTGCGTAAAACTTTCACGATGACAAAAAGGGCTGTTGCGGCTCACGATAAAGCCTACACAAAATTTAATAGCAACACCGTAACGACAACGCCGTCTCTGGAAAAATGGCAATTTTGTTTATCCACCACATATAATATTAATACATATGGTTAGCTACTTTATAACAAGGGTTTATGATTACCTATGTTTTATAAGAAAAAAGAAAAATTGTAGCATTTCTATGTAACAAAACTTTATGAAGGTTTACGAAGGTAGATAGCTTTGATTATATATTCTCGTAGATAGGTATGATATTTTTGGACTGAAGTGTAATGCTGAGATCTATAGAGCGTGCTCTGACTCAGCTCAGTCTCAAGATAGAGGTTAAAACGAGACACTCTGACATAAATCTGTCTCGTTTTAACTCTGTCTTGAGTCTGAGCGGAGTGAGAGTGCGGTCTATAGATTGCAGCCTTAATGTAGTGTATGTAGTGGAGATTTTTCAAATCAACATCCCACACATTAGCATTTATAATACTAGTGGTTCGCCCCGAACTGAGACCTCGCGATATCCCATAATTCCCAAAAGTTTTAATTATGTATTGTAATAATTAACTTTTAACATAAGACACAATAAAAAAATAATAGTTGACATAAAACTGTTTTACTGACACAGCGCCATCTATTAGCATTATAGTGAAGCTATTAGCTTCACAATAATGCTAATAGATGGCGCATTAAAATTAAATAATTTCGTTTCTTTATAACATTTATCTAATTTTAGTATTTGTTGTTCAAGTACAGGATATAACTGAATTTTCAACCAAGTTTCACGTTCTAATATTCAGTAATTCAGAAGTTATAGGGCTCTGACAGACATTTAGACGGACACACTTCTCTGTCTAGTAGGCAAGCGCCCTAGTTGACTCAGAGAACTCGCTTCGCTCGTTCAATTAGTAAGGATACAAGCAATAATATGGACTTTGGGTTGCGGGTGGTCTTAAGCCGAGAAAAAGCTAGACTGCCAGTCTGAAAAAGTAGCCAATCATTCGGTCGTTATCCCCGCTCTCCATTCATTCACTTGCAGTGAAGTAATCCGTCTTGCTCCCGCGTTATGTTGGTGCTGTATCTCTGGCACCTCTCCAACATTCAGAGTGTAAGGGCTCTTTTACATTACGACAACTTTAATTAAGACATGAAGTTTTTTTTCGTTTTTAGCACATCTTGGTTTTTCGCATGCTTCGGCGGGTATTTCGCTTCTTAAAAATCTCTATGGAACTGTTTTTTTACCGAGATGAAACTGTCTTAATATACGTATTTTTTCGTTTCCAGCTAACGATTGCCTAAAAATGATTGTTACAGCGGTTGTGACGAGCGCGAGCCGATATTCTCTCACTGTCAGCTAAAATGTTCTATTATAATAAGAATGCCATAAATTCATCCAATCATCCCAACTGTTCCTGGGATGAGCTATAGTTAATGCAGCTTTTCAGCAATCAACTAGCAGGATTCATGCTGGCTCTGCGTCAAAAGTTGAAATCAGTTGTATAAGTTATTCTTAAATAATAATGGTAATATATATTGGTAACAGAGGCACTGACAAAAGAATAATGTACGCCAGTTAATTTCACTAAGTACATTCGCCGTGCTTATTGCGCGAGCGTTTTGTACGTGAGACTTATGAAAGAAATTTCGTCCATTTTGTGCACACCCTTACGTGTGACCTAGCAAAAACTTTCAATGTTGCCGAGATCGTTTATATATTTTTTTCTCGAGAGAGAAATATGCCCTTTAATGCTCTTTTTGTTTATAAATTCTTTTATTCTCTCTTGAAAGTAGCGAAACAACACTTTGCCAAACCTGTGGTTTATTTTTAAGTACAATTTAAAATAAACTTTAGGATTGGCAAATGAGTTTATGAGTTTTATTTTCATTTACCGAAAAATTTCCATCGGTAGGTACGCCATTTCTTGAACGCTATTACTCAATATTAATACAATATTTTTACACAAGTAGGTACCTACTTAACCCTGTAGTACTATTATTTATTTACACTACAGAGAGTTTTGGTCTTGAATTATTAAAATTGAATGAAAAACAGACCAAATAAGTATTTTATAAAACTTTTTTACGAGTTAGAACGGTAAAGATGGAATTTTTATACAGAGGGACGTCAATAAAGCAAAAACATGACAAATGAGCGAAAGTTAGAGGGAGACTTTATAACCTTTATACCCTGAACTCTCCTTAACTTGAAAAAGAAAATTATTAAAACAACAACTAACACAAGACAAACTAGACATTAGTTGTCTAGGCAAAGACAATTATGTAAATTCATACTGAAAATATTTTCACCTCCAAATTTTTGCGTAGAACTATTCAAGTCACAAAAAGTGAAAGTAACTTTTATGTTAAACAAGCTTTTGCCAGCGACATAATATTCTGCTTAGAATGGAATTTACTTAGGCAAGTCTGTTTCCCATGGAACTGACTTAATTCTATGCGGTAAAAAATTAATTCGACATAGGCTATCTCAAAAATATTCAGAATTCAGGATTTTTCATAGCCAAAGTTTATTAGACAGAAAGATTTGATAAACAGACACTATCATCTACGTCTTGGTCAGTCATTAACAATTACACGTCCACAGCTGAGACCCGTTCATTGTCGTTTGTTCACGTGTTAAATCTGACAGTTAAACTGGTCCAGTACCTTGAGACCGCAACGTCTAGCCGATCTTTGAACTATGTGCCTGTTGCCTTTTCAGCTCGTTATAAATAACTAACTGACCCGGCGAACTTCGTACCGCCTCAAAATCAATAAAATCTTGTATACGGATATAGATTTTTTGTGATTTTCTTACTTTTCCAATGCGCGAGGAAACTTCTCGAGGTCAAGACGAACCAAAAAAACCATCGCAATCAATCAGTCCGTCCTCTACATATAATTCTTATCATCAAAGAAAACGTTCCATACAAAATGTATGAGAACACGAATTTTCTTTATAATTTTTTTTCGTGAATTTTTCCGATGTTTTAATAGTTATTCTACTACTAGATGATGCCCGCGGCTTCGTCGCGTAGATTAGGTTTTTGTGATTCTCGCTGGAACTCTTTAATTTTCCGGGATAAAATATCTATGTATTAATCCTGGTTATGAGCTATCTTCATTCCAAATTTCAAGGAAAACGGTTCATTCGTTGTGGTGTGAAGGAGTAACAAATATACATACACACACACACATACAATCTTTCGCCTTTATAATATTAGTGTGATAAGTGTGATTCGGGTCAGAAAAAATCCAACAAATCTAAGATCATAAAATTCGATCCAGCCATTCTTGAATTATAAATGGTGTAACTAACCCGAGTTTGAGTTATATTTTTAGATATAAGTATGGATTACCTCCAAGATCTCGTCTCCAACTTTGATAGGCGGTGAGGCCTTGGCTGCCGATCCGGCAGGGTTCATGCCGCAGACGAACACCGCCATCCGACTCCGGTCCCTGTGCCCCGCCAGGCTGAGTCCAAGCCCGGCTTTGGGCGACCTTTCCAGCTTGACCACAACAACGCTATCGCCAAGATTTGCATATTTCTTTTTGATTTTATCTGCGAACAATTAAACATCATTTAGCAAGTTTTGATAGACTGGACTTCTTCTAACTTCTAAGAGAGCTCTTGAGAGTCTAAAGATGAGATCATGTATGCTTGCTCCTTTAGTTCTTGGCATTCCTAAGGATTACCTAGGCCAAATGTGATGGGCAGGCGTTTAGGCTTTGGATGATCTATAATATAACTATAGATCATCCAAATTATACCAAGCCGTATGCAGATTGACCTGTGATTCGGCGCTTTTCTCTGCAAAATGGCCGACCTAATCTAACTCATTTAATTCAAGACCTAAATGAGTTAGATTTTTAAGCCGTTTACGAAATCAATGGGGATTACTCGAAGTTGTTAAATACTTTGCGGGAATTTCCGCTTTCATAAGGTTTAACAATGCCCTATTTCATAGGCTTTCTAAAAAAATTTGTTGCTTTTGCACATGTTTTGGAAAATTATTTATCAAAGCAAGCGATGCGGGGTGCAATAATATGTTAATGTGTTTCTTGAATGTACCCATTTGTTGAGCAAAACCCTTTCAAATCTCGTGAGCGATGAATTTAGTATCTATGACCGTCAAAATTTATATCAGAAAACTCGTAAAAGATCGCAAGATCACCGCATTAAGTCTTTTCAATGGCAGTAATTTCGAAGATAAGTGTTTTAATGTATCTTTAAATGTAACAGGGTTTCATGCAAACACAATCTAAAACAGTGTCATGATAAGAAGCGTAGAATTCATTATTGGCGAAGTGTGCTGCTGCATGTAACATGTAACTTTCATGAGCGATATGCAACAAGGGGATTAGCATAACTGCATCGTAATACGAGTCTGATGATCGGGTATAGTGGACGCATCAATAAATAAACAATAGTGCTTCTGTTTACTTTGGCTCGGCAACCGCAGCCCACGTTCAGGAATACCCAGTAAAGCGTTTAACGACTCTTGATTAACATAAATCTGAACGTTTTGAGACAGATTATGAACGAACGTTTTGAGACAGATTATGAATCATCTATATAAAATTATAAATCCTTTCAGTGTCCCAAAATTTCTTCCAAAAACATCATGACGTGTTATCTTTGTGTTATCCATACTAATATTAAGAATGCAGAAGTAACCTTGTTTGTATTCCACGGCTTAAACACTGTTTATGGTATGTGTTTTGAAAATTGGTTTTCAGTTCAGGTTAATTTTTTTTATTTGCCTACTGTAATGTATTGGAAGGTACAATTAAGTAAGCTTTCAAACTATTGTCAAATAAATATAGTCTCGAGTTTAACGCCATCATAGTTTTTTTTTATAAATAAAGAATATTAGCCAAGCTGAACTTGACTTATATTCTCCTCTCCCCTCCAAATAAGCGAAAAAGCGAAAAGCTTGTGCTAGGAGTGGGTACGACAATAGTGCAATGGGTGGGGCTCGAACCTGTGACCTTTCAGTTTTCAGTCTACACCTTTAACTGTTGGGCTATTGAGGCTTTTTACTTAAACATTACAAGCGGCGCAGTCGGTAGGATTTTACTTAAATATTAGATACACTTCGCTCATTTGCGACAAGAGTGACATAATTCAAAATCGATGATGAGAGAATTCTCCCCTTAGAGAGTAATGTTTTGTGGATGCTGCGGTCTCGAAACAACACAGCGGCCAACATTAAGTCACAATCTCTCTCGCTCTTATTTTTTTGGGCTTAGCGTAATGTTGTTTTTATAGCAAAAAGTATAAATTTTCGACACTAAAATTGGTGAATTTTGAGTTATGTCATCCTTGTCGCAAATGAGCAACTTACTAGGTGAGAATTGTTGTAAATAGTCGAAGGGTATTGTTATGATTTTGACTACGCCCATGTGTTTCTGGGTCAAGCGCACTTCGCTATAAATTCCTGTATGGCACTCGGGTTTGAAGATGAAATCGATATAGCACGAACGGGGGCAGAAATGACTTACTTTCGAGTCAATATAACTAATAGCTCCTCTTCCGATGAGGATTATTATCGATGTTACATTTCATGTTTTTTCCTACCCGACTTTAATAGGTAGATATTGTAATCCTACTTAATATTATAAATGTGAAAGTGTGGTTGTTTATAACTCAATCACGCCGCAACGACTGAACCGATTTGGCTGGGCACAGAGATAGATTATGGTCTATATAGGCTACTTTTTATCCCGGAAAATAAGAGAGTTCCCGCGGGAATTACAAAACCTCAATCCACACGTACGAAGTCGCAGACATCAACTAGTATAGTAATATTTAAATCTTACTAGCTTTTGCCCACGAATTCGTCCGCAAGTAGGTTTTTCTGGGATATAAGGGAGCCAATGTAACTCTCCAAGTTCTCTATTATATTATTACCTATCCACGCAAAAAAATCACGAACTGTGTTGCTGCATGTATAAGGACTAACCAACAAACAGACACTTTACTTCTCACACTAATTTCCTAACTGAATTGGTTGCAATTTCATTTAACTAAATTTTTTCGAATTAGTCTCGAGAATTAGTCAGTATTTGTCTATTCTCTAAAATTGATTGATCAAAATTATTATAATCTAACTCGGAAAATAAAAACGTAATTCTAACTTTTTCTTTTCATTACGGAGAAAAGAGTCCTTTGTAACATTTTATTTCTTACAAAAAAAAATCTAACAATTTTTAGACAAGCAACGACGTAAAGTGCTGATTAAATTCCAGTCGTCTGTGTGAGATTTTAAATTGAATGCAGGTTTCCTTTACTTCGGTCCCACAATCACATTGGCTCTATAGAATACAATCCGATCTGGAGTATTCTATAATCCCCGCCGGATTATGGGATACCCCAGACCGGATCCGGTGTCATTTTTGGTTTCTTACCGGATAGGTACGGACGGTAGGTTTCACAAATACAAAAAAACCTCTGAGACTCCGAATAGGTATGGCAAATTAAAAAAAGAAGCGTAAGAACTTGATTTTCCATATTATTTAAGTTGATATTTTATAGTGAACGCTTTTATATCAATTTATTATAAACTAGCTGATGCCCGCGACTTCGTTCGCGTTTGAGGGTTTTTTATTCCCGCGGAAACTCTTTGATTTTCCGGGATAAAAAGTAGCCTATGTCCTATTCCCGACCATAATCTATCTCTGTGCCAAATTTCAGCCAAATCGGTTCAGTCGTTGCGACGTGATTGACTAACAAACATCCACACTTTCACATTTATAATATTATTAGGATATTAGGATTAGGATTAGGATTAGGATGTATTAAATAAATACGCACTGATTAAATAAATCCATAACGAAGTATCAATCTGGATTGCTGTCAATCCCGTTAAATCCGTCGGGGTTGCAATCCCTAATTGGTTCCAACGCTGCCTGAAATACTATTCGCTTTGTGTATTTTTTGTAGTCGGTTAGGTACGCTCGAACGTTCATAAAATAATTACACAAATACAGCAAAAAATACGTCTAAAGTGTTGTAAAAATATAGTATCGCAATTTGTATTTAGATTTAAAAAAGAAGTAGAGTTTGTGGATGTTTGATTTCACGCGTAATCACCGAAACGCTCGTAAATTTTCGCAGAAAATATATCCAACAGTTTGTTTTGTATCTAGTGTTAGGTAAATTATGCTGCTTGCAATTATATTTTAAACCGGACATGAAGTTTCCGTGTATACAGTTTGATGTTCTTAAAATACGATCATAGTACGGTTCGCGAACACGAAAGGAGCATGCAACGAACAAATTTACAAATTTTTCTCGTCTTCTTTTTTAAAAAAATATTCAAAATTATTTATTTAATGTAGGTCAGACTACGGCTTTTATGAAACTTCAAGACACCTATGGTTCGGAATGTAGATTCTGCTGAGAAGCGCCGGTAAGAAACTCAGCAGTTAGTTGCTCTTTGCAAAAATTCGCAAAAGTAAATCAAGTGCAATGATAAATATTATGAACTCTATCGGGGTGGTAAGAACAAAAATACGTTAAAAAAACACTCTTGACATACCTAATTTTCGAGTGTGAGTTCCTACTCACACTCGGTAATAAAGTATTCCCGAACTGAGTAAGAACTCACACTCGATAATTAGGTATGTCACAAGTGTTTTTTCAATGTATTTTTGTTCTTTTTGCTCTTTTATATTGAAGACAAGCCCATCTCGGAGAGCCTATCTCGGTAAATCGTATTACAGTATAAAAGTGGCGGTAATGGGGCAATTCTCTCGCAATCACATTTAGAAATAGGGTGAGCAAAACTAGCTATGGAAGCGGCCCTAGAAAATTCACTTTTAGCAGGCACTCCTGAAACATAAAATTACGACGTCGCATTGTTAGAAATGTAATATTAAAAGAAATTACTCGGTTTCAATCGTAGAGTAAAGTGATACGAGTACTTTAGATCAATGCGTTATCTCTGATCTAGACTACTTTTCTGCTCTGCAATTTAAGTAGCTATAGTAATTTCATAGATCTGCTAGAATTTTCGCTTTTCTTTTTTCAGCCGTCTGTCTGAAAATCAGTCAAAATCAGTCGTTGCTGCGTGATTGAGTAACAAACATTACTCCATCCATCCAAACTTTCGCATTTCTAATAATAAAATTGATACCCGCGACTTTGTACGCGTGGATTGCGGTTTTTTAATTCCCGCGGAAACTCTCTTATTTTCCAGTATAAAAGTAGCCTATGTGTTAATCCAGACTGTAATTTATTTCTGTGCCAAATTTCACTAAATCGGTTCAGTCGTTGCGGCGAGATTGAATAACAAACATCCGTCAATCCATCCATCCATACATCCAAACTTTCACATTTCTAATATTAGTACATAGTAGTAGGATGATTCTTCTCAAAGAATGAGCAAGCCCGACCCACCCCTGCGAAGTCGGAGATAATTCTGAATTTTATTGTCATAAAATAAAGCCAGGATAAACCTAGTTGAGACGTTCGTTAGCGCTAAGTAGGTATTTCTAGGTCAAGCGCTCTCCAGCGCAAGCCCTTGTAAGCTCCGACCCGGAGATGACATCGATACAGCATGATCAAGGGCGAAAAAAGACGATCATTTGAAAAAACGTGATTATGTCATATTGTGCAAATTACTTCTTTCCTTCATGCTAGTGAAGTGTTTTTACTAAAATATTTTCTAGTTCTCAATCAATCCTTATTTCCTTACTAATATTAAAAATGCGAAAGTGTGTTTTACTTCTCCGCCGTGAATAACAGAATAACTATTAAAACATCGGAAAAATTCGCGAAAAAAAATTTGTGTAGAAAATTCATTTTTTCAGCAAACTTAACGTACGTGTTACCTAATTATTATTTGTATGGATTCTAGGTAAGTATGGGTATTAAATGAAGTTATAAAATATAAGTTTTATAGAGAGCAATAAATGGGGAAACCGCCAAATATTTGCCAAGACATCGAGCTAATATTAGCTCCTCCTAAGGTTCTTAGTAAGTAAAGTCATAGCCGAGTGGCAACTCACAATTCCTCGTGAACGTTTTATTGAGGACTGAGGCAAACAATCCAGAGGGAAGCCATTAATCAAGCGGCTCAATTTACTGGCCAATCAAAGTGCCATTTTTATCTTTATAATGTTACCAATAGTAAAAGACTGCAATAACTAACAGTGACTGAAAAGCTTAATCTAGAGGAAGTTAGTTTTGCTAGTCGAGTAACTTCGATTTTCCTTCGATTTGAATTGAATTAAGAAAAATCTACGCTATAAAAGTTATGATAAACCGTAATTAATTCACAAATTTGGAATAGAGTATACAGATTTAGATAAACAAGTCTATTGTGGTGTATTTAGTCAAATAAATCATAGAAATAAAGGCAAGAAGAGGGAATACCGAAAGTCTGCCTATAATATCGTCTAAAAAATCTTATTTTAATTTATAATTACACATATATTTATTTAAGTTAGTCAGCATACTATGGTTTACAAGTTATATTAAGGAAATTACTGTAATGTTTCGCTTTTATTTTGCTGTGGCTACTTACCTACATTAAAAACTGGGAAAACAAGATATCAAAGAAAGATCATGATTTATTTTTCCGTTTAAAAAATTGTACACTCTCCAGACCTTATCATCGGCTAAATCGTCCCCATAAAATATGTTTTATCATTCATGTAACATATCATAACCGAAACGTTGGTCATGTCCGGCGCGATACGATACTCGTATAGGCTTTTTTTGCGCCTTTTTGATAAACATGGACGGGCGAGTGACCTAGTTACGACAAAACAAAATCAGCGCTTGATAATATTCGCCCAAATCTGGGAATCGTAGTTGGGAAGGCAACCGACCGCTTGCCTAGAAGATGCCTATTCACTCTTGACCGGAAATGCATTCTTTTTTGCGGTGCGTATTAGGAACGAAGAAGCAAAGCACAAGCATTGCGAAATTCAAGTTGACGATGCGCTTTTCGATAAATCATCATGTTGAATATTGTAATACCAGAACGTTCTAATAAAGCAAAGTAGGTTGGCAACATCGCCAAACAAGTAACCGCAGTTTGAAAACATCTGACCTATATATAACTTTCACAAACTTGACCGTGAGTTGGGTAATAAATGGTCAACTCGTTCAATCGCTCAGGTTATGCTGATAAGTGGGAGGTCTCAGGGTTTATTCCCAGCAGGGCCAAGCCTCAATAGTCCAACGGTTAAAGGTGCGGACTGAGAACAAGCGGTCGCAGCCTGCGACTCGCAGGTTCGAGCTCCACACTATTATTGCACTATAATAAATGTTCTCACTCCTAGCATAAGCTTTTCACTTATTTGGAGGACAAAGAAGGATATAAGTTCAGCTTGGCTAATATTCTTAAAAAAAATTAGGATTTTATAATTTCTAAATGGTCGCTGTTTCTGTAGTTAGCGTTCTGAAACCATGGCGTGTAGAAACTGATTAGGGGTATGGCTGCTGTTAGCCCACTGCATCAACACAAAGGCCAAATCATCCTGACGTTTGGTTCTACGAATTTCTTGTGTCAACTAGTATTTCGGTACCAACCATGTTTGTACCATGTAGAAGAAAATAAAAAGTTGAAAACCATGGCAGAAACTTATAAAACTCTTAAAAAAAAAGCCGCGGTTTCCTAAATTCTCATGGTAGACTTCCCCCTCCTTATAAACTTGGTACACGGAATTAAACGCGTTTCAAATCGAGTTACATCTTCCTTTGTCAAGTCGGTTAAAGAAGATTGCCATTATAAAACTTGCAAGAGAAGCATTTGTCACGAACTCGATGCTTTGTAACTTTAGAGATGTAGATGGCACTTGTATAAGTGCTTGGCTCGAATCTGTACTAGTAAATTGAATTTGGGAATGTCTAGACTTCACTCGAAGAGGCTTTTGTTAAAGGTCTTGGCCAAAAAGAGATATATTTGAGGAGAGATAAGTTCTTTGCCAATGTTTGATCGCAGTCAAGTACTAACTTGTCAACGACAAAAATAAATGGAATAGGTTTATTTATTTATTATTTTAGACCTAGCTTAAGTATCTATATAACAAGTCAATCTTCTTCTTCGACTAAGCGTTGTCCCACTAAGTGGTGTCCGCTTTCCGGCATACTTTTGCCCACTTTACCCGGTCTTGTGCATCCGATTTTCTCAATTTGTTGGCTCTCATATCAACACCTACAAGGTCTAGCCTGCGCTTTCTTGGACGGCCGCGAGATTTAACTCCAGAGACGGCGATGTTAAGACCCTATTACCGACGTAGCTTTGTGGTTTCCGTGCTACATGACCGTACCATCTTAGATGGGCTTCTTGCAGCTTATCTCCGATGTCACGGACACTATATATTATAACAAGTCAATATTTTATATTATTTGTAACTGCAGTATTCCACGCTACATCCACTTACTTCATGTCTTTCATTTTTGCATATATAAAAGTACATATTTCTTCATGCTCGTTAGTCATAAACGCTTGACGGCTTGCGAAGCGTGTTCTCGATATACCTACTTGGTCTCGCTTTCAGGTTACGATTAGTCGATGCATTCTTTCAATGCATGATAAAGTTTAAGATATTCCTAATATTTTGTTGTGCCATTTTTATCGAATGATCGATATTTTGACGTGTTATTATTTAGAAACCGCTTCACATTTCTCTACGCCTCACTTTTGGCTGAGACTCCGGGAACGACACAACGGTTTTGTTAAAGTTGTACTATGGGTTTTGCTAAAGTTGTACTATGGGTTTTGCTAAAGTTGTACTATGGGTTTTGCTAAAGTTGTACTATGGGTTTTGCTAAAGTTGTACTATGGGTTTTGCTAAAGTTGTACTATGGGTTTTGCTAAAGTTGTACTATGGGTTTTGCTAAAGTTGTACTATGGGTTTTGCTAAAGTTGTACTATGGGTTTTGCTAAAGTTGTACTATGGGTTTTGCTAAAGTTGTACTATGGGTTTTGCTAAAGTTGTACTATGGGTTTTGCTAAAGTTGTACTATGGGTTTTGCTAAAGTTGTACTATGGGTTTTGCTAAAGTTGTACTATGGGTTTTGCTAAAGTTGTACTATGGGTTTTGCTAAAGTTGTACTATGGGTTTTGCTAAAGTTGTACTATGGGTTTTGCTAAAGTTGTACTATGGGTTTTGCTAAAGTTGTACTATGGGTTTTGTTAAAGTTGTGCTATCTAAGAAATAAACAAGTAATTATTAGAAGCTCGAAGTGTTTGAGTTTATAGTAGGTAGTCCCTAAATAGAATCCCTTACCCAAGTCACCTTTCCACCTTTGGTGTTCTCTAAAGGTTCATGAAAATGAAACTGATAGAAAGCGTCACCTAACTTAGCTTAGATACACCGTAAAATAGCGAACTTTGGTGAAAACGGGCATTAGACTTGTGTTCCGAATTCTGTTGTAAAGGGTTATTTATATACAATAAAAAATTTCTTCAAAATACATTAACCCTCAAAAGTTCAGTGACACGAGCAGTTATGACTGATGTCGCTTGCACACGCCTGAAAGGTGCGCGGTGATGCATTGAGAAAGGTACTGTCCAGATCAAAAGTGTTGCACGTAAAGTTACAGTTATTTTATTCGTAATTAGTATTGGCCGATGTCAGATGGCAATACGTTCATCAAATTTTATAAAAAAATTGATACAAATTAAGTACAAATAAATACCTACTAGTGTAGTGTTTACACTACTCTAGTAGGTATTGGTACCTAATTATAAATAATGTTTTAATTTATCATGTGCGAAACCTGAAATAAATAAATTTGAAATGATTTTACTTAGTAGCCCATCAAATAAAGTTTTAAAATATTTAATTTAAGCACACCCAAAGTAAGCAGGTGCCTTAGATTTAAATATAATGTTATGTTTGGATAAAAAGTTTATTCATTTTAATTATTTAAAAACAAGTGAACAGGGCTATAATGAATTATATACTTTTAGATACTCGTAAGCTTACACTTTCGTGTACTTACGCCAATTTGAGTTTTAGAAAGTTTTTTTTAGTTCGATGAAACCACGTAAAACACTAACTTTATTTAGATAATTAAAATATTTTTTTTTTTTCAAAAGAACATTAGCCAAGCTGAAGTTGACTAATATCCTCTTATCCCCTCCAAATAAGCGCAAAGCTTGTGCTAGGAGTGGGTACGACAATAGTGCAACGGGTGGGGCTCGAACCTGCGACCTTTTAGTTTTCAGTCCGCACCTTTAACCATTGGGCTATGGAGGCTTAACTATGTCTTTATAATAATTAATGGTTTTGAGTTACATAAACCTTTTTAACCGCGCGCCATGTTGCGAGAAAATATATTTGTTAGTTATACATACGTATAACTTCTTGCTGGGAAGTCTTAGTTAATGAATAATCCAACCATTAAAACTTTATAATGAACGCCAACATTTGAACTCGTGTAATTGAAACCATGGATGAAAACCATCAAAGGGATTTCCGGCTTTATTAGAAATTTTAATGATACCTTCACTCTGTGTAGTGTTTAGTTATACTAGAAAGATCCTGTTTCATTCGCGGCCAGTGTTTTCATATGATTGAATATATAAATATTAAAAAAAAATGCTTGTAGACACTTTTCTCTGCGACTGCATCGCTTTACGTCGAGTAATGGAATCACGATAAACAGAACTACGTCGATTGAGTTATCTCAATATTGGTGTTTCATGTATCAATTTTTATGCTCCAGTGGTATATTTCATTGGCTCGACTATTATTATATACGTGGGTGTACAGATCTTTTTATATACGACAGCTTTGCTCTTGACATTATCTCAATTCAATATTATATGTGTTGATGAGTTAAGAATTTCTTATAATTCAATGTTTCAATGCCATATTCAAAAATTGCAATATCATCAAGATCAACAAAATTTTCAACAAGTAAATCTACAGCCATTAGAATCCAATTATTACCAAATCTAAATCAATTCTGATGATGTATTCTCAATGGGGAACGTCGACGTCATCGTCTTCGTGGCTAAGTCTTTAACATAATATTATATACTAAAATATAATATTATATTGTAGAGTCAACATCTCTCAAGGTTGGTCCTAGCATCTGCACTCTAAGCTCTACCTGTGTAGAGGGAAAATCAAATTAAAAATTATTTATTTTATGTAGTTGGTAGGTCTAAAATTTTTCTTCAGATCTACTACATAAATTAATAGTGAATTTGAATTCGAAGGTTTTTAGATGGTGTGGTGTCGGTAGTACGTAATTCTTACCTACTTGATTCTAAGAGTTTGTTTTTTCTGCATTTACTAGACATACTACTACTACTACTACTACTACTACTAGCGGGTAGTAGTAATTGTATTATATAGATTTTCATGGTTTGGTAGATTATTATAGCAACTAGGTTCATCGGCAAGCCTGCTTTTAGCTAGTAATTTAAATGTTATAAAAAAAGTCTTTTTTTACTTTCATTTTAAAGTTGACTTTAAAATAAAAGTGAAGAGAACACAAATTAATTTTACTTAAGTTGACTTTTTTTATATATTATAGGCACACGCTTGACCACTATCACACCTGATGGAATGTGATGATGTGGTCTAAGCTGTAACGCGTTTGCCTAGAAGATGCCTTTTCACTCGTTTTAAAGATACATATATCCAAATTGTACGTGTAAGGAAACACAGATCTTGGAAGAGACCAGACCCTATGCTAGCCGAACGACTTGAATAATTTTCCAATAGATTTTAAAATCTATTGGAAAGCTGTTCTAACTTGTAATCCTCCCATTCGCATTCGGGACTCTCTATTATAGTCTGAGTTCGAACTGCATTTACTGCGCAGCTGAAAGCTTTACTGGGTACTTCAAACTGTAGTTTTATTGGAATGCGTGTAGGCAAATCAATCGGGTTTATGGGTTTCCTTTAACTGAGCGGGCGACCACAAAACCGTTACAAAATTGAGCAATATTCAACTGGATGGTTACCAGAAACTGAATATGTGCTACAGGATTATTTTGTTTTGTAGGAGTCTTAAATATAATCCTGTTATCTTGTTTTGGAGGAATTCGAATCCTTATTGCTAACTGAGGATTACATTGGGGGTACTGTGATCAAAATTATTATATCTTCTACAGCACCAAGGTTGTTCATTTTTCTTTTTTTAGAAGCGTATCTAATATCTATTTAAAACACTTTTAGGGTCGTCCATACATTGACCGCAGTAGGATATTATGTAATCAATAATCATGTAATTTGCTCGAATGATAATAATTTATTTCAAATCAAATCATTAATTTGCATGATTGTACAGAAAAGTAAAATTTCACAATCTGCCAAATAATGAACATGATTTTGATTTGATTTTGTTATTTTTTTTAAAAGAATACTAGCCAAGCTGAAATTGACTTATATTCTCCTCTCCTCTCCAAATAAGCGAAAAGCTTGTGCTAGGAGTGGCTATGACAAAAGTGTAATGGGTGGGGCTTGAACCCCTTGAACCTGCGACCTTTAACAGTTGGGCTATTGAGACTGCTAATTTTATCCAATCAATATAAATGTAATTATTATGTAGTTATATATTAATTACTTTTATAATTTTTAAGCTTCTTCATAACTCTCAACTGCTATTCATGTTGTACCTATTAATTTCCTTTACCACCTTCTTCCAATTTTCTTTTTATTCTTTTATTATATGCGTTCTTTGGTACAAAATAAAAAAAAATTACCAAGTTCCAATTCAGCCTCAGCATCCTCAGAAATCGTCTCCATGACCCGCTCAGGACATGGTTCCAAATCGCGCAGCGAGGCACGCGCGCGCGCCGCCCGCCGCGCGCACTCCGCGCACGGATGAGTCAACTTGCCGTTTTGAGTTTTACACTTACACTAAATATGGTTCATTTTCAATTACACTAACATGTTAATCCATTGCTCTCATCACCTGGGTCATATTATGACCATTTTCGATTATACTAATATGACATTAAGTCATGGCACTCATACACTGAATTCACGGATAAGTCAGTTTTTTCGTTTTGTGTCTTACACCTAAACTAATTCACGTGCATTTTCAATTAGGTCGACTATTATGAAGTTAGTATGGATGAGGTAGCGTATTGTTTAACATCTCACACTTAATTACACGTAAGTGTAATTTTATAGTTAATATCCTATATACACCTTTCCACTGCACACTATTTATAATTTGTTTTTAAGTATTTTGTACCTAAGGGTAATAACAATGTTTAACAATTTAAAAATAATTAAAATTTATATCTCGCATCAAGTTATTTGCTTAATATTATTCAAGAAGTTGTTATATAATCCGTAAGTGATGGTCATATGCAATTTTTGATCTTTTAAATGAACATTATAATTTATTTTTAAATTTACACAATAATTGCTTTTCCTCTAGCAATATCAACTCAATTTTAATTCATAACAAATATACAACTCGTGTAAGTTCATCTGAAGAACAATTTAATTGTTACAGCAAATGAATACGGCCTTCATTTTAACTCAACAATCAACTAGCTTAGACATTTTGAGTGCGGATCTGTTGTAAATGCAAAGAGGCCATACAAGAACTATTGTCCAGTCTTACCTTTGGTTGGTTGGTTTACCTTTGGTCTTTATTTGTGTCATATGGAATTAAAATTGAATTTTTTATCCTACTAGCTTTTGCCCGCACGCTTTTTTTCGCTCACGTTAAGTTCGATTTTTTCAAAGCTCTCCTCCTTACGGGTTGAATTTTAGAAAATTCTTTTTTAGCAGACACCTACGAATAGTTATCTGTGTGCCTTTCAACCGGATCCGTTCAGCGATTTGAGCTGTGCGTTCATAAATCAGTCAGTCAGTCACCTTTTCCTTTTATATTATTTAGGTTTCATATAAGTTTGCCTTCTTAACAAATTTTGAAACAAAGCTCATAACTAGAGTTTCCCAATCTTAATCTTTATGGCTATCCAACGTTGTTTCTTTCACTTGTTTATTGATTCCTACTACATTCGTATTTTCTATAAGTTAAAGGCCTTCAAAACTATAGTCGAGCGCGCTTAAACATATTCTTTTTTGATTACCACCAGCCATGACTGCAGTTAGGCACGTCTTTAATACATTTAAATAATAAAAGAAGGTATTATTTCACGTCTATGAGAACAGTTAAATAATGTGAGGCTCCAGTGGATTTATAGCTGGTTTAACGTCTCGTGCTGTCCCCTTTTTATGTGATGGTATAAAAATATTGAAATAGTTACTTTGTCTTTTACGAGCACTAATTTATCATACCTAACTGCTGTGTACCGACGAAGTCGCGTTTCTTCATTATAGCATAGTTTAGCAGGTGATTTGACTTCAACAACAAAAGTGCATAGGTACTATCCTTAACATTATTTACTAGTTAATGGTCGTGGCTTCGTTCGCATGGATTGAGGCTTATTAATTTCAGCGGGAACCCTCTTATTTTCCCAGAAGATAAAATAGCTTTATGTTAATATAATCTATCTCTGGGCGAATTTCAGCCAAATCGGTTCAGTCGTTGCCGCGTGGTTAAGTAACAAATATAGATATCCATTTATCCATCCATACATCCAAACTTTCGCGTTCATAAATAATTAATAGGATTAGATTAAGGAAACGAATTGACTACAAGCGTCAGTCCAACTTTATTGGTACAGGCTTGTTAAACCTATCATTTAATTAACTAGGTAGAGTTTATTTTGAACTCTAGGATTAAAGACTTAAGGTTCATTTATTAGTGATACTCTCAATAATTGATCGTTTAGTATTCTTTTAATGTTTGCCGTTTCGTTCTATTATAGATTATGGATTTTAGCGACTTAAGTAGCACGTAATATTAGCAAGAAGAGTCGCCCTAGATTAAAAGTTTCAGCGAAATAAGTTTGGAAAAATATAATATTAACAAAAAAAAAATATGAAATACATTGATAACTCGTTCTCATTGACACTTCTAGAGGTAGCATTATAATACGCGGTAAATTGTTCCTTGAAAAATAATTTCAAATAACGAACGAACGATTTCAGTGGGAGATAGGCACTATAATCGCGAATATAAAATTAGAACGCTTGTTATATCACGCACTTTTGAATTAAACATAAACTTTCATTTAAATTGACGTCATCCAATATTTCACTGCACGGATCCAAAACATTTTTAAAACACACCTGACAACCATATTTTATTCACGACAGTTGCCATTACAATAAAAAAAAAACATTATCATCATAGAACACGCGCTTGAATTTAAATTTCAAATTTCGAACTAAAAACTTCCGCATAAACGTCAAAACGGGCGCAAAACGTCATGACGACCGCGTGCGGATATTTCTATCGCGACACTGAAAGAAAACCTAAACACGTGCGGCAGAAAATATCCCAACGTCTTCAACATGAAAAAAACCCAACGTTTCGCACACTATACGACAAAAAACTTTATTGCAAAACCATAGGAATCAAAGTCAAAAAAAGCTATAAAAGGCGAGGAGACAACAAAACAGCTGCCTTTGAGAAAAATACACCAAAAATTGGACCCTAAAAACATCGATATAGAGATAACTTTCGCATAATACAATGAGAAGAGTATTTCCGACAATGGAAAACTTGGTTCGGAAGAAATCGGCAATTTTCGTGCTCGTTACGAACCGTACTTTTCATTGCAAACAGACTTCACTTTCGCGTGTTAAGCAAACAATTGTACATTAAATTGAAACTCAACTTTAGTTATTGGAAATACAGTAGACTTTTGTCACACGAACAGTGTTTACATTTTGTCGTCCGCAAAGTTATGTTTGTGTAATGTAAACGACAAATTTATTTGGTTAATGATGTGCAAAAATATTCATGCACGACATAACTTGGATGGAACTTTGTCGTCGCAATTTCTACTAGAATTGTTTTTGTACAAAATATGAAAAATAATATGTTTTTTAATTCTCGACAGGAAGTGCGTTGCGAACGGCCAAAGGTTGCGAACCTTCATAACTTTTTTGATCAACACTCATGACGTCATATTATTTATATTTAGGTAGGTATAGATCACGTAAAACATGTTTTTTTTGTGACTGAGTATACAGTTCAATTATTGCCAACAGGCCTTGAATTTATCGAGCCATATCTGCACCATAATATTACTGCAACCAGTAGTTTTTGGCAACTGCACGATTTCTCTTCAAGGACGATATTAACGACCTTTCCCTCGTAAATGGTGTCTTATCTTATACTCTCGTTTTCATCGCCATGCTATACAAAGTCTATCGCCGTTTTCTGGGATCGGAAAAAAGATAACAAACACAACATAAGCTTAATCAGCTGATACTCGACAAAGAATTACTTTTCAATATTTATCCAACGTTGATTTGAAAACAAATCCTTACTAATATCCTTTTTTATTTAATTTATGTAACAGTTTTGACATTCGTAAGCGCTTTTGGTATTCAGATTTTTTTTTGATGATAGAGTAGTCCTTGACTGCGATCTCAATTCTCACCTGATTGTAAATGACGATACAGTCTAAGATGGCAGCAGACTAACTTGGAAGGGGCATGGCTGTGTACATTCAACCCATACCCCTAATCTGTTTCTACACGCCATCGTACCGGAAAGCTAAATCGCTTGGCGGCACATCTTTGACAGTAGGGTGGTAACTAGCTACGGTCAAAATCTCCCACAAAAACAAAGAATCTAAGAAAAATAAATAACAATACAATACAGTAGTGTGTTTGTTGGTTTGTCCTTCAATCACGCATGAACGGAGCAACATATCGACGTGATTCTTTGCATGGGTATAGTGGAGGACTTTGAGATTGAAATAGGCTACCTTGTATCTTGGAAAAAAAATAGAGGATTCCCGCAAACATTTTAAAACCATAACTCCACGCGGACAAAGATACCAAAAAGTCACAAAAGCTGTTAAAGTTACAAATAATTTAAAAATTCAGTTAGAAACATTCGTCTCTATCAATTCAGTGATATTTGCGTAACACGCTTAACAATACTATAATGTTATTCTATAGTTCTATACATACGGTAGAGATATTGAGTACACATCAATCTCTATTACCTACTGTTCAAAATACAGGGAGCCTGCGTAGCCATCAACCACAGCTCTAAACAACCTGCATATGACGTGAAACCTATTATTCCCATCGGCACTGATGTATTCAATAAGTCTAGCTACATTTCAGTATTTATCTATTGCCCATTTATACCACATCGACATCAGCTAATAGCCTTACTCAGCTTTTTAAATTAACGCACACGAAGTTTATTTTGTTCGTCAAATCTGTAACTATTAATTCTCATAAAAAATATTCCATCACGCATTATCGTGACATGAAATTCCCTTTCAATATTACGGACTCCCGGTCTATTTAGTCTAATCATATCTATTCAACGCAATTTAGACATTGAAATTCTGATTTAAATATAAAGTGAAAATCACTTACAATTTTACAGTTGAGACTTGAATAGCATTAACATAAATATTTTCAAAAAGACAAAACAACGGCACCTAAGTATATTAGAAAACTTGAAAACTAGACACTTTCACTGTAAATTAATACCCATACTGGGAAATATTACCTAGCTCTCAGACAAATAACTTTTTATTAGTCTGAAAGCTAGTCAACTAATTTTACTATCAGATGATATTGCACTCAAGGACTTTATAAAAGTTTAATTTAGTCGTTTCGTCAGATTTATACATGCCGTTATTAAAGTACATAATAGAATGAAACCGATCAATCTGAACCGATTGCAAAGTATGATTTCTAAACATTTGACGACCTCCCTGGCGCAGTGGTGACCGCTGTGGTCTTATAACTGGGAGGTCTCGGGTTCGATTCCCGGCGGGGGCAATTTAGGAATTTATAATTTCTAAATTGTCTCTGGTCTGGTCTGGTGGGAAGCTTTGGCCGTGGCTAGTTACCACCCTACCGTCAAAGACGTTCCGCCAAGCGATTTAGCGTTCCGGCACGATGGCGTGTAGAAACCGATTAGGGGTATGGGTTGTATATTATTTACACTGCTATACCCCTTCCAAGTTAGCCCGCTACCAAGTTAGCCCGCTACCATCTTAGACTGCATCGTCACTTACCATCAGGTGAGATCGCAGTCAAGGGCTATCTTGTCATCGAATAAAAAAAAAACATTGGTAAGTAAATAAGCATTTAGCCGAACGTCCACCACGAACTAAATTAACTTAGTTTAACTCAGCTCGCATAGCTAAGCCCGTTTTTCATACATGTGCATCCACCGCAAACTATGCCAGCTAAGCTAGGTAAAATGGCCAAACTAAGTCAAACTAACTTAGCTTAGGCCGATCTGAAACTACGCGAACTTCCTTATTTTATTCCTCTGGCGTTAGTTTTCAGATAGTTTAGTTCGCGATGGACGTTCAGTTTTTGCCATCTAAGTAATCGATGTTTTGCCACCCAACACATTTTTTTTATTGCTAGTACTTGATGGAATAACCATCGCCTGAAATGGATGAGTCGCACGCACGTACGCATTGAATAACCAATTTTTGGTCAAAATGTAAGAACTGTAGCCTAAGCATGAACATTTTAACTTTCAAATAGCTAAGGTTAAGTTAACGCCAGCAAGAAATTTTGTATGAAAATGCCAGGAGCGCTCCTGTCATACACTTTCGTTAACTACCTTTACTATTCGAAAGTTGAAATGTTCGTGCTTAGGCTGTGTGTCAAAATTATATCGATAAAATAAATACAATACGTTGCCGTGTCACCTAAATGCCCATTTTTTTTCATCAATTTTCCCTAACTTTTCCGGGCTACCTAAGCTAAGTCAGATAGATGACGCTTTCTGTCAATTTCGTTTTCACGAATCTTCAGGGAATATCTAAATGTGGAATTGCCATTAAGTATGGAATTGTATTTAGGGGCCATCTACGTAAAAAGACTTCTACTTAGGGGATGATTTGGGAATGTTTGGTGAAAACGGGCATTAGGTATATAAACATCTCGTCAGATCTAAAGATTTACTAAATATACGCGGGGTAGGTGTCTATGCGGAGTGTTCCGGGAGGGGCAGAGTTTTATCTAAATATATAAAAGGCAAAGGTGACTGACTGACTGACTGACTGACTGACTGACTGACTGATCTATCAACGCACAGCTGAAACCACTGGATGGATCAGGCTGAAATTTTGCATGTAGATAGCTATTATAACGTAGGTGTCCGTTAAGAAAGGATTTTTGAAAATTAAACCCCTAAAGAGATAAAATAGGGGTTCGAATAATCGAACTTAACGTGAGCGAAGCCGCGGGGTAAAGCTAGTCTTTAGTAAAACGAACAAATTGGTGTTAGTGCAATGCTATAACGTCCAGTTTCGCCATGACCAATCTCTATTCCAACCTACTCGTGATGCTTAAAGTATTTTCTATCTATATCTAATCAACGGTTAACACCTGTTCATTGTATACGCGACCTTCGCATCGAAATAGAACCGCTACCGCGTATCGATTTAGCATCGGTTATGTATCAGAGGTTTATATGATTAACTCGTTAGTTTGCCAACGTGACAGGCTCCTGTCTCTTATAAGTAAAGGAATAAGTGCTCACTGAGATTCAACATCACTGACTTCCATAATATAAAGGTCACTTCTGAGCATGATGCTCAAAAACGTTTATATATCCTTACTTATGTAATAAATGCGAAAGCATGTTTGTTTGTTAGGTTATTCTTCAATTTTAAGCTAAAAGGCCACAATAAAGTGGTTTTTATACATATATTATGGTTCATGGAGCATCAAGCTGATAAGGGGGAGGAGATTTTACATCCATAGGCAGTTGGATAACAATCCCAAAGGAGTCACGCTTGCCTTACGACATACATCAAGATTTTTTTTAATTTAAAATATATAGACTAGCGCTTCATTGCGATCTCACCTGATGGTAAGTGAAGATGCGGTCTAAAATTGTGCGTGCTTGCCTTTTGCGGTGTGTATTAGGAACGAGAAAGCAAAGCGCTTAGTGCGAGATCCTGGAATTTCAACTACGTAGCGGTGCAGATTCGTGCGATGTCTTGCGGATCGGTGGTAGAAAGGTGATTGAGGAACTAAATTGAATAGTTCTTGGACACACTCTCCAAAATATACTTTCCTTCATCTAGGAAAAAATGGGGTTTTAGCTGGAGTCCGGCACTAATCGAATTACCTTGATGTCCACGAAAAATTGCTCTAATTGCTCTATTTTTAAAAAACTCACAGGTTGACAGGAACGGATGGAGGTGACGTGAAGAGAATTAGTCTAGAATACATGTTGCCCTTTGTTCAATGACTTAGCACATAGGAGAGTATATAGAGACGGACTATCACCGGTACTGCATATGTTCTTGACCTAGCGGTTCTTGACGTTGCAGTTAGTGTGGAAGTCATCGCTGCTCATGAATCTCGAGCAAATTGGTCATCAAACAATCATCGGAGATAATGGCTTCGAGACAATGTTAAAATCGTCACGTATAGATGTCAAGGAGCAAAATATGATGATGTTTTGTCTTGCGAATAGATAAGTATTACATGCGATCATCCTTTTAGTGGTTCCCAAAAAAAAAACATAATTTAAATCGAAAAGAAATTTTAATAAAAAATATCTCCTAACAATAACAAATTGAATAAATAAGTGTTGATAAATAAATAGTAATGTGAAAAGATACATTATAATAATGTGGTAATAAAAATAAAAAGCGTTCATAATAAAAATTTAAATAAAATTCTTTTCTAAATTCATAAAAACATTTTAAACTTTAGGCGCAATGTCTACTAACAGAGTTCAGACGCGGCATGTTTATTGATAAGAACTTGAAATCAGCTTAATCAGCAGCTAGCTAGCCCGCTACCATCTTAGACTGCATCATCACTTACCATAAGGTGAGATTGCAGTCAAGAACTATCTTGTCATCCAATAAAAAAAACGTAGGTATGTCCGAGTTCTCCTCCATATTTTGTTCTGATTATATAAATTTCTAAATTTCAACCGTGTGACAAAGGTAACTAAAGGTGAGTTTAGGTTGTACCTAATTATTATTAAGAGACGCTACGCCTGCGTCCTGACTCCCGACTCTACTGGGTTCTGTTGGGCCTATGACCTACCTAGTTATACCTACTACGTTTAGTTGGACCATGGTTAGGCCCATTTTAGGCCGATCAGTGAAATAATGTTTCAGAAATAAAATCATAACCACGTGACCCATCGTAACCTACACTGCCATTCATGTACTCTTGGCAGCCCATCATAATATATGACTGCCATTCATCCTTTTGGCATCTGATTGACTTACAATGTTACCCACGTACGTACAAATCGCACGTGATAACGTACGGACCTATTTGTATATTCGAAACTAAAAATAGTGCACTGTCATGAATCACGACTTTACGATTATGAGTTACCCACAGCATGCTTTGAGTATTAAATAATACTCAATGCATGTAAAAAGACTATAAAAGGAGAGTAAAGGCCTCTTTACACGTGCACCCATCAGTGACAGTGCCGTCACGTGAGAATCAGTGTGATGAACGTCAGTGTCAGTGAAAAATTATATTTTTCCATAAAGATTAATGGATTATTTTGTATGGCCCTACCCAAGAACTACGAAATATGTCAGCTTTTTGTTACCCTAATGGAGTAGTTTAATATTAATTAACATGCTATTTTAGGATTATCTATGAATTAAATTCACTTCGAGAAAAAAGATATGTTCGTAAGAACAGTACGCACGCTGTAGCCTAAGCATGAACATTTTAACTTTCGAATAGTAAAGGTGAAGTTAACGCCAGCAAGAAATTCTATGCCAGTATGAAAATGGCAGGAGCGTTCCTGTTATTTTCATATACGTACGTCTTGTCAGTGTCAGTAACGTTAAGTGGTCAGTATTGCTTTCGATTATTGCCGATGCTTTCCCATCCGGTGCGTTACGTTTACGTATCTGCTCTGATAGGTAGGAATGTGCCGTACAAGTTATATTTATTAGAAGAGTAAAGCTCTTCTAAGATATAATTTGTAAAAAATCAGATGTACAAACAAGTTATTTTAAATACTATTAGGAGTAATTAGGACTTCGGTAAAAAATAAATCAATTTTGTTTATAATAATTATGTTTTTTTTACGTGTGTATACCTACAAGTAATTACAACGTATTTTTAATTTTTATGGTTTTATGTTAAACGATGATCTAATATCTACATTTATATCTAGTACTACAGGTATTTTTGAGCATTGAGGTTGGTACTTTTTAAAATTATTTATAAAACCGCTGGATTCTTCATATACCTAGTTAGATTCTTTCAATATACCTAGTTAGTTGCGGAAAATTATGTTATTGGAAGCATTCGTCAGATTTATTTCGTAATAAATTATTGACTTCCGCGATAAAAATACGTTACGAATTCACATTAGGTAGCGTTACAACATCACAATTTTTGTAGACTTTGCTTATTATATATTTGTATGAATAATTAATTTATTCCGTCTAAGGCTGAAACAAACCTAACGCGACGATATCGCGATGCGACCGCAATTAGTGGCTTCTAGTTGTATTAGATAAGTTTTGAATGCTCTGTACCACATAGGCAGATCCACCGACTAATAAACGAGCTATTTGTGCATGGCAAATTGCGCGCGAGCATCTCTTGATATAACTGGCACACGCGGCTACGTTCAGAGCATTCAAAAATATCAATGAGAACTATACTTCGAATTGTGCACTGGTGCCAAACTCTTTTAATCTGAAGTAATGAAATTTACAAAAATAGCACTAGTATTGCATTAAATGGTAGGTTCTAAAAACCAATATTGAAATCAAAGTTGTGGAACGAACGCCTTAGATTCTCATTAGAACCGTCTAACACATAGCACGTCATTGCACTCCCGCCTTGTGTTCGTCCAGGCCTTTATCGAAGATAATATGTAGGTATTTAGTTAAAAACGTAAATGAAGAAACGGCATTGAAGAGTCAATGGTTCCAGTTTCTATAAGAACATTATGGAACAAAGAATTTGTACTTAAGTTGTTTTTGTTTAGCACTAGCTGATGCCCGCGACTTCATCCGCGTGGAGTTAGGTGTTTATCCATCGGAGACTTTGTTTTTCCGGGATAAAAAGTAGCCGAAAGTAGTAAGTAGATAGTATAAGTAGTGACATATCACTCTCCAGGTTCTCAACTTTATACCCATCATGCAAAAAATCAGATCGATCCGTTGCTCCATGCATTGCTGCGTGATTGAAGGACAAAACAATAAACAAAGACACTTTCGCCTTTAAGTAAGAATTTATATACAACTAGTATAGGCATACTTGGTATTTCCTTAAACCTATGGTATTGCCTAAAGCAACGAGTAAATAACTAGCAACTCAATAAATCTAACTATGCGCGAATTCCACGTTCCGATCGATTCGCATCTGTTCTAACTATAGCACTAGTAAATGTTCAGGTGCTATTCGGTTGTTTTACTGTTGAGCCAAATCTGCTACTGAATTTGTTTCTAACTCGTTTGCAGCATTATTTTGACGTCCTCCTTTTCGAAGTAGTGAGTAATCTCGTACTAATAGGTACAGAGTTTTAGTGATTCCAATCCTGGAGTGGTGGAGGGCTTCGGCCGAGACTAGCTACCACTCTACTTACGAGGATGGATAGGCTGCAAAACGATAGTTTGACATTCTGATTCGATTCAATAGAAACTGTCATCGCATACTTATACGATTTAGATATAGAATTAAAACTAACCCTAAAAGTCAAGGGTTATTCATAACTTGATATTAACGCAACTAGATATATATAAACCAGGAAGATATCCTTAAAGTAATGGAAGCAATATTTTCAACTTAAACCCCCTAAAAGTTTTGGCAAATATTAACTCTCGATATAAAACAAGTAAACAAACAAATTCCAAAATTGGAAGTTTTGGAACTCTCAGCTATGTTCAACAACGCACGCGTAAAAATACACATGTATGATATAGAAGGAAAAGTTGACGAGCGCGAATAATGTATCTTTCCACTTACTTGCCGTATAGCCGAAGTCGTCCTCTTCTTCCGGATCGGCTTCCTTCTCTTCTCTGCTGCGCTTGACCGCACCGGCGGATGCTCGATCAATCTATGAAAAAAGGTGAATGTATGAGGGATGTGTCGCCTCGATGGACAGCGCATATTAAAACAATCGCGTTGGTTAAGCGACGTTGACTCCGGTCGGTTGCTGGGTGGGTGACCGACATTTGTTATCCTTTGGCTTTCGGAGAGCTCAACAAGCCTTATTATCAACTAGCTTTTGCCCCCGCGACTTCGTCCGCGTGGAATTAGGTATTGGGGTGGAATTTTCAAAAACTGTGACACATTTCTTTATTTTTAACTGAAAGCTCAAATACCAACTTTGATGGAAACAGCTTGAAAAATGACGGAGTTTCATATAAACTTCCATCCCCTATTTAAACCCCTTAGGGGTGGAATTTCCAATAATCCTTTCTTAGTGTGCGCCTACGTCACAAAAGGAACCAACTGTAAAAATTTCAAGTTTCTAACTTCAGTAGTTTAGGCTGTGCGTTGATATCTCAGTCAGTCAGTCAGTCAGTCAGGACTTTGAATTTTATATATATAGATTACATCTGATAGTAACCGTTAAACCGTAAAACCCAACGCATTATTATATGAATAATGGAAAGGGGTCACGACCCGCAGTTATGAGATATATATCATGCAATCACAAACTTACCTCAACTCCCTTATCCGAGTAAGTTCTTCCTTGTAATTCCCGATCATCTTCCTCGTCGCTACTCTCTGAATCCGAGTACACTACTTTAGGTTTTGATACTTCTCCATTCACTTTCTCTGTTCCATTTTCTTCTTTCTTCTCTTCACTAGCCGGCGACTCTTTCTGTTTCTCTTTATCTTTTTCTTCTGGTTCTGTTACTGTTATCTGTGATTAAAAAAAAAATGAAATGAATGAAAACAAATTCTACCAAAATGGTTTCAAATTTTCAATAATGTTTTAAATTGAAATTAATTTAAACTAAACTAATTTGACAGGTCTAAAATGTCTAGGCTATCCTTTTCCACAGGGAGCATTATGAAAGGGATAGCACGGGATTTAGACCTATCAATCTAGCATAGGCTAGAGATAGTGTACAACATAATAATCCAAAATGTCACATTTTTTTTTTCAAAGTTTTGTTACATGTATGTTACGCAGAAGCCATCTTTAAGAAAAGTGTAAACGAGTACCTTGATTTCATGTTGCGGCGGTGGTGGTGCGGGCGACTTTTTGACAGGTCGAGGGGGAGATGTTGCAGGTGGTGACGCCTCTACGTCCGATGAGTCATTGTTCTAGAAGATAACATACTCGTATTTGCTTTAGCTACACCATAAACATGATGATACTACGCCAGCTTGCTGGACAGAACTTTAGAAGCTAGCATGATGAGAAAAGTAGAGGGTCCATGCTTATTGGGCCCCTTTCAGAAAGTCTTTTGTCCAGGAGTGGACACGGATAAGCCTAAAATGTTTATAAACATAATATAGTTGTGATTCTTTCCTATGACCTATACATTACTTGTTGGACGAAGCGAATAAAGACCTACAAACTCTCGCAAGACCCGTTTGGCATGAAGCGGCGTAGAATAGACATGAATGGCAGTTTCTGGTTTCGTAGACCTCAAAGAGACCTCTTTGGTTTGTGAACCATCAAAGTACAAAATTTTAACATGAATAATGGAATAATAGACCTTATATCAGTAGTTATTGCTAACTTACCCAAGTCATAAGACTCTGTACGGTTAATGTGACTGTGTCTTTGGCTGCCTTGATCAGTTCAACTGCTCGTTCGTGTTGTGCTGTTCGGACGCAAACTCCATCCACTTCCAATATTCTGTCACCAGTCTAAAGTACAATAGAAGGAAAAATCAACACTTTCAACAAAACGAACATTCCCGTAAAACTGTTATGGTTAAGTATTTGCTAGAAGCTTGCGATAGAGCTAGTAAACTTATAAATAAAGTCAGCATAAAACCTGTTGTTTGTCTAGAACCAAGCGATATAATAGGGAATCAACCCAATTTAATCAGCCAGATTAGCAAAATAGCTAAATGTAGATAGAAATCCATTATTAAAATGTAGCCCAATGATCTTACTTTTAATTCACCACAATAAGCTGCCGGGCTGTTAGGTACCACGTTCTTGATAAAGATCCCGAAAATAGCCTTTTCGTCGCCATTTTCACCGTTTTGATTAGCAATTATATCCACCTGTTCAAACAAAATTATCGCATCAGTCTAAGGTATATCTGCTGCGTGACTAAAGCAAAACTGCGTGTTCTAACTCATACATGCCACTATGTGTATTTGTATGTACCTCTCGCTTTTATCTACTGCTAAGATTTCGTGACAAAGTGTGCGGTCCGAGTTTGAATTATTTAAATATAACTAGTTTAAATATAAAGTGGTTATAAAAGTACGTCAACATCTATTTGTATTATCAATGTCAGCGAATAATATTATATTTACGGAAACGATGCTCAGTTGATAATTTAAGAGCTCTACAAATTTTACATCATCAAATTTCTTTAAAGATGTCATCTCTTTAATAAAATCAGTCACAAAAGAAGCACGATGGAGAACGTATTGTTAATTTTCAAGGTTCATATCAGAAATTTTCGATTAGCATTATGATCTTTCGTGTGATATCAACCTTGATCGATCTCAAGAACCAATGAACCAAGAAACAAATAAACACATACAAGTCATACAACTGCCAAACACTATACCCTCTCGAAGAAGGATAAAAATGAAAAAGAAGTCCTTAGCTTTGAATGTTATAGGACTAGAGTATAATATGCAAATTCATGCAAGTAGCAGCATTGATAGCCTAGTCTAGAACTGCAGTCTCCTATTCGGAGGATCGCGCGGGTACGCGCCCCTAACTTGTTGGAGTCATGTGCGTTTAAGCAATTAAAAACCGCATGCTTCAACGGTGAAGGAAAATATCGCGAGGAAATCTGTTCGCCTGAAAGTTTTCCGGTATATTCTCAAAGGTGTGTGAAGTCTTTATTTGGAAAGCGTAATGTACTTTGGCCTAGAACCCTCTGCTGAGAAAAAACCTTCGCTCATTAGTGAGCCGTTAATGATTCTATCTTTTCTAGTAGATGTTACCTTTCCGCCAACTATGCTGACTCCGAGAGGAGCACCGGGTCGTCTCCTCAGTGTGACTCGGCGTGGCGGCCCCCATCTTTGTGCAGACCCGCCTTCGCGGCGGTCTGTCTTTACTGTCATCGCTGGAATGACGTGACTGGAACAAACGTGGACCTTTAGAACAATATGCAAGAATAGAATAGAATAGAAATATTTTTTATTCAAATAAACTTTTACAAGCACTTTTGAATCGTCAATGAATCTACATGTAACATAATATTGAGTGGCAATGGACGGGGTACATTGTTCGACGAAACCAATAGACGTGAGGGTACCAGTGTGCTGGAATTACACCAGAAAGCGTTATGTTAGCAGATACCGCCTCCATGTAAGATCCTCCCACAAGGTTGACGGAAAAAGCGGTCTAAGATCGGAGCGTATGGAAATCCCTACAAGAGCCAGCGTCTAATGCTAGATAATATAAAGGACACAATTAAAAAAATATTCCACGATTCCAAGTACCTCTCTCTACCTATACCTGCGCTACTCTGTGGTATAGTTAGTTTTTACAATGTCTGCTAATAAAAAGTAGTAATTAATAACTACTATGTTTATGGCTAAGTAGATGATGCCCGTGGCGTGAAGGAGTACCGAACATACACACACGATGTTCTAGTTCTCTCAAAACTAGTTCATCGTGTGGTCGATCAATGTGGCCAAAGTACAACGAAAAGCCATCCGGCGAAAGACCAAAACTATACAGAACATTAGATAGAGATCTCAACATCTTTACAATAAATACCCAGCAGTTAACATCCCGGGACTGACATAGACAAGAAAAAAAGAAGATTATTGTAAATATTTAATCAAGAACGATGACCTCATGAAGGTCACGGAAAGTGGATGGATAAAAAGACTAATGACTGTGTTTAGTGGCGCGCTCTTGAAAAGATGTCTAGCAGAGAACGCGTCAAGGCTGATAAATGGATTGAAAGACATTATAAAAATACCTATGAGACTTGAAATACAGCTAGATGTTTTATTGGACGATTCACATTGAAATTTTCAATGTGAAAAGTTTAAAAACAATATTAGAAGGAAATTCTTACCAATCAGCGAACGCGACACGTTTTCTTGGCAACATATTTTGGCTGGAAATGGTTACACGTGGGTTAGATTGTCGGGTTTCCACTTTTACGCTACGTCTGCGGCTGACCTCAAATCCATTGATGCTTAAGCCTATTAGCCAAAGCTAATTAAAATGGTAAGTTAATTATCCATTTGCTCATAGCTTGTCTGTCTGTCGTCGGTGCAGTGTCAATGTGGTAGCCGGTCGCAGGCTTATGAAGACTGGAGAACTTGGCTCCACGTTAATAGGAGGATTAGCGGATTAACGCTAATACGGACTTGCGAAACGTGGACTCGACAAATGTTGTAAATAAATTCGACCGTGGAATGATGAAGTTGCTCGTACCATCAACACAAACAGAGGAACCACCAAACTTATGCTGAGATCTATAGACCGTGCTCTGACTCAGCTAAGACTCAAAACGAGACACAAACATGCTTTGACGTAAATCTTTCTCGTTTTAACTCTGTCTTGAGTCTGAGCTGACTGAGAGTGCGGTCTATAGATTTCAGCTTTACTGCCGATTTAGAAGGGAGTTGCTTTTGTTAATAAATTCAACCGTACTATGACGACGTTATTACAAGTACTTCCTGAATTGATGTACAACTATCATACGACTACAGACTCCGATCAAGCAGATCTATATCATCACATCAATAAACATTCAGAAGAACTACTAAAATCATTGCAGATTTAGAAGATAAATTCCTTGCGTTCATGACTCCAACCATTATATAATGTAAGGGAGGCCACATGTGATAAAGTTTGCCGTCAAGTTTGCATGATGCTTAGGGATTCTATAAAGGATCCATACCTGAATAGTATCGATACCTAGGAAAACTTCAGAAAGCTGTATCACTCCATCGGGAGAGATAACGCTATACATCAGAAAGAGAATAGTATAGACTATAGTCTGTTTAATTACGGTACTTTCCCAATAAGTCTTCTCTCTAATACTTTTATCTCATCAATAGATTTCACACATCAGACAGCAGACTATAGACTATGCTATTCTCTTCCAATTTTACAATTGACTGAAAATTTATATTTAATAGGCGATAAGATTTGATAAAATATATAGAAGTCAGATCATTGTGTAATCCAAGGTTTTGGGGTTAATCAATCTTTAAATCGAGTTAACATTTTGTAAAAGTAATCATTAATACTATCGCTCGATTTAATGGACTCATAAATCATAACAGCAGTAAACTTTGATACTGGCGGGCGCGGGTCCTCAGATCAGAATAATTGTGCATCCGGCGAGATTAGCGCGGCCCGGCGGCGCACTGAACCGGCGGAATTACGCGCTCGGTCGAGCGCACCAACTTGTGAACCTAATGTTGCAATTCGCTCTTCGCATCTCAGATACAAATGGAAACATAAGCTGGAGAGCTATGAGCCAGGCACTTCAAAAATTTTTTTTATCCTCTCTCTTCTTTCTGCGATCAGTTCGTGAACTATGAGCAGATCTGGGGCAGGGGCGGATCTACTTAAAGGCTTTTTGGGCTGCAGCCCAGGGCCCCGCGAATACAGAGGGCCCCCAACCGAACTGGGGGTCTACTCTAATTCAACGAAAAACGAAACATCGATCGCGCATATTTCCTACCACAGTTCGTTTTCGTTTCGCAACTTCGTTCGAACGAAAATATTTGACGTTTAGATTTTCTAATTCATATATGTTGAGAACGAAAATTTGCAATAAATAATGTTTTAATAAAGAAATAAAATATTTTGTTTTCCTATTTTCTTCCTGTACTTAACATGTATTACATTACATATACCTACATCACTACAGAAAGCAGTTTCTTGTCAAAATGGCAATTAGTTGAATAATTAGGTAGGGCCCCTAAGCTGTATTAGCCCAGGGCCCCACAAATTCAAGATCCGCCACTGATCTGGGGGCTCTTTAATCGAACGTTAGGCTTTGCACATCCGTTGACGTGACATCCCATGATAGTAGATTGTGGTTTATGCTATGTTATGTTTTAAGGCGAAACGTGTTGCCACTAGCATCCAGGAGCTGGACGGCTAGGCTGTTTTTATGACCCTCTAGCCTCTGCTTGTAGGCGTCACGGTGGCTCTCTATTTCTTATTTCACAGTTGGGATTTCAGTATACTCATGTACTTCGAAATTGCACTTCAAAAATGAGTAAGAAACTTCGATACTTCTTCTTCTTTCGATAGACGTCCACTGCTGAATATAGGTCTAATGTGTGAACTTTCGAATGCCTCAGTCTTGCACCGCCTAAATCCAGCGGTTTCCTGCGACTCGTTTGATATCGCTTCCCTGTGCGACGTTGCTACTCCAGCACCTAGGACCCCAACGACAATCAGCTCATCGAACTATGAGCCCCGCTTCCACTTCAGATTCACGACTTAATGAGCTATGTTGGTGACTTTGGTTCTCTTATGAATAGCTCTCTCCATCACCCGTTAAGCGATCTTGAGCCTTTTTTGAGGTCCGTAAGAACTTTGATAGCATCATTGTAAAGATAATTTTTTTTAATTATGGATACTAGTTTTTATCCATGGCTTCCCTCCCGACGTCTTTTAAAAGTAATCCGAATATAACTCCTATACAAAATTACCAATTATGATGGGTTCGCTTTATCAAAATTTTGAGACAAACTGAACTGGGCACCTTTGAATAGGAGAGAGATCTTTTATTTGAAAAACATAAAAAATATGCTTTTCATTTTTATTTTTTGTGTAAACTGCATACCCCTTCTTCCTCTATATTTTTTACGTAAATGTGAAGTTTCCACTGACGAGTAAGTAACTGCTGCAATTTTTTGCAGAAGTCTTTATCAAAGTAGCCGTAACTTGCAGAACTTAACTTGCTGCGAGTGATTACACAATTCTGACTTAGTCGCTGCAAATCTTACTGTTATATGGTAGGTATTGTGAGCATTTTGCTTACGACAACAATCAGACAGATGGTAGATTCCATATACCAACACTAGTTAGTTATAGTTACTTCGCTCCTATTGCCTTTGTATTCTCATCTTTACTTCCTATTAGGATTAGTATTAGACCACAATTTACTTGTTATTTTATTATGCTTTGTTAAATAACCTGTGTTTTTTTTAATTTTCTTTCCTCCAACCATGAATTGTCTGGAAGAAATCGCTTCTTAGCGATAAGGCCGCCTATTGTATTCTGTTTTTGTTTATTTAATTTTTAAGTTGTGTTATATTGTTTTCTTCTTTGGCGTACAATCCTTACTAATCCTTACTAATACTTACTAATTCTCACTAATATTATAAATGCGAAACTGTGTTTGTTTGTTGGTTTGTCCTTCAATCCCGCCGCAGCTACCGATCGACGTGATTTTTGGCATGGGTATACTTGCAACTTTTTGTTCCGGAAAATCAAAGAGTTCCCGGATTTTAAAAACCAAATCCACGCGAACGAAGTCACGGCCATCAGCTAACAAAGAATATTTCATTCATTCATTCATTCACTGCCGGGATGCAGTTACCTATTGTATGCTACTACATATTTTTCAAGTTTTTTTTGGTCTCTCAGTCACATATTCTGTAGATAAAAGTTCCATAAGCACCTCAGTCACATGTGTACATATTCTATAAGTACTGCAATTACCAATATTCTAATAGCGACGAGCAAGAATAGTATCAGCGGGCTCACACCTACTACACAAACACGGTACAATGGGCACGCTCGCTCGGCCGCTCCGTGCTAAGTGATTGCAATGTTTGTATCCTGTACTGACACCAAAAGAACTGCCATGAAAAAACTTTCGTGAATTTTCTATCATAAATGACGTTTCTAAATGAGACTAGCGTTTGCCCGTGGCTTCCCTGTAGTTAAGCAACCCCCATTTTAACCCCTTAGGGGATGAATTTGCAAAAATCCTTTCTTAGTGGATGCCTACGTTATAATAGCTATCTTCTCTTATATGTAATTTCAGCCCAATCTTTCCAGTGGCTTGAGCTGTGCGTTGATAGATCAATCAGTCAGTCAGTCACCTTTTCCTTTTATACATTTACACATTCTCTAAAACACATATGCAACAATTCTTTAGATATTTTTTACGCTTCCATACCAGTCTTAATTTTCTAACATTTTCTTAACTAATAATTCCATTCAAAAGTTATAATTTTCTATCGTGATTCAATTTTTAATGTAACCAGTGTATAACAATTCTTTGTTAAATAACATAGTGAACATTTTATAACTTCTAAATATGTTATCTAACAAAATGTTGTATAACAATTTACAAATGCTGTCCAGACGCACCAATCTAAACACCACCGATCTAATGTCTATGATCTAAACCTATTTTCATTGAAACATGTCCGATTCGAATTCATATTCAGAGCTGTGCGCAGAGATTCTTTAACCTAGTACTGAACGTTAGTGAAGGGGCACTAAATACTGTTTTAATGTGTGAGAGGGCATTGTTACACTTTCATTATGACCACGTTCGTGTCGGGCGACTAAGTCACCTCATAATATATCAAAATCCGCAAAATAGTTAAGACAACAGAATGTGCCAAAAACTCTCACATAATAAGAAGACGAACACACGCCCAAAAATTATTCGGCAATCGTCTAAAAATACAACATAGTAGGTACAATTCGCAGTTATATGCAACTAAGGGTGAAATCTATAAGACCGTAATTAAAACGAGACAGATTTATATCAGAGCATATTTTAGTCTCGTTTTAACTCTATCTTGAGTCTGAGCTGAGTCAGAGCACGCTCTATAGATCTCAGCATAAGTCCGCTAAACCTCTCAGAAGCCTCTCGCAGTAGGTGAGTGTATTTGTTTCATGTGCGAAGTAAAAAGCAATATTTTTATTATCAAAGATCTCAACACTTTCTCTCGCGATTCTACCCAATTATCCTATTGGAACGAGTCAATAAGTTTTCCATTTTCAATTCGAAACTGTTTTCAAACATAGAGCACTGAGAGCTAGAACCAAGGTCTTTCGAAGGAAAATCTTCAGTTCTTATAGAATCTGTTACCTATCTACGTTTTCAACATTCAGCATTACCACTGACAGTAACTGTACCAGCATAGTTATATTACATGTTATTATAAAACTAATTTTTTTTCATATCTGAAATGAGTCTGTTCTGACCAAAATTAGCGAAAATAAAAAATCAATACAGACTTATGATACTTACGTTCAACGTCGTTGCATCAATCACAAAAAAAAGTTGCAAATAGGGATGACTTGAATTTTGCTATTTAGGATCCGAGTGATAGAAAATAAAAAAAATATATAAAAAGACTTAACTTTGACTCAAATGAATATAAAATAACAAGAACGTACGAGGAAACAATTAATTACAAACATCCAAACCAAATTTTTTTTTTCACTTTTCAGCATTTTTATTTTTAGTGCCAATGATGCGAACACCTAGCTAAATCTAATTAAAACACCACTGATCTGTCACTTACCGATATTTATCCAACTGAGTCAAAACACAACACTACATAGCGATGCAAAAATTACGGATTTCGGTACTCTATCTTTGAAGCTGTCCAAATATCGGTTATTGCCGAAAATTTACCACAAAACGTTAACATACAGCGAGATGACAATACGTAATGGTAGCCTAAGGTCGGCTAACCCTAACTCAATTACGAGTATTAACAATTTTCTTTTAGTGGCGTGCCTTGCTCGAAAGTTGGGTTGTCGATAATTTTTTTACTTATCAATGAAACAATTGCATACATATTGAGGGATCAACAATGACCTTCTCAAACCTATCAAGTAAATACTAAGTTAACAAAGAAAATAACATTAAGTACACTATGTAAGATCACAACATTACTATAAGTTACATCGACAGATTTCTGTAGCGCAGAAAGGAGTTATCTAGTAGACTAAAACAATTTATTAGTATTAACTCGAGTGCAAGGCTGAATCAATCTAACACTCAGTTATATTATTAGTTATAACGGAGTCTTAATCATACAAGTCACTGAAATTGATTGAAATTTTTTTTTTGCTCATAATACTGTAAAGGCGACTGAGAGACCCAAAATTTTCTAGACGTGGCTTAATTAAAGTGTGCAAAATTTTGAAATATTATCATTAAAGTTATTAGTTATGAACATAAGCTGTAATAATAACATCCATTAACAGTGAATGAGATAGGCTATATATTTTATATCCATGCGAAGCCGGAGCGGGCCGCTAGTAATTACTAATTGTAAAATGTACCTACGTATATTATATATATTGAGTTGAAGACTTAGAAACTTGAAATTTTCACAGCATTAAGAAGCCATTAACCCTTTTATCCAGAATAAATTTCAACTAAGTATCTCAAGCCGTTTCTGAGAAAAAGGGCCCTGCACACGGACAGACAGACCAACAACAGACTGAGCCTATGAGAGTTCCGGTTTTTTTTTTGAACCCTAAAAATAAGTGCCCAAGTTAACGTTTTTTATATCCTGTATTCAAGGAGTAATTATTGGTCATGGCCAAAAGATATTACTTGAATAAAACTTCGAACAAATTATACATAAATTCTATTGAGGATTGAACAAATGTAAAAGAGAGTGGCGTATCTGAATTACTTTCAGTCACGCGCAAGCAACCAATGATTAATGATGCAAGTCGGTCTCTCAAACTGTCACTTTGACCTCCCTAAATCTTATCTCCGCTGCCAGGGAGAAAAACGCTTCCCATCTTATTTTATAAAGAAAATGTGTGGGAAAGAGCTAAACCATTTTCATTTAGATTGAACAAGAATAATAATGACATAAGATTTTATTCAGTTTTGTATCACTCTATGTAGGTACACTATCTAGTAAGTACTTATGCTTCATTTTGACTATGTACAAGTACGTATGAATTTTATGAGTAGGAAGTCCCAGGTTTGATTTTCAATGACGACAATTTGCGAATTCATAAATAATAGGTACAGCTTTGACTTTTTTTTTATACAATTATAGGCACACGCTTGACCACTATCACACCTGATGTAAAGTGATGATGTGGTCTAAGGAGCAACGCATTTGCTATTCGCTCTTATTTTAAAGATACCCAAATTGTACGTGTAAGGAAACACAGATCTTGGAAGAGCGTTCCAGACCCTAGCCGTACGGATCAGGAATGAAGACTTAAAACGCGTAGATGGAATATCAACGATGACGTAGGAATGGAAGCGGTGGTAAAAAGGTGAAGAGGGACAAGATCAAAGAGCTGCTGAGCACACTCACCGAAATAAATGAGCTAATAATAATCTAATAATAGTAATTTTAGGTACTTCATAAACAAGAGAGAAACTTACGTATAATTTAAATGATATCGATATTTAGAAAGAGGTGTTTTGGCATCACTACTAAAACGAAGTTCACTTTTTAATCCGGCAACGTCTTTGCCGTCATTTCAGGCCCGTGACAGTTTGACCGTGCACTTGTCCGGGTGCTAGATTCGATGTGAACCACGCTTCACATAACTTATATGTGGACGTACATACCCAAGTAGCACATTAGCGATGAATTACGTTATAAACAAGCTACATTACAGTCTATTGCTTTTATGCAGATGTACTAAAGGATATGATGAGTCTTTAGGCTATACTGAGGAAAGATTATACATTATTAAACAGCATAGCTGACTAATGACTTTATAAAGGCGAAAAATTATACTTAAAGCATTTAAGTAGAATTTTAAAAAGGTCTTGTCCAGCTATTGGCTGCATGTGATACTACTAGTTGATTTAGAAGTCCAAAGCTTGTTAACGACTGGTTAATACGAAAAATTTACCTCTCTTGTAATGCTGCGGGCTGCATTGAGGTATTCGCTGGTTTTAAATTGGTGTACACTAATTCAATTCTAATTCTACTTCAAGGAGCTTGTTAATGGCTGATTAAAAGTGGATTTGTAATCTCTAAAAATGCCATTACATTTATAAGAAAATCATTAAACACCCTGAGTTGTAAATTGGAGTAGCTGTACTCCTTTCTAATCACAATGCATAAAGTATATCTGGCAGCTATTTTAAAGCTTTCGGCGTTATTTAAGAGTAGACCTAGATTATTGGTGTTCAAATTACGTCAGATTTGGTTTTTTTTGCATAACGTGTGACTCGACCTCACGAGTTACACGCGTGTGTTTATACAATTTAAATTAAAAATGAACAACTTAAAACCATGGAATAAAAGAAAAAGAACTGGTGGAATAAAAAGAAAACTATCTAAAGCATACGCTAAGGCTTCTATGGACGAATTGCGAAGGAACAGTACTGATGCAGTTAATATTTACAAGCCAGTGTCGTTTACGCAAAGTAAGGGTTCTGCACAAACAAATTTTGATGAAAATATTGATTCTTCTAATAAGCAGCATTTTCATGAACCATAACCACAAGCCAGACTAATGTTGTAAACAATCTTTTTACACAAAAAATGTTATTAAATAATACCTACCTACCACTAAGTTATTATAAAAAGCAGTAGGTATATGTATACTCAAACTTTATTTGTATAACATTGTTCTTTTAAAAAACTTTGCTTTATTTTTAAAGTCAATATTTCATTTATAAGTAGTGCTAAAATTGTTTACAATATTAGTCTGGCTTAAAAATGCATTAGATATACTTGGCTTTTTTCGGTTGTTTTGACTAGAATGACTAAATAAAAAAAACATAACACTGCAAACAATACTGTGAAGGATGCGCAAAACTCTTTGAAAGTTTACTTTTTAGAAACTTAAATCAAATCTACTGAGCCTGCAAGGGTATTTTGAAAGCCAAACATTGTACCTACATACAAAATGAAATGGTTTTTGGTCGAGATTTCTTTATCCCTAGAAAGCTGTTGTATGCTCTCTCTTTATACCAGTACACAGTAAGAAAGATTATTAAAATCCTTTGTCTAGCCAGCATAATGCTATAAGCTAGTAAATAGACTTTGGTAACACCACTGCACATCAAATAACTTTTCAAGTGCATTTATGGAGAATTTGTGCTGGATAAGAAATGGACACCATTTTAGCAGTACATAAACGATTTGTTAATAAATATCCAAATGATTTATCTTAAAGATTTCAGGATACTTGATAGCTTTTAATTCAAACTATATATATTTTCCACTTATTTCCTAAATAGAGTATTCCTAATAGGTACAATGATTTAGAAAGCAATCATTTGAGTGATAAATTTATTTATTTAGTATTCATACACTTTATCTTATGAAATATTTTCTTTAACGCGATATTATTTTGATGGCGCATGAAATATTTGATGTAATTACCTATACACATTTACAGTAAACTGGTACTCGCAACTTAATTTACTTACATAATGACAATCAAAACCAACGAGAAAACTATTAAAAAATATAATATCTTATCTTAAAAATGTCCGCCTGCACAAGCTCATAAATATAAACAAACAATGAATGTAGATAGTGTCACATAATAATACGTAAAAAATAATTAAAAAACTATTTTTTTAGGTTATTTATATCTTAATAAAAGCTATTACGAAGCGTCAAAACATCTAAGAGCTGTTGAAAAGAATTAAAGTAGCTGAATCTTATGCTGCAATGGCTGTTGTATACCTGTATAAGCTATTCTACAGGCCCTGTTCAGCTGTTTCAATGATTATGCTGCCGTTAACCAGCCACTGTAATGCTCGGAGCTGGTTAATTTGGGGCCCAAATTTGCATTATAAGGTCTGGGTAGCTAACTACACAGGCCTTATGCAGGAAACTAAAACAGCCTTAAGTAGTCACAAATTCTATAATCAAGTCACTGTGCGGCTGTCATGTGCTACTTGGGTATGCAATAACGTTTCAACCCACAAAACTTTGTCAAATTAAATACATACATAATGTGAAGAAATAAAGTTAACTTTTCAATTGACAAGTTGTGTGGGTTGACACTTTATTGCATATGTGCGTCCATGTGTGCTACATAATAGATAACACATCTCTCTTGTGATCAATGGCCGAAACGTTATTATTTTCTTCTAAATACATAAATTAAAAGGAAAAGGTGACTGCCTGACTGACTGATCTATCCACGCACTGGTCAAACCACTGGACGGATCGTGCTGAAAGGCGTAGAAATAGCTAACTAACTACCTATTAGGATGCAGGCATCCGCTAAGTAATGATTTTAGAAAATTAAACCCCTAAGGGGACAATATAGGGGTGTTAAAATATAGTTAATGCGAGCAAAGCCGCGGGCAAAAGCTAGTATTGGATGTTTGCCTTATTTTGCAAAATTCAGCTTATATCATATTTGTATGAGTACAATTCCAATACGACAATAATGGTCAGAGCGGAATCACACGCGCGTTTTTTCCTCGCAGAACCTTTTATTCCTGTCTTTAGAAGATATCTAGATGCTTCATGGGAATTTGGTCTCTCTTGCACAAAATCTTAAGAGAAGTTTCTCCTAAGCCTGCTCTCTCGGTACGCTCTCGACGACTCTCTTAGGATAATAATCAGTCTTTATTATGAAAGAATCTTTCGTGTGACTTGTATACTTGACTTGACTTATATTCTGAAACACGCGACTTCGTCCGCGTGGATTTATAGTTTTTAAAATCCAGCGGGAACTCTTCAGTTTTCAGTTTTCCGGGATTAAAAGTAGGCTCAGATTTGACGAAGTGTATATATGTATAATTGACAAAAACAATCATCCCCTACCTTACCTCCTTCCAGTTTTATTTTTTCGACAAAAGATAGCCTATTTCCTTCATTAAGGTCCAATCTTTATACCAAAATTCATAAAAATTGGTTCAGCGGTTTAGGCGTAACAGACAGACAGAGTAACGCATTTATGATATTAGTAGGGAAGTACGGATGGTATGTTTTTAAGGTAATGTTTAAAGTTCGAAGTTTTGGTCACGATTCCATCGTATCTTGATCGCCTACCTATGTGCCTATCTACAATGTTTTAATCCGCCTTGCAAAAAAAACATGCAACGTATACCTACGTATAAGACCAAGGGAGTCTAAAACTAAATTGAAAAGGTAACTATCATAATGGAACATATTCAATTCCATATAAAAGGTCAATCGTTTAACCTTTTTATTTATACTCTCGGAGGTATAGCGTTTAGCGATATTAACCAGTATACAACTTGATACTAACTAATTACGTAAAGTGGGCAGGCCGCATGGGAAATAGCCGCTGTTGGCAGTTTAAATTTTATTAATGGAATATTCAGTATAAAGTTAATTTATTTAATGTTCTTGCAGGTGGGTACAGTACATCACTACTCCTGCGAAGTTAGATTAAGGTATGTTCTCGGAACGTAACTATTCAAGTTAAAAAATTCACAAGCAACTCGCATGTGATTTTTTTATATCTACGTTAAGTTGCTTTCATAAGCCTAAGTACATTCATTATAATTTTCAATTGTAATCATCAATTCTTTTGTGCAGCAATAAAAAAAATTCTCTCGATCTATCGGAACTTAAACCCATTCAAAAATAATTACCTCTTTACGTCTATTTTAAACTTAGCATAGTTGCTATTCAAATGGACTACTATTCATATTTGAACAAGGATATTCTACGAAATGAGACTTTGTCTAGAGTTATTAGAATTGATATTACAATGGCCGTTGTTAAAGGCTTTATGAAAAAGATGTTTGTCCTCGCTGAAAGGGCTTCATCGCATTACGGTTCACGTGTTCAGGAAATCTCACGTCAATGCTCATTTGACTGCGTTGAAGAGATAATACTCCATTGTAATCAGCTTCAGATTTTAGACTCTCGCAACGTGGAAAAATTCTCTAATTTCTTTTTTAATTTGCAATCACAATAGAAGCAAGATAAAACACAAAATAAAATAAATAAATAATAATCTAACCAAAAAAATCATAACTCATGGGCCTAAATTAAAGGCAAGGTGCTGAAATGTTAAGCTTTGATTTTATCTATATATATAAAATTCAAAGTCCTGACTGACTGACTGACTGAGATATCAACGCACAGCCTAAACTACTGAAGTTAGAAACTTGAAATTTTTACAGTTAATTCCTTTTATGACGTAGGCGCACACTAAGAAAGGATTATTGCAAATTCCACCCCTAAGAGGTTTAAATAGGGGATGGAAGTTTGTATGAAAGTCCGTCATTTTTCAAGTTATATCCATGAAACTTTGTATTTAGACTTTCAAATAAAAATAAAGAAACACGTGTTTCACAGATTTTGAAAAATCCACCCCCAAACGGAATAAATAGGGGATGAATGTTTGTATGAAAGTCCGTCATTTTACAAGTTATATTATCTATGAAAATCTGTATTTTGCCTTTCGATTAAAAATAAAGAAGGGCGTGTATCACAGTTTTTGAAAATTCCACCCCAAAACCTAATTCCACGCGGACGAAGTCGCGGGCGCCCTCTAGTTTATCTAATATATGATGCCCGCGAATTCGTCCAGAGTATTTAAAATCCCGCGGGAACTCTTTAATTTTCCGAGATAAAAAATAGCCTATGTCACTCTCCAGGCCCTCAAATATAACCATGCAAAAAACCACGTCGATCCGTACCTCTGTTGCATCGTTATTGAGGGACAAACTAATAAACCAGTAAACAAACACACTTTCGCATTTATAATAGTAGTAAGGTAGGTATACTGAGGAATATAGTAGTAAGGAATAGTAAGGATTTTTATATTACTCAATATTATAAAATCCGCACCATTAATCTTTGCCCTTACCTATCTGTCTAACTTGTTAGCTAGACAGATAGGTTAAATAAAATAAAAATGAAATGGCGAGTATTGTGTACGCCTTGACTTTAATCTTACAAGCTCACAATAAATAATCATTAATTGATAATTAATGATGCTGTCTAAGATGGCAGTTGGCTAACCTGAAAGAGGTATGACATCTTTCTTAGCATACCCCTAATCGTTTTCTAAGCGGCATCACGCCGAAATCCTAAATTATTTGGTGATACGTCATTACCGCTTAGATATTAGGTATATGTAATTTTTAATAGTGTCAGATTCTTTACTAGTATCAGGTTGATTCAAACTTGTCTTCACAAAAGACATTAATTGGTCCATTAAATACTCTATGATTAAACTATTAGAACGTCGCTAAAAGTAATTTCCTCATTCATCCCGCTAATTGAAACATCAAAGTGACACTATTTATAAATTGGCACGCTATCAACTCGTCCTTAATTCATTAAACGAAAGTTTACGCGATAAATAAATAATAATCTATTTTAGAGTAATGGTTCATTAAATACCCCAATGGCTCGAGACTTAATCTAAATCTTGACTTGGAAGCTTCTTGAAGTGAAAATAATACAAAGAGCTCTTACCTCGATCTTCTTGAAGGTAGTGGAAACTTCAATGGTCCTGCTGATTTCCTTCTGCACACACTTGGGACCCCTAGCAGATCCTCATCTTCGGTGTCTGATGGACTCTCCAAATTCACTAATGCTGGAGCTGATCTTCTTCTGTTTGGTTTTAAATTAGGTACTTCCAACATGTCTCTAATTACTTCACAATATTTACAAGACGTCGCCTTCTCTATATAGGCCTTCGTAATTTCGTACGCATAACTCTCCAAAAAGCATTTATGGCAGCCGGCAACAAAACTAGTTTCGGCGTCCGTCGATTCTTCGCTGGGATCCTGTTTTTTGAACTGCATTTTTTTCTCTATCGCCAATATACTTCCTTCTAATATTCTCTTGTGATCCTCTTTAGTTTTCTTCTCTTCTTCTTCCTCAAGCTTTCTTTGCCGTATCTCTTTCAAGCACTCCGCTTGGTCGTTGTAGTATTCAACGCAATGGCGCTCACTCTTGGATGACTTTGTGGGACTTTTTTTCTTAGGTTTTCTTGTGCCTATGTTTATATTTAGAGGTTCTATTCTTAAAGACTTCATTTGTTTTATTATATGTTCTTCGACATATGGGTAACCATAAGACGACACTTCGTCTACGGCATTGGCAGTGTTCTGATCGTTAATAGTTTTGGCACGAGCATCGTATTTGTTTCTAATAGCTATTTTATCGTGTTTACCTAACTCTTTGATCTCGTCGCTCTCCCCGTTGATTTTATGTCCGTTTTTTTCTGAACACTTTACAGATGACGAGTCGTCGTCTAAGCATGTTTCGTAGCCGTCGATTTCATGGTCAATGTATAATAGGGAGTTGTTTTGCTCCTGGACGGAAATTCTTGTGGTTGCATCATAAAAACTGATGGTGTCATCCTCAGGGGAATTGGGACTTTCTTTCAAACTTTCGTCATTTTTTAACTTATCAGTACTCGTATCAGACTCCTTCCAATATTTTTCGAAACTAATCCTTTCTAAGCCCGTTGGAGTTACGGCAAAAACCATTTCGTCAGACGTCGACAAATCTTTACTTTGTTGCTTTGATAAACATCTCTCCACATCTGTTCCTTTTCGGTCAGCAGATTTACTTCTCATACTTAATTCTCTGGGTGCAACCAGAATGTCATCCTCGGTTATTGTCATTTCATCATCTTGTTCATCAAGAGAACCATCCGACTTAGATGATTTAAGTTCTGTTATCCCGTTTATTTTTTCAACTTCGTTTTTCTTTCCGATTTCCATAATATCTTTGTCTTTACTTAGACTGCTGTCTTTTTTGCAATCATCGTAGCTTAAATCGGCCAAAACTGACAACTCTTCATCTTTTATAGAAGACTCTTCAGGCTCTAAGCATATTTGCACAACTTCCAATCCCTCGCCATATTCTTGTAAACATTCGTGGAAGGAATCCATTCCAGTTTGATCATCTGATGCCAGGGAATTGATACATTCCTAAGGAAAAGAAAACACGTAAAGTTTCAAATCATCTTTATTTATTAAGGCAAGATAGTTAATGGAGTAAGAGATAGAAAAACAAGTAAAATATTTTTGTAAAACATTTATTTTAGCACACAACAAAGCATATTTGAACAATCTTAAAATCAATCTTAAAGCTCTTACATCAAAAATATTTACTATTTTTAACAACAAGTTACTTTTACGTCGTATATCTAAGTTACGAAGTACTCGTAAATTACTTTCAAAATTAGCATAACTTTTAAGAAACGTTGCCGCGGTAACTTTTCATTTTCTCAACAATGTATAGTGTTTTTTTTTTTCTTAAATATATGTATTAGAGTTTACAACTGCTATTCTAGAGAAGAACTATTTGACTATTATTGTGCTATAAATACAAAACATAATGGCGTAAACAAATTACTGTAAATTGTGGTACTTATGTCGTGATACATCAGAATGCGGAGTCAAATGTTTTATTTTTAAAATCATAGAGATCAACTGTTTCATGATAAATTATAAAGAAGTTCACAAGCAGTCATAGTAGAGCTAAGTGGAAATTTTCAAATTAATTTTGACCGTGCGTAAATCAGTCAATTAGTATAGAGATTAACTTTTCGGAAAAGTCATTTTTTGACATTTCCATACTAAATAACAGATTTAAGTTTGTTAATTTGGAAAATTACAGTGGAGCCTCATGCTTGTTGACGCTTTAAGCGCTTGGTCGAACGTCATTCGTTGCGCCAAATGAAGTTGCAACCTACCATAACACAACAATGTGCCTTAACGCTCTATTTTTTAATATCAGTTACTATTTTTGTGCCTAAATTAAACTTACATTCTATGATATGTTTGTGTACTATCTGTAATATAATAAAGTCAAACATTGTGTTCTAACTTACTCGTAATAACGTTTACTTTGTCAGGTACTGGATAAACATAAGTAATATTCATTTTATTTGTTTTAGGGTGACCATTAGTGTACCCATAATTAACATTCACAAGTACTGGCTTTTGGGGGATATTGCTCTAAATTATATTCATATTTTTGTCACTACGAGATAAGGCGCGTCACTGGGGCATTAATTGACGTAATTATAAGTTATAGACTCCATTGGGGAGTTCGTAACAATGGAGGAGTGTAATTAACTGGCATAAAGAGTAGGTACATCTCGTACTTCATAATTATTTGAAATACATTGGACAGATTCAATTAAATTGAATGACATATTGAAGTAATTATTATTTATCACTTGACATTCAAATTGTTAATCATCATCAATCAATCATCATCGGCTACGAACTCGTACCTTTATGTGAAAATCTCAATTTTTTTTTATTTAAATTTTTATTTATTTATTTATTGTATTCTTTTGAAACTAATCAAATTATTCATAATGTAACTTTGTAATGCCCTGACGGAGCCTTCATGTAATCTGACTAAAATTAACATTTTATAATTACGCTATTCTTTTTTTTTTAATGACACCAATTAAGCATAGATACATACATATTATAATACCTACATTAAGTAACGTGACATCACATTTAATTGACTACAACAAAAACGAATTGCTTACTACGTTACACAACCATGTATGTACCGTCAATGTACGTACGATTTTATAATACGGGAGGCAGGGTTACAACTAGTGTGTCGTATTCCTTTCAACCGTCATGAGGAAACTAAGAAGAACTTCTTAATCGCGATTATAATAACAAAAATTGACGCGGACGAAGTCGCGCGTAACAGCTAGTGTTCAAATAAAGTTACAATTTAAACAAATACTTTAGCTTTAAATCTAAAGACATAGTACATATTATTATTTGTGCACGGAATTCCATATCACAACGAATACCTACTTTGAGTGATATCCTTCTTTATTTTCTCCCTATGCTAAAGCATGGCGACAGGGGAAAGGAGAAGTATATTCCTATAAGTATATCCAATGTGGATGTTATTGCCACCGTTTTGCCGATGCTCGACGGGTGGATAAAACTGAGCGAGGGGATAAACATTTTATTCTTTCCCCGTGGATAATATGTCCCCATGCTCAACCTGCTGGCAGGATTTAAAGCTGAATTTACACTGCGAACACGTGAAATTGTTGATAAAATTAATTTCATGAAACTAATTTCATGCCACTAATTTCGCAGCGTATAGTCGGCTAAGTTTGGCAGAAATGTTACAGCGGAGCAGACATCGAAGAATAACTCCGCGTGTTATTCTGCTAAAATCTTTAGCCTAAATGTAAGTTACATGGACAATTTGTCGATCTAACCTAACATCTCGTTGAATATGTTCATACTTATACTATAATATTCATTTATTTTTGTGAAGGGAAGATAGACAAGAGAAGAAGATTCTATTTGTGCTAGCTGAAGCATGTGTTTCACAGATTACAATAGGTAGGTATACTTAATATAATAATTATAATTAAGAAGAAGAGAAAATTTAATAGGCATATAGTTAATTTTTTGTAATTTTTCTACTTCGGTTTTACACGAAGAGAGTAATTTTCCTTTTCACAAACTTACTTCGAGTAATCAATCTTATTCTTGACTGATTAGTCAAGAACTGCGAGATTCTTAGTTAATCCCGCAGAATTGACGGCCTTACAATTTCTTGAGAGTGATCAAGATTTATTGGAGTGGATAGAAATATTGGATAGATAGAATCAGGTGGGATGAAACCTCAAGAAGGAATCAGCGTCAGAGCAAAAAGCAGAAGCACCAATAATTTTAAATTGCCTGTGCAAGAGAAACTCTTCCTCGTTTTCACCAATATTTCTTAAGTTTTACGGGCTGAGCTCAATTAGGTGACGCTTACTGTCAATTTCGTTTTCATGAACCTTTAGGGCATAGTTAAAGGTGAAAATGACATTGGGTAAGGGATTGCATTTAGGAGGCCACTTACGTAAAGAGACTCCTATTTTGGGGATGATTTAGGTAGATATGGTTGGTGAAAGCGCACATCAATCATTGAAAGGTTCAGCAACGCATTTGGTTATTTTTTTGTCATTTCAGAATGGTTTCTGCTTTAACCTTGGAAGTCAAGTTCTTCAGAACAAACTAAACGTCAGAGTAGGACGCAGGACTTCTAAATTGTCAGTGCAAAAGATACATACTCTATCATTTAAGGGTTCGGCAAACACGCTAACAATGCGTTTGGTTCTATTTCTTGTCATTTCAAAAATGATTTCTGCTTTAATCTTTGAAAACAAGTCTTTAGAATGGAATAAACATCAGAGCAGACAGAAGGAATTGTAAATTGTCAGTGCAAAAGATGCTCAATCATTTAACGACGCGGCAAATTCCACGCTAACGACGCATTTGGTGCTATTTTCTTGTCATTTCAACATGATTTCTGCTTTAACCTTTGAAAACAAGTCTTCAGAATGGAATAAACATCAGAGCAGACAGCAGGAATTGCAAATTTTCAGTGCAAAAGATGCTCAATCATTTAATGGCGCGGCAAACTCTACGCTAATGACGCATTTGGTGCTATTTTCTTGTCATTTCAAGATGATTTCTGCTTTAATCTTTGAAAACAAGTCTTCAGAATAGAATAAACATCAGATCAGACAGCGGGAATTGTAAATTTCCAGTGCAAAAGATGCTCAATCATTTAACGGCGAAGCAAATTCCACGCTAACGACGCATTTGGTGCTATTTTCTTGTCATTTCAAGATGATTTCTGCTTTAATCTTAGGCGGCACCCTGAAGGGCGCGTCGATGACGTCATGTGTACACTGCAGTTGGAGCTCCATGATGTCCTGGTGGAGGGACATGATGAGGCGAAGGATTTTCGTGAAATACTCCAGTCTCTGGAAAAGGACATATTGGGAATATTATAGACACATATTTTCATATCTAAAACTATTAAATATTTATTTACTACCGTATAAGCACCTAAATATATCTATTATGACAATGCGCATTATATTATAGACAGTACGTAGTAAACTAATTAATATTATTATTTCTGTTATTACAAAATTCTCTGATAGAATAATTTGCGGTTTTGTTAGATATAAAAGTGATGCTCCGTTTTATAAATATTTATTGGTGAAAGTAGCTAATGCTTGAAAGAATTGAAATGTTTATTTTTTATGTTGAAGATCGTATTATAAAGTTTAAGTACCTACTTAAAAGTAATATAATTGTTGAATTCAAAATAACTATTTTCAGAGAATTTATAATACCTATCTGCTTAAATTTCTTTTTTGCCTTAGAGGTGTTCGTTATTTATAATTATTATTTAATGGTAAAGAAGAGGTGCTCTGAGACTGGATTATATTTTGAAATAGTGGCTGTTATTATTACGATGTTAGGCGCATTGTGTTAGTTATTATTAATTAAATACCCAAATATGAAGAAAGTTTATGAAAGATAGTTTGATACAAGCTATCAACTACAAAAAAGCATGCAAAACAATCAATTGTACACTAAAGGGAAAAAATCTTACGCTAATTAAATCAATGCAAAAATAAATGAATAAATTAAATCTTAGAGCGGTAATTCAATTCCCTTTATTGTACAAAAATGCATATTAAATTAAAATGCATGCTCAAAGAACTTGATTAATAAATAAATACTGCTCTAAGCATTAAAGAAAAGCTTATATTATGTTAAAAGCGACTTACTTTATGATTTTCCCCTCAGTGTACAATTTTTAATACAACACAAAACAAGGTATTTTCATAATTGGGATCGACTGTACCGGGAGAGAGACAAGGCTAGAAGTAATAATGCTTTCCCTGTCTAACTCTTAGCATTGTCTTGCTCAGTTGTGCAGTCTCGCTCGACAAACTGTTATAGTTTATTCGACGTAAATCAAAAATGTCTAAGTACCGTCATCTTCATAATTTTTTTTAAAACAGGTACTCTACTAAGGTAAGGATACAAAATTGAAGATTTTTTTTTTATACATGCCGATAGCAGTTACGGCATTTGTAGGTGCGCTTTCTATGGCTAAGATTTGAGTTAGGGGTAGTTTTTTTGCTTGTTAGAAAAGTTCTCATCAGTTGAGAGGAATTGGTATGAATCACGTATAAATTATTATTTTCAAATCCTTTAATTAATGTGACCCGTTTATATTATACAATCTGTTTTTACTTGGCTGTAACTCACAACCGGTTATAACCTACTTATCTAATCCAAAATCTACAGATTGGAGATCGAAAGTTTAATGCACGTAGCAGACAAAGCGGATCAATAAATCAATCAACATAAATATTGAGATTGCAAGGTGCTTATTCAATTTGTAAACAATTTACACTTTACAACATATTGGATTAAGTTTTCAATTACAATCTGTAGATTTTTGGATTAGTTTGGTTAAGTGCATTACACACTATGCATGGCGCATGTGAAGTTCTTACATCTAACTGGGATGAAACTGGTACAAGTTAAAAATGAAACTTTAGAGAAAACTAAAGAAAAAGAGATTATAGATATACTCGTGGTCATTGTCAAACTAAAACCATTTCTTTACATAATAGATTTATCTTAGTTTATGTACCAAGTAATAATCAGTTACCAATGATGTACCAACCTGACTACTTTGTATACTGTGTCCGTTCGCGCGCTCTCCACCGACCACTGTGCTGCAGGGCAGCGGCTTAGCGACACCTATCGTCACGGGACCTGCAACAAAATGAACAACTTGTTTTTAATCGTGGCATCACCAGCAGCGTGCTTGCTGTACATACGTGTGAGTGTGGCTTGTCGGCCACTGTTCTCTGGCCACAGTGCGGACCCCAACATATGAATTTAAAAAAGAAATATGCAATCCATTATTTTCTGGCGGCGGCCATCTTAGACCGATTTTCATCAAACATAGCTAAGGACATTCCCGACTAATTCACCTTTCAAACAACTGCTACGACACACACACACACACACACACACACACACACACACACACACACACACACACACACACACACACACACACTCACACACACACACACATACACATACACATACACACACACACGTACACGTCTTTTTTGCGGGGGTTAAAAATAAAAATACAAACTCACTTATTCTCACTTATATTCGCAGTAATATAGGTAATAAGATCTTTAATTTTAACAACATGAAAGTGCTACATATCTGGCCAGATCATAAGTGACTTACAGAAAAGAAACTGGGAAAGGCTCACGACCCTCAACAATGAGGAATACGATGCAGAGAGACTTACCGTGAGAGGTAATTAACGTGAGAAATAGATGTAGTGAAAACAAACACAAAATTTCATCCTAATCAAATCGGAAAACACAAAACAAAACCGTAAAGACGTGCGGTAACTTTTTTGTGAACGAGATGTTCATAATAGTACTTATATATCTTTGTTAATAGTAAATAAATATTTGCAAAGTTCCTTCTACAGCACAATAATTATTATTTACACTTGATAAGATAACTGTTCACATGATTCTTTACTTGACAACGGGTAAATTTTCTGATGAACGCATAAATGAAATGAAAAATATGACGATTTATGATAGTAAAAATAATACTTTAAAATTAAATTTTTGAAAAAATTGGAAAAATAATCTGGCACACGTCCACCTTTCTATACTAGTCGGGGAATATTTCGAAAACGATCGTAGTTTCCAGAATGTGAACATATTCTTTATGTCTTTTAAATACGTTTTTCGTATAAACTATCGTTGTTTGTTATTGCTACTAAACCAACTGTAACAGAATGTTTTGTTTTTTTGGCAGTTGAAAGTTATTTATGGTCTGTTTTGTTCGCGAGAACACAAATACGTGGATACAATTGTTTTTACACAACTATTCCGGCACATACATTTATAAACGGGAACAGTTAGTATGTATCTACAAATACTCACTTTTCGTCTATTTTTAAATTTGGCATGCAGATGATGTCGCGGATAAAAGATAGTTTTGATAACACTAATTGAGCAAAGGATAAATAAAATCGAACTGCCTTGTTGGTTTAGTGGTTAGCATGTTCAAAAGCCGATCACGAGGTTCCGGGTTTGATTCCAGGTTCGGTTTTTCTGTCAAGAAATTCTCAGTACTGACGCGGAGTTAGAAAGTTGTCGATATGTCACCCCCGTGCCTCGAAGAGCACGTAGGTCCTGCGCCTGAGCTCTCCGGTCGTGTCATCGGACTTTGGGAGTGAGAGAATAGAGAGCGCACCTGTATTTGCACTTGTACTTGGGCACTTCGGTCGGGAGGACATAACATATATTATAGAGGAGGAACGCTACGCTACGTGTACAGTGAACACTTCTAGCTATAGTGTCATCAACATTATAAGACGCATCATTGCTTTGCAAAATTTAAATTTAAAGCTACAAGGGTAAAGAACGCGGGGTGCATTTGGCATCCTCTGTGGGGAGATCTCGTTCTTACCTTTCGGTGCACTCTTGATGGCTCTCACAGCAACCGCTAGAGGGCTCCTGGACACGTCGAGGCCGTTGACGGAGACCAGCCGGTCGCCGGGCGCCAGGCGGCCGTCCGCCGCTGCCGCGCCACCACCCACCACCGACCTCACCACTATCACTGAGCTACCTGGCTCGGAAGGGTCCTGGAATCCAACGGAAAAGGAACATACGGTTAGTATAAAATTTAATGCGATTGATCGCGCTTAGGACGTTGGCCTAAAACCGAAAATTAAACTAAAGAACATCGTACAAGCGCGCTCGGCTAGATTGGTCGATTACACCTTTCGAAACGTTTTCTGTCATTTTAGAAAAAATGCTTATTCCTTACTAGTTGATACCCGCGACTTTATCCGCGTGGGTTTAGTAAGGATGCAAAAGTGTGTTTGTTTTTTGGTTTTTCCTTCAATCACGTATCAACACAGCAACGGATCAACGTGATTGGGGCCCTGAAGAATGACATAGTCTACGTTTTATTCCGGGAAAACTAAGGGTTCCTGCAAGGGATTTTAAAAATCTCCAGGCGTGATAGATCATAATATTATATTGAGCGCGCATACAATAGGTACTTAGAGCTGCCGCGAATCCAGTAAGGTAAATCAATCAACCGTCTTAGGACGCAACAAAAGAAACTATGTCTTGCGCTTACCAGGTAGTCTAGGATGGAGAACCCCAGGCCGCGATCCTCCTTCTGCAGCTCGATGTACTCCACCTGGTCGCTCCACATCGCCAGCCCACTCAGCGGCTCCAGAGACCTGGACCTGTTGCGCTCCAGCTCTTCCGTACAGAACTCTGCCAATTATAATATGTAATAGAATTGGAGAGTTCGCGTAAAGTAATCGTTCAATTATTTTAGCTAGGTACCAGTGCACTGGTTTTAACACTGCGCTTTTTCATTTTTTAGGATAATTGAAATGGTAAAATTGATGGATGGAATTGGTCAGTTTTGACAGTTAGATAAGCTCAGGTAATAGTAGAGTTCAACTGCAGTTTATAGCCAAACTATTTGCAAGAAGTATCTTTCAAAGTTTTTTAATGTTCAACGATAAAAATTGAAATTCCAATCAGGGTTTAGGTATGTACCTAAAAGACTATCAGGCATAGCTTTCAAAGTAGCGGTTTTCCACCTTCTACTCTCTATTTTATATCAAATGTCACCAAAAATTACCATCATGATCGTGACCAGCTGACATCACGGTAGTGGCACTACATAGAGACGCCACAGAACTTTCAGACTTCGCTTTAATTAATCGCTGTGGTGGTGCTAGGAGGTCTTGAAGGCTGCCTCCCACGACGCTACTCTAGAAGAGAAGAAATGACATATGAAGCATACAGCCATCAAGTAGGATTAGGTTAACATAGGTAATTCATTTCTTCTCATTCATTCATTCATTCATTCAGGAAAAAGAGTTCATTTATGTCTTGATGTTAATTGGGACTTGATAAAAAATCAACATCGCCAAATAAACTTTAACCGATGAATAAATATAAACGCTGATTTTTGCATTGCAACGTAGCACAACTCAATTTGTGCAAGTTTTATAGTTCACCTTTCGTATTATCTCAGTACTATCTCAATACTAACCCTGGCGAAACAATGATCAGCTCGAACGTGTGGTTCACTGCGCCTCCTCACGACCACGAGCAACACGGGTGACTTGACCGCGCGCAGCCTCGTCACCACTTCCACGTGATGCGCTCCTAGTACTCGCATTCCATTTACCTGGAATATAAATTGTTTAGAGCTAGAGAACATTTCACATTTCACAGCTGGGCACAGGCCACAGCTGTCCTCCAGAATGAAAATTCCATCACGCAAAGTGCGCGTTGAAAGACTTTACACATCTTAGAAAACTTGTCTGGTTATTTGCAGAATTCGTTATTAGAGTTTTTAGCAATCACTACCAACTTATTATCTATCCCTTTTAGTGTTTTGTGATTTTCGATGTTTCTTTTATTTTTACATTAACTTCATGCTAAGCTATCTTTGTACGAGTATCTATACTTATTGAAATGTTTTTACTCAAACTCACCTCTAACAACTCATCTCCCACTTTATAAATGCCCAGTTTGGAGACGGGGCTGTTTGGTGCAATTGCTCTAATATAATGTCTTGCTTGTACTTCTTTGCCCCCCACTACACGAACCGTGCCTTCGAGAGAAATACCCAGTCCACTATCCTTTTCTTTCATTATTGTGCCCACCTGCAAATCACAACATAAATAACTTGCGCAGTTTTACTTTTCTTTATCTTTATTAATTTTATTTTACGCCAGTGCTTGGTTAGAGATGCTCTATCATTTCTTGATTTCATTGAGGGTATTAATAATCATATTCCGCTTTAAAGTTTAAAGTATTATAACCCGTAATAAATTATTTGATTTTCTGTTCTTGATGACTAATTGCTATTAAAGCAGTTGTCATGCCTTAAGCACTCTTTACCTTTAGCAAATCTTCTTTACAATTACTAGAAAATCACTTCCTTTAAGCACTAGCTTTAACTGTACTCACAATAATATCATATTGGTGCTGATTTCCAGGCCAGTCGGGTTCATCTTGTAGTATGTCCCGCCACTTGTCCTGTATCCTCCTGATCTCCCTCTCGGAGATGTCGTCATCTCTGCCTATCACTATTTCTGCTTCATCGGACGGCGATGTCGGTGAAGGTAAGTGTGGTTGTACTTCAGAGTCCGCTTCCGCCTCTATTACTGTTGATTCGTCGTACTGTAAGTGCACAGAAACGAGCTCTTACAACTCATTAAGATGGGAAAAGTTGTTGGAAAAATGTTGATCGCAGAAAAAGCATCCTGGCTTCGTAACATCTGGAAATGGATGGAAATCGCGGGTGCAGCAAAACTCTTTTACCTCACGCATAAGAAGCAAGAATACGCAAAAACCTGACTGTCATTATGCCTTTGTATTTGAAATTTTAAACACAACATGAAGAACCTTATAAATAAATAAGTTTAATTCTTTCACAAGATCATTGAAAACAAGGTCTTATAAGTGGGACGTTTTGGGCTCGATTCCAGGCAGGGGCAACTTGGAAATTTACAATTTCTAAATTGTCTCTGGTTTGGTCTGGTGAAAGACTTTGGCCGTGGCCGTGGCCAGTTATCTACCTTCCATCAAATGCTAAGTGATTTAACGTTCTGATACGTGTCGTATAGAAGCCAATTACGGGTTGGGGTTTATTTATACTGCCATAACCTTCCAATCTAGCTGATTACCAGTTTACATCTTCCCTTACTATCAGGTGAAATCACATTCAAGGGGCTTCCTTGTCACGAATAAGAAATAACAAGATAAACTTACCACACTAAAGCTATATTTGGCAAGGGAGGTAACCGAAGGACTGGGAGGCGCTATGGGAGATCTTCTACCATCTTGGGCTGCTAACGCTTTCTGCAGACGCTCAAACCCCGCCCCGCGGAGATATCTGACGATAAATTTTATTAATGTCTTACAACAATGAAAAGTTTAAGATTCGACACTCTTCTTCCTCGTTTTGCTTTATTTGATCAAAGCAGTTTCAAAAAGATTTAGAGAAATATCATGCTGATATTATATACTTATCCCTGCTAATTTCTTAAAGGGAAAGGCTTACTTTGTTATTTTGTAGATTTGTTCTCCAATCAAAAGATCAACGGGTCAACTTGATTTTTTAATGGTTATTGTTGAAAACGTGTTTAGATAGACGGACTGCTTTTGAACCGTACCCCAACTGCAAAATGGCAGTTTTGATGCAGTTCTATTGCAGTTGACATAACTTCATTGCAACTACAGTCAGTTGGTAGTTGCAATGAAGTTATTTCAACTGCAATAGAACTGCATCAAAACTACCATTTTGCTATTGGTGTGCAGTATAAAAGCAGTGCGTCTGTTTAGACACTTAGATTGACACAGGATACGTTTTATGGAGGGAAAACAAAGAATTCCTGCGGGTATTATAAAACAACTAATGACTTTTGACGAAGTAACGGGCAAAAGTTCATAAGATAATAATAATAATATGGTTAAAGAACAAATTACCTTAGAGCTTTCAACCGCACAATGGGACCCCTCGCATCCCGCAGTAGGGCGACCGCTCTATGATTAGTAACCCCGTGTAATGACACCCCATCCACCTGTAAAAGTTAACAAAGCAGGAAATTACTTTATCCACACGAAAACTATTAATTAAGGAAATAAATTTCTGATGGGGAGCTTTGAGAGAGACTGGAGAGAGATCAGGTACAGGACCGAGGTTTACGTGCTTTCCGAACCGCTAACTTCCTAACTCCAGGTTAGTACTGAGAATTACAGCCCCCAAAGGAGACCTAGGTAATGAGCCGGAAAAGGATTGAGAAAGTTAAATTTCTGTATTCTTTTGGAGTAAAGAATGAAAAACCGGTAAGTGCAGCATTCGGTAATAAAGGGTATACATATACGGAGATACTTGTAAGTGTTTGTAAAATCACTTTATTGTTGAGTAATAAAAGATTTGCAAGGATAAAAGACGACAAGTATTCAACGAGCTACAGAGAGGTTACGAGGTTATCTGAGACGTGACGCTTCATATTAATTGCTAGTACCGACAGCAGAAAAGGACTTACTTCCGTACTACCGGAAACCAAGTACATACTACAATTTTTCTTATCTTAGAACAAGTTGCTATCAAAAAAAATGTTAATTTGGCTTTAATTATTAACATGTCGGACAGATTTGAATGGTATAAGTAGCAGTCGTCACGAATTCCTGCCCACCCATTACCATCAATTGCAGCAGAAAAAGCAAGCGAGTAATACCAACCGTCACGACACAAAACAACACAAAATATTAGTTTCACTCCGCCACCGGAGAATCTTCAGGAAATATTCACTCTACGATGCATGCATACCTATATAATACCTAGGGTGTTGTGACTTGGAGTAAAATGAACCATACACATTATGTCATTAAACCACGAATCAAGTCTAAAATCTTTAGTAAAATACTCTATTAATAAAATATTATGTCAGCTTCTTTATAAAATATACGTAATGCCCGTTTTCCTCAACAATAGCTAAATCATCCCCTAACTAGAAGTCTCTTCATTTAAGTAGCCTCTGACTACAATCCCGTACCTAATGTCATTTTCACATTTAGGTGTTCCCTAAAGGTTCGTGAAAAGGAAATTGACAGAAAGCGTCGCCTAACTTAGCTTAGGTAGCCCGTAAAAGTTAAGGAACGTTGGTGAAACCGGGCATAAGACTCTTAAGCGAATAATGTTAATAGCAAGCTCTCCTTTTAAATATTTTTGCCAAGGGCTATTGCTTGAAGTGCGATTCAGCACTTTAGCTGTTAAATTAAAATTCAGAGTGTCGCTCTTTATTATGATTATCATAAAAATATATTTAAAGTTGAAAATTTCTCTGTGCACATAATAATACAGTTACATAACAATGTACATGATAAAGTAGGTTTCATCAAACTTAGCACACGTAAAAACTTTTTTGTTGACTGTAGCCGAGATCAAGGCAAGAGATATTACAAAGATGGGGGAGAGTTTTTGATGGCCGACACTCGAGAAGTTTGTTGTTAGGGATTGATGAAAATTTCATACCAGAATTACATAAGTGGTTGCCTTTCTATCAAGTAAATTAAGTTGAGAAAGAAAAAAACCAAGAGGTAATTTTAAAATACCTCTGAAAGTATCTTTGCATGTCTTTCGAGTTCGGAAACGGTTTGAATTCATTAAAATTTTAAATTAGATTTATGTCGATCGCTAGGAAAACATTCTATAACAGCTGTTTTGTTGACTGTGATCTAGAATCGTGAAGCGTCGAGGCATGAAAATTGCAATTCTGAGCACACTGTCGAGTATTTTGAATGTTAGGAGATTTGGGTATGAAAACGAAAAGCTACTTTAGATTTGTTTACAAAAAATATAGGTGGTTGTTGAGGTCGCAATGTGCTAGAGTGACGTTCTCGCATTAGAAAGTGCAGAATTTGCAGACTGGGGTCTCTGGGTGGACCAACTATAGCAGACGAGTTGCAGGGTACCGTTGAATATATCCGGTGGATACGATGGTCGGGGGATGGATGACATAAGCACAAAACCAATATGATGGACGGAACATCCAATTTTCCGTAGTCGAGTACAGTTTTTTTATACTTTTATCCCTCTTTAGGAACCCTTTATATAATATATTGATATTGACTCTCACACCCGCGTACAAGACAAATACATATAAAGCCAAAGAGTTATATAATAAACATAAATACATACGCAGATAAATAAACTTACACATACGTTACAAAAATAAATATTTTTAGCTTGAACAAATAGACGTACAAAAAAGACAAAACTCAAAAATCTGGATTTGGATTTGGGTTTAGGTTACAACCATAATCAGATTGATAAGAGACACTTATTTTGAAATAGTAGACTTCAAGTTTATTTTAAGCATAGAAAAAAAAATGTTTTCTTAATAACAATATTGTTATGTCAACTGTACCTCGCGTAGCCAGAGCACGCTAGACTATATTGCATATATGCATGTAATGCATGCAAATTCTAACTTGAAACTAAAATGAAATTCTGAGCCACACGTAATCTGTTTGTCGTTTCTGTAAAAGCTGCGTCAATAAAATGCTAGTCTCAATTGTGGTGATTGGCTGAATTCATCTCGTTCTTTCTGCAACAATACATTTTAGCCAATAGAGATTGAATATCAGCCAATCAGAAGCGATTGCAAATGTTGATAGCTACAGTGGTTACATTTTTAGAGTAGGTAAGAATTTATCTAATTCTTCAATATAGTGATTAATTGCGAGTCGTTAAATAAAATTGATAGCATTGCAATAATTGTTATGCTGACAGTAGGTACTCGAGGGTTCTCGAGTGAAGGACAGCGGTCGTTTTAAATTGCAATTCGCATCGCATTGTCCAGTTTTGTGGATGTCGGCGCTTCAAAGAGAAAATTGGAAAAGATTGGATAACGCCCGACGAAATGAATATTTTTCCACTTTTTAATTCGACATCGACGCAATAATATATCGTCGAGGACACTCGAAATATTGGAAGATTTTCCTTTTGTGCAAATATTTAAATTTGAACAAAAAGAAGAAAGAAAATTTATTGTGGAATAACAAACAATGCCGGGAAAATGTATTTTATTTTTGAGTTGCTTCAATTTTTGTTATGTGAATTCTGTGAATTACTTCAATTTGCGTGAATGTTTTTACCTATAGTTGCATAATGGTAATGGCAAATCAAGAACTTTGCCAATATCAAGTTATAAAAGTATTAGTTCAGTAAACCGGACTTTACAACCGAACTTCTGCTGTCAGCAGCGAGAGGGATCAAAAATCTTACACCGCTCAATCTCCTTCGTGCCTTCTCCATCAACGTGACACTGGCGAAGCAATCTGTGCCCAGTTGGCACGCCTGAAAGCCACTGATTGGGAATTGAATTAAATTGAAAAAGCAAAGTATGTACTCATAAGTATGCACCCATTTCATGAGAAGGCTTCCAGCGCTTCATCATAAACATTTAATAATTCCTAATAATAATGATAATTCCTAAAATTGAAGCATCTGAGGCGCATATTGTTCATAGACAATCTGGCACAAGAAATTAAAAATGAAATAGGTACATTATAAATTATCTTGTGGCATTACCAACACTTGAATCATGTGTCAAGTCAAGCATTGGCGAGTCCATTTTCCTCGCAAACATGTTTAGGATGCTGTTGGGACTTGAACACAGTCTCTTTAGCAGCGATGATAACTTCTTTCGCATAATCGCATAGAAGGTAATCGGTATGCTCTTTTGCGAACATACCTGACGCTGAACAAAAGCGCGGCAAGCCCAACAGCAGCCTGAATTCATTACTAGTACACTTAAGCCTCTGGATTCCACTGCTCGTCATATGCCTTTCCCAATGAGCACCACTGTACCCAGTCCTTAGCTACCCTCATCCAGTTAACATAAATATCGACGTTCCATCGTACTGGAGGGCGTTTCATAAAGTTTTACGGTAAAAACCACGTTTATTTATAATTCCTTCGAACTGTTAGCGACAGGCTGAAACTCCCCGGCTCGGGCGTCATCAAATAAATAGATTTTTGTAACAATAGAGTCGGAATAAAGGAAAACTTTACGCAGAGATAAAAGCGTACGAATTACTGGCTTCAGACAAATGGAATAGAATGTACCGCTTTTGTGTGAAACTCCTCAACTATGCGCGGCAATATACGAGTTACGACTACGCTTTGTGGTGTTTTTTCTTAATGAAAGTTAAATAATACATTATTATTCCGAGGCTCTCTACTCGCATGAGGATTGGCATATAATTTTTACTTTGCACAATCAAGTGTTTTTTAATTCTACGATTTTTTTTGATACTTTTCTTTACTCGTACTGTTCTTTGCAGGTAATCCTTCGATTGTTTTTGATAGTTCTTTAATTGTGGTTGAAACTAGTTGCGACAGTATAGATTTATACAGTAAGTATCATCGACTGTTCTGGTTAAGTAACTTTAACCCAATTACATAGTTAATTGGACAGTTGACTGACTTGAGGGAGGTCCGAAAATATCACCCGTGTAACGGAAATAGTTATGTTTAGCCTTAGAGCTGGATAGTTTCTATATCATGCGACAGTAGATGTGCCATGACTGTGTAGGTAAATTTTCATCTTATAAAAACGTAGTTAGTCTGTCATAGTCGGTAATACCTAAGTATTTTTATGGTCATAGCACCTAATAATAATGCACAGGTGCAGTCTCGTCTTTCTAATTCTGAGATGTTTTTTATTTTATTCTAGTAGTAGTATCAAATATTAATTTTAAAGTCAACTTGCTGATACCCGCGACTTCATCCGCCTGGACTTAGTTTTTAAAATCCCACAGGAGCTCTTTATTTTCCGGGATAAAAAGTAGCCTATGTCACTCTCCAGGTTCCCAAATATACCCATGCAAAAAATCACGTCGATCCGTAGCTCTTTTGCAGCGTGATTGAAGGACAAACCAACAAACCAATAAATCAACAAACAAACACAGTTTTGCATTTATAATATGTATTAGTATTATTTCAAAATCAAAATTAGCCAAATCGGTCCAGCCATTCTCGAGTTTTAGCGAGACAAAAGAACAACAATTCATTTTCAACATAGACTAGCTTTTGCCCGCGGCTTCGCTCGCGTTAAGTTCGAATTTCAAACCCTCATTTTACCCCTTATGGGGTTGGATTTTCAAAAGTCTTTTCTTAGCGGATGTATACGTCATGATTGCTATCTGTATGCCAAATTTCAACCCGATCCATCCAGTGGTTTGAGCTGTGCGCTGATAGATCAGTCAGTCAGTCAGTCACCTTTTCCTTTTATATACTTATATAGAAGATATCAATCAAAGCCCGAAAGGGTCACGATAGTCTCCAATGAGCAGAGAGATTCCATGTTAAAAAGGTTTTATGTAAAACAATGTTCTCAAAGCACACTTGGGTGGACGCGAGTTTAATATAAAAGCGCAATACGCTATTCCATTTGGGAGGCGACGGCTATTTGCATTTTATTCATTTCTTATGCCCTTGTTTTGTTTGAAGTGGATGTGAATGAATACACATTGTATGTACCTACGTAATCCCCTAGCTTCTTGTTCTTCTCTTTGAGAGAAGGGTTCCTTTGGCAATTCATGACACAGTAATAATTTAAACTGTGTACAACTGCGTGGCCAATCGCGTGTCATGCTACGGGCAGTGTAAGGTTCTGTAGTTGCATTAAACAATAAAATGTGCATTTTGATTTGGTGAATTTATCCCGGAAAACAAGAGAGTTCCCGCGGGAAGTAAAAATCTTAATTTACGCGAACGAAGTCGCGGGCATCATCTAGTATAAATTATATTTCAAGTATTTTAGCTGTACATCATAAAAACAACAACCATGATTTAATGAACTAAGCCTAAACATTCTCATAAAACTAAAGTGACGAAGGGTGGAGTGAAAGAGCTCTGCGACTGAATAAAAAAATTAAGTCAAGCACTGCCTTTCAAATAGAAAGGAGGGCAAAATCCTCTTATTTAATAGCACTAGAGAAATACGGACGCCTCTAAAAGATTTACCTTAATGATAATTATATTTACAAGGCCCGGGCAATCGCGTTAATTATTTTCTATTTTTAGTGCTAATGAGAAGAAACAATTAATTTTCTTAAATAGAGAACTAAATTAGACGTTTAGACCAATGGTACAATCGCGGCACGATTTATTCCAGAATTTGTTATTATTTTTCTAAAGATAAAAAACTCTGAACATGACTTCCTCCCTCCCTTCCAAATAAACGTAATGCCATTGTTTGGGTACGACCAGCCCCATGATTCTGTAACTCAGTGCCTATCAAAAAATGAAGCCACTGAGATATATTTTTTATCTATTGAAGGTTTACTATGAAATAGTAAATAACATTTCTCTTCAAACCTTCAATGGATAAAAAGCCTATCGTCGTTGACAGGTAACGAGTTACAGAATCAGGGGGCAGGTACGACAGTGCAACTGGTGCGGGTCGACCTTTCAGTTTTCAGTCCGCACCTTTAACCATTGGCCTATTGAGGCTTAATTTTACCTTAAAAATAAACCTAGTTTCAAAGACACACAGGCTAAAGATTTGTATAATACGAGCTTATGCCCGAGGCTTCGCTCACGCTAAGTTCGATTTTTGAAACGCCTATTTTATCCCCTTAGGGGATGAATTTTCAAAAATTCTTTCTTAGCGGATCCCTACGTTATAATAGCTATCTACGTGCCAAATTTCAACCTGATCCATCCAGTGGTTTAAGCTGTGCGTTGATAGATCAGTCAGTCAGTCAGTCAGTCAGTCAGTCAGTCAGTCAGTCAGTCAATCAGTCAGTCACCTTTTCCTTTTATATATTTAGATAAAATATCTTTGAGTCCGTGTAACTTTAAAAATACGTAATTATTTTATGAAGAAGGAAGAAGAGCATGACTTCATTTATTTAATTGATATATCGAAATAAAACATCTAACTTCGTTTGTGTAGGACGCACTCAGGGAGTGGTCGAGGGTTTCTCTTAATAATGAGACCTTATCAGTACCTATCTAGCTATCTAGGCACTATAATTTGGTTGGCGCGGTCTGGTCGGAATGATGTGCTTCCGGGGAAAGCTTTTATTATAACGCTTGTACGCCCTAAGCGATAGATCAGCCCTAACTAAACACATTCATCAACCCATATTTGTTGAGTAATCAATTATTATTAGTCGGTACACATCGCTAATACATTAGCTCTCCGTAAATGGCGCGCAGTTAACCTGAATAAAGACTGTTGAATAAATAATATCTTACTCTAGATAGAAGTGATTAGCCGAAAGGTTTGGCAGTTAATCCTACAATTGGGTTGGTTGTATAATTGTAATTAAGTGACAGTAGGACAATCCCACGCGTGGAATCTCTGAGCTACATTTCACGCGTGGGATAAATAAATAATACTTACTTTATTTCCTAAAATATTTTCATACAATTTTTCGTAACAATGGAATTCGATACGTAGTTTATAATATTACATCTAACTACGAGTATATTATTAATCGTAGATGTACGATCTATCACTCGTAGCACATTACATGTCTTTATAAAAAATACATTAAATTACTGTACAAAAGTTACAATTAATCATCAGTTAAGAATTTAAAATTCTTTCTTTCATATTTTTCAACCTAAATTCGTAAGTTTACAGTAAGTACGTTCAAAGTCAACAAAACTTTCAGTGTACAACTTCGAATTAATTAACGTCACTCGGCCACGAGTAAATAAAACGGAGTATCTGAGCTGAACGAACTCCGAAACAAACAAACTTACTTCATTTGTCACAGGAGGCGAGGCCCAACCTTTTGTTAGTAACTCAACTACTCCGAGTGAACTGGAGTAAAAATTCCAGAATTCTAGAAACTTACCACCTCACGTGTCTACCTCTGTAATATCCTTACTTATATTGGGAAAGTGTGTTTGTCTGTGGTTTGTTCTTCAATCACGCAGCAACGGAGCAACGCATCGAGGTGATGTTTCACATAGGGTTTTTAAAAACTCTACGCTGACGACGTCAAGGGCAAAAGCGATGTTCCAGATTTTTTTTTCCTTAATTACCCAACGACCTAATCTCCGTGCTTTTCGCAAGTTGAATAAAAGCAATCAGCTAAATTGGATATTTTTTACTACCTCCAGTAAGTGGGGCCAGCCACAAACTATCAGAAATTGTAAGTCACAAAAACTGCCAAGAGACCAGAAAAAGCATTAGTAAGTTCGGTGCGCGTCAGTCTATATAATATAAACATAGTATGTTTATACATACTAGTGGTTCGCCCCGAACTGAGACCTCGCGATATCCCATATTTCCCAAAAGTTTTAATTATATATTGTAATAATTAACTTTTAACATTAGACGCAATAAAAAAAAAAATAGTTGACATAAAACTGTTTTACTGACACAGCGCCATCTATAGTGAAGCATTATAGTGAAGCTATTAGCTTCACAATCATGCTAATAGATGGCGCATTAAAATTAAATAATTTCGTTTCTTTATAACATTTATCTAATTTTAGTATTTGTTGTTCAAGTACAGGATATAACTGAATTTTCAACCAAGTTTCACGTTCTAATATTCAGTAATTCTTGACATATGGCTCAAATTAAAATCTCCACTTTGAAACCCCCCCATTTGGTCAATTTATAGGGAAAAATTAAAAAAAATATATTTTTGTACTCTGTTCAAAGTCGTCTTTAAAAAAATATATCGCAAGTCTATGTAGAGCAACAAACAAGATTTTACTTCAAATACGCTTCTATGAGGGCTCTCATAGAAGCGCCCTGAAATAAAGCTTTTTATATTTTTTTATACAATGTTCGGCTGAAGGCCATCAGTTTACATATTATATTTAAATTTGAAGTAATTACGTTCAGTAATTCAGAAGTTATAGGGCTCTGACAGACATTTAGACGAACACACTTCTCTGTCTAGCAGGCAAGCGCCCTAGTTGACTCAGAGAACTTCGCTTCGCTCGTTCAATTACTACTGAAGGTCCAGATTTCATGACGTTATACTTAAATAGTACTGAGATTGACGCTACATCTACGTTATAAGAACTTACGATTGAGAATGTAGTCAAATATTTGAGCCCAAGAAAATAGCCAAAAAATAACAAGAATACATTTTCATTTTCTCAGACCTTTCACGGTCTAACGAATGAAGGTGTAACGAAAATTTATTGCCACATGTCCATAGAGTCGTGTACAATTTTCTTCCTTACGATGCTCTGTGCACGTTGTTATTTAACGACTTTTTTATCGGAATTGTTTCGCCACACTCACAGCCTGCCTTATAATAGGCTCGTACTTGTCAACTACCTCGTTGGTGTAGTGGTTAGCAAGTTCGACTGTAGATGATGAGGTCCCGGGTTAGCGGGCCATAAAATGTATTGAGTTTTTCTGTCAAGAAATTCTCAGTAATAGTCCGGAGTTAGGAAGTTGGCGGTGAGTCACCTCCGTACCTCATCAGAGCATACTACATACTACATACATGATAGCGTAAAGCTGTCGGTCCTGCGTCTGATCTCTCTCCCATTTTTTATTACATTGTAAAACGGTAAAGTAGAGGTGATTAATAAAATTAATGGCAGTCTCTATTTTTTATTTTCGGACGTTGCCGATATCACAGAATACCTAATGGCACCGATACGACAAAAAACCCGTGCGCGCAACGGAATCGGTAACTAATACGTTTAAAAACAAATTAGTCGAGTTCAGTTTGCGTGCGGCGATAAATTAATTCGTTAGCAGTTTCCGAACTGTGTAGCGTTTCAGATATATGGAAGTTAGTTTGAACGATGTGCGGACGCCTGCCCGTGGCATGCCAGACTTTAATATATTCAAACATAATTCATACGAAGGATAGTCCACAAGAGTTTATGGTTTTTTATAAAGAAATTTCGTCATATTTACAGTGACTTGCATTCCCTTTAATCTTATAGCTCGGCTACTAGATTTAACCTTTTCTCGAAGCTCGATGAAGTTCTCAATAAGTGCGAGAGTTATTGTGAGAGAGCCCAAAATCTATTAATATTTTTTATGAATATGGTAAAATAATAAATAACTACCCACTAATTTATTTACTAAAAAACGTGTACCTACAACTTAAACTAAATCATGAAATTAAGTAAAATCTAGGGTCTCCAAAGTTATATAAAGAAATGGAATCTTCATCGAGATTTAAACTAGAGCCTCTTGGGCGGTGAAATGTAAAAATAAATAAAACACGTAATGTACCTCGACAATCCTGTCGTTGACTTGTATTCTTCCGCAGAGATCGGCCGAGCTGCCAGCGCTGATGCTCTTTACGAAGATTCCACTCAGCTCTTCTGCAAAATTCAAACTAAATTATAAAATTGTCTACCATTCAAAACTAAATTGTAAAAAACCTAACGGTGTGGAGGTGGCGATTATAGCAGTAACAAGTTGATTTAACGTTGTTTTTCAGCAAGACAGTTTAAATTCTTCCTCTTAGCGTTTGTCCCGGCTTACGCCAGGGTCCGCTGAGCAAGACAGTTTAAATTGTTTCTGAATAAACTGAATAAAACAGTGCCATCAAACACCTCAGCGCGAGTGATTCAGCGTAGTGAGTAACAATTAGCATTTTGCGGACAGCGGAGTTTTGAACGGTTCCCGCGAGCACGCCTAGCCGAGATTGCCCGAGGGCCGTTTGAATTTGTTTCCACTTCGCCTACAACCCTCGTAGTTTATTGTATAGAAAAAGTACCTCTCTGCATCCAAAATGGTTATGCCGCCAGCCTTTTGGGGACACTACTGTCTGGCTTTGATTTGTACCCGATTATTTAGAGCTTATTTTATAAATAATGTACCTTATAATGTAGATTATAATTTATTTAGTGCAATTTAGATTTAATTTTTTAGAATTTGTATAATATGCGCTGCTCCTTATTAGACCGGTAATTAGGTACTAGCTTGTGCCTATGACTTCGTCCGCGTAGAGTTACTCACGTATCCTCTGATTTTCCGGATAAAAAGTAGCGTATGTCATGTATCGTCATTTCTTCAACTATCCTCATGCAAAAAATCACGTCGATCCATTGCTACCTAGCTGCGTGATTGAAGAATTAACCAACAAAGAAACACACTTTCGCTTTTATAATATAATCGAGTTTTCAATAAGTGGTGCTATTTATGTTTTATTATAAAATAATTTTAGTATAGAATCAATACCAGTATGTATGCTGTGGACCAAAGCCTATGGTAGAATAAAATACAAAGAAGATGCAAGTCTGCTCTTTTTGAAAATTTTGGTTCCAAAGCTGCATGAAATCATTGTAATAAAATTCGGCTTATGCTGAAGCAAACAGCTCCGTCGGTCTAATATCTTTAAGCACTAAAGATAAGATCGCACTGAGCAAAACGACGCTGCATCCAGCTAAGCGGGCCAAATTTTGTATTATGAAATGTTATGAGTGGCTTTTCCTGTAGTCGACGGATAGAACCTCGTAGCTCAGCGTCTCCAGCTCGCCCGAGCCTCGCACCGCCATGTCTAGCGGGAGCCTATGTACAACAAACGAACCTTGCTCGCACACGTATCCGGCGACGGTGATGCCGAGCCCCAGGGCGGAGTCCTTGTTGAGGTCCACCTCGTAGCTCAGCGTCTCCGGCTCGCCCGAGCCTCGCACCGCCATGTCTAGCGGGAGCCTATGTACAACAAACGAACCTTGCTCGCACACGTATCCGGCGACGGTGATGCCGAGCCCCAGGGCGGAGTCCTTGTTGAGGTCCACCTCGTAGCTCAGCGTCTCCGGCTCGCCCGAGCCTCGCACCGCCATGTCTAGCGGGAGCCTATGTACAACAAACGAACCTTGCTCGCACACGTATCCGGCGACGGTGATGCCGAGCCCCAGGGCGGAGTCCTTGTTGAGGTCCACCTCGTAGCTCAGCGTCTCCGGCTCGCCCGAGCCTCGCACCGCCATGTCTAGCGGGAGCCTATGTACAACAAACGAACCTTGCTCGCACACGTATCCGGCGACGGTGATGCCGAGCCCCAGGGCGGAGTCCTTGTTGAGGTCCACCTCGTAGCTCAGCGTCTCCGGCTCGCCCGAGCCTCGCACCGCCATGTCTAGCGGGAGCCTGTGTACAACAAACGAACCTTGCTCGCACACGTATCCGGCGACGGTGATGCCGAGCCCCAGGGCGGAGTCCTTGTTGAGGTCCACCTCGTAGCTCAGCGTCTCCGGCTCGCCCGAGCCTCGCACCGCCATGTCTAGCGGGAGCCTGTGTACAACAAACGAACCTTGCTCGCACACGTATCCGGCGACGGTGATGCCGAGCCCCAGGGCGGAGTCCTTGTTGAGGTCCACCTCGTAGCTCAGCGTCTCCGGCTCGCCCGAGCCTCGCACCGCCATGTCTAGCGGGAGCCTGTGTACAACAAACGAACCTTGCTCGCACACGTATCCGGCGACGGTGATGCCGAGCCCCAGGGCGGAGTCCTTGTTGAGGTCCACCTCGTAGCTCAGCGTCTCCGGCTCGCCCGAGCCTCGCACCGCCATGTCTAGCGGGAGCCTGTGTACAACAAACGAACCTTGCTCGCACACGTATCCGGCGACGGTGATGCCGAGCCCCAGGGCGGAGTCCTTGTTGAGGTCCACCTCGTAGCTCAGCGTCTCCGGCTCGCCCGAGCCTCGCACCGCCATGTCTAGCGGGAGCCTGTGTACAACAAACGTTGATCATCAATCAATGATTGATTACTCAATCACGCCGCTACGTTCAGTCGTAATTTGCCAATTTGGCACAGAGATAACTTAGTCTGGAATAACACATAGCCTACTTTTTATCCCGAAAAAAAAGAATGTTCCCGCGAGAATTAAAAACCTCAATCCATGTGAACGAAATCACGGGCATCAGCTATATTGATTGAAATACAAACAAAAAATGACGGCTTCTCATTCCTATTGTCATTTGAATCGCATTATACCTTATTCAGTTTTTTTTTTTGCAATTCAAAGAAAATAAATCTCTGTTAAAAATAAATTAACGTGATTCTCGTCTTAGACCGGTTCTGCTGTCGGAAAAAGCTCCTCTGGGAGTGGCAGATATTGAATTCAAAGGGAAATAGGATTGGACGCTTACACATAAGTCACGTTTCCGGGCTAATATTAGACTGGCTTCCACTACGTCTACGTGTTACGTTTTCGTACTGTTTCCAGTAAAACGCGTGACAAAAACGTAATAGCGACGTAGCGTAGTTTCAAAACAAGTAATCTCCACACAAGTAATTTTTTCCTGCATTTATACCTTATCTCTAAAATAGAAACTACTAACTTTTGCCCGTGACTAATAGCTACGTGTTTGGTTTTTAAAAATCCCGCTGGAACTCCTTATTTTTCCGGAATAAAAAGTAACTGATGTTTCTCTCCAGATCCCAAACTAAACCCAAGCAAAACATCACGTTAATTCGTTACTCTGTTGCTGCGTGTTTAAGGGATAAACCAAGAAACACATTTTCGCATTTATACCTAATATTAGTAGGGATGTTTACGCCTGCATAATTACTTAGATACTATGTAGGTATGTAAAACTCGCTCCGACACTGAACACTGTGTTCCAAATACATATTTTAGTGAACTATTTCAGTAGAATAAATCGATATTATATTCCGTCCACAAATACTTACGTCGGAATAAAAACCTACGAAAACAGGTTAATACTCGTAAGAAAATCCTATTTTTCCTATTATATAATACGAGCTTTTACCCGTGGCTTCGCTCACGTTAGGTTCGATTTTTTAAACCCCTATATTACCTCCTTCAGGATTAAATTTTGAAAAATCCTTTCTTAGCGGATGACTACGTCCTAATAGCTACCTGTGTGCCCTCGATCGGTCCAGTGGTTAGAGCTGTGCGTTGATAGATCAGTCAGTCAGCCAGTCACCTTTGCCTTTTTTATATATTTAAATTATAAATGCGAAAGTTTGGATGTGTGGATCTTGTTACTCAATCCCGCAGCAACGATTAAACCGATTTGGCTGAAAGACACAGAGATACATTATAGTCTGAAATAACACATAGGCTACTTTTTACCCCGGAAAATAAGAGAGTTCCCGCATAAGTAACCTCAATTCACGCGAAAGAAGTCGCGGGCATCAGCTAGTAATCAAATAATTATCTACAATTAAACTTCGGATTGGGGACAAAGTAGCTTAGCGAAGTTTATTTCAATCAATGGAAATGGATATGTTAGAGAAACTAATATCAAATGTATCAGCTGTGTTGGTTCTATTTCCGTAAAAGTTTCTGTAGTAATCAAAGTTATGTGAGCTCAAATATTTACATGAAACTTTTTGCCTTGAAACTACTGATATTACTTTCTAAATTTCATTTACTTCGATGATTTAAACTAGAGATGGAGGGTATATGGCATCAATTTTAAAGAAAGCAAAAAAAATTGCTTATCTGCTCTCAAAGATTTTGAAGAAATTACATCTATGAAATCAGCTCCATAGTTTCTCTGTCCTAAGTATTTCGCCGTATTTCGTTCTCAAAATAATATGACCCGTCAAAATGAGAATTATCTAAATATTGTCTATGGTTGACTCTGAACTGACAGTTAAATAATTAAGTACTTCAACCGTGAGTGGTTTAATAATTATTGGAAAACGGTTTACAGTACAATCCTGTGTATTGTAATAGGGTGGTATTATCAGGGTATTGGTATTATCAGTCTATGGCATAAATATTACCAACATGTAGCAGCTAATTGCAAAACAATGTCAGAGATACGTTGTTGGTACCTTAACACACATTGTGTTTAGAACATTTAGGGGAATTACGTAGGTCCCTATATAGCAATGGCATAGTACCCAGTAGAATTATTGAGACTTAGGAAAGTAAAAAAAAACCTCGCTCTTTTCTTTGTGTTATATTATTTAACCGACTTCGAGATGCTCAATTGGTCAGAATCATCTTTAATGTACATAATTCCCCGATTACTCATAGACGCGTGGACCGATTTGAAAAATTCTTTTTTTTTTAAAGGGTATACCTACATCCCAAGTAGTCCCATGGTTGAAGAGAAATCGAGGGAACTCTTCAAATTTTATAGGCACTTACCTACTATTTTTTATGTTTATAATGTTTTACTAGCTCCCACGCCTCCGTGCACGTGGATTTGGCGACAGTGCTCTCTTTATAATATTATTAAGAACAACAAAAACTAATTTCACTAAACAAATAGTAGACTCTACATTTCCACTTAATAATCCAGAAGTAGAATTTAATTAATTGTTAGAAACACGCTGTCTCGAGCAGAGTTTGATTCGAAGAAACCAATTAACATCTAAGAGAACACGCGACTTTTTCTTCCAAGATAAAATAAATTGGCTCTTATGATTAAAGTTTCGAAAGAAATTAATCAAAAGAAACAAATTAGAGCCCAGATGTTTGTAAGTTACTTGATTTTTATAATCACTGAAATAATGAATAACAAAGTCCTAGTCGGTGGAAACACGTAATCCCTTTTATTCTTGGTAAAAGACTAGACTTTATAAACGACGAAGTACTTTCGTTTAAGGGCCTATCTTAACTGAAACTTACATTTAAGAACGAAAAAAGCCAGATCCGACCCGATCTGATCTTTGAGTATATAACAACTTTTTCGAATTAATTTTCCTATCAGATACATAAAATTAATTCGAAAAAATTCAGCTATTTTCCTTGGCATAAGGACGTTGATATAATATTAGGTATGTTTATATAGTTCTGAAATCTATCTACCATAATATTATGCAGTCGAGACTTCTCCAAATCAAAACGTTTTTTTGTAAAAAAATTCTGTTTCGGAACTTATGGTTTCCTTTACAATATTATAAAGGCGAAAGTCTACATGTGTGTATATGTTTGTTACTCCTTCACGAATGAACTGATTTGACTGAAATTTGGAATGGAGATAGCTTACATCCAGGATTAAAATAGAGCTTACATTTTATCCCGGAGCGGGAATTGAAAAACCTTATCGGACGAAGTTTAAGGACGGTTAAGAACATTATCTAGTTCTGTTTTGAAGCTTAGCTTTCTTCACAATATTGTAAAAACTGAATGAGGAAGCTTACCGTAAAGGAGGGGGCTGCGGCTCCGAGGTAGTGATGAGGGACGGAGGCCTAGGAGAGGGCGCCAGTGCTCCGCGCGGGACCACCGCTACTATCGACGCGACCGGCTGTGGGTACAAGATCTGTCATCAGCATCATCATCAGCAATCTATCAACGGCTTAGAGAAGAGTTATAGGCCCTAGTCTCACAGAGAACTTACAGGTGTACCTACAGGTTTGCACACGATTTTTTCCTTCACCGTTGAAGGATATAATATTTAATTGGTTAAACGCCAATTAAATATTATATTTTTACGACCTCCCTGGCGCAGTGGTGAGCGCTGTGGTCTTATAACTGGGAGGTCTCGGGTTCGATTCCCGGTGGGGGAAATTTAGGAATTTATAATCTCTAAATTGTCTCTGGTCTGGTCTGGTGGGAGGCTTTGGCCGTGTCTAGTCACCACCCTACCGTCGAAGACGTGCCGCCAAGCGATTTAGCGTTCCGGCATGATGGCGTGTAGAAACCGATTAGGGGTATGGGTTGAATTTACACTGCTATATCCCTTCCAAGTTAGTACGCTACCATCTTAGACTGCATCGTCACTTACCATCAGGTGAGATCGCAACCAAGGGCTATCTTGTCATCGAATAAAAAAAACGCACATTACTCAGAAAATTCAGTGGCGTGCCCGTGATCGAGCTTTGGACCCTCCGAAGAAGAGACCACAGACCAAACCACTTGGCTATCACTGCTTCCAAGAATCTTAAGAGCATAGGCTTAGACTATATTCCGAATTCTAACAAAGTCATGGAAAATTTTGAACACATAATGTTAAAAAAAAAAACAGTTTTATAAGTAGGTAGGATTAGGTAGGGTTATTCAAGCGGCGGACCAACTAGGTAATTCCTCCCTCTAATTCTTCAAAAGCTGGTGACGCATTGGTGATGCCTCTGGTGCTCCAAATGTTCATGGGCGGTGGTAATCGTTTACCTAAATCATGTGACCCGCCTACTCGGTTGCCCGCTGATTATATAAGAAAAGGAAGACCTACTTATTCCTATTAAATTTCCTTGAATATTTGAATTAACCTGAAAGAGGAGATTAGATACAATGAGACTGTTTTTATTAAAAAGACATTTTTATTTCTTAACGTTGAATGATATTTATCTCAAAGATATTACGAGTATATTGACGTCAATGAGCAAAGTAAACAAATAAAAAACGGGTCAAGCGCGAGTCAGACTCAAACACCAAGGGTTCTGTAGCTTGCAAGGATAGTTAAATAAGATATAAATTAATTGACTACCTCAGAGCTTGTAATGAACTATTGCTGATATTTTGTATATTGAATTAAAGGTTTTCTTACATATTATCTATTATTTATATTATTAATTAAATCATGACATCCACTATTTTGTTTAAGTGTTTTTAGATGGCAAAAAAAGAGTTGATTACGATCCTCACATTGTAACAATCAAATTTTTATTAAATTTATTTAACATTTTTGACATTCGTAAGAACTTTTGTAAGTCAGAATCGAAGAAATAAACATTAACAAAAAAACAAGCAGCTATTGACGGAAAAAATTGTCAAACGTACGAAATAAAAGTTCCTGTTTATAACATTTTAGTACAGAACGCTAAAAATAAGTGGAAAAAACATCTTCCCCGATCCTCGCTACGGAGCATAACAAGTTCCCAAGTTTCACACGGCAAAGTTAAAGTAAATAACAAGAAATTAGAAAGTAAGTAGCTGTATACTCAGGGTACATCTTGATTTTCGTTACTTGAAAGAGTCTAAAGCTGTGTGTACTAATTGGCGTGCTCGTAGAAAACCGGGTGCTCTCAAAGACGCTAAATGTAAATGACGTACGAATTTCGGAGCTCGGAAAAGCTTATAAATGCTTACAAACTAGTTTTAGGTGTCATTTCATGCGACAAGTAGCTGAAGACCTTAAATCTGAGAGGTGAAACTGCTGAATAGATATATTTTTAAAACTTGTTGGATTGTGTGTACCTACGTATGCATTTTTGAAGCTTCATTGTGGAAGCACTGTATACATAGCATAGTTTTGTTACCTATTGCAAATTTTTTTTTTTTTTTAAAAGAGCATCTGCTGAGCTTCTTCTCAGCAGAATCTGCATTCCGAACTGGTGGTAGATTTATATGACCTACCTTTTATCCCGGAAAATAAGAGAGTTCCTGCGGGAATTAAGAAACCCTCACTCCACGCGAACGATGTCGCGGGTGGAGACCGGAGAACGAAGAACTAGTGGAATCTAAATAGAACTTACCCTATGATGTAAACGCTCTTCAATGATGGTGGGCGGCGGCGACGGAGGCGTGGTGTCCTCACAAAGAGCCCCGAAGCCATCGTGCCCCGCTTCAGCCAAACCCCGCTCCAGCTCTATCGGGTCAGTGAGCAAGCGCGATGGAACGATCGGTGCTTGAGATGCTCCCAGCGACTGCGTTACATAATAAACGAACTGGATTTAAGTCACAACAGTTTAAAAAAATATTTATCCATTATCCACCAAATACAGTCAATATAATTCACTCAATAATAAATTTAGTCAATAATTTTATACTATAAGGATAAAAATAAATAAGGTACGGAAGGGGCGATTCCGAAGCCTTTAGCAACAACCAAGAAATTGGCATTAAATGTAATTCACGTTACTCGCGTTAGCTCGTGCTGGTTGGTCCCTGCACGAGCTGTGGAATCGTCTAAAAATATTGCTACAGCATGACGACCGCAATATTAGGCTTGACCACTGTCACACTTGATGGAAAGTGATGATGTGGTTGAAGGTGTAAGATGATTATTCACTCTTGTTTTAAAGGTAACCAAATCATACGTGTTAGGAAATACAAAGCTCAGAAGAGCGGTCCAGACCCTAGCCGATTCTATACGGCAAATATTAGGGGAGGTTAGTTAAAATGAGCAGAGCTGACTAAATTGGATTGGTCGGGGGTAATTGGCGGGCGTTCACTTTCCGGCGTGAGCCGTGACAGGTAAACTGGTATTATCCGGATATTGGTCGCTTTGTGTGCCGGCGAGTTATTAGCAGCAGCTTTATTGAAGGAATTTTTCCTAACATTCTAATAAAGTTAAAACATTCATTAAAATTAAAACATTCCCGCTACAATTAAAAGTAACGTTGAACGGTTTTATAGAATGCTCGTAATTATTATTAAAATATAAAACACGCATTTTAAAACAATGGCTTATTTTTTGAAATACTAGATGATGCCTGCGAGTCTGCGTGGATTACAGTTTAATTTTCCGGAATAAAATGTAGCCTTTATAATATAAGTGTGATGTGAAGCTCAAAAAGTCAGAATTTTATTTTTAGAGTATATTTGACTCCGCTTCATAATAGGTAGGCATAATGAATATAACTCATTACGAAAAGAATTAAGAAACTGCTCTATGTTACATTTCGCAGTTTCAAGCAAGCACCCTTGAAGGCCATGCAATTAGCACGCGTATTTATGACGCCTGTAGCCACTCGTGAGGCGGCATACAACCAGTAACAACCTGTTTTACTCTGTAACTTACTGTTTACTGAAGCATTCGCACATGAACTTTTAGAACTTTATAGCGAAAGCTCAAAAGATATCTCAATGTTTATGTTGAGTCTAGTTGTAACGCTAGAATATTTATGCTAAATTAAACTATAAAAACTCATTATAGGCATATTATACCTACCTATTCATATACATTGGCTCTATTTACTTAAAAAAATATATTAAATAATAGAAATACTTAAATGTCTCTTTAAAAATAAAAAAAATGCTAAGTAGATGATGCTAAGATGTGAAAATATTAAAGTAGTTCTTGAACATGTCATATTAAAAGAACGCTGAAACTTTATTAGACACTTGAACTAAAGCTCGCTGCATACGTAACGTGCACGGGACGTGGACGGGACGTGGCCCGGACGTGGTTAGTAAACACGGACGGGAATTTTTAATGCATACGCAACGTGGCAATAACTCAGAACTAACGTGCTAGTGATGTGAACAAGGAAAGATGGATTTTTCTAAGATTGTAGCGAGCTAACTTGGAAGGGGTATAGCAGTGTAAATACAACCCATACCCCTAATCGGTTTTTACACGCCATCGTGTCGAAACGTTAAATCGCTTGGCGGCACGTCTTTGACGGTAGGGTGGTAACTAGCCACGGCCAAAGCCTCCCACCAGGCCAGACCAGAGACAATTTAGAAATTATAAATTCCTAAATTGCCCCCGCCGGGAATCGAATCCGAGACCTCTCAGTTATAAGACCACAGCGCTCACCACTGCGCCAGGGAGGTCGTCAAAGGTTGATACTATATACCTATTGATTTGAGCATAAAAAGTTCAACTGTAATTATTATTACATATTAAAATATAAGTAGAGATACCAATGCAATAAATTAATAAAATAAATCTGACCGTTTTCAGTGAGTGATAGTTCGACTGCAATTTTACGCCACAGATAATTTTTATATTTGGTGTCTAAATACTTTCAATGATCGTACACACTCAATTAGTTTTTCCATTCGTCCATTTTTGCTTCGTAGGTAAATACACACATCATACAAACATCACTACTTAGCTCTCCGGAGCGAACGGGGCGACTGTGCATACGCAGCGGAATCACGCACGGGACGGGGCACGTACGGGACGGGACGTGCTAAACATCGTCGCCGACGATATTTTTCCCGTTCCGCGCGTGGCACGTTCCCGTCCCGTCCGTGCTCCGTGACGTATGCACAGTCGCTTACATTTTCTATGAAACGATGTTTCCAAAACTCCACGTCCCGTCCCGTCCACGTTCCGTCCCGTCCCGTGCACGTTATGTATGCAGCGGCCTTAAGTTCGCCCGCACACATATCTGTGCACAACTTGCACGCTGCTTGTCGGAAAACTAAGATGGCCGCTTGCCAATACGAGATATATTATCAGTACCACTTTGAAATATTTGTCACAGTTATATAAATTGCGGGAAAGAAAATTTCTTTCTCTCGTTTAACTGTGAAAATATTTCGCAGTAGGTATAAATGGTCCGATCAGATTTTTTAAACTGTCTAAGATTCCTTTTCGTTTTTTCCATTTCGCAGCAAGTCGGAGGCTTGCACATGCCCACCACGCACACGGCGCCGATGCGGAGACGATGTACCGACCTGTAGCGACGGCTGCAAGACGTTGCTGTGCGCGGGTCGCGCGACCAGGAGGCGGACGCACGCTCCGCACTGCCGCAGCACGGCGGCGGCTTGTCGCGCGCACATGCCCACCACGCACACGGCGCCGATGCGGAAACGATGTACCGACCTGTAGCGACGGCTGCAAGACGTTGCTGTGCGCCGGTCGCGCGACCAGGAGGCGAACGCACGCTCCGTACTGCCGCAGCACGGCGGCGGCTTGTCGCGCGCACATGCCCACCACGCACACGGCGCCGATGCGGAGACGATGTACCGACCTGTAGCGACGGCTGCAAGACGTTGCTGTGCGCCGGTCGCGCGACCAGGAGGCGGACGCACGCTCCGCACTGCCGCAGCACGGCGGCGGCTTGTCGCGCGCACATGCCCACCACGCACACGGCGCTGATGCGGAGACGATGTACCGACCTGTAGCGACGGCTGCAAGACGTTGCTGTGCGCCGGTCGCGCGACCAGGAGGCGGACGCACGCTCCGCACTGCCGCAGCACGGCGGCGGCTTGTCGCGCGCACATGCCCACCACGCACACGGCGCCGATGCGGAGACGATGTACCGACCTGTAGCGACGGCTGCAAGACGTTGCTGTGCGCCGGTCGCGCGACCAGGAGGCGGACGCACGCTCCGCACTGCCGCAGCACGGCGGCGGCTTGTCGCGCGCACATGCCCACCACGCATACGGCGCCGATGCGGAGCAACATGTCGCCGGTACGCAGCCGACCATCCTGTACCGGGAGAACAAGTTATACTCAAACCTAAACTCAACATCTTAGGAGGCCAGTGATATTATGTTAAGTTTCACACGTGTTTCCCTAATTAACCAGATTTTCTCAAAGATACAGAAAAATCCATTTACGATTTCAGAACAACTAAAGCAATCTCTTGTACCTAATTAGAAATTTTCACGTAGCTACCACAGGCGTTCTTATAAAGTCGATCTAAATGAACAGAAAATTAAATCAATTACTTTTTTCTTACTTTTAAGGAAATTATCCATTTTGCATACCTACTCTGAAATGAAACTGAAACTATACGTACAATATGAGATCATTAACTAACTTGTAAACTTGCAAAGGCAAATAACACAAAGGTTCAATTTAATTAGTCGTAACAGTTTATTAACTCGTAATGTAATATTTTAAAATTAACAATACATTTTACTCTTTGAAAAACCCACCACACTTATAGTATAGTAATGTTATTGGTAGTTATATAATATTGATCTTATGAATGGAGCTCTCAGCATATTGCAGATAGTGATTCTCAGCTCTCATCAATGTGATGGAGGCTGGTGCCTGCCATCAAAAGTGGGGATTGCACTTTATTCAATTAAAGCTCTCTGCGGCGCGCGCTGCCACGGCTTCACTCGACGATCGACATCCATACCAATTATACGAGAGTAACGAGACATGAGGGATCGTTTGTGCTTTGTAATTATTCAAAGTTAATAATAAGAAATAAATAGATAAGAATATTCTTTATACAAAAAACAATTTGCTGTTCGTTAGTCTGGCTTGAACTCAATACGGCCTGATCGATTTGAATATTTTATTGTTTTGTTCGCTTATACAGGGGTGGTGGGACACCCCAAAGAACAGCTAAAAATAACCGGTCAAATGCGCGACGGACTCGCATACGATGAGTTCCTTATCAAGAAACGCCGAGAAAAACACGTTACTAGTACAGGAACCCTCTTGAATTTATAATTTATTTTACTATTTGTTGTTATAGCGGCAACAGAAATACACGTTCTCTGAAAATTTCAACTGTTATTAAGGATCATGAGATACAGCACGCATACAGACAGTAGGACGGACGGACGGACAGCGGAAGCTTAGTAACAGGGTCCCGTTGGTTACCCTTCGGGTACGGAACCCTAAAAATCAATATAAGGAAAAGAGGTCCCTCGGGAAAAATGGTCATTGGAAACTTTTCATCCCGGATAAAAGTTCCCCCAGAAACAGCATGCTTTAAGTTCGCGTATGGTTTATCCGTTTGAGCTGACGGATTAAAGGACAGATAATTTTCATCCGGAAAAGGGCACTAAGTCGGGGTTTAGTATATTATTAAATTTAATTTGTTCTAATGTGAGATATTTCAATCCCTTGCTTAATTTACTCCAAAACTTTACACAATAGGCATACAAATGTTTTATATGTGAAACATTCTGGACGTATCGAAAGTTTGGGGTGAACTGTATAATTTCAATTCAAAACAGCCTACCCTGTTTACATTAACATAAACCACAAAACATTTACTGTTGGGATACCTATGTATTGTATGAAATCAAGCCTAATTACCTCCGATCTTGGAACATCTTTGTAATGTGATGGTTTTAGTAGAAAAAAAACATAGCATAAGAACCAACACCGCGTATTTCATTCAATTTCCGAATCGGGACAAAAAAGAAAAGTCACGAAAAATTATTTCAAAACAAATTTTTAATTGTAGGATTATAATTACAGCTAGACTGCAGATACAACAAACAGTTTATCGTTGTTGCAAATTAAAAACCTCCTAAGTGTCTTTTGGTCGAAAGGTGTTTTGTAAATAGATGAAAAAAGCATTTTCAAAAATTTACTGTCTGAAAAACCCTCATATGAATATCTTTACAATGACTTATACGTAGCTACATATGATTTTTATTTTTTATTTTAAAGATACAAATACATAATTTTTTCAGAAAGATTTTTTGTTTTTCTATGAAAATGATAGATACTTTTATCACATATGAGATATTTTTTCAACGACTTTATGTTTTTGCAAAAACATAAACTGTTTTGTTGTATTTATGTAACTGTTTGTTGTTGTAACAAATAGTTTATTTTTGTTGTATCTGTATAGGACAGCAAATCCAGTGTTCCCTCAAATATAGTTGAGCGAAGCAACGGCTGGATCTTGGTCGTGCTCGTGAACGGGTGCCACCAACGGGAATGGGTCTGCTTTGTCTGCCCGTTTTGACACTGCGTTGGATTGTGTGTACCTACTTATGCATTTTTGAAGCTTCATTGTGGAAGCACTGTATGTGTATACATAGCATAGTTGTGTTACCTATTTAAAAAAAATTTTTTTTTTAAAGAGCAACTGCTGAGTTTCTTGCCGGCTCTTCTCAGCAGAATCTGCATTCCGAACCGGTGGTAGATTTATGACGTGTCATAAGAGCTACAAGTTGGCCTACATGAAATAAATGGATTTTGAATTTGAATTTAATCATAGATTGATTATAATATAGATAAGTGGTCGGCGATGGCGACTCACCCGGTCGGCGACGCCCCCCGGCAGCACGCTTTTGACGACGACGCCGGAGGAGCGACCACCCACGATGCCGAACGCCAGCCCCGAGCCGTCGTTGACCAGCTCCACCACCTCCACCTGCGCCCACTCGCCGAACACCTGCTGCAATGTTATGAGCTCTTAGTACCTTAATCACAGCAATAAATACCTCAGTAACTGCCTCGTTAGTCTAGTCACTAGACCGGGACCAGTCGAGCTTGCTAACCACTAGACTCTAGTGGTTAGCAAGCTCGACTGCAGATGACGAGGTCCTGGGTTCGATTCCCGGGAGGGGCCCAAAAATGGATTGGGTTTTTCTGTCAAGAATTGTGCCCCCTGTACTCAGGGGCTCTCTAAGACTCGCCTGATGTCGCCGGTTCACCTAGTGAGATTCCTTCTACAGTTTCTGAGTTTCTGAAAATCGTAAAGGTTGCAAGAAATCGCTTTTAAGAATGGAATAGATATAAAAACAGTGGAATAACAATATCAACTTAGTATCCCATTGTATCAAAACTTCATACACATTAAGGGTTTTATTACTCTCTGGTTAAATGTAGAGAAATGTGTGTGTAAGTATTTTGATGTAGATACATTTTTAATCTAATTTCCTACCCCGTATAACTCAAGGTCCTTCAAAGCACGAGTTAATAGGCATCTTCTAAGCAAGCGCGCTCCAACCTAGACCTCATCATTGTTTTCCTAAGCGTAATTATCGTCAAGAGCAAGCAAATAAAATAAAGTATTCCTAGGTACATTCATCCAATGGATGTGACGATAAATGAGCTCGTACCGCTACGAAACAAAATGAAAGGAGAAAAACAAACACAAAGAAACCACTCATTACTCAAATTATAGTAACCCGAGCCTGCCCTTACTCACGCCGGTAATACAGAAAACAAAATGACATCGTCTTTTCTCATCCATTGTGAAAAACACGGTCTTGTCGAAGAGGAATAAGGATTTCGCGGCGTATCGCGTAACAAGGTCACTAACCATCAAAGGTGGTCAAAGGACCAAGGTTACTACCGCGAATAATGTAAAAAAATAAGCACGATCTACACGCAATGGAAGGAGATCTTGTGAAACCTTTCAAGTTAGAAAACGTGAGACCAAAGGCCGAAATTACGCAAACCAAAGTCCCTACTAAAGAACGGAGACTTACGAAGACGGGATGATAACTTTCCGGGATAAAATGTATTTTAATACAACTTTTATTTGAAAATACCTACATACCTAATACCCTTCAACTTACGCAGTTCGTTTCCAAATAATCTTAATTTCTTTTTTTCATTTTACAAACAAAAAAGAAATCAAAAATGTTTACTAAAACTTCAGAGCTGATCCAATTTTTGTTTTTGCTAATTTTTTTTTTAAATATTAGCCATGCTGAGCCAGACAAATATTCTCCTCTTCGCTTATAATCATAAGATAAATTTATTTTGCCTAGTCAAAGAAGTAAAGTATTAAGAACCTCTAGGAAATTTTGTTTCATTTAAGCAAAGAATTCTTAGCCTTTTTAGGGTTCCGAAAAAAACTTCGGAACCCTTATAGGATCACTTCGTTGTCCGTCTGTCTGTCAGTGTGTCACCACCGTTTTTCTCGAAAACGGCTCATGATACTAAGTCGAAATTTATACTGAATATAAAGTTCAGTGGTCTCGTAGTGTTTTAAGAATATCAAGCTTATAGCTTAACTCAGTGAAAAGTTACAGCTTGGAAACCACGGCTTTCTCATTATTAAAACAAATTAAGGCACATCTTCAAAAATCGTTTTTTTCCATACCTAATTTTTAGTTTCATAGTAAGTCCCGTTATATTTTACAAACACCAGCCTTAAAATCTTACAAATGACGGAGATTTTGATATCTCTAAACCTCATAATAATACCTAAAACAGCCAAAAAAACAAAAAAAAAACGATATCTTACTATGAATTACAATCATTGCAATGCTTACTTTAGTGACGCGTCACGTAGACATATTATAATGGTGCGGCCACACTATGGTAAACTTCAATATCGATCATCTCAACTATTATCGCGGTTATTTCCGCCGATATTAAACGCGACAAATTGAGTGCCCACACTTCGTCAACGTCAACGAAAATTTAATTGGCGATAACGCAATAATTCTGTATTAATTTTTTAATGATGTATTTATTAATTCTGTATTAATTAATTGGCGATAACGCAATGTGAATGCAACAGCGTCAGCGTCCATCTTGAATCAGGACATATTATCGTCATTATCGGGCATTGAGGTTGACTGTTCAAGTGTAGCCGCTCAATTTTTCGCGTTAAATATTGCCAGAAGCTGCCGCGTTAACTGTGGCAACGTTAACCCTTTAATGTGGATAGCTCCTAAAGGCTCCTAGAATAATAAAATGACTAAAGTGAGAAGACATTATATCAAAATATGTGTGTAAGAGCAGGACAAGGCATTGTGTTTCTATTTGGTAGGTACCTATCCATTGACGTATAGCATAGCTCCGTCTCTATCACCTTTAGAGAGCCATCATAGACCAGAAAGAGAGCCATGCTGATGTGAGGCTCTGTCAAGTGTCAAGTTTGTTTGGTTTTGTTTCGCGTCGTGTTATTTTGTATTTAAATCATAATTATTTAATAAAAGTTTCAATAAATTTGGTTTTTAATGTACGGTTTCACTCAAGGTGGATATAAACCTTCTAAAAATACATCAGTTACAACGAGATGAATCTGTTTTCGTGGTTTGGTACTACCTATATGTATATCGACTACAAAGCTGCAAAGGTATTTAACTAAGTTTATTATTACTGAATGGCTACAATATATTTTAATGTAACAAATGAAGATATTTTCGTTTAAAGATGTTTAGTAAAGAGGTACATAGTTGACTCATAATTTAAATAAGTATCTATTGAAAACATAACCTACAAAACAAATAATTATATGTATTTCATTTTATTTATGATTATAAAAGTTAAATTAACTGTTTTAGATTCCAAGAAAATGCTGTGTGCCTGAATGCAAACCAAATTACGACAGTGTTATCAGCATTGAAGGAGCTAAAATTACATTTTCTTTCCCGAAAGATGCTCATCTCTCTCAATCGTGGTTACGTGCGATTCCACGAAAAGACTGGGTACCTACGTACAAAACACTCAGCTGTATGTAGCAACCATTTTTCAACCCATGAAATCTAGACTGAAGAAATAATTATTGGAAGTGAGCAATTGAAATACCCATGTTTCGGTCGAGGGAGCAATACCTCATATTTTCAATAATCTCCCATCATATATGTCGAAGAGTACTCTACCTCCAAGAAGCAAGCCCGAAAAAAGGAAAGAACAAGCTGAATGTGAAAGTAGTTAATAGTGTGTAGTGTGTGTGTTATAGGATGAAAATCTAAGCTTTCAGGTATATGTAAAAGGACATTTAATGCATCATGAAGATTTAAGCTGGATATTACCTAGTGAACTTAAGCTTAGCAGATGGTCACAGCTTGAAAATATACTATATTGTTATTATAACAATAGTGAACCAACAAAGTCATTTAACTATTGTCTTGATAGGTCTATTGAGTACTTGAATGAAGCAGTTAATACTGAAAATGATAATTTTGCTGCAGAGCTTGTTCTAGACCAAATGAAATTGCTAAAAAATAAGCAATGTAGATATAGTGTTGAGACGGCTATGCATATAGTATTATTATGTCAATGTTGGTATCGGATTTTTGTAGTGCTGCCAGGGATCCCAACTAATGGGGGTTTCTCCCCAAAAGGGAGAAAACAAGTGAAATGGGATACTTATAGTATAATATACCTAAGTATATAATTAAGTAATTATATATCACTCCCTATTACCACTGTATATATTGTATCAACTATTACCGAAACACAGGCTAATATCCTATTATTCTTTTATTTATCTCTTGTTATTACTGGTCTATCAATTTCTGTCTCGGTCGGGTCACTACATCACTAAAGGCTATGCCTGAAAATCAGCACTGTAGCCATAATACTGCACCATTATGCTGAGGCAGTAGCCTTTTCAGCTCCAACACGCACCTTTATGTTATAGATTAATGCTGAGATCTATAGAGTGTACTCTGGCTCGGCTCAAACTTGGGTTAGAGTTGAAGCGAGCCACAGAAATATGTTCTGACATAAATCTGTCTCGTTTTGGCTCTGACTTGAGTCTGGGCGGAGTGGGGGTGCAGTCACTTAGTATTACTCAAACTTTGTACCTACTTTTAATTTTTGTGTGAGCTGAATAAATGTTTATTTTTATTTTTTATTTTATAAAATTGGCTGTGAACGAAATTGCCGAACGAAATCAACCAAAAAAACGAGAGTATATAATCAAAAATATATTGTTGTATAGTTCAACCACAGGTTTGCATGCTGGGGATGTTTTCAATTTTTCAATTTACATTTGTATGGTATGTACTCGTATTTGTTATACTAAAAATAACAAAATTGTTTCTTTTCAAATGTAAACTTGAAAATTAATTTTTCTTGAAAGAGACTTCTCTACATTGTACCTGGAGACAAAATATGGGTGTCAGACTCAGACTATGAATATTAGATGGAACTAAGTGTAGTTATTGATTTCTCTGCTTTTACATTAATGCCCAAGTAAAGGAGTGTAATGTTTGTAAGGAGTATAATGTTGAGGATTTATGTATGCATATGAATTTCTTTATTCCACCATAACTTCTAAATGCCTGAACAGATTTGTGATATTAATTATTTTTTCTGCGAGCAGTGTGTGTGATATTTTGAAACATGAAAAAGTCAGGGACATAAAGAAGGAAAAGTGTAAAAATTAGAATATCCAGTTTTACATGCCAGTAATAAATAATTATTATTAATAAAAAATAAATAATTAACTTGATAAACGTTTTGTTTTGTTTATGTATCCTTAGTAAATATTAAGTATGTTAATAGCCATTTTAAGCTATAGGAACTCTGCATTAAAACTGCGCGCTTAAGCTGGTCATCTAGTAGATACCTACCTAATTTACATAATCCACACAAGGTTCGGAACCCTCAGAACGCGAGTATGACTCGCACTTGACCGGTTTTTTTTAGGCTATTCTTGCTATGGCAAGAATTCACAAAGAGCCAAATAACTCGACCGAATCCTTCGACCGAATCGTAATAACATTACGAATCCAGCTTAGTAATTACAATTAACAAAACTAGTACAATCTTTCAGCGAAATGTCGGGTGCATTTTAAAATCCCTTTCTCACAATTGCAGCTACAATTCAGTGTCCTAATTCATTCTAAGCTACATAAAGCTCTACTAATGAGGGAGGGTGCAAAAATGAAAACACTAATTGCTTGTGTGCTCGAATTTAAAGTTTTATATAGAAATGACATTCATTAAATAAAATTAATAAAGTAGGGCGCACCCGAAACATGTTCTTATGGTTCCGAAACAATACGATCGCTAACTATGGGCTTTATAAGAAGGCTCTAGATCAATCATCGGGCGATGGAGAGATTTACTCGGAGTATCCCTATTAAGTAGATCAAATCAGAAATAGGGAAAACCCAAGGTGAACCAAAGTTACCGATAGCTTTTGTTTTATTCGATGACTAAAACTATTCTCCTGCCCACTCCTACCACAAGAAGGGAATATTGGTCATACTCAGCACGAGTTACAAAGGTATGTGAACTCTGTCGCACTTTTTGTCTGGTGGGAGGCTTTGGCCGTAGCTAGTTACCAACCTACCGTCAAAGACGTGCCGCCAAGCGATTTAGCATTACGGCATGGTGGTGTGTAGAAACCGATTAGGGGTATGGGTTGAATTTACACTGCCATACCCGTTTCAAGTTAGCCCGCTACCATCTTATATTGTATCACCACTTACCATCAGATGAGATCGCGATCCAGTCAAGGACTATCTTGTCATCAAATAAAAAAAACTTCGCAAACATGGTGGGCTATGGCCTGAACCCTTCTCATTTGGAAAGGAAAGCCATGCCCACAAGTGGGCAGGCGATGTGTTGAGACGATAAAGAAGTGGGACTCGACAGGATAGTTTGAAGATATTTACCATGATGCGCCCAATAAGCCGCTTGCGTAGTTTGCGCGGCCTCCGCCTCGATCAGCTAACCTTCTCCATGTTCACCGCGGCCGCGCTGCCCAGCCACACGCGTCGCTACACACACACACACCGGCACAGCGCATCGCACGCACTAACACACGCTCATTGTTCTACTTCACTGTTTATAGCACTGCACATTTTGGCCACGCGAATCTGCAACAAGGAAGACATTATTTAGCACTTTGTTCGTACACCACAACAAACATTAGTAAGATTTAAAAAGATACAAGAAAAAAGAAAAATACAAAGGCGGCCTTATCGCTTAGTAGTAATATTTGCCAGGTAACCTTATAAGTTTAGAAAAGTTGAGATTTTGAAAAAGTAAAAGACAAAACATGGTCTTCTTTATCAACCGATATACGTCCACTGTTGGTCGAAAGTCTCTTGCATGGATCCACAGGCCTCGGTCTTGCGCCACCTAAATCCAGCGGCTCCCTACGACTCGTTTGATGTCTTCTGTCCACCTAGAGGGGGGTCTACCAACCACACACCAATGGGTCTACCAATTAAAAATTAATTAATTAAAGTTGAAGAAAAAAAAGACCATAATTTCTATGACATCTATCTTTGTCGGTAGGTGTACTCCAATGGATATATCTACTGACATAGGTCACTTTTTATCCCGCAAACACAAAGGGTTCCCGTGGGATTTTTTTAAACCAACTCCAAGCCGACGAAATCGCGAGACAAGAGACATAACAAACAATGAAACATTCTGTTTCTTTCAAAATTCGAAAAGCTGTTGAAAAATCGTTATTTATCTCGAACGCCCTGATTCGCCAGCTTCAGCTTATATTTAGAACAAAACAAAACAAGCCCGTATTACAGTGAAGACGGACAGACAAACAGGTAGAATAACACGTCAGTAGTATTGAAGCTCACGAAAACTGGGCCAAAAATCTTCATGAAGAAACCCGGTAGAGATATGCTACGTACAGTACTTTCAAGTTCCAATGTCTATGGAGGATTTTCTTTTAACATTTTAAAGATACTCTTTGTGAATTCTTAAATAAATTACCGGGTTATCAAGAATCGACAAGTGGAAAAACATTATGGGGTCGTCGTAATAACACGGTTTGTAGGAAAAATGACAGGGTTCCATAATTCAATGAATTTAAAAGCAGGCAAGCCCTTTTCAAAGTAATTTTCCTGGGTTTTCCGATAGAGAGGTTTTATTGTTTTTATTAGTGTTAAGTAAACATATACTTACAACGAGGCCCATAATATGTTCCCGGAATACGTGGTATAAAATTAGTTTAGAAACTAAGTACAAATTAATTAGTTTGGAAAGAAAGAAAAAAAGAAACACAGTGATTTGAGACAAAGCTTCTCGATCTATTGAACCATCTATATATAACAGGAGTACCTGAATACACAGTAAAGTTGCTGAAAACTGTACAAGTTAAAATTATAATGGTGTAAATTGTGAGACTAAGTTAAATACGTCTTTGATTAAATTTTATCGTCGTAATTTGAACTAAACATCTGTTCAGCTTCTATTGATCGGTCTACAATGACAAGCTTATCAGATAACGCTTGTTACAGTGTAAATTCTAATTCGGTTCCCGACTGACGCTCCTGAACAGAATACAGAGTATTAAATTTTGATCTCACGGACTTCGATATTGATGCTTCTAGTAGTTTCTGCTTCCTCTAGATACCTACTATGTAAAAATGGAGAGGTTTCATGATGTGGATAATAAAATATTGCATTAGGTGTAAACAAAAAAGGATAAAAGTTTAAAAACTGTAACTCAACTATGGAAAATTGGTTGTATCAATTTTGACAGTAGATTCCTTTTATAACGTAGGCACCCACTAAGAAAGGACTTTTTGAAATATCCGTCCCCAAAGGGGTTAAATAAGGGGTGAAGGATATGAAAGTCCGTCATTTTTCAAGTTATATCTATGAAACTTGGTATGAGCCTTTCATTAAAAATGAAAAAATACGTTTTTGAAAACCCCGAAAGGGGGTAAATAGGTAATGAATATTTGTATGAAAGTGCGTAATTTTTCAACTTATATCCATGAAAATTGGTGTTTTGCCTTTCGATTAAAAATAAAGAAGAACTTGTTTCACAGTTTTTGAAAAATTCACCCCAAAACCTAATTCCACGCTTTTTCATATTTTGACGACCTCCCTGGCGCAGTGGTAGGCGCGGTGGTCTTATAACTGGGAGGTCTCGGGTTCGATTCCCGGCGGGGGCAATTCGGGAATTTATAATTTCTGAATTGTCTCTGGTCTGGCCTGGAGGGAGGCTTTGGTCCAAACCATCCTACCGTCAAATACGTGCTGCCAAGCGATTTAGCGTTATGGCACGATGGCGTGTATAAACACACTAGGGATATAGGTTGAATTTACACTGCCATACCTCTTCCAAGTAAACCCGCTACCATCTTAGACTGCATAGTCACTTGTCATCAGCTGAGATCGCAGTCAGGGCTATCTTGTCATCGAATAAAAAAATGTATCATTAAATTGTTCCCATATTTCATTTCCCGGTAGCGCACAGATGAAGTGTCAGTATTTGCTGCAACAACCAATCCGACCTGAGTAATGGATTCACTGAAGTGGAACATCCTGAGAGAGACAATGCAAGTGTCACCGGCTGCCACTCAATCGTGCACACTCAGAGAGCAACGCGACTGCGCTCACAAAGATGTGAAGCCAGAAGCTCGCTAATTAGTCTCACATTCATGAAACGAACTAGTTTTATACGAAAACGACTTCCTTTTTGTTAGCTTGACAATCTATACTAATATAATAAAGTGCAAGAGTTTATTTGTTTGAACGCGCTAATCTCTGGAACTACCAGTCGGATCTGAAAAATTCTTTTTGTATCTGATAACCCAATTCTTGATAAAGGTTATAGGATATTCAACACCTCGGTACGACTCTTAGAAACCGAGCAAAAAGAAAGAATAGCGCGGGCGAACAATGCGATGCGGTAAGTCAGTGGTCGAGGGCGGTCACCCGATGAGAACCGAACAAGAACTGAACCGAAGGCTATTTATTAATCCGGAGGAATCAAAGCGTTCCCACGGGATTATTAAAAACTAAATCCACGCGGACGAAGTCGCGGGCAATAGCTAGTCTCTTAATAAAAAGAGATAATCTCTTTCTTCTTACTAATCACAGAGATAAGTAAAAACTCTCTGTATAACAAATCCTACTATTGCGAAAGTTTGGATGTATATCGATGGATGGATGGATGGATGGATGTTTGTTACTCAATCACGCCGCAACGCCTGAACCGATTTGGCTGAAATTTGGCACAGAGATAGATTACAGTCTGGAATAACACATAGGCTATAATGCCCGCGACTTCATCCGCGATTAAAGTTTTTTTGATTCCCGCGGGATCTCTTTAATTTTCCGAGATAAAATGTTTTGATGTTCTGTTTTAATCCCGGGTATGAGCTATCTCCATTCCAAATTTCAGCCAAATCGGTAACGAATTACGCTCAAATCTAGTAGACTCCCACTTCACAATCTTTCAAGGTTCATAAATTAACTGAAGCTTCGAAAACTAATTAAGATTTCCTAGTAGCTACTTAACTTAATTTATAATAACTAAAATACCTATACATAATATATACTCCTACTCTATTTCAAATAAGTATTAATTTTTGACTAATTACGTAGCTTAAAATAACTATTTTATAAACATACTAGTTTTTCTCCCCTCGGCTTTCCTCCCGGCATTTATGAAAGTGCTGATTCCTATACGAAATTACCAAGAAATTACCAAATTGGATTTTTTCGATTTTTTCAGCTGTTCTGTTGGGTTTTCAATTTTTTTAATGTTTTTAAACCAAACCTGTATTATAGTGAATGGAACAAAAAAAAATTCAAATCGGTCAAGCAGTTTTTGAGTTTGAGCTAGACTAACGAACAGAAATTGATTTTTATATTGAGATACAGATGTCTTGGACTATAGCACACTTTCTCAATCGGAAGAATTAGACCGGTATCCAATGGAAGCAGTTTCAACATTACAGTCGACTAGTCGTGTGCTTACACTCGTAATCAAATTCCAAGAAACTGTAGACGTATCTAAAGAGAAGTAAAGCAGATATAATACCGAGTCTATATCATCAAAGCAAATCCTCGAGGAAACATAATAAACATGCCTTCTTCAATCTTCGAAAACAATCTTTTCATAAGTCTCTTCCACGTTTTATCTTTGAAAAGAAGCATTAGCATGACTTGACAAGCAATCGAGTGACGTCATCCATCGTAATGGCTGCTGATGCGTAATAACTTTCAGAGGGGTTTGTGATAAATTTGCATCACACTTCTTTCTAAACACTGGAATATTACAGAAGGGTCTTACTGACGAGGGTCTTGAAAATAGGTAGTAATGCCTATTATGCGAATTTTATAAATGTAAAAATGTGTATCTGTTCGTTGGTTGGTTCGTCCTTCAGTCACGTTGCAATGAAGCAACGGACCGACGTGATTGACGAGTGAGATAAGCTACTTTTTAAAAACAAAAGGTTCCAAAAATAAACTATCCATCTACGTTTTACCATAGCCTAATCTGGAATTAAAAACTATCGTGAGTAAATCACTATTTTTGTCAAAAGTAAATATGGAGAGTATTTAAATATTTCCTTATATAGTTAGGTAGTTATTCTCGCAGAAAGTTTGGTGAAATCGGGTCTGAAAAGACGAACATGACATAAAAACTACGTTGTCACAAAATGCACTTACAAGCTCGTAACGTCGTAAAGTGGTGCACTTAAAGAGCTATTGAACATGGAAGGTAGTTGGAAAATAATTTGTCGGGCGGAAGAATGTTGCATCTCACAAACTGACTGCATCAACCAAGAATAGATACTCCGTAGAATAATAACCAAGTTAAGTATAAGAGAGTAGTATAAAAGTCTTGTGTGGGGCATACGAGTGGTGGTGGCATTGCTTTGGGAACTTGGCTTTTTTGCTTGGTTGGGGAGGTAAGCGGTGCTTGTAACTACATGTCTGCAGTTTGACCATAGGTAAGTACAGATTTTTTCTGTTGGCGGATTTTAGGAAATTAATTCTAACCTTTTCTTGCTAATAACTAAGTTGACAGCAAAGTCTGGAATAACACATAGGCTACTTTTTATCCCAGACAACAAGACAATTAAAAACCCAATTCCACGCGAACTAAGTCGCGGGCATCAACTAGTATTTTCATAAAGATGAACATTCAAATAGACTGTTTTAGTACGGGTTTTTCATAGACGGTCTTATAAATTAAAGTTTGCAACTTTTCAGAAGTTGCGAAATTGCACAATAAATTGCGACCGTCCAAGCGTAGACTAAAGAATCGGGAGTAGGTACCTACATCTACCTAAATAGTCGTACTTTCGAAGTTGTTGCTTTTATTTTTTGCTACAAAATGTTGGATTCGTTGATTTATTTTTTTCTTTCATTGATCTAAAAAGTTGTTGAATAAAATACATTTTAGCATTTCTTTTAAAGTTATGCGAAAATATTATTGACCTATTTATATTTATTGTTTATTATTCATTACTTATTTAATTAATTCAGAAACAATCAAGGCTAAAAATAGTTTATGCAAGATCCAGTTTTTTAATGTCTAAATAATACAAAAATATGAAAATTGTACAGCTGCTCAACCACGAAATCAGGCGATTACCAGCTAAAAACTTGTCATTAGAGAAAAGTTGATTGGAAAAACATCTTTGTAATATTTTTTGTTTCAAATTTAAAGTAGGGCCTTTTTTGCGGAAGATTGTGTAAGAACAATTTGTGCCTTGTCCGAGTTTTTTCAATAATTAGGATATAGAGTCAGATTGAAGTCGTCATCTTAAGCGATAGATGTACTCGTACTTGCTTGACAATAACTTTACACTATCGTGTTATATTATCTATCTATATCTATATCTATATATATAAAAATGAATCCCTATTTCCTTGGTAATCGCATCACGCGTGAACGGCTGGACCGATTTCGCTAATTCTTTTTTTGTTGTGTTTGTTATTGTCAGGAGAAGGTTCTTAAAAAAGAAAAAATTAAGAAAATTGCGCGAAAAATTAGAAAATTTAAGAAAACTTAACCACCATATTAAATTATTTCTAATGTAACCGCTTTTACAATTCAAACTTTTTTGATGTAACCTTATGGCGTTTGACATAACATTGACAGAACGCGTGCTGCCAATTTCGTCAAAGAGGATGTAAAAAAACTTAAGACAGGACAACGTCCGTCGGGTCCGCTAGTTTATAATAAAACTGTAACGGGACGAATTCTGTACATCAAATATATTTTGAAAATTTTAATCGAAGGACGCTTTATTATCGATACTGAGCCCAAAACAATTTTTTTTAAATTTTTGTCTGTCTGTTTGTCTGTGCGCACATCACGCGAAATCTACTGAACGGGTTTAAATGAAATTTGGTATAATGGTATCTGATACTTCGGGTCAATATATATGATACTTTTTATCCTGATAAACAATAAGGTTTATCCGGGATAGGGGATGAAAATTTTTGTTGATTTTGCTCCATAACTTCGTCAAATCTAAACCGAATTTAATAATTCTTTTTTATTATAAATTGTTTGCTATTAGAAATATTTTGTCCAATTTTGGTGAGGATCTACTAAATATTATCGGAGATAGAGGACATAACTTCTCGCGGATCTCGCAACTTTCTCGCAAGTCACTCTAAACTTTTTCCACGCGGACGAAGTCGCGGGAATCAGCTAGTGTTATATAACTGCTCTATGGCACCATTATTGTAGATAGTCGTGACCCCTTACAAGGAGTCTTCTTGAGATAATAATGCGGTCAGCTCCCGACAAACGACTTGAAAAGTAGGTTACGATTTCGAATATGATACGACCATTCAGTTTTAAGATTATTACAAGATATTAGTTATAATAATAGGGAACAAAAGCTTAACGTGGTATCTGAGGGCCGAGTTCAACTTAAGGCTTTTTGTCTGGTGGGAGGCTTTGGCCGTGGCTAGTTACCACCCAAGCGTCAAAGACGTATCGCCAAGCGTTCCGGCACGATGGCGTGTAGAAACCGACTAGGGGTATGGGTTGAATGTACACTGCCATACCCCTTCCAAGTTAGCCCGCTACCATCTTAGACTGCATCGTCACTTACCATCAGGTGAGATCGCAGTCAAGGGCTATGTTATCATCGAATAAAAAAAGGTCCAACTAGGAGGTTCAACTAAAGTCGACCCATTCAGTTACAAACTTAGGTCAACATTGCTTGACCGGCACAATCGATTTATATCGTCATGATCGTAGAACAGTGACGGATTTGCAAAAAGTCCAAAAATGACCCTTTGGCACATTTGGACATGTAATTATGCCAAGATCCGTCGTTGTTCTACGATAATGACAATATGTATGTGCAATTTTAGCTCTATTTTCCTTCCATCCATGGAAGAAAGTGGTAGTGATATTGATGACTCAGGAGTGAGGAAAATATCGGTTCAATTTCGGATTTTTTTTTTTTGTTTTCAAGTAGTTAATGGCCCTTTGGTACTAAGTATTTCAATAGAACTTTAAGATATTCTTAGTTCTTACCATCAATGGTTTAGTTAAGTATGTCACAATCACAAACCGTTTATAAAAATCATTTTCGTATAAATAATAACTCATTAAGTACGTATAAATAAATAATTGGTACCTACTTAAGTATTATTATTTTCCTCCCATCTGCGCTGATAAACAACCTAGCTTTTCCTTAATTGCGCTGTTCGAATCAGAGAGATGTTTTATTTACTAGAGTAGGTATTTCGCAAATGGACCTCAACCTGGTTTTCAAGAGCACAAGTTGTCTTTTTTACTATTTAGAAAATTATTAATATAGTAGTTGATGCCCGCGGCTTCGCTCGCGTGGAATTAGTTTTTAAAATCCCGCTGGAACTCTTTGATTTTCCGGAATAAAAAGTAGCCTATGTCACTCTCCAAATCCCCAACTATACCCATGCAAAAATTCACTTCGTCCATACCTACAGGTACCTACAAATGGGACCCTACTCTCTCCGCTGTCCGTCCGTCCGTCTGTCAGCGAACTGTATCTTTTGAACTGTAGTAAGTAAATAGGTACTCGAAATTTTTACAGAATGTATATTTCTATTGCCATTTGCCACTATATAAAAAAAATATGTAAGAAATGTGAATTTTTCAGCGTTTTTTGCTCGACCTGAACAATCACTGTTACGATGGTACGTCGTGGAGTCGGACTCGCACTTGGCCGGTTTTATTAATTATCAGCTGGGTACGCTTTTTGACGTCTAGTAGTAGGAGGTTTGTTCCTCCATTGATATCATCTCTCTGGTTCGAATAAATACAACCGAAAGCGTATTTATTCAGACGCCCACGTACAATGAATGGGGTGTAATAGCCCTAGTTTCATAATTGTACCTACCGAGAACCCAAAATAATATATTATGATCGCTTAGTAATATAGTTGAAAGACAATAATAGTCTTGGTAATGTAGTTGAAAGACAAAATTGTTACCTACTTACCTATTTTATTTAAAAACGCAGTAAAATTACGCAAATTCTAGGTTAGGAGTACCTAAATCAGGCAACAATTCAGACTTATTAGATAGATAATATTACCTACAATAGATTTGTGGGAATGTTTTGAGCTGTGCTATTGTCTATTGTTCACTGAGAATATTTTTTGAAATTTATGTTTTTACTTTTAATTTCTAATGATTTCATAACAGAATAAGTAGAGTATAGTAAGTGCTACTTAAGTAATTTTTCTTATTACCTATCTAGAGTAGGTAAAGTGTATTTTGATTTAATATAAATCCAAAATAATATACACCTACATATTTTCAAAATTACATGCCTCTATCTCTACCTACATTAAAGCAGATGAATCGCTTAAATTGCGCATAATAAAAGAAAATTTGGATATACTTACTTACATGTGTAAATCGATCTTTACTAACCGAAAAACGTAGCTGTTTAGTCACCAAAAATCGCTCTACGACTTTTTTTTATTGCAAGAGAAAATTTATTAATATTGCATATCAATCGATAGTTCTACTAATGACTTATCTAATACGTATTTTATACAGAGTCCCGTAATTCAGAATTGATTTATTTCTATTTTTTGGGGGATTCGGTTGCGATTTCGCGACGTGCGCGTAGCAACACTATCCGCGCGGCACTGGCGAAATGGCGGGAAATGTGACATGCGCTTTGGGAAATCGATGAGAAAATGGTCTGTAAAAACGCGCGGCGTTCGAACTTGTGCCCGGTCAGGGTTTTTATTTAAGTTTCACGGTTGGGTTCACACGATATCGCAGTTAATGATCAAAATTTATCGAGTGAATGTACGATCGGTAAGAAATGACATTTACTATAGTTACACACACTCGCACGCACTTACACACACTACCAGATGTCTTTTCATTCCATGAAAAGTTAGCTCATAAAATTGATGTCACCAGTGTCTCGTTGGTCTAATAGTTAGCATTTTACCACTGATTATATGATTCGATTCCCGAGCCGGACAAAAACAGGCATTAATTCAGTAGGTAGGTACTGGTTAGGGTTTTGGCGGTATGTCATCCCAATCCCTCAGAGGGCACGTAAAGCCTGCTCTGGGCCTGATCTCTCCTCCACTCCATGAGAGTGAGGGAATGAAGAGTACACCTGTGTTTGCGCATACACTTGTGCATTAAATAGGTATTATATATCTCGCGCAAATGGCTAACATCTGTGAAGATCAGCCATTAAGCCGTGATGACATTATTTTGATTGGCTAGTCTTTATTACGACGTAGGTATCCGCTAAAAGGTTGAAAATTGTGAAATACTTAGGGGTTTGAAAAATTGAACTTAACATGAACTCTTACCGCAGGTAAAAGCTTGTTTTCATTTTAAAGCACAATAAAATTATGACTATCCTTACAAATCCGGATCAAGTCTGCTGGTTGAAGATAAATTAATGGAAATAAGGAAGGATATTATGACGCACCTCACTAAACCTTCCCTAGGGAAACATTACGTAGCCCGCACGCCAGATAAACAAACCTACATTGTTGTGGGTATGACGTAGACTAAATTCTATTTCCATTTCTAAACATAGCACTGAAGGGTGCTTGCTTACTCTATAAAGTAGGCTGATGCGTTCCAGCCACGTACCTACAGAAATCTGCCTAATAGTGTTGCCTCTAACCTAACCTAACTTCAGAGCGACCGCAGACATACAATTTCAAATTGGCCGACTATCGAACAACTTAATTGCGTGCTTTCTCAATTTAGTTGAGCTACTATAAAATATATTGTGTGTAATCGGAAGGGAATTTAGATTCTGATGCGATCGGTGTCTAGACGATTTACTTAGTTGGATAAATGTAGCCATAAGTCACTATTATGCCTATTAGTATACTCTGCGATTTAGTTTCTCAACTTGAAATTGTAAGTCTGCGGGTACTCTTATAATTTTCAAAAGATAGCCTCAATAGCCCAATGGTTAAAGATGCAGACTGAAAACTGAAAGGTCGCGGGTTCGATTATTCACCAAATTAACAATTTACGGCAGAAATAAATAACCAATCTAATTCAAAATATGCAAATTGAAGTTCGAAACTTTAATCCAGATACAAATTGCAATCTCTGTACGTGGATTGATTTTATTTACTACATATCTGGATTCTGAGCGGGTTATAGTACAAAACAGGCCAAATAAAATGCACACATTGAAATTATCATTTAATTTATTGTTATTACGCATATGTAGCTCACAGCGACTACGAATCTAATGGAAGATAACGTACATATAGCATAGTCTGCGCTGCACTTGCGATAATTAAATTAATTCATTATATTTAAAAAAAAAATCAACACCAAACTTCTACATCTACATGAAGAAAATCTATTGAATAGAATCATTTTTTTAAATCAGTAAAATCTTATATAGTAAAATCAATTTATGTATAATTTATTAGTGACCATTTAAATTGTTTTTTATCAAATAAAATCAAAAAAACTTTCAAGAGTAAATAAAAGTTATACTTATTATGCAATCAAATATTATTCGAGGGGAAGTGATTAATTAATTAAAAAATTAAACCTTAAAAATAATTTGAAAATCAACGCAAGTATTCTATAAGAAAATCAATCATTGAATAGGATCCTAAAGCGAAATTCTATAAGAGGTTTTTTAATTGGATTTGATAACAATCGCAATGCAGACTATCTAATAATAATAAATAATTACACACTATAATGCGATTACAATACAACAATCTTTACTTTAGCAGAGATAATGGCCCTAGTTATTACATTAATTAAGCTACATCTAAACAAAAAATTGGTATAATATTGGCACTCCAATTCAAGGAAAGTTTCGGTGGGAAAAGTTACACCACAGGCCATTATAACTGAACAATTTAGTAATACGAAATTTTTAATCTGATTATTTTATTAAATTTTATTTATTTATATTTTGCGTCTCCAGCCCGAATATTAAGTTTAAGTATATTATAAAAGTATTTCTGCATTAAATCTTCGAACTTTGTTTTTCCTTTCTTAGAATTTTTCGGAAATCATGTATGAACATTTTAGCACAATGTCCGTAACTCTAATTTAAGATTTACAGTGTATTAAAAACTCAAGACAAATGAATAAACTAGGTACGAGTATTTTTAGTTGGAAAATAGGTATGTGAACAAACCTTAACCTCGTTTTATTATATTTTTTTAATTAAACAATTTATTATAGCGATACTTTACCTGTATATATTGTAATCACACTTAACACTGGTTCACAAATTCGAAATTAACACTTATACACCTATTACTATAATACACTTTGATTAGCAACAGATCTTTTGGTTGTCTACATAATTCTCTCTATATAATTTTACATTAGTGAAACAGATTTCCATGTACAAACAAATAAATAGTGAGTGACTATAAAACATTTAATTTATTTTTCGCTAGAACTAGGTAATTTATTTAATTTAACTAACAAATAAAATTGTTCATGTACCCATGCGTTTGGCCGACGGTGTAATCTGGTTCATCACAATGAATATCGATGAAATTAATCAACCTAAGACTAAGAATAAGGTTAGAATTTCCATGTCAAATCAAGAACGATTATGATTTGTCAAATCACCCCATCACCACAACACACTTTTCTATATGAATATTAACAACTTGCATAAGGTTAACACAGTTTATCGTTTCATTTGATTACATATATTACAGACATTGATATACAAAACCCAAGACACACAGGGAGTCAGAAAAATAAACACCTAAAATATATCTATAATATAAGATGATCTTTTAGGAAAACATTTCTGAGGAATTGACTGTCTTAGGTTTTCCTATATCAGAGATTACGGGCTAGTTTTTTCTACTCCTAAACCTGAACCGGTTTCAGAAATACGTTTGTATAAGAAAACTTTTCAACAAACTGCCACTACGAAAAAGTACCTACTTTGTAGAGTATGCGATTCAAATTAGAACAGAACTAGATGCCATCTTGGGACCAATTTAAATCCGAAAGTCAGGTAAGCGTCAAGATGACTGACCAAAGTGACCGATCAGCGTCAAATTTTTCCAGCATTTAGTACCTATTTAGTACTATTTAATACCTTTGTTTAAATATTTGGTACCTCAATAGTAACAGAGAAATTTAATTTACTAAGTGGTCAGCCATCTTGACGTCAAGATGACTGACCACTTTTGAGTTTCCCCATAAGGGCTTAGTATTGTGCATATGTTTCTGCACTATAATTTAGTACCTATTTGGTACCTACACATATATTTTTTCCAGAATTTTTTGACAAAAAATAAAGATTTTATGAATAGATCAAGTTTTTCTATACAAATAACGCTATGAAGTATGCAATGAGAACAAAGGGAAAACTGCCAAGTTTTCACTACAGATGTCGCTCGTAATGCTCAGCCATGAATAAACGTACATAATTATAAGAAACTAGTTGATGCCCGCGACTTAGCTCGCGTGGATTTAGTTTTTAAAATCCCGCGGCAACTCTTTCATTTGCCAGTATAAAAAGTAGCCTATGTCACTCTCCCGGTCCTCAACTATACCCATGCAAAAATTATCACGTCAATCCGTTGCTTTGATTCGGCGTGATTGAAGGACAAACCAACACATAGCAGGCAGGTTGCCTTATATGTTTTTCTTCACCACTGAAGCAAGACGCACATAACTCCGAGAAGTTATAAGTGGCGATTGGGATTGGAATCTCGAACCTCCCTGCCTGCCTAAGCGTTCCTCATAATGTCCTCAAAAGTGTGTGAAGTCTGCCAATCTGCTGTGTGTTGGTTTGTCCTTCAATCACGCCGAATCAAAGCAACGGATTGACGTGATAATTTTTGCATGGGTATAGTTGAGGACCGGGAGAGTGACATAGGCTACTTTTTATACTGGCAAATGAAAGAGTTGCCGCGGGATTTTAAAAACTAAATCCACGCGAGCTAAGTCGCGGGCATCAACTAGTTTCTTATAATTATGTACGTTTATTCATGGCTGAGCATTACGAGCGACATCTGTAGTGAAAACTTGGCAGTTTTCCCTTTGTTCTCATTGCATACTTCATAGCGTTATTTGTATAGAAAAACTTGATCTATTCATAAAATCTTTATTTTTTGTCAAAAAATTCTGGAAAAAATATATGCGTAGGTACCAAATAGGTACTAAATTAAAGTGCAGAAACATATGCACAATACTAAGCCCTTATGGGGAAACTCAAAAGTGGTCAGTCATCTTGACGTCAAGATGGCTGACCACTTAGTAAATTAAATTTCTCTGTTACTATTGAGGTACCAAATATTTAAACAAAGGTATTAAATAGTACTAAATAGGTACTAAATGCTGGAAAAATTTGACGCTGATCGGTCACTTTGGTCAGTCATCTTGACGCTTACAAAGTCAGGCGAAAAAAATAATTATAAATATATATATATGACAAGATACTACAATATCAACGACATAATGTCTAATACGTTTTTCAATAAATTCACGTTATTTGAGTAGTATTATAAAAGAAAAAAATTTTTTTTTTAATTAAGCGTAGACTGTATTAAGAGTGGGCACGAAAATGCATGCATGTATGTATGTATGAATGCATGCAGTGCATGGAGTGATGTTTTAACCATCAACATTTTCATATTTCATTTTATCTTTACCCGTTATACCAAGGATCTTTCACAGTACTTTTCTAATTTGAAACGCATTATCAAGTAGACGAGAGTTCAAAATCGAATAACAACGTCACTATTCAAACGTACGCAACAGTAAATAAAAGTACCCTGTTTAGAAGACATTGTATATTTTAAAAATTGTCCTCAGCCTTTTTCAATGATATTATTTGTTTCCATTTTTATCCCTACAGATCATAGTTGGCTGCAAAAATGTCTAAAAAATACGAAATGTAAATAAAGCTAAGTGCCCACAAGACTAGGCTGTTCATAAACTCTCAATCTGTGGTCGTTTTTAATACTACATAAAGTTAATCGCCCACTATACCTGGGCGCACTATAACTTATTTATGCTTTGTCCAAGCCTTTATTTTCTTTTTGGCAGATCACGCCTATAAATTACCGTTTTTTTGTTTTCGGAATAATGTACTAAAATAATGTCGTACTTTATTGACGTTTAGTGAAGTGCCCTGTGCATAACAAACAACCACAGACTAAAACACAGTTCTTGAAAGACGATTAATCATTCACAATTATGATAAAAATAATTTGACTTCGTGTAAGTATTGTTTCTGTAAATTTAATAAAAAAAAGGAAATAAAAATAGTAACTATGACTCCAATATTGAATATTTGCAAGGAATTAAGTTGAAATCTTGGAATTTAAGTTCTAACCAAGGGTAAAGAAATTTTTCTTTTCTTTTTTTTTTTTGACGGCTGCCTTAAACTGTAACTATGCACGCGTTAGTGAAGTGAGTTAACTTCAAAACGCGTGGTTAATAACGTCTAAACCAAGTTTAAATCAAGAGTTATGAGCAAATATACTTGGAAAATCACATACCTACCTACTTATTTATTTAACAAACTAGCTACGTAATTGGGTATACAAATGAAACAAGTAAAATTATTAAATACTAGCGGCTCGTCCTGGCTTCGCACGGCTGGACATTTATTTTTTAAACATTTTGGCATAAACGTACAGTAAATGCAGGGCAAGTGACATCAACGCGTAATTTTTAAAAACATTTCACTGAGCAATTTTATTAAACTCGTAATATGTTTCGAATGGAATGTCCGATTTTAATAAACTAAAAAGTAATTTACAGGTATTTAAACTGCCTTGCTTGAGAAATCATTTATTTAGGTAAGGATTAAGGCAAAGGTATAAATAACTTGATCTGATTTATAACTATACAATTTAAATTAATATCGGAGTTATCAGAAAATGAATATTTCCGCGTGATAAAATAATAAAATGGTGCCAGCCGGTGCGGCGGTGCACGGTGGCAGGTATCGGCGCGGAAGATTCCTGTGGTTCCTGTGGTGATCTTATTAACAATCGTTTCCTATAAGAAGCTCTGTGCGATCGCAGCCCCGTAAAAACAAATATTTAATATTTCAACCCAGACGAAGTCGGGGCAGGTCGCTAGTTAAACATGTTTTGAAAGAAAACCTTAATTATTATTATTAGCGATAAAGAACCCAAATCAACTTATTATTTTTTTCTGCTTGTCTGTTACCGCAAACATAATATGTCAAATTAATTTATCTAAGTGATTAAAAATATATAATGAAATATAAGTACGTTAAATCAAAATTAAAAAATATTTCATTAAATCGATTGAAAGTTCTTCTTAAATAAAATCGATTATTACTTCAAATCGAATCGGTAACGTGTGAAGGCGTCACTAAAGTCAAAATTTCTTGATCTGCCAAAAAGAAAATAAAGAATTGGACAATCTATAATACTAATTGTTTATTGAAATTACAAATAAAGTTAAACTGAACCAAAACGTTTCAAACTAAATTTTGTTTTTATGAAATAGTGTAAAAATTTTCGCTTAGCAAAAAATTTTTATCCTTGTGAGGAAACCGTAAAAACCAAAAAAACGTGTGAAAAACTTCAAAAAAAAAATCTACGTTTATGCAATGCAAATGCAGCCAACTTATATCTGTGAAACAATATTTACTAATTTGCTAAGGGATTTATGCGATACAGGGTTTCGAAAAAATTAATACAAAAAAAACCTTGACGAAAATTCTTCTTAAACATATCCGGGAATTCATAGACGGACAGTGATGATTAGTTACCCTTAAGACTAGGAATGGTAATTTATTTATACATATAATAATAACTACTAATTCACTAATAATAATAATGGGTGCTATACACTATCCGTTTCAACTGTCAATTTTGTTGCAAAAACAGCGGTTAGTATACGTTCTTCGTAGTATGCATTTAGTTATTTAGATCGGTTTGAGATAAAATTGACAGGAAAAACAGTTGTACAAAGCTTTCTTACAACCACGTCGCATCAGACATACGACTATCTTAGCCTACCACGAAATCGAGAGGTTATGGAGAAGTTCCGCCGTTGCTCAGGTCAGCTCAAGTGAATGAAATGCCAATGAAGCAGAACAGCCTGACCTCATTGTCGCGAGTTTTTTGTGAGAGCGTTTTCATTTTAGCTCACACATCGCGTGTTACATTGCACGAACCGCCAGTATTTTCTACAGGCTCTTTTCTATTGGCCTCCTGTATTTTATATACACTGTGGCCTTATTATGGGCAATTTTTTCATTTTGCCCCCACAAATATTTCTTTCCTTAAAGGTTAAGTTAACCGTATAAGTTCAGACGCGACCTAAAATATTTCGAGTTCAAAGGCAACATACTTTTATTATTTGCACAACTATAAACCTTAAACAATTAAAAATATTGTCAAAAATATCTAAATACGAAAAGCTGCGTCCTGTCATATTCTGACGCACAAGCGAGTGAAAATTGGAAAGTAACATCAAGGTAATGTATAGAAATGCAGTACAGATCGTGTTTCAAGGAATCATTGTTACATTACGTCTTATAAACACTTACTTACTATGTAATAATTCTTATTTTAACCTATCTTTCCTATAAAGTTCAATCAGAATAGTTAATTAACACCCCTTATTAACAGAAAGCCTCGACAATCAGTGTAGCATAAAGGTTCGCGCACACCACACTGCATCGCACCTGCCAAATATCGATGGCAATCATTTACACACCGATAAGTTTTAGTCATAATCTAAGAAATATATCACCAGCGGACACCTTTATGCTACCAGTTCCGAGACGCTTAGCATAATATTTATAGCTAACGCCAAGTTAGAATAAATATTTTTTTGAGTTCGATTTCGATCAAAAGTTAAAAACGTTTGTTACGTTTTAGTTTAATTTGACCTTTTTACATATTTTAATTTAAATGATTTTTTAACTAAGCAGAGGCTTAGTTGAAACAGTGATACTAAATTGAATATAGTAAGATAAAAAACTATTTACACAGACTTGGCATTAGAACATTCACACCACCCGAACATCGCCACAAAAGGGCGTACAATGGGCCCAAACAGTTTTATCACTAAGGAATAGTTTATAAATACATACATATATGTATGTCATAGAAGTAGCCTTAGTAGGCAAAAATAGTCGTCATTAGAATGCCACACCACACAGAACTGCACCAAAAAAAACCGCCATATAATAACCGGACGCCTGCAATCAATTAAGTTACCTTCGACTTTAACTATAATTATTATTAATTTTAAAGCCGCGAATTAACACAAAAATCATTACGGATTCATTCGGTGGCGGAAAGTCTGTATCACTCATAAGTTAATACTCTTTCAAATTTTTCTTCATCGTGCGGTTTGTGTAGTGGGCGATAAACTTTAGGAAGAATTATCGGTATACCTACGTGCAATCACTTTTAACTTCTATTATTTACTTAACGGTGATTTTTGGCATGGCATTGATAGACTTTATACATAAGGTGGGTTAGTTTGCCTCTTAAACGTAAGATAGCCAAGCCTTACGAAATAATAGAATACTTAAATACATTGAAAACAGTATTTAAATCCATTTCGATAATAATGAGTATTACTATTTTTTTATATAATTATATTTTAAGCATGTTTCGTAATAAACGGGTTGCGAAAGTCAAATTGATAACGATTGGTTCTGATATTACGATGGCTCCTCAGGAAATGTTTCGACCGAATTTTATTTTTATTCTGTATAATAATTATTCAAACTATTACAGACAAAAGAATTGCACTATTTTGTAGACTTGTAAAAGTTTAGTTTTTTTTTGTGTACTAAATAAACTATAGAACTTTCAATAATTCTAATAAAAATATTATTTCTTTAAATCATATCACTTAATTACTACATTACTACTATTAATAATATAATCTAGCACCAAATTATATATAACAAAAGAAATTGATGTAAAACTTTAGCAAACTTATTGCACCAAAAACAATTACAGCCAACAACAGTTTTATAAAATCAGTTTTTGAATGTAAATACTGGGCCGAGAAAATATTTTTTAAAAATTTACTTGAATTAAAATTATAGTCGGATAGTCGGAAAGACAATATTGAATATTATAATATTCGAGATGTATGCACATACATAGACGATATTACAATTAAATAATTCTTAAAAGAAAAATGTAATCAATGAATTCGTAAAAGCAAAAGTATAGAAATTATATTTATCGATATACATCACTGATCTCTATAATTAACACTAGATTGGCTGTTCCTATACAAATAATAGCGCCACATTTGACATATGACTGTCTCTGGAACTAATAATATTACAAATGGCGCACCAACCTCTACAATTAATCTATGAAATTATAGTCTAACTATAGAGGTCCATAATAATTACTCTATAAAATCATAGATTAATTATAGAGCTCAGTGATAATCATTATAAGCTGTCGACATGTGAGTTTCATTGTTTGCCATAGCCTATTTTTTATTGCGAGATAGGCTTGCGTTTGACGACAATCAATGATAAGGTCTAGGTTGGAACGCGCTTGCGTAGAAGATATCTATTCACAATTGCCTTGATAGCCATCGGAAATGTCAAAAATAGAATACTGCAGCTCGTTGGGTTCTCAACAATAGTTATGACACCGAAGATAAATAACTGTGGTAGGATATGCGCGTCTAACTTTTGTATGTAACGTCTTGCAACCGTATTCACAAATGAATTATGAAATAACGAGATGAATTCACAAATTGTAAGACTGAATCGTGTACAGGTGGCACATAAAGTTCATTACGAGTTCGAAATAATAGCAGATGTCGCACGTGGCGGTGAGCAGCGCGCGGGCGGGGGTGGGGGCGGGGGCGGGGGCGCGCTCAGCGCTCGCGCAGCAGCAGCGGCAGGCGGCGGGCGGGCGGCGCGGCCGTCACTCATGTCTGCAGCGCCGTGTTGATCTCGCGGTGAATGTTCGACTGGGGAGATTTTATTTATTTACTTACTAGCTTTTGCCCCCGCGACTTCGTCCGCGTGGAATTAGACTTTGGGGTGGAATTTTCAAAAACTGTGACACACGAATTAAACCGATGAAACCGATTAGGGGTATGGGTTGAATTTACACTGCTATACCCCTTCCAAGTTAGCCCGCTACCATCTTAGACTGCATCGTCACTTACCATCAGGTGAGATCGCAGTCAAGGGCTATCTTGTCATAGAATAAAAAAAAAAAAAAAACACGTACTTCTTTATTTTTAACTGAAAGCTCAAATACCAACTTTGATGGAAACAGTTTGAAAAATGACGGAGTTTCATATAAACTTCCATCCCCTTTTTAAACCCCTTAGGGGTGGAATTTCCAATAATCCTTTCTTAGTGTGCGCCTACGTCATAAAAGGAACCAACTGTAAAAATTACAAGTTTCTAACTTCAGTAGTTTAGGCTGTGCGTTGATATCTCAGTCAGTCAGTCAGGACTTTGAATTGTATATATATAGATTTATTATTATGCTACTGCTCCATCTGCATTAATGTTAGTGTTAACGGCTGCACTCAAATGGCCTTAATTAGGGCATTAAAAAATAACGCGTTAAACAGGTGGCTACATTAAAAGAAAAGATGCTACCCAGAGTAATTTTTCATGAATTTGTGCGTTAACTGGAGTAATAGTGTTCTGCTCTGTCGTCCGTGTTCAAAATCACATTCAAACGTCCTCACAGCGCATGCGCTGCGTAGAATGAGACAACACTAATGTAGCCAACAAAGTTTGGGGCGTTTTTCAAAGCGTTAAAATCCCTTGATGTGTCAAAAAAACCGCCGTCCAAGTTATCCCTTAGTGTCTAACGTCAATAGTAATGCTACAACACATTTAAAACATTAAAATATTGGCCCCATCTGCATATTATCGCGTTAATTTACGTGTTACGGCCCAGGTGAAGCAGTAGCATTAACGGAGCTGTGGATTTTGCATTAGCGGGTGTATGTTATTACATACTGTCAACCTAGTTGTTTGTATTTATCTTACCAGCTCATCGATCTGCCGGGACAGCTGGTCGTTGAGTGCCTGTATGACTTGCCGCTGCCCGTCTTGCGCGGCGAGGGCGAGTTCTAGTTGACTTTGAGCTAGTTTAGCCTCCGCATCCTGAAAAGATATTATAGGCATTTAGAGGACAGACGCACTCCGCATTTTAGATATCAAGCTACAAGTACCCGCCGTCGTTTCATCCAGGGATAAGAATTACACGATAGTTCCTTGGACACTCGTAACTGTTTACAGCGCCAAAATGGCGTCAACCAAGTAGCTTCAAAAAAAGGATGACAGCAGCCAGTATTAATCATAGATTAACTATAGAGGTGAGTGGTTCTACGTCATAATTACCTGTTCACTTTTCTTGGATTTAGTAATTTGGGCAAGTTCTTCATTCTTTTGCGTCAATTCAGCTTCCAGCTGAGCCACGCGCTGCCGCAGCTGTTCCACTTCGTTGGCGTCACCGCCTGCAACAAGGATTAGAGATTCTCTTAGAGAGATCCTCTTTAGGGAATATTTATTGGCCTCTGATAAGTTCTAACTAAAGAAAATACCTGCTGTAACAAAAAAGTATTTTATAGCTTAGAATTTAAATTGCGTGAACAGCCAATGTAAAGTATAAACCGAGTATGGTTGGGAACACAGTCCGCACCTTTAACCGTTGGGCTATTGAAGCTTGATCGATACTCTTTTAAAACAGGCCACTTTAAAATGGTCTATCACAATATACAACGTGTAATAAAAGTATGAAATAACCCTGAAGGAGGTGAATGTGCTCATGAAACTGAACAACTTTCCCTAAGGAACATAGGTCGAAATGTGAAAAAAAATGTGGACCTCCCATACAAAATTGACGATCAGCTGATTGATTTACTATGGGAGGTAATTTTTTTTGTTTTTTCATATTTCGACCTATGTTCCTTGAGGAAAGTTGTTCAGTTTCATGAGCACATTCACCTCCTTCAGGGTTATTTCACACTTTTGTTACACGTTGTATACCTTGAGTTCACATACCTTTCCCCGTGGCGTAGTGCCTCGCGCGGGCCACCTCCTCCCGGTACTGGTGCAGCTGCCGCTTCCACTCGTCCACGTTGGCGGTGCTCTCCTGCAGCGCGGCCGTCAGCCGCAGGTTGTTGCTCTTTAGCGTCGCCAGCTCCACTTCCCATTTCTTAGCGTTCGCTGAACTGTGGGCAAACACAGAAAATACTTAGCTTAGAATAGAATTCTTTATTTGCATAATGTGTGTGTAACAAAAGATGACAATTCCAATCAAAATTTCAACACATTAGCCGTAGCGGCGTACAAATATTGTGGTAGGTAAGCATACGAAAAAGCTGAATACATGCGGTTCTTAATAATTACGAAAACATGCATTAACAATTCAATAATTATGTATTCAAATCATTACAGATCAGAGATTTATTTATCTATTCTTTTTTTTTTTATTCGATGACAAGATAGCCCTTGATTGCGATCTCACCTGAGGGTAAATGGCGATGCAGTCTAAGATGGAAGCGGGCTAACTTGGAAGGGGTGAAGTAATGTAAATTCAACCCATACCCTAATCGGTTTCTACACTCCATCATGCCGGAATGTTAAATCGCTTGGCGGCAAGTCTTTGACGGTAGGGTGGTAACTAGCCACGGCTAAAGCCTTCCACCAGACCAGACCACACAATTCAGAAATAATAAATTCTAGAATTGCCCGGGAATCGAACCCGAGACCTTCTAGTCACAAGACCACAGCGCTCACCACTGCGCCAGGGAGATACTAGTTACTTACTAGTTTGATGCCCAAGGCTTCGCTCGCGTGGATTTAGTTTTTAAAAATCCCGCGGGAATTCTTTGATTTTCCGACATAAAACGTAGCTTATGTCACTCTCCCGGTCAACTATATCCATGCAAAAAATCACACCGATCCGTTGCTGTTGCGGCGTGATTGAAGGACAAACCAACAAACACGCTCGCATTTATAATACTTATCAGTAAGTTGTGTAAGAAGAGTGCATGTACATTATATCATACATGATTACGCATTTTCAGGTGATCCACAGACAGACAGAGCACTCAATACCGTGTAAAACATGCAAGCACCGATGACCGCGCCGCCGTAACACCGGCCGCGCCGACTGTGAAAACATCCGAAACACTTTCGATCGTAAAGCGAGAAATTTGTTGAGCGTTGCGTAACGTTACGAGTAATGACGTACGTGCGTTTACACGACGTGCCTGCGATTTTTTGTATACCGGTACAAAACGTACCGAAACCGATACCGATATGACGTAGCGATTGTACACAATACTCTTAACTAAACTGACAGATCTAAAAATAATATAATTCTTTTCCGCAACGAACATTTTTAAAGCCTCGTTTTGAAACCTCAATAATGTAACCGTTCAAGCGGTCTGAAAACTGAAAGGTTCGATCCCCAGCCGTTGCACTACTGTCGGACCCACTAGACACTAACACAAAAAAATAAATAAAGCCTTTATTTACTAAGGTTTACAATGATTACTAAATATTTTTACTAATTACATGATAATTGTAACAGGAGCTTTTTGCTATTTAGAGGGAAGAAGAGAATAATATATTTAGTAAGTTAATTGTAATGTATTTATAATATTAAGTAGGTAGGTCTAAAGCAAATGTCAATGTGAAACATGTCAAATGAAATAAATCAGTCTTGAGTTCGCCGCCTTCCGAGTTTTACTCAAATATCACATTAATTTTGGCAAACAATGTTTTTCAAAAAATAAAAGGACCTGTCAGTTTAGAGCTCTTGCATAAACAAATAAGCACAAACATGTCACCTTTGTTAAGACATAATACTTATAAAGATACCTACATATAAAATAAAGGAAAACTTCCAAACGATATCATGTTAACGTGACATATAATCATTATAATTCAACATCAAGCTAACACTCAATACAGAACTCTATACCATTGAAATAAATCCTAAAACAGCGTAACAACTTCAGTCGAAAGACTTATTAAGTTTTTCAATTTACTGATATGGCATCGATTATGTACATCTGCGTGTTCACTACATACTCAATTACTCATCCCGAATTATATGCGCTACATGCTCTACTTATTTCGTAAGGCAATCGATAAGTCAAAAAAAATTTTATCGAGAGTTTTTTAACATACAAGAAAATTAAAACTTAATAATAATAATATGACCACCGAACGAATCTAAGGCGGCCAATCACCAGAGATTAGCCATCTGTGCCGGAGATATTATAGTGCACAGGTGTACGCGCAAACAGGTGCTCTCTCTTTTTCAGAGAGAGATCACGCGCAGGACCCACAGCTTTATGTACTCTACGAGGCTGACGGGAGTCTTTCACCGCCAACTTCCTAACTCCGAGCTACTGAGAATTTCTAGTACTGAGAATTTCTTGACAGAAAAACCCAATTCATTTTATGGCCCGACCCTGAAATCGATGTCTATTACACACGAACACAAGCTTCAGCCCGCGCGCACTCTTATCTTATAGTTATTTAGAGCTCCTAAAATGATGACTGCTTGAATATCGTGCGCACCAAAATCATCAACATTTTCATTACTGTATCGAACAATTCCGTAGAAAAGCGTGAAAAGTATCTGAAAGTCTGCGAATAATTAAATACTTGGATACTTAGCGATAAGTTTAACTTATGTAAAAATAAAAGTAGCTTAACAACGCGTTACAAGTATTACAATCATCTAAGTGCGGCGAGCTTGCGCGCGGTATAATAATTACGATGCATTGCCCAAGGCGCGTTACGATCGATGCATTTTCCGGATAGGCACTTATTTTTATAATGAGCGTGAACAAACTAGTGATTTTCTACGCCTGATGGTTCGCATACAGATTATGGCAACGCTTTTTCTTTTAATAGGGTATTTGTTTTTTTTTTTTCTTTTATTCAAAAGTGAAACCTGCTCGAGAAAATAGATCTTGAAAAATTGCGAAGTTACAGAAGTTTTAAGATTGATTACTAGGCAAGAGTTATTATATTACGTTTTGCCCGCGACTTCGTCCGCGTGACTTGGGCTACTGTTTTTCCGGAGTAAAAGGTTACTTTACTTGCCACCAAAAAACCCGTTCAATACAAAATATATCTATGAGTTACGTATACGAGTATACGTTTCAAAATCAAACTTAAACCAAACCGGCCGAATTGATAACCTCCTCCTTTTTGGAAGTCAGTTAAAAAGAGTCGACTGCGTTACGTAAGAGAACAATTTACTGTCATATAACTTCCTTGCGGTGAACGATGATCGGTTTCGCGTATCGCTCGCTATATTAAATTAATGTGCCGGAAAATTTACCCCGTCTGTTCCTCGATCGGCGTATTGCGACATGATTTATTGTATTATTATAAAACATCAATTTATTGTAAAGAATTACAGACAAATATATACCCAGATATAGATACATCAAAGGCTTGCGCTTGACGTCCATTCAGTTGACAAGAGTTCAGCAAATCAAAGGTGTTTGTCAATCACACTGTAATGATCATTTTTAGACAATCTCACGTCAATCATTCAATCTGCTCCTCCACGCCATTCGACAATAAGAACGGTATAAATCAACAAAAAAGAACTTAAATACAAAATGTATGAAAAATGTAACCAGAAGCTTGCCGCAGACGCTGTGTCTGCATTTATTTTGTATGTATATTTATTATGTATATTTTACTTATATATAAAATATAGTGGGCTTAATAATTCATAAACTTACCTATAAATTAATACCAAACACTAAATAGTTTCTAAAAAAAAAATTGAAGTAATGCTCGAAAAATTGAAAACAAAATATTCCATCATTTTCTCAAAATAAGTTTTTCGTAGTTAGCGTCTTGGAGTCAGAGGGTAAGGCTAGCCACATGGGTCAAGCGACTCTTTTCATCATCATCATCACCATCATCATCACAAGCGGTAGACATCCACTACTGGACATAGGTCTCTTGAAATAATCCCCACAGGACTCGATCCTGCGCCTCCTGCATCTAGCGGCTGCAACTGCGACATATAACTGACATCCAGTAACTCCATCAGACCATTTTATACGCTAGGTGTATTCCTATATTACACGCAAAACGCCGGCAAAGTACGTAATAAGAACATAATTAAACTAACTCCTCATAAAGCTCATAGCAATAAAAATGATTACATTAAAAAATTAATTACCGCAGACAAGATAATCCAATCGCTTTTCACAAGAAGCAGAGCGTAGGCAATTGTTTATGCTACATTTATTCCATTCTATTATATAATTATATGTAATCAATAATTATGATTGATTAAAAGATTGGATAATTTGAATTTGTACTATTGATCTGAAACTTAATGATTACTCCAATACATATAGACTATTTGCCTGCCATCCTAAAAACTGGTTAACAAACATCGATTACATTATGTGATGATGGTGATGAATGGAAGTTATCATTATTTTTCAGAGAAACCTTTATTATTACTTGTGTGTGTATTCATTTATTACTTGTAGAGCTAAGATGTGCGCCACGAGAAAATTTTGTCTCCACGTCTATTTTGTCAGGTTTTACTGATCCGGGGTGTATGTCTACCCACTATCATTATGTCAAAAATTGTTGATTTAAACATTGTTCCATCACAATCAACACTGTCATCGTATTACAGTTTTACAAGCAAGAGACCTGTGCTCAGTTGTGGGCCAGTGATGGATTGAGATGATGTTGATGAATCGATGTTATCATTATAATTATTTTTAGAGCCGCCTTAATTCCTTCTTGTCTGGTCATTAAACAAATTATCTTCGGTTCGGGGTGTCCTCCTCTATCATCAAAAATTGTCGATTTGCACATTTTTCCACCACAGCAATTTATACGTGCATCACACTCGCGTGCAACCCTGTCATCGTATTTCAGTTTGCGAGCGGTTTCCTCATTTCATTAGCTCGTCCACTACGTCCGCTCAAACTGCTGCTACCGTGTGTTTTAATTTCATAATAGAACTAACACATTAACATACATAGCTCATAATTATCCGTAATTGTGTCTGTTTCTCAACACGGGAAAAAACTCGGTTCTTTACGAGGACAAATTGTGCGGAAACCTAGCGGAAACTAAAGGTTCGAAAAGCAGACTGATGCGCGTTTTCACCAACGTTCCCTAACTTTTACGGACTACCTAAGCTAAGTTGGGTGATGTTTTATGTCAATTTCGTTTTCATAAACCTTGGAACACGTAAATGTAGGAATGACATTGGGTAAGGGATGGTTTTTAGCGGCTACATAAGTATGATTTACATGATGAATATATTTAATTTGTGGGTTGAAACGTTATTGCCTATGTGCGTGCAATTTTTTTTTTTCAAATAAACTACAAAGTGATTTTGAATCGTCAAGTGAATGTTACTGTAACCAGCATTAAACTCGGCGGTTGCTTTTTAAAAAATTAAAATTTTCTTAAAACGCACAAACTCCGAAAGGTCAGAGATGCATGCCGACCCTGGACACTGATGAAAAGGAGGTCGAATTCTTAACCACTAGACTATCAGCATTTCCATCATCGCTAGGTACCATCATAAGCGAAACAATGACCGAAACAGTGATCTATGGTGACCTTATAGAAAACGATGATACAGTCTCATAATATGCTACACAACCACTCAAAAGATGCACATTCATCGAATAACTAATTTTGAATAGTAGGAAACGCGGGCAACATAAGTGTAAACCACACATGTAATATTAAAGGTGTTATGGTGACATGACTAAAATATTCAGAAGAATAAACTATCTGACGTAGTGATGCCAAAGCTCTTGACAGCTAAATTAGTTAATGGGGCACAGATGGGGCAGCGGCTTGAGCCGTGACTAGTTACCAGTTACCACCCTAAACTACCACAACCGCGTTCTAAGTTAGACCGCTACCACCATCACTTACCATCAGGTGAGATACCCAGTCAGAGAATCTTGTCATCGAATAAAAAAAAAGATATGATATATGAGCCAATTTAGAGAAGATTCAGATTTAAGATTTTTAGGCAAATTACAAACAATAAAGTTTTATTGGTGTCCTACAGCGTATTTTTATTTTGCAAGTCATGTAGGTTCGACTAACTTTCAATCTTATTGCGTCGCAATGGAGTTCAATATGCAATACATCGTATTGGCACTTATTGAAGAGAAGGGGGTGGGCAGAATTAACTATTTCTTGGGTATAAGTGGACACGCACCTATAAAATAATTTGCATTCGTACGTGAGACAACTAAGTTAACTGATTTTTTTTTTATTATTCAATCGATTGTGCATAAAACATGGAGTTAATTGTGAGTAATTAATTACTTATATTGAGTTATTAAGTTACAGTGCGGTGGTGATTTGTGTTTAAAAATGTGGTGAAAAAGAATAATTTAGTTGATACCAACTTTTAGGTGCCTATAATGTGGATGTCTAATCTGAATGAAAACATCAAAATCTGCTTGAAAATTATTGCCGAAAAATTATTTCCTGGGCGCAAACTCAGTTATAATTATTTATTTTTTTAGTTTTACGCATGTCTTACAGTTTATATAAAAAAAAGTTTGGTGAGAATTTTATTCGCTCAAGTTTCAAATTCATTGCAAAGTAGATTCGAAAGATCGATTCTTTAAACGATCGGATTTAACTAAGGGTTATCTGAATTGGATGATTCACGTTACGCCGTGCCGGGACGAAAGGTTCAAATACTTATACTTAGTTTGCTTTTGTACTATAACAAGCCAGCCATAACATAAATCAACCTTTATGTGACCAATACGGCTAATATGGCTACGTTACGTATTTATAACACTTCATTCACTGTAGACACTGTATATAAATTAATAAATCCTAAGGGACACTTGAATCACCTGATGTCTGCTTGTCTGTCTGCGACTGTATTATCGCAGACGGTTTGGCAGACATCAAGTACTTTTACTGGTTCTCAACAATTGTTACGAGTATAAGTTTAGATCTAGTTAAATTTTTATCAGACTCTGGAGAAGTGAGGTTCCCCACCCGTCGCACTATTGTCGTACCCACTGCTAAGAAACTTTCCGCTTATTTGGAGGAGTGAGGAGAATATTAGCAAAGTTAAGCTTGGTTGATCGTGTTATCAAAATAATTTATAAAAAGAAAAAGTAGAAAGAGTGAAAACGTTTTCTCGTGAGGTGTCGATGCACGCGATGAAGATACGCCATGTTACTCACACTTACTGTCTAAATATATAAAAGGAAAAAGTGACTAACTGACTGACTGACTGATCTATCAACGCAGAGCTCAAAACATTGGTCGGATCGGGCTGTTTGGCATACAGATAGCTGTTATGACGAAGGCATCCACTGAGAAAATATTTTTGAAAATTCAACCCCTTGGGTTTTGAAAAATCAAACTTAACGTAAGCAAAGCCGCGGGCAAAAGCTAGTGATACATATACCTCCAATCAATATGGGAGCATGGTGAAAACGAACACTTGGTACATCACTTTTTAGGGTTCCGCAAAAAACGGAATCCTTATAGTATCGCTTTGTTGTCCGTCTGTCTGTCGGTCAGAAAAAAAGGGATGTTATAAGTTTTACGTGTGTATGTCTATTTCCCCGTAGCTCCCTAACGAATAAACCGATTTTGACGCTTTTGAAAGTAATCTAATCTACTAATCGAGGTGGATCTTAGCTATAACTGATGAAAATGTGCTCAGGCATGCTGCATCAGCTCTTTTCCTACTCGATCAAAGGATCTTACAAACTTTTACAGATGTTTCTCAAATTGGTATAGATATGTAGTTGATTTTGAAGTCAACCGTATAAAATAATGTGAATATAAAAAAAAGAACTTATAAAATATATAAAACAAACATATAATTTTTTCGTACGGGCTTAAAAAGAATACATTTAGAATTCGACTGACACTACAAAGCTTTTAAATTATGAATGACAAAGCAAGAATTATTCGAAATGACTTGATACTTTTCGCACTTGATCGGATCGAAAGTTTACCTCCTTAGAAAAGTGAGGTACGAAACAATGACATAACTGAAGTGTTTGCTGATATTGTGACAGGCGTAACTATTGACATTGCATTTTTGATATCTTCAATGAACATTACTTCCTATAAGACATTATTAAACATTTTAATAATTTTAAAATTTCGCTTGTTTGGAGGGGATAGGAGGATATTAGTTGACTTCAGCTTGGCTAATATTCTTTATTAAAAAAAAATGGAGTAGGTAGATACCTACTATGGCTAAGAAGCTTTGTCTAGTTTAGTATGTCAGTATGTTAACGACCCTTAACTCCTTAAACTCACATCAAGCAAGCCATTCTCGACTCTAATTAAGTGACAAAAAGATTTAAACGAATACTTAACTATTAAGTTTTCCTTTTAAACTTTTTTTTTATATTAATACCAAAATAATCTAGTATTGACTTCTTAGAACTCATTGTGTAGTATAAATAGTAGTGAAAATATTATCCAAACTGCAAATATGAAACTGTTCCCTCAGTTTGGGTCGCAGACTTTTTTTTCAATTGAATGGCTTTCGAAAATATAAAAAAATGCATATATTTATTATTAACATATCATCTTTGAAACTTTGGAACCAAATTCCTGCGACGCGACGGTGTTCCCACTAAATTACAACATGGGATTTTTCAAGGGGCTGACCAACAAATTCCTAAAAAGCCGGCAACGCATTGGTGGTGCCTCAGGTGCTACAAATGTTCATGGTCGGCGGTAAACACTTAACATTAGGTGACCTGTCTGTTCGTTTGCTTGCTAAAAATATTAAAAAGAAAAAATAACATTACGAAGTACCTGTTATCCGCGATGCTGACCACAAAGAATTTGAGTCTTATTTTCAAACGATGGATGCCAAACTACATCATCAGCATTATAGCAGTTTAATCTATCTATATCTATAACTATTTACAGCTATTAGAATACACAGACACACTAAAGTGTGCTAAAGCATCTCTAATATTACTTATTAGTATAGAAATGGATATCGTCGACCAATTGACTTTATAACTATATTTCGCCGACACCATTTTCCGATAATAAAATATGTCTAGAAGCGAACACAAATAGCACTTTCCTTTTCATTGCATATTCGTGTACGTGACATTATCTTTCCGCGTTTGCAACGCGCTCATTTTAATAACACGTAATTTGTAACGTACGCCCACACCTTAACAGCACTCGCTACGGTATGTGATTTTTCTCGCTAAAAAAATTTTTTTTTTTCATGTTGGCCAACCTTAGCTCTTACCGTAAACGTAAACTCTTATGGCAAGTCAACACGTAACGAAGAATGTATTATATAAGTTTCAAAGCCTGCACAGCCCAACGCCAACGGTTAACAGTGCGCAGTATGCCAGAAAAATAAACCCCGCGATAGATGAAATAAAACATACCCAAAACCTCGAGTGAAACGCGACAGATGCTAGCGTGTAAGAGTGTATAGTAAGCGCTAAATACATCATGTATTCTAATAACTCGCAAGATATTCATTTTTTTTTAAATGGCTGTATAGTCTCTTGGTAATACGTATAAGAATGTTATATAAAAATTTTGGCTCTGTAATAAATGCAAATTGATTAAAACTTCGCAATTTTTTTTGTCGAATGATTATTTTGTTTCTACTCAGTATCGTCCCTTGCAAATATGATGTGATTTTTGCCTGCTTTTTTTTTCGGACAGTTAAAACTTGATCTACTGCTGTAAAAATCAAATCTGCATCTGAAGATTTACCACCACCCTTTGGGTACGAAATACTTCATCTTTCTCCTATTTATTTAATTCTATACTAAAAATCCTTGTTTATAATACATCTAACCACCAGCAAAATTAATAGGATTTTATCCATGAGAGAGTCAAAGAGTTCGCAAGCAAGAAAAGCAATATTTCATAGGAAAAATAAATAAAACAAAAGTTTAATTAAAACTAATAAGTTTATCCTCGACGCCAACGCAAGCATTAAACTACATCAAAGGCGGCTTGATCACTCAAGTTTTCTAATAAAGAAACTTTGATTAAGTATATTTTTATTTTCTGTGAAAACTGAGAGAATATCACTGTAAAAACAGTGCAAGATTGACATTAAATTTATGTATATTCAGTACTGGTTTTTTAAATCACATACCTGTCTTTTATGATAAGTCAAGATTCTACCAGCGTGGCATGCACCGGTTCAGAAAACAGATGACCTAATGCATTTTAATTTTTTATACATAGACGAGCTTTAACCCGCGGCTTCGCTCACGTTAGGTTCGATTTTTTTAACCCCCTATTTAACCCTCTTGGGGTTGAAATTTTCCAAAATCCTTTCTTAGCGGATGTCTACGTCCTAACAGCTACCTGTATGCCAAATTTCAGCTCAATCGGTCCAGTGGTTAGAGCTGTGCGTTGATAGATCAGTCAGTCAGTCAGTCAGTCAGTCAGTCAGTCAGTCAGTCAGTCAGTCAGTCAGTCAGTCAGTCAGTCAGTCAGTCAGTCAGTCAGTCAGTCAGTCAGTCACCTTTGCCTTTTATATATTTAGATTATTGTAAAAAGCGTTATACTCTCCCCACCACAAAGGATGTTGTCAGTACATGGTTAAGTGGTGCTTTTGTCTGGTGGGAGGCTTTGGCCATAGTTACCACCCTACCGTCAAAGACGTGCCGCCAAGCGATTTAGCGTGGTTTGTAGAAACTGATTAGGTTTAAGGGTTGAATTTACACTGCTATACCCCTTCCAAGTTAGCCCGCTACCATCTTAGACTGCATCGTCACTTACCATCAGGTGAGATCGCTGTCATGGGCTATCTTGTCATGGAATAAAACAAAAAAAATTGTGTTAACTGAAATTAATTAAGACATGATGGTCTCTCTTTCCAGAAATCCGTACCCCTACTCCTCCTGGTCGCATCGGCGCTGGCTGACTATGAAGGTTATAACTTGGAAGGTTATGAAGGTTACCACGAGCCCATCGTGCATCACCAAGTTTCGGAGGAGCATCACAGCGAGGAATATGATGTTGACTACCATGTGAGTGAAATCATACTTTTTTCATAGTAAGTCTACTGAAATCAAGTAAAAAAGAGAGAAAAGAGCGGAACAAGAGAAAAGAGAATGAGGAGAAGAAGATAGCCAGTAGTGAGCCATTAATGTGTTGCTGATAATAGTGATGACAAAGAAAAAAATACTTGAATTCTAGGCTGACATAGGCAAAAGCATGCAATATGCACGACGCACGTATAATGCATTCTCTACATTATCTTTTAATACAAAGCACCAAAAGCGTTCAGTAGAATAGCCCATATTTGAGATAGTTTAAATAAATAAACAAACTAAACAGTCGAGTCCCTTTTCACTCATATAAAGTTGTCATAACTTGTTGAAGTCTAGCTCACCCGCCTCACAATATTAAACAGTTTAGAATTCATAGTTGGTCCGTTTTAACATTTAATACGAGTGACAAAGTCAGATTAGCTAACGGCATTATTACTTTGTGTCCCTTATCCAAATGTAAACATGAGTGTGCAAGCTCCTTTGATGTGGTCAAAGGAATGGCTTCTCATAATTTATCCATCTAGTTCTTGTATTTACCATGAAAACCAACCTTAACTAAATAATTAACAAGCATTTAATTATTGCTAACTGTACTATGTAAGGTATTCTGTACCCTCTTGTCCTATTTTATAAAAGAGTCTATAAATACAAATTTTCAGGCGCATCCAAAATACTCATTCGACTACTCAGTGAAGGACCCGCACACTGGCGACGACAAGGAGCACTGGGAGACCAGAGATGGTGACAAAGTTAAAGGTAACACTTACCAACCACTACTAGGTTATACATACTAGGACGGTATTAAGTATTGTTAGTAAAAATAGGTCATACTATATTTTAATAACGATGTCGTACTTTTATTATAAATTGTCACCATAGCGTATCGATTCGTAAAGCTGAAGTACCAATGGATAGCACACATGGCTCGTATGGTGATCCCGTGCCGCAAAACGCAACGAACGTAGACCGTGGATCTCAAGCGAGTCACTGGCAGCCAAATACCGTGTTTTGTGGAGATCCTTTCAAGAGAGATGATTATGATTATAACTAGAAATGTTAGCTACTCAATCGCAAAATCCAAAAGGGACCTTGATGATCTTGAGCCAAGAAGTTGGCAGCATTGCATATAAATACCTTCTCTTTCTTACGCTGTATTGTCTACCTCAATGCTATAGGTCAACTTTGCCACTAATCACATTGTCTCCCTCTCTCTCTTCAGTTTCGATCTATCCTTAATTGTGGAGAGCAACGAGAACAGATGTGCTTAGCGTTGCCAGGCGTCCGGATAAAGCCGGACACAGTCAGGCTTTTTGGTTGAGTGTCCGGCCAAATTAGACGGTGTCCGGCCTATCCGACTTTTGCTAAGCTTTTTAAGTTTAACCATTTTTTTTACATATTTGTCATGTGTTGGTTTCCGCTCCGCTCGCCTTATCTTGTATCGCTACGCTTGCGCAAACGAGCTTTTAAAAAAATTGCCATTTTGCGCTAGGTCTAAAAAATAAGGGTGTCCGGCCTTTGTACCCAAATGTCCGGCTAAACTGGCTGGCCTGTCCGACTTTTCGGTTTGAAGACCTGGCAACCCTAGATGTGCTGATTGGGTTGCTGATCTAACTGGACCAACGCATAGAGCTACGACTTCTTAGCCTGTCCTTTCAACTTTGTCCATAATCCAATTCTTCTTCTTCTTCATAAACCGCTATATTATATTAAACATAGGTCTCCTACATGGATTTTCACAGGCCTTAGGCCGCCGGTGTCCATCGGCTCGCCGAAAATCGTCCGTCCATGATACAAAATATTAATAAAATATTCAAAATTTCTTCAGGTTCATACACCCTAATGGAGACCGATGGAACAAAACGCGTTGTGGAATACGAAGCAGATGACAAAAACGGCTTCAACGCTATCGTCCACAAAATTGGCACCCCGAAAGAAGTACACGAAGAATATAAAGTGGCCAAACCAGTCTATGAGGAATATAAGTTAGCGAAACCTATCTTTGAGGAATATAAAGTGAATAAGCCAGTGTATGAGAATTACCAACACGAATACGAGGAGGACGGTGGCTTTGTTCCGATTGTGGGGAATTATGAACACTAATTTGGAAAAGACTTTTTGCATTTGCATATTTGTTCTTATATACACATAATATTGGTTGTACACGAAACTAAATTAACAGTTATTCAAATAAAGAAAGAAAAAACGTTTATTTGAAAAGGAAGAAAAAACACACAAAAATAAAAAAAATTCAAATTGGATTTTCACCCACGTGCCGCCATAAGCAACACATATCCACATTCAATCTGATATAATCTTACTTCTGATGTTGATATTCCTTATTAGCTACTCTATACTTTATATTGGTATAAAAATTCTTTTTTTATCTGTGTCATATATTTCTCATTGGATAGAGTCGTGAACCCTGCCCATTAATCACGTAATGGAAGACGTTTTCTTAGGATGCTGTGGGCCACTAAATACTTCACTGCATATAATATTTCCCCTACTTTGTTGTGTACAACCATGTGAATACTAAGTACAATGCTTTGAGTTACAACGTTGAATTTTTACAGACAATTTTCCCCTATGTTAACTATAAAAATCAGTATTAAACAAAATGTTTCCTCTACATGTTAGACCAAAAGATGGTCCAAAATCATGTAAAAAGAATATTTGGCCAATGACTACCAATATTTGGCCGTCACACATACTTTCTATCTAGCGTTTATAAAGATTATAGACCTACGAGTATGTTGGCTTAACGTGTAGAGGCGGCATGTTCTTTGTTGATTAATCCATTAAGACTTAGGTACTTGCGCTGAAATCTTTAGACTGCACTCAGACTCAAGACAGAATTAAAACGAGACAGATTTATGTCAGAGCATATTTATGTCTCGTTTTAACCTCTATCTTGAGTCTGAGCTGAGTCAGAGAACGCTCTATAGATCTCAGCATTAGAACTTACTTATAAACTTAGAAATTGAGTGATGAATATATTTTATGAGCTTGCTAATTTTCAAAATTAGTACCTTATATAAAATATGTGAAGTCGCACAACTAAGAATGTAACTGCTCTGTTGTTAGTGCTATACTAGGTATATCTACTAAGTAGACTCATTTATTTTTTTAAGACTTATTGTATGGATGAAAATGAGTAATGCTTATGGGTATTTATTAAGTAACACTTTGCTTTAAATAAAATAAGAAAAAAATCGTTATTTTTCTTAAATTCGATGAGACTGTACCATGTTATTACTTTTTGTAGTTAGTAAGTATTGTACAAAAACGACATGAAATAAACCCTTGTGTCTGAATTATTGTTTCATGTAAATCTTCCTCGATAAGCTACGAAAAAATTTTTTACAACACAACTCTTCTTTGAGTTTAGGTACAATAAAGTTGCAACGAATATTCGTTTACGTTTCGGTATTCGGCTAATTCTAACTACTAATAAAATAACTAAAAAGTGATGTAAAAACAGCGCGTAATATAGCATATTTTAAACACATAGCGGGCCAATCAGAGTAGAGTTTGCAATCTTTGCCATAGTGCGGTTTTTGCGCCAATTTTCGAACTTATACTACGCAGGCCGAATAGTTTATCGAGTATTCGGCTATTCGGCCATTTCGTTCCAACACTATTTTACAACAAGTTTCACTTTCTTATGTAATAGAAAGAAAGATATTTGTACTAATTTTGTTGTACACAATCTTTAAATTAAATTCACAACTCTAAAATAAAAATAGTGCCACGCTTTTCACAATGTTTCCATCATTATTAGAAGTATCAATTGAGTTTATAATTTGTGTACAACAGAATTAGTACAAGTGTTTTTATCCGATCTTGTCATCGAATAAAAAAGAAAAAATACTTTTTTTTTTTTTAATATTTTTAGCGAGCAAACGAGCAGGCGGGTCACCTGATGTTAAGTGATTACCGCCGCCCATGAGCACTTGTAGCACTTTATAAGATAAGATAAAATTCTATTATCAAAGTTTTGATAAATGCTATTTTTTGCTAGAAGTCTGTATGTTTACGTTAACTATGCCCTGGATTAAGTGAACCACTCACCTCTGCGCCAGCGCCAGCTTGAGCCGGTCGTTCTCGTACCGCAGCTGCTGCTCCGTGGAGTCCGCGCTGGAGGCGTCGGGCGGAGCGCCGGCCGACGCCAGCGGGCCCCGGGGCGCGCGCCCCACCGTGGCGTAGCCTCCCTGACACAATTTTTTTTTTTAAATATCAGCCAAGCTGAACTTGACTGATGTTCTCCTCTCCCCTCCAAATAAGCGGAAGGCTTGTGCTAGGAGTGGGTACGACAGTAGTGCAACGGGTGGGGTTCGAACCTGCGACCTTTCAGTTTACAGTCGACACCCTTAACCGTTAGGCTATTGAGGCTATTTGTCACGAAGCTGAAGTGGAAATGGGCGGGGTGCATAGTTCGAAGAGCTGAAGGTCGTCGAGGTCCCAAAGTGGCGACGCAGTGGACGTCTATCGGTTGATAAAGAAGAGTTTGGAGGGGGGGAGTGGGGGTTTGGTTATCAACCTAACACACCCCCATCAAGTTGACCATCGTCCTATATTCCTATATTCAATATATATTTATTATCCCAGTTAGTTACGTTTAATACAACGTTGCTATTAACAATGTTGTTTATTAACAACATTGCTAGGCAAAAAATAGAAAACTCTTTTACAAATAGCAACGTTGCTCAGTAACCTATCTTCAAATTACAGAGAGATTGAATATTTGTCATGACATAAAAAAAGGTACCTGAAGTGTGGACGAAACAGAATGGGCTCTCTGGTGCACCACCATCTCGTCGTTATCTTGTTTCGGCTGCAACAAATTATGATTAAGATAGTAAAAAAAAGTTAACAATTCTACAATGGGACAGGACACTTAAACTTATGTCTATATGCCATTCATCATTTCATCATAGAACACTGAAAAAGATGCAAGAAAAGTTTACGTATACATGACTGCCCAAAAAAAGAGTGTTATATTAGTTTTTTGGGTTCATGTATGTGAGTTACACCATAACTTCTAAACGCCTGAACAGATTTGGATGTATGATATCATTAGAATCCTTATATAATATATTATATCAGTCAGAGTGACACCAGATGATATTCTTATGGCAGTCGGAGTTTTTATTATATGCTGCGCTTGTATGGCCTCCGTCACTTCTTGGAACTTGGATTCTTTCGCGAGGATATACCATACAGGGTGTTGTATGAGCCATTCTAAAGGAGGTGGGTTGATAAGGCAACAAAATCCGCCCCTCATACACTCGAAAAAAAAAGTTCCAGATTTCGACAAATTGTAAATGTATTTATATACTTGAAGATATAAACTTTATTTTAATATAAAGTTTAGGTAATAAAAAAAATAGTAAGTTACAGAAAATATTACCCAAAAAGAGAGTGTTTCTTTTACTTTTCTTACATTTTCATACATTTTAGTCGTTTTTTAAGCTTTGATTTAATATTTTAGAATGAGGCGCTCCATGAACCATGGTAAACGTAACTGATAATGATGCTCCTTTTTATAAGCTTTTACATGAGTATTAATTTATTTTGGTTCAAGGAGCGCCTCATTCTAAAATATTAAATCAAAGCTTAAAAAACGACTAAAATGTATGAAAATGTAAGAAAAGTAAAAGAAACACTCTCTTTTTGGGTAATATTTTCTGTAACTTACTATTTTTTTTATCAGCTAAACTTTATATTCAAATAAAGTTTATATCTTCAAGTATATAAATACATTTACAATTTGTCGGAATCTGGAACTTTTTTTTTTCGAATGTATGAGGGGCGGATTTTGGGCCTTATCAACCCACCTCCTTTCAGTCAAATCGGTTCATTTATTGCAGCGTGATGGAGTAACAAACATACACACATACAAACTTTCGCCTTTATAATATTAGTGTGATGGAGGGTGTTGTATGTTGTACCTACCACCACCTGCGCGGGGGACATAGCCGGCTCGTCGCCGGCGGGCGCGCGGACCGCCAGCAGCGGGCTGGCCGTGGCGGACGCGACGGGCGTGGCGGCGCCGGACCCGTTGGTCGACTTGGCCGTGCCGCCGCACTGCTGCGTTTGGATGGCCTCCTTTACTTCTTGGAACTTCTCGATGAACTAATAAAAAGAAAAAAAAAACATCTTTTTAAGCGTAGAAATAATAAGGAAGTCTAATTCAGAACAAAATCCACTCAAAAAATGGCCCTACTTCAAACCAAAACGACGTATGATTCAAAATACGAATCATACGAATCACTTCCGAGGTTACAGGTAGACATGCTTCGTAATCGGTTCAAATTCAGAACGAAAGCAATGATTGGTTCGCGCGCGTGCTGCTATGTTTGTTATGCCGTGCAAGAAAAATGGCCAACTGTCAAAAAAAAAACAATTTCCTTGCCGATTCTTCCTTTCACTTTGGCATAATATACGGGAATACGGCCTATATCCCTTATCTGATAGTAGACCTGCGCTCAGTAGTGAGTTTTTTAGTTGTAAGTCTACTTGTTTATATTTTTACATTTGTGCATTAATATTGTTGGTTTGTCAAATAAAATAAAACGAATAATAAAAAGGAAATAGTGAATAAGCATCTTATAGGCAAGCGCACTCCAACCTAATCAGTGCACCCTATCTCGCAATAAAAAAAATGATATTACCTTTCCCAATTCTGCTTCGGAAGCGAAACCCAGCCCGTAGACAGTGTTCGCGCGCACGTCGCTCCACTGGCCGAACTTCTGTGACGTCTTCGTGAACGTCATGTTGACTGTTATGGTACTGTTTATTACCGCCTGCAACAAGGATCAATATCAAAATCAAACGGTAGCTATGTACGTAAACACCGAACAACAACAAATGAGACATAATCCTTACTAATCTATATATATAAAATTCAAAGTCCTGACTGACTGACTGAGATATCAACGTACAGCCTAAACTACTGAAGTTAGAAACTTGAAATTTTTACAGTTGGTTCCTTTTATGACGTAGGCGCACACTAAGGAAGGATTTTTGAAAATTCAACTCCTAAGGGAGTAAAATAGGGGTTTGAAAAATCGAACTTAACGTGAGCAAAGCCGCGAGCAAAAGCTAGTCTTAATATATAAAACAAAGTCGGGTTTGTTCGAACACTTATTACTCTAGAAGGGCGGGACCGATTTTCATGGTTTTTGATTTGTTGTATTCGTTTCCGCCCCAAATAGCAGAATAACTATTAAAATATTGGACAATGGACGAAAATAAAAACATTTTGTATTGAACGGGTTTTTTGATGGCAAGGAAAGTGACCCTTTTACCCCGGAAAAACAGTAACTTAAGTGACGCGAAGTCGCGGGCAAGAGCTAGTATGTTATAAATGCTAAAGTGTGTGTCAATAAATTTTTAACAATCTATTGATTGACTTTGCTGAAATTCTGCATGTATAATCTCGTTTGATTTGTCATGACAAGTACTCGAGTCCTAAACGATATCCAGGGTCTAATGATGGAGCCGAAACGCGTCAATGGGGACTCGGTAATAAAACGACGTAACCCCATCGAATCTGGGTTCGTATGATTTGTCTTGACAAGCACTCTGACCACACCAGTTGCTGATTTTCTTGAATCCTTGGCATGTAATTACGTTGCTAGCCAAGTTAGTAAAACGATTTATTGTATGAAGCAGAAATGTTTTAAAATTTAAATAATATTCGCTCGCGAGTGTAGCCCTGGCACATTTTAAATGGGATGTACGAGTAATTGGTACTTGGGTTCTCGTTACCGTAGAGAAATCCTTTGTTAAAGCACCTATGATGAAACCGACGGAGCGTTTGTAGGTTAGCGATATCATATACCTACGATACTCACTTTATTTGTAGCTCAGGTACTGTGGAAGAAAAATGATTTTCCACAGCCCAGTTATGTAGTAAAGTGTATTCTATAGAAACCTACGATAAGGGAGATCGCCCACGGCGTCTTTTTGCAGCGATTCAGTAGCGCGTTTCGTTAACGTGCAATAACGTGCATTTGCAACGAGCGACAGAAGCGATTCAGTAGCGATAGAAGCGCATAATATCGATTCAGCATCGCTTCTGCATCGCTACTAACGCGCGACTGTTTTGGACGAAAGAAGAGCGGGGGGCCAGAGGCGTTCACAGGTAGTTACTAATCACTACAGCGTACGGCTGTATCGATGCTGCATCACGTCTGTATCGATACTGTATGACGATAGTAGCGATGCAGAATCGTTGTAACTTCAATAGCATCGCGACTGTATCGCGCACTTTTTGCGATTGTATCGTGACTGAATCGCTACAAAAAGTCGCCCACGCCTCCTGAGTCAAAACAAACAAGAAAACAAAGTCTCGTGAATCGGTCCGGAAACCCCGGAGAAATCGGTGGAAATTCGTAGAAGAAAAAAAGATACTGGCCGAATTGATAACCTCCTCCTTTTTGGAAGTCACAAATATGCTTTGACATAAATCTGTCTCTTCATATCTCTTTCTTGAGTCTGAGCAGAGCGAGAATGCGTTCTATAGATTTCAACCTAGAACATTTTGAATTGGCCGCTGTAGCCCAAATTCGGTAAGGTGCACAATATTACAAGTTCATTTCGATGCTTAAAAGTTTTTATTCCGGCTTCGAGAGCGGTGTATGATCTAATCTGGGATACGTTTTGATACAATGCAGCGCCGGGCATGGTTTGTTGAGACGCATTTACACGGCGCCTGCTTTCTTATGTAACGACGCGGAACGGTAACGTATGATCGATTTGTGGTGCTCCGTACATTGCAATAACTCACAAGTTTCACGTACAGCTGTGCTGATGTGGAAACTGTTTTATTGTTCTATTCACACACCTAACATACTCTAATTCTTTAAATTAATCTAACAAAGCGCGAACTTTTTGTCTAAGAGCAGGGACAGATCTAGCGGAAAATTAACCCTTTCTTTTTATGGTAGGTTTCTTTGGATAATATTCAGTTGTTTTACGTATCAATTTACGCATTAAAAGCGTACTCTTAGGCTTAAATCTAGAAATTGTAGTCTCCCTCTACTCAGACAAAAGCACGAAAAACTCAATATGGTTCAAGTCCAAGTCAAGTCAGTATACGCGCGCTTTAGACTGAAATCTATAAATCCTACTCTAATTCTACTCTGACTAAATTAAAACGAGACTTATGTTAGGACCTTGTTATTTGTGTCTTGATTTAACTGTCACAATTCAGAGCTAAGTCCAAACAGGCTCCAGTGTTCAATTCTTAAGGCGGTCCCCTCACAGGAAGCATTCGCTTACAATGTAGTACAGATTCGAACATTATATCAGTGAGTGAGAACTGAGCATTACAGTGCGCAACCGATAATCACCTACCATTTTAACTCCCGTAATACAGTGTGCTGTGTACCTACCACAACTCATGCCATCAAAAAACAACTGATACTACTGCAGGAATGCTCAAATTCTAATCTTAAATCGTTACATTATAGGCGATGCCCTTCAGTCAGTAAGGCAGTATTGTAATGTAAACGCTCAGAATAAAATCAGATTTTTACATTAAAAGGACTAGGAAAAAAAATTACAGGCGAATGTCCCCAGTGAGTCGGTCTTTAGGATTAACAATTATTATTTAAGACGCTAATGATAATCTTTCACCAATCCAGTTACGGACTTGGGTCAACGGTGTTTACTAAACGTAAACAGCTTACATTAGGCCACACGTCCCTCGCACGCAGAATGCAGATCATATCCTCGTTAAATACTGGGAGCAAGCAAAAAATAAACTGATTTATTGCGCCCATTTGTTCTATGAAGTTATGAGTACATACCCTCACACACCTACTTGTTTACAAAGCCCTGTTTTAGAACCGCTGAATGAATGCGGTCACCTCCAAATAGCAGATTTTTATGCCTAAAAATGAAACTCCGAAAACGCTTCGACGATTTTGTTTGGAGGTCATATTCATTTGTCAAATAATTTCTCCGTAATAGCTGGCAATTTTGTAAACAATTGGTCCTTATTAATACCATGTATGTAACATAATCTATACTTATAGTAAAACTGTAACGGGACGAATTCTGTCATTAAATATATTTTGAAAATTTTAATCAGAGGGTGCTTTATTATCGAGACTGAGCCCGAAACAATTTTTTTTGAATTTTTTGTCTGTCTGTGCGCGCATCACGCGAAAACTACTGAACGGATAGTTGAATATGAATGAAAAAGCAGTAAACTGCGTGCGTAAAAATGATCGTTCACAGTCGGCGGCTGAGTATCCGTTTGATGTGAACAATCCCTAAAGATTCTCGCGCTCGCTTCGCTCATACAAAATAGTTTCCAAGTCACTACTTTACCTTGGTGCCTTCGACGCTGATGATGCGGTACAGGTTGCGCGAGGAGTCGTAGAAGAAGGAGACGGACACGGCGGACGAACTGGCCGACATCCATGAGCGCTTCGTCTTGGGGTCTATGTGAAACACGTGCGCCTTGCACGTGAAGATCGGCTGCTCTCTGGAACAAATAATAGTAAACTTGTACTACTTTACGTTCCCTCAAATATGGTTGAGCGAAGCAACGGCTGGATCGTGCGTCGTGCTCGTGAACGGGTGCCACCAACGGGAATGGGTCTGCCCGTCTTAACATGTGTTGGATTATATGTACCTACGTATGCATTTTTGTAGCTTCATTGTGGAAGCACTGTATACATAGCATAGTTTTGTTACCTATTCTAAAAAAAATTTTTTTTTTGAAAAGAGCAACTGCTGAAACGATTTCTTACCGGCTCTTATCAGCAGAATCTGCATTCCGAACCGGTGGTAGATTTATGACGTGTCATAAGAGCTACAAGTTAGCCTACATGAAATAAATAAATTTTGAATTGAATTTGAATTGAATTAAACCCCTATTTTACCCATTTAGGGCGTGAATTTACAAAAATCTTTTCTTAATGGATGCCTGCGTCACAATAGCTATCTATTATCTGTTAATAAATCAGTCAGTCAGTCAGTCATCAGAATCTGGTGATGGGATCCTGAAGAAATCGAGAGAATTCTTCTAACTTTATATGCACAATTGATATACTTTTGTGGCATTTGAAGTCAGTTTTGTAAAAGAATTTTTATGTTTTTATTATTCCTATATTTATATATTTCAATCATTACTTGATTTTTGACGCAATATTGCAATACAAATATGAATTTGTGTTAAAGTTTTATCATCTTTGAATAGTGTGTGAAGTAGGTCATAAGTGAACAAAGTTGTTTGTGATGATATTTCCTGTACATATAAATAAATATTGTTTTATGACACATCATGTACATACAATTTTCGTTGGTTCTGTTAAACATATTTGTTATTATAATTTATGCACTGTTACTTATTAGTATGCATTTTATGTTAATGCATTTGTGCATTTGCATACAATATAACATAATATTATGTAATTAACTCTTGAAACTATTAATTTTTTGAATATTCTGATAGTGACCCATATTCTGTTGTTCCATTGTTACATGATTGAAAGATAAACGAACCAACAAACACACTTCCGCATTGATAATTATAATAATTAATTAAGCTAATTAGCTATTACGGTTCATGAGATACGGTCCGCTGACAGATGGACAGACGGACAGACAGACAGGCTTAGTAATAGAGTTCCTTTGGCAGCCTTGAGTACTGAACTCTAACAATGCAAAATGAATAGTTAAACTTACGATGTCTTTGTGTGTTGTTCCATTGTCAGCACGGATAACATCTATCTTACACTACTTTAAAAAGACTGCATTTGTCATCTTCAAAATTCTTCATAATATTAAAAAGAACCTAACTCAGAGATAACTTCAAAGAAATTCAATGCTTATTTTTTTAATCTTACAGTTTAAATCTCCTTGGCAAATATTTGAAAGGGCATCTTATATCATGATATGGGCATTTGGAGAAACTTCGCAATAGAATTTATTGATAAGATTTGAGATAAAATATAGAAGTTGTCAAGAGATTTTATTTGGATGAGCAATTTTCAGGTGATATTTTTTGGCTGACCTATATTATTTTCCACCTATATTTTTACCCTGCAAATATAAATCATTCCTAAAGCCCAAAAAGCAATACATATTTATATTATTTTGTTTCATTTATAATTTTTATAATCATTGTCTATGTTTCAATTAAGAACATTATTTTTATTAATTGACAAGATAGTCCTTGACTATGATCTCACATGATGGTAAGTGACGATGCAGTCTAAGATGGTAGCGGGCTAACTTGGAAGGGGTATAGCAGTAAATAAAATGAGACATTTTCAACATTCTTGTAAGTAAACATAAAAAAATATAGGTATTAAAATTTTTTACTTCTGTAAAACATAATTGTTAACAACTATTCAGGTCATTGAGCAAGTTTTGTGTACAATTTACCTACCTTGACTTAAACCCTCGCAAGTACAATACAATAGTAAATAAGGTTATTTTTAGGAAAGACTTAACACCTTCACACAACCTACATAATAGGATTATTGTATACTAGTTCATTCCTGCAATTCTGCGCAATATACACTTTTACAGTTTTTTGTTGTAGCATGGTGCAGGTGACAGGTTTTTCGAATTTAAATAATTTTGTACCATAATGTTGGAAAGATAAGGTTCACATTACGAAAACAGATTTTCTGGAAAAGGATAGACTCAATCTTAATGGTGTGAATTTGAACCTTATGATTGCAATAATATCGTACAGCGATGGATTGAGATGATGATGGTGAATCGATGTTATCATTATCATTATTTTTAGAGCTGCCTTAATTCCAGCTGTATTCTATTGACTTGTTACCCACACCATGCTACATTGAAAATACATATCGTACCCTTATTGCAAAAACCGATTATCTGCACCAAAATTTGAGCGAAAAGTTTTTGAGTTATAAGCATTTGAAACTTTAACGACTTAAAAATTAGTTATAATGATGCCCATTTTTAAACAATAATAATTTTTATAAACAAGAAACTATTCAAGAAATGTTAAGTAGGTTAATAATTGAAAAAAACTTACTATTTTTTCAACAAAAAGAAGAAAATAACCGGTAAGGAGCTCACTTAGTTAGTTTTTCCTGAATGTAGAAAAACTACCAAATTTTCAAATTTACCGTTCTGGTAGCTCTAATGGCATTTTTTATTTAATCACTTGTTTTGAATAGTAATAATCATCAAGACAAAAATCGTTTTAGTTCAACTTTAGCCAGTACAGGTGTAAAATAAATATCTTTAGTCGCTTTTGGCTGAAGGTAAAGTAGATTTCATTTAACTTTGTACGTACTAACTGCAGCGCCCTATGGTTTTACCCGAGGAGTTCCCGTTCCCGTGGGAAATGGGCAAGCCTACATTATTTCTTATAATCTCAGCTATCTTTAAAAGAAAGTTTCGTTGAAATCGGTCCAGCCGTCCTAGAGATTAGCTCATTTAAATAAAAAAACTATTTCGTTTTATTATATTAGAATAACTAGCTGTGCCTTGCGGTTTCACCTACATTTGTCCCGTTCCCGTAGGAATTTAGGGAAACACTATAACTGTAAACTTTCCTCTCGAATCCCTCTATCTACTGATGAAAACTGAATTAAAATCCGTTGCGTAGTTTAAAAGATCTACGCGTACATAAAGAGGGCCAGACAGCGGGAATCGATTTTGTTTTATACTATGTAAAGATAACATATACAGCAGAGCTAAGTTTGCCCGCAAGCGTTGCTATATGGGTGCCCCATTGTAGCTTTGAATCCAGGGTTAATCCCAAGAACACTCTGGAGTCCTCAGTTTTCAAAGGTTCATTATTTATCTTTAAATTTTTACTGACAGTTCTCGGGTTAGGTAATAAAAACTCAACACACTTTGTTTTTTTAGTATTTAAAAGTAGATTATTTGCCGTAAACCATTCAGAAACTTGAGATAATGCATTATTTACATCGTCAAAATTATCTTTTATCCTATCGACTTTAAAATTCAAAGACGTATCATCAGCAAATAGTACAATATCGCAAGTATTGTGGACAAAATGTGGTAAATCATTTATGTAGACCAAAAACATGAATGGACCTAGAATAGAACCCTGGGGTACACCCATTACTGAGGCTGATCCGGATGATTTTACATCATTGACACATACTCTTTGGACTCGTTCACTGAGATAAGACGCAATGAGACTAAGTGCAAAATCTTTAATGCCATAGTGGCTCAGTTTAAGCAAAAGTGTCTCGTGATCGACGCATTCGAATGCCTTTGACGACAAATCACAGAAAATACCAATTGCACTCTGTGAGTTCTCCCACGCATCGAATATGTGTTGTAATAGCCTTGCGGCTGCATCGGTTGTTGATCGACCCTTTGTAAAACCATACTGCTCAGTGTGTAGGATTTTATTTAAATTAAAGTGTAAAAGCAGTTGGTTGAGCATTATTTTTCCGAATATCTTGCTGAGAGTTGGCAAAATTGAAATTGGCCTGTAGTTATTCGGGTCACTTTTGCTTCCCGATTTAAAAAGCGGTATTAGCTTACTACATTTCATAAGGTCTGGAAAAGATCCAGAATCTACTGATTTATTAAAAATTAAAGCAAGATATGGCGCAATAATATCAATTATGTTATGAATTATTTTAACTGATATCCCCCATAGATCTGCTGTTTTCTTATTTTGTAAAGATTTAAATGTTTTGACTATGTCATATGGGGTAACGTGTTCAAACCTAAATAACTTATTGCACTCAGAGACATTGCTCCTTAGAAGACGATAGACTTCTGCTGGCGAGGAATTCAGAGAACTGGTTGTAGTAATAGGAATATTTTTGAAAAAGTTCTCAAATGTATTTACAATTACTGTATCAGAGTTAATTACATGATTATCACTTTTAAGCTCCAATTTATTATTATTATGTACCTTATGTTTACTCATTTCATCGCCGATGATGTCCCATGCTGTTTTAATTTTATTATCAGAATTGGCAATTTTTTGTTTTATGTGAAGTGACTTTGCTTGTATGCACACATTTTCAAACAATTTAGAATAGTTTCTTACATATTCAATAAACGCGGGGGAATAATTATATTTTTTTCTGCATATAAGTCAAGCAGCTTATTTCTACTTTTATAGATTCCGGCAGTTGGCCAGTTACTAAACTTAAGATCTTTAGACAGTCTTTTCTCTATCACCTTAAAGATAGAGTTATATTGTGAGCTTAACAAATCAAAAAACTTTTGATTTGTGAAGATGTTCAAAAACCCTCGTAGCCCAGTTATACAGTAAAAGTGAACTTAAGTTCTTTTACCTGAAATAATTTTAACAAAATATTGAGTTCATTATTCTGCAAAAAGCAACTAATGTTGTTTAGTTCGTTTTTCTTTTTAGATACATCAGCAATTTCTAGTATATTAATAAAAGCTGAAACCTGTTAACGCAGGTTAACATGTATTAACAGAATAATATTGACATAATGATAAATCAAGCAACTACATCTGAAAAGTATTATAATACAATACATTGTTTTTGTGGTATAGATTTATAAATCTAAATTATTTAAATGAGTTTAGTTCTTTTTTTAAGAAGGTAATTAAATCATACCTGTAGGTAGTTGCTTTTAACTCTAGCTATCTCCGTAAAAAAGCGTCGTAGCAGATAATGGGTTTGACCTACAGCTTCGCCGTGAGTTGAGGAGTCGATTGATATATTTAACCTAATTTTGGTACAAAAATGCAGATAATCGGTTTTTGCAATAAGGGTACGATATATAAATTGGGCACATATTCTTTTGCCAGGTTCATGTTGATCAAGAAGACACAACTTAGATTGATCTGTGAGAGCTATATATGTAGCAATTTTTTTTTAATTGATGTCCTTATTAAGGTTGGAGGGAACTACTAACTACCCTCAAATACAAAAATTGTTAATAATTATTCGAAATACAAACAATTGAATATAACGTAAAAAAGTGCGTAAAATAGGAAGCTAAATGTGAAAAGCTAGTTACGCTTATATGTAGGTAGTTGTAATAATCTGCCCTTTCATCTGGATAGCAAAAATTTATTCAAGTATGCAAAAATTTAAAAATAGCAACGACCCTTCGTCCCCCGATGACCTTAACGTCTAGGTGAGCGTTCAATCGAATGCAATCAATGATAAAATTGCAATCGCTTGAACGGGTTTACAAGCATTGCAAAATATTATTTTACAATTTTTTTCTGCATAAATTAAAATAAAAGTCCATATTTATACAAATAAGAAGCAAGCAAACTCGTCTCCGTAGGTAATATTTGCTATTTATAAAGAAAAACCCTAAAATATCGCATCGCATGGGTAAAATGCATCCCCTCCCTAAAATACCGAGGTGTAAGGGAAACTGAATTTCCAGGTTAAAAACGACATATTTTCAAGAATGCATAATAGGGTATTGTAAATAAGATTTTAGACAATAAAACTCACCCCATTGTTTCTTTTCCCACTGTCATTTATACACAATAAATTGGAAAATATCCTACTTCATAATTCCAAATTTTTCCAACACAGCTGTCAAGCAGCGGTTGCAACATAAACTAAAGAATTGAGTGAACAATATTGCCATTATCATTAATCGTTGACCTCGATTCTTTACTTTATGCATTTTTAATATTTAAAAATATTAATCTGTAAGCAGTAGGTATATACATATCAATACATATAATTTCATTTAATAAAAACAATGGTAATTGAATTTTTGGTAAAGAAAATAAAATACTTTAAAAAAATTAATATACAGCCATCTATTGTGATAAAAACAAATAATATTTATTCTACTTAGCAATAGATGGCGCTGAAATAATAGTTTATCTATTGAACACTAGACTTCGCTAATGATATAAAAAAAAATATAATTATTATGTTTCAAGATGAGTGCATTTAGTATTTAGAATTCCGTGCTATTTCTGACCCCTGAATTTCAGGCAGTCATCAACGTCACGGTAACTTTGTAACCGCAACCGTTTTTCGAGAAATCATTAAAATTTTGCAATGAATCTTTTATGTATCAGTAAGAATTATATTGTAATTAAATGAGGAAATTATAAGATAACTAATGGAAGTTCGCGACTTCGTCCACGTCTTCAATTTACAATCGACCGTTCAAAAATCACTGCGGTTTAGGAGTGCAGTTCCTTGCAGCATCAGGGTTGAAAAGTTAGGACGTAGTTCCTGAGATTAGCGCGTTCAAACAAACAAACTGTCAGCTTTATAATATTAGTATAGATGTAGAGCAGGGGTGGCCAAATGGTGGTACTTACTATATTTACTGACGAAACCCTGTGAGATCAACCAATTTCATACTTCTTGATAAGTGAAACGATTTAAGTTATGTAGTATTTTTTATTTGATTCTTAGTAACTAACTACTTGTTCATATTCATATTATTAGTGTGAGCATAACGCCTTCCGCTAGATTTGATCGACTGGTCGATCGCGATCAACTGGTTGACCACCAGTGATGTAGAGAACACTTTTATACAATGTCCCTAAAGTAGAGCATACAACCTACCGTTGGTAGATTACTCACCTAATTATTTGAGAGTGAAAGCTTTTGTTGATACACGGTTGTTACATAAAGAAATTGGCCGGAGATCTTGTGTGATGATTGTTAAGGGGAAGCTTATTTATTAAATCCTCGTGATAGAATCTAGGTTAACGAAAAGTCTAAAAATAGGGATTTATTTTTACCCAACTATGGGAAGACTTATGACTTTAGCAGACATTATTTTAGTACCTAGGTATATGTATATGTTTGTATTTACGTATGCCGTAACGTAACGTAATAACGTAGCGCCTATTGCAGAGTCGAATTTGATGAATGAGGTGTCAATCGATTCGTTACTATGAATGGTCCAGGTGTGAAGTGACATAAGCTACATTACGAACAAAATTAATATACCTCGGATATTAGGTAAGTACATAAAATTTTCCGAAGTCGGGTTCTAGTTTTTAAAATTTGTTCTTGTTAAATTTTTCTACGGGTAATTTTCATTATAATTTCCCACAAATTGGGCAATAAAACAGTCAACTGGGCCTTAACAAAATTATAGGTAATAAAATTATTAGACTGGATAAAGCAAAAACAACTCATTTTTATTTCAGCCAATCTAATTTTGCTCTCTATTTCAGATCCGCTGTCGCGAAAATTTGACTATAAAGTGCTACAAGCTGACAAGCAGGCAGACAGACAGTCAGACAAAATTCTGTTTGACAGACAATATTATGGTATACTAGATGATGCCCGCGACTTCGTCCGCGTGGATTAAGGTTTTTTTAATTCCCGTAGGGACTCTGTAATTTTCCGGGATAAAATGTAGCCTATGTTTTAATCCTGGGTATGAGCTATCTCCATTTCAAATTTCACCCAAATCGGTTCATTCGTTGTGGCGTGAAGGAGTAACAGACATACACACACACACACATACAAACTTTCAGCTTTATAATATTAGTGTGATGTGATGGCATCAATGTAACGATCGCAATGGGCTATTGGCTGAATTTACATCGTTCATGCTGCATCAATGCATTTTAACCAATAGCGGAAGGATAAAAGCCATTCAGAGGTCATTGCGATCGTTACACTGATGCAATCATTTTTAGAGAATCGATACACAGATTTGTAGCGTGAAGAAAAACAGGAATTGGCAGTCACGGACGCCCCGGGGAAAATCATCGGCACAGGAAGTGAGAAATGCAATGCTCCTTCAGTTGACGTGTACTGATTGCTAAATTGTACAATATAATTGTTCAATACTTTATTACTACCTACTTATTTCTACATCGTCGGAAACCCAGTGTATTGACTGTAGGATTAGAGTATTGATTTGTCTATACCTACCTATAACTTGCCTATAACAATAAGTGCAAATAGTTTTATTACCTATCTTTTACTTGTATGAATTGATAGAAGTAGAAATATTACCTTAGATCTCTAGTAAAAAAACTTTTTTATTTATTTAAAGCATTGAAGCTACAAGTGTTCATGGGCGGCAGTAATCACTTAACATCAGATGACCCGCATGCTTGTTTGCTCGCTATTCATATATAAAAAAAAGAAAAATTACATACTATCGTGCGAACTATCGACTAAATTATCGTGCGAAATTTCGTGTCGCATTGTCGCGATAGAAGTATCGATATGTTCTTGTCTACATTACCCATTCATTACCAGTTAACTAGTTGTTGACATTACCGACAGTGTAGCGACAAGGATTCGTAATTCGTCCTATAAAATCGCTATTCAGGGAACTACTCGGCCACACCTATCGCGATAGGGCGAATATTCGCCGAATCCCGATAATGTAGCCGCAGATAATATTTATATCGGTCCATAGACAAGAACGGTTCGCGTGGTCAAGGTCGGTGATTAAACAATATTCACATCAGCTGGAAAAAGGTTATTTGCTATCGTTATAAGATGATCAACAACACTTCCTCACTTCCTCGCAGAATGCTGAATTGCCGCCGACCTTTTACACCAGCCTTGACCCTCGCTTCGTGATGTGATGTGAATGATAATATCTAGTACGCAGGTAAGACTCAGAAAATGCATACATCTTTATTTTCTTTTTATTTATTTTTTATTCGATGACAAGATAGTCCTTGACTGCGATCTCACCTGATGGTAAGTGACTATCCAATCTAAGATGGTAGCGGGCTATTTTGGAAGGGGTATGGCAGTGTAGATTCAACCCATACCCCTAATCTGTTTCTACACGCCACCGTGCCGGAACGCTAAATCGCTTGGCGGCACGTCTTTGACGGTAGGGTGGTAACTAGCCAAGGCCAAAGCCTCCCACCAAACAAACCTCTGCAAATCTGCCTGCATCCTTACTAAGTTGTTCTTTGTTTGTTTATTTATTTAGGGGCTTTTATACAATTAATATTACAAATGCGAAATCATCGATTTATGAATACTCTAACTTAATTTTGCAATAGAGATTCCTAGAAATAAATAAGATGTTTTTATCGCACACACTCGCTAACTTCCTCTGAGATGTCGACCTTTCGCAGGCCTTGACACTCGCTCGTGATGAGAATACAATGAAATAGTACAACAAATAGATTGTAAAGCCTCTTGATTGAGTGCTTCTCTCGATTGAAAATATTTATAAACTGTCCGACTGTCAGAATGTTATTAGGCAAGCAAATTGCTTCTACTTACCCATGAGTGCCTATTATAAAAAAAAATACTGAGTATTTTGTGTAAACACTTCTTTTAAATATAAAATAATAATATAAAAATTAGGTGCCCACCAAATTCAAGTCCGTTAAAATATCAGCTTCAGCTTTGCCTACTTGAAATCTAAGCATGCTGATAACAGCAAAAGCTGTGCCTCGAGTTTTACGAGCGCGTGTATACCTACGGATCTTCAGATGTTTGAGTTTTACAGCAGTAGATCAAGTTTTAATTATTATCTGAAAAAAAAAACAGGCAAAAATTACAGCATATTTCCAAGGGACGATACTAAGTAGAAACATAAAATAATGAAAGTTCCACAAAATAAAATCGCAAAGTTAGGTCTAATTTTTAACCAATTTGCATTAATTTTCAACGTGGTGCATATTATACAGAGCCATACATATCTAGTAAGAGACAATACAGCCATTTTTTTAATGAATATCTTACGAGTTATTAGAATACATTGATGTATTTGGCGCTTATTACACTCCTATTCCGCGCAATACGCTAGCATCTGTCGTGTTTCGCACGAGGTTTTGGGCATGTTTTATTTCATCGCTTAGTCACGATCAAGTGGGTGAAATCTGTTTTTTTTTTTTCTATCATTCTGCGCAGTAATATCGATTTCCGATTTTGGACTGAAGTTGTGCTTACATAGCTTAGTGGTTTTTACATGACTCTCATCTTTTACAAATAATATTTTTTTAGTAAAAAAATCTGAGATAAGAGAAAAATTTTAATTAGTCCCCTATTTGTACCGCATTCTAGCAAATAAAAATCGTATTCTTATACTGCATCTCATCATATATGTAAAGATAATAATTCTGAATGTGAGTCATCAGTGGAGTTGACAATACTATTTTTAAAAGATATTTATTGATTATTTATGACTGTGATAAAAGAATCTGCCCACGTTTTGCAATTATTGATGTCAGCAAATATATAATTCGCCAACTTTAGCACAAATAAAAGTTTAAAAAATGCAATCTGACTACGGGAAATTGGATGTAACATATACGTATATTACATGTAACATATTGCTGCTAAAATCATAACGTTTTGGCTTTGCGTAGTTGGGTAAAAATTGTGTTTACGTCTTATTTCGCATATTATATTTCTTAACAATAATTACGTTGTTTGCGGTAACGAAATTCAACAATTAATTACCTAATTTGCCGTGCCATATGCACTAGTTAATCGGCTAATCGGTTAAACATCGGTCAGTGCAGTGGTCAGTCAACCGTGGCAAATGATATAACAGATTACAGTGCACGTAACCAGCTGTAAGAATTATTTACGGTTAATTATAACTTGGCTAACAACTTGAGGATATGACAATACATACTTAAACTGTAGGTATATCTTGTAGAATATACTATATCTTCATGCGTACTTCATCTATCTTTAACCTGATAAAAAATAAAATAATGTGAGCGCGATGCTTGTTTGTTAGTTTGTTCCTCAATCACGCATCAACAGAGCAACAAATTGACGTGATTTTGCATGGGTATAGTAGTGGGCACCTATATGGATATGTAGGACTTGTATAGTGACATACCTATAAAAAATTCCGGGAAAACAGAGGATTGGTGCGGAATTTTTAAAAACTTACTCCACGTGGAAGAAATACACGCAAAAGGTAACCTATATATAGGTAAGTAACATAATTAACATAGCTAAGTATGATAAGAAAGAAGCGATAAAACGAGTCTCCTAAATAAATTTTAACGGACCTTAATCACATTTTACGTAATTGCAATGTGTGGAACAAATTACCTTACATAATTGCTCTTACATAAAAATAACAGCTTTGTCGATTCAGTGTAACAAAAGTGCGATCAAAATGAGTTTATGTTTGTTTTTTGCGGTTTTTTGTACCCTTGTATTTAAATTGTTGTATTAAATTAAATTTTTACATCATAATGGAACAAGTAGTTTATTTCGTTTTATTTTGTGTTTATTTGAGCGGAACTAAGCCTGAGGGCTTTTCAGATGAGGCAATTCATCACATTGACTATCTCTTTGCGTTAATTACTCTAGATTGAAGTCTAGCAGAACTGTGCGTGTTGCCACTTGTGCTCATCCAAAGTGATGACTTTGGATCCGAAACAGTGTCGCTAACTATGGGCGTCATAAGAAGGCTCAAGACTCGGAGTAACCCTACGAGATCAAATCAGAAATGAGGAAATCCGTAGGAGAACCAAAGCCACCGAAATAGCCCAATGAGTCGCGAAACTGAAGTGGAAATGGACGGGACATGGATCTCAGAGCTGATTGTCGTTGGGGTCCCAAGGTGCTGGAGTGGTGACCTCGCACCGGGAATCGCAGTGTTGACAGATCTCCTATTACGTCAAACCAAGATGTCAAGCGAGCCCTAGGGAGCCGCTGGATGCAGGCAGTGCAAGACATTGGCCTGTGGAAGTCCATGCAATAGATCTTTGTTCAGTAGTGGACTTCTATCGGTTCATAAAAAATCTGATTTTCCGGGATACAAAAGTAAAGGCTTCCATAATAATACAGTTCAATAAAAGTCTACAAGTAAGTAATCGATGTTGCAACCTCATTGCTGACAGATAAGCTATTTTTATTTCTGATAATTAACTCTTATCTTGAAATCTGATACATAATTTATTACCGGGCATCAATTATTTATTTATTAGTGAACTGGCTTCAAAACGTTATGGTTTATGCAATGGAATGCAACCGTAGTGATTTCTAGGACGCTTTTTATACAGTTTATGAAAGATCAAGCTGCATTTACACTTTTGATTACAATACATATAAATAATGTAAACAGTACGTACTAAAGTAATTAAATCGGCAAAGAAGACAATGTTAGATGTATTTGTTTAATATTTTAATTTGTTGTTCCTGATATTTAAACAGTTACAGCTATTATATTATTCAAGTTATTGTATTCAAAACTAATTCACAATGAAAACCATTATTCAATATTCAAGTTTATTTTTTTATTACTCTTGGCTCGTACGGCTGCCCCATTTCAAAACCTAGTAAGTATGATTGACAAAATTTTAAAGGAGACCAAAAAACATATTTGTGGTAGCCCTTCTGAACTCTGAACTCTTCAATATCTGTTGGTAAATTAATGTTTCGTAAATAAACTACTTTAAAAGCTTTTATTGGATATATTTATTACTTCGCTAAGCCATCTACAAAACATGTTTTTTGGCCCCTGTACAATTTTGTCAATCACACTTACTAGGTTTTGAAATGGGGCAGCTGCGTAGGTCTACATAAAACAGTAATAAGTTCCGACTCTACCAAATGTTAAAACGAAAACTTTACAATTTTAAATCCACCGATGTAATTGCCTGAACAGATTTGGATGTATCGTTAGAATCCTCATCCCGAATGACACTGGCTATTTTTCAGTAGATATTCTTTAAAGTAGTCGGGGTTTTTTTATTCTACTGTAAAATTTTGCTTGTTTATTTAAGCGATTCTCCCACTGAGTACGTATACGCGTGAATTTTCCAAAGGCCATTTGAAATAGTGATAACGTAAGTAATAAGTATAGGCTTGTGTAAGAGCTCTATCGTATATAATAATAGTGTACTCATTAAATTATATACGTAAAATAATTCGGTGGTTTTTTCTATAATCGATACTCGATAATAATCGATATTAATATGAAATAGGAGTTAACTTCGTATACCTGCCTGCGATAAATGATTTATTGATTTGAGACAGCTTTGAGTAGGTACAGGCAACTTTTTTAAACTTGACCTAAATACCCCTAGGCAGTTTTCAATCGATTGCAATAGGTAGGTTGGAACAACTATTATTTTGACCTCTCCGAATGTTCAAAAATCAAGTTGAAGTGTTTGCTAATTAATTTTGTCTATACAGTATACACATCAGTAGGTAGTTGCAACAATTGGAAGCTAATAGTATTCGGTGGTTATGATACTTAAGCCCAGATAGTTAAAAACTTTATTACACACAAAAAAAAACTAAATTGAATAAAAAAAAGCATTCCGGCACAATGGCGTGTAGGGGTATGGATTGAATTTACACTGCCATACCCCTTCCAAGTTAATCCGCTACCATCTATACTGAGATCTATAGAGCGTGCTCTGACTAAGTTCAGACTCAAGATAGAGGTTAAAACGAGACACAAATATCATCTGACATATATCTGTCTTGTTTTAACTCTGTCTTGACTCTGAACTTAGTGAGAGTGCGGTCTATAGATTTTAGCCAGACTGCATCGTCCCTTACCATCAGGTGAGATCGCAGTCAGGAACAATCTTGTCACTGAAATTTTAAAAAAAGTCCACTATCTCTTGGCCTATAACTTATTTCCCTTACAACTTGTTCAGCACAGCCTACAAAGTTACTAATCGCCGCTCCGTTTCAAGTTTGTTGTTTATCGCTAAAAAAATAATATTTAAGTAATAAATTACTAAAAACCCGGTTAATTGCGATGATTACGAGAATCTAATGTTTCCGTAAACAAGGCAGCCGGTAACAGTTCCTTGTTGTGACAATGTTTGTTGCTTCTTACCGTTTTCAGGGTTCCGTACCGGCATTTTTTATTCCGCTCGCCCTTGACTGTGATCTCACCAGATGGTAATTGACGATGCAGTCTAAGATGGTAGTGGGCTAACTCGGAAGGGGTATGGCAGTGTAGATCCAACCCATACCCCTAACCGGTTTCTACACGCCATCGTGCCGGAACGCTAAATCGCTTGGTGGCACGTCTTCGACGGTAGGGTGGTAACTAGCCACCACCATTTATAATTAATGCTTCCTCAAATTTTTTGCAAACTATTACAATTTAGAAAAATAAAATGATGAATCTAACACAATTTTAAGAATTTATTAACAATAATCCCTCACAGACAAACTTAGTTATGCGATCCCAATTATTTATGAGGTTGTAAAATATAATTATTCAAATAAATAACTATTTACACGTCTCCTTCCAAGGTACGGAACTCTCGGTGCGCGACTCCGACTCGCTCTTGACCGGTTTCATCTATCCTGGTTATGCTAATTATTGTTTTTTCCGTTTTATTTTACATATTTTTGCTTTTCCGTGAATATATTTTTATTGTATTTCAATAGCCGTTTACGGTGTTTAATTTGCCCTACGTATAATTTATACGCCTTTTTTTATTAGTTACGTAAATTAGATATACTACATAATGTAGAATTAAATATTCTCGAAAATATAATCGTCCTCGGAATAGACGCTCACATTAGACCTAGGTCTTTTGCAAGGAACGCTACAGAACACGGTCTTGTGCCGCTAGTATCCATTCCAGGGGGGGATATCTTCGAACACTTCGTTTCTCAGTGCGAGGTAACCATTTGAGCACATTTCCCACAATGGCTGTCTGTGCAAACCGCGTGGCCACTTCAATTTCGCGACTCAATGAGCTATGTCGGCAACTCTGGCTCTCCCAGGAATTTCCTAATTTGTGATTTCTTCATTTTTATCAATAATTTTCTTTTTTTATATATTTATGATAGAACTAGTTGATGCTCGCGACTTCGTTCGCATGGATTAAAGTTTTTTAATTCCCGCGGAAACTCTCTTATTTTCCGGGATGAAAAGTATGCCTATGTGTTATTCCAGACTATAATCTGTCTCTCTGTGTCAAATTTCAACCAAACGGTTCAAGCGTTGCGACGTAATTAAGTATCAAACATCCATCCATCTCTATGCGACTCGTCTGATGTCGTTGGTTCACCTAGTGGGGGGTCGGCAAACACTGCTGCTTAATCCAACGCGGGGTCGGCACACCTTGGGACCTCAACAACCACCAGTTCTTCGAACTATGCTAGACTATACTTACATTTTAATTGACTATTTTTTTTTTTCAGTAAAACTACTGTCTTTTTAATCGACTTCCAAAAAAAGGAGATTCTCAATTCATCGGAATCTTTTTTTTTAAATTTTTTATGTATGTTCCACGATTACTCGAAGACGCCTGAACCGATTTGGAAAATTCTTTTTTTGTTTTAAAAGGGTATACTTCCCAGGTGGTCCCATTGTCCCATCAGGTCAGGATCTGATGATGGGATCCTGGAGAAATCGAGAGAAATCTCTTCAAATTTTATAGATATACCTACACTTGATATACTTTGTAGTGGCGTTTGAAGTCGGTTTTATAAAAAGCATTATGTTTATATTATATTACTTATACTATAATTTTATCTCTTATCTAGTATTATCTATTCGGAGAATTGCGTTTTGAAATGACCTATAGTAATATTTCCAAATAGATTAGATTAATTTCCATACAGGGTTAAGGGTTATCTTACTTAACATACAGCTAGTATCTTTATGGAATAAGCAACTAATATCACCTTTAAAATTAAAGTGACCCAACTCAAAAATTGTAATTTATGGGAAATGGGCAAAAAAGACTTCAAAAAGGTAGGTATAGTGTTGAGTAAATTTTAATATATCTCTGTTGTGTTTTATTGGGAAAAGTTGATTTTTCTAGATTTATATATTGCAACTTTTATGTATGGATGGATTCGTATTATATTAAAAAAATTATTTCCACAGACGTTACAGGAATTTTGAGTTAGGTCACTTTAATTCTAAAGGTGCGAATTATGTCTGTTTACAGAGTAGTTTATACACGTTACTCTCACTGCAGTTACGATAGATGCTGCACGTGATCAATCGTGGTGGTGGTATACACTAGGTTTTTCGCGCAACTTCTACCGCGTGTTTTTTTTTTCGATAAAAATATAGAATTTTCAAAAATCCTTTCCTGCCATAAGAGCTATCTGTAAGCTTTTCAGCCCGATCCGTCCAGTGGTTTGAGCTGTGCGTTAATAGATCAATCAGTCATTTAGTCAGTCAGTGAGTCAGTCAGTCACCTTTTCCGTTTATATATTAAGATTATATTTTTCAGTCATGAGCTGAATTTTTCACGTGAGTTGTATAGAGCGTAAACTTATAAAGAACAATCGATTTTTTCTGTATCGGTGATGGATATTTTTTAACCTGTGAAGCAACTCGACTGTCACAGCGTGAGAATCGATCCGTCAAGGTGAGGCGGGGTCGAAAGAACCCACTTTCCACTACCAAGGTCGGGCTTAATTAAAAACGGCGTTTTCTCAAAAGCTTACATTAAAAAAACCATTATCACAATAGCGCGGAGACGCAACAGATCCAAGTTTATTGTGCCGCGCGCCGGACAAATTAACATCGCCTAATCGGGAAAATAGCGAATGAATTTTAATTGAAACTGCACAATAAGACGGCATAAAAAACTATTGCTCCTATAAAGAGTCGAAATTTTTATAGTTTTTCTACTAGGTATTTAGAGATATGAAGAAAAGTAAAAGCCTCAATAGCCCAACGGTTAAAGGTGCGGACTGAAAACTGAGGTCGCAGGTTCGAACCCCACCCGTTGCACTATTGCCGTACCCACTCCTAGCACAAGCTTTTCGCTTATTTGGAGGGGAGAGGAGAATATAAGTTAAGTTCAGCTTGGCTAATATTCTTTTTAAAAAAAAAAGAAAAAGTCCATAGATATTTAGAGATATGAAGAAATATATCACACTCTACTATATCTGCATGGAATAAATAAAAAGAAAGGCTTTTAAATTAGGTATATTTCGACCTCTATATATTCGAAATTCCATGTCAAAACCTAAAATAAAATTAATAAATCTCAGACATAGTTTTTAGTTTCGATTAGTTTTCTATTAGTAAAGTTTCCTCTACCAATTGGATAGACGTTTCGCGGTTTTCACGCTTCAAATCCCTATACCATGAAATTAGAGAATAATTCTGAAATATAAAATCGTACGTTTCCATTGAGCTGCGGCGATGTGAGGAGGTAAGATTCATTAGTAGAAAATTAAGTGAACAATATGTTATACTTTAAAATAACAAGTGTATTTATAAATAAGAACATAAATTGACAGGTTTTGTATAAACTCTATAAATAAGGGTTAAAAGACGAACACACAAGCATATTATATAGTACAAGTAGCATCGCAAAGACTTTAACATTAAAGAAACACCTAATACTCAGTAGGTACATAGAAACAGAAGAATCTTGTCCTATTTACAACCTTTCTCTATGAATATGTGCTCTATTATTGCAAAATATTTATAAGAAGCAAACTCTACATGACATTGTTGTAGCGAGCATTTCTAAAAGGTTAAAGTCACACTGATAAACGATAATATTGCATTCACAGATTGAAATGGTAGTAGCACCGAACCTTGACAGCTATAGATACTTTGATAGTCTCAAGCGCTTCCGATAAGTCCGACACTATTTCACTATTGGCTAAATACACGTTGATGAAGTTAGAATAAGAGCCATAAATAAAATGACTACAACAAACAAATACTATATACTGCAAGGATCACCACAAAACACGATCCTGTTCAATTTTTTCGGAACGATCAGAGAATTCTGACGGCCATCCTAGAGGTAACCAGCAAAAGTTCGGTACGGTGCGGTGGTGTTAATAAAATCGAGATGATTTTATTAAAACTGTTATAGACATTTGCGATGTACCAGATTAAACGTGTTTTAATCTAAGATACATAAACATAACTTAATAAAATAAGGTAGTTAAAAGGCATTTTAGTACATTTACAATTGGCTTACAACATAACGCAATATAAATAGAAAGATTGGTGTATCGTATCCGAGTAAAATGGAGTGAAAGGCCGGAACAGATTGGCGAGCCGGAGGAAGGAGGTTGGACGAAAAGGCAGTATAAATTTGTCTGTCCGTATTACTCCACAGATACTTGCTTTAATTTGATACAATAACCAAAGAGATTGTCCTGTTATGTTCTATCTGCGCAGAACCGTGCAATGTCAGAAAATTATTCCTTTCTAGGCCGTTCACAAGCGCGTCAATCTTCGCCCTTTTCTTTGTAAAAGGCATTAGACAGCATAAGTTTTAGCTTCATTTTATAAAATGACAAATAGAATACCCATGCTTCTATTTGTAGTGACACCGAAGCACAGGGATAACGAGCAATAAGGTTTTTTATTTCTTACATAGCACGGTTCTGTCATTGAATAATGGTTTAAAAGGCAGCTAGCTTAGCACCATAAGCTTTGTGCGTTATGACATTCTTAAATAATAAATAATTAGATGCATCTCTTTCTGAGAACTGAAAACTGAGGCGCTAAGCTACCCGTCTCTCAGCGAACACGAAATACAGATACAGACAAAGAATTTCCAACAAGCTTACATTGCTTACTTATGTAAGTAAGAAACAAGCACGATATATCGATTATACAATTGAAAAAATGTATCACTGCTATCGAGTAATATTATACAAAAGAGATTGCTCCGAATGGATAGTGCGCCTCTCACCGTTGCGCAACGCAATCAAAATCACAACAACTTAAAAATAGTATTAAAAAAAACTTAAATAAATCATGACATGGCGCGACTGACTTAAATTATCTTAATTAATCTTATACAATGTAAAAGGACGGTTGGTTCAGCGCATTGTGGCATCCCATATGCAATACTCCGCGGCGGAGCGCGCGCGACGCGGTGCGTAGCTGCGTGCGCCGATTTGCGTTCATCACGGTTATGTAAACGCGGCTCGGGCGTCCACAGCTCGCAACCCGCTTTACGCAACGCGCTGCGCTCTGCCGCCCGCATCACCCACATCTCGCGCCAGATGTCGAGTCTACAAACATCGTGATGTCGATTTTGCTTTATCGTTATTGAATTTTGTGCTCACAACTCTGACATACTCGGATGAAAACTCCCCACAGCGCGCGCCCTGCCCGCAATAAATACGCGGTAATAAATAATCACATACTAATAAATTACATACGTTACTTAACTAGACCTATCTAAATGAGCTTCGATCACAATTCTCGACGAATCAATCGTCGACTTTAACAACTAGGTAACTATAACTCTCCAGTTTACTAACTCTCTACATGCATTCTTTTGTAATAAACTAAGAACTTAACACGCGAACACGAATCGTTTCCTCGTAGATTAAAACCGGGCGGTCAGAACGTGAAAGGTAGTTATCCAACGTGATTAGAAAGGTGTCACGGTCGGCGGGCGCTTTCTAGCGCGAATACAACGCGAGGTCCGAGATTCTCCGCTGGCGAGCGGCGGCGTGGAAGCCTCTCGTGCCGTCGGGCACCACGGGCGCGCGCGGCTCGAAGCGCGGCGTGCACGACACGCGCCGCCCGCCGCACTCCGCGCCGCCCAGCGAGCAGCCCGACAGCCGCCGCGCCAGCCAGCCCTCGGCGCTGCTGGCGCTGCCGGTGCTGGCCTGCGACGCGCGCCGCGAGCCGCAGAAGAACGACACGCCCGAGTCCGAGCTGTGGCTGCAGGTGGACGTCCTGCGCGGCACCCAAGTCTGAATTTCGGGAGAACGCGGCGTGAAGAAGCCGCTCGAATTGCGCCTGTAGAACGGCGTTCCGTATCTGTAGTTATCGTATTCGGCCTCCGAGCCGCTGCAGCAGGAGGAGTACTCGCACTCGTGGCGCCGCGGCGCCGGCCGCCGCACCGGCGTCTTCCGCTTCGGCTCCCGCGGGACTCCGTTCAGTTCGTACACTCTCATGCCGTCCTCGTCCGAGCTCTGCAGACGCAGCGCGCCTCTCGCGGCCTCGGACTCGGTAAACTCGACTAACGCACACACACAGTTCACCAGGCTCGGATTCTTGTTGAGGAACTGACGGACGTCGGCCGGGACCGGGTTCCCGGGCCTGAGCACCCTGACCAAAGCGATTTCACCACAACTCGCAAATAGTCTGGACACGTTCTCAACCGAAGGGCGTTCGATGGGCATTCGGACGGCCACCACGGTTCTAGACGGAGTCGTCTCGTCGTACGCCGGTAGCGGATCGATCCGGCGAAGTTTCGTTCCCTGTTCGTTGATCTCCAGCTTCGTGGACCGCTTCAAGGCTTCGGCCACCACTCGCCAGTCCTTGGTCAGGTGCTTGACTCGCTTGAAGCTGGATATCAGCTTGAGGGAGACGTACCCCTCCTTGTTGCGCCGCACGTGCTTGAGCAGGAAGGCGTCCTTGGTGATGTTGGCGTCGGAGAAGTAGAACTCGACCTGGGCCACGATGCGGGCGGCCAGCTCGTCGTCGGGCGGCGCGTAGGGCGGCTCCTGGGCGTCGGGAGCGACTTCGCAGCCGGAGTCCTTCCCGCCGCCCGAGCCCGCGTCGGACGCGGAGTCGGACAGGTCGGCGTTGTCGTCGGTGGACGGGCGGCGGTCGGAGGCGATGCCCTCGTCGGGCTCGGGCACGACCTGGCTCGGAGGGGTCTCCTCCATGTTGGTAGCGCGTGGGATTACCACTTTAGCATAACAGGAGCGTGTGACTCGCTCGGTAGCGCGGTACGACTGCGGGCGCGCGGCGCGCACGCGACTGTTTTATAATATCGGGGGGATGCGCGGTAAAAGGTGCTCGGAAACGGACGAGATGGCATTGCAGACTACGAGACGCTTTACGTTAATTGCTCGCATGTGGCGACTGGCGGCGCGAGGAGCGACCGCAGCCGCAGAGAGCTCAACGGTGGTATTGAAATTGGTCGCGGTCTCACGCACCGGATTATGGTTGCAGAGATATGAATAAATGAATATGCACGCGATGATTAAGCGAATCTATGCTACGATAATAGACTCGCGTGCGTTGCGCGCAGTGTTATAAATAAGACAAAAACAGAGCGTGTTTTAGTACACTAATTAATTGCGTCCCTAATTACTCTTGTTTACTTGAATTAAATTCTTTTATCAACCTTATCGTGAAATTAAAACAATGGAAATGAATGCAAACCTGTAAAAATGCAGTGCCATTTTTAAGCAGTTTTAGATCCTTATGAATTAACTACCTAAGTTATTTTCAAGTCAAAAATATTTATAATTTTGATTGAACTCTATGCTAGTGTTATCAAATCGTCTCTACTCTTTTGATAACAGCTGCTACCTTTAACAAAGTAACATTTTTTGTTCTCTCGGGTTCTGAGATTCCTAATAATAGAAAAATATATATCTAAGTTCAACCTTATAAGTTATAAAATAACGAGCACTAAAAGATAAAAGATAAGAAAATTTTCATGGAAAATCTTCATTCTTGACAGATTCCGTGTCCACGCCTTTATCAATTAAGAGAAATCTGAATAAATAAAGCAATTATCTTCAGCTCACTCCGAGTCATTCAAATATTTGCATTATCTTATATGTAGGTCGCGGTTATATCAGCTAATCAAGAGTTATTCAGACAGTGGCAGTCGAGCTGTTCAACTGGTTATATTGTTTGGTAATATGAAGTTATGGACCACACCTCGAAACATATGTGACATTAGTAGCTAACATACGAGTGTCTACGAGGCTACATGCTTTCAATTACGGTAATGTAATTGTATGTACATTCCTGCCAGTTATAACTTCTGAACCAGCTGTGTTAATAACTCGAATAGACTCTTTTCAACCCCCGACAAAAATGTGTTTTAACTTTTAATTTGACGTATCTGGGGGTTTCTCTATTCCCTTGTAGCTCCTCAACGAATAAACCGATTTTGATGTGGTTTTTCTGTTTGAAATCTACCGTGATCGAGATGGATCTTAGCTATAATTTATGAAGATCTGTTCATGCGTTTGAAGACCATCATCTCATTTCTTACTTCTTTAAGGGTTCTTCCTAACTTTTACTGGTGTGCTTGAGTTGGGTATAGAGGAAACCTACCTGCATACTGTTACTTCGGATTATTTATTAGGCATGGTAACCTTGAGCTGATGCAGCAGCATCAAGTGGTCTGCGGGATCTCAACTCTTCACCAAGATACACGTAAACTCGCTTTGCGTGCTCTATCGGCAATATAACGGGGAGTGTTCTGAAGAGCTATTTGATCTTATTCTGCCCTCTAACTTTTACAACCGCACCGCACGCCACCGAACGCAATTTCACCCTCACCACCTGGGTGCCTGGAGCACTTCAACCACCCGTTGTTCCAGATCTTTTTTTCCACGTACTACCAAATTGTGGAATCATCTCCTTCGACAGTGTTCCCACTTAATTACAATATGGGGTTATTCAAGGGGCGAACCAATAAGTTCCTCAAAAATTCAAAATTCAAAATTTATTTATTTCATGTAGGCTACCTATAGCACTTATGATACGTCACAAATCTACCACCGGTTCGGAATGCAGATTCTGCTGACAAGAACCGGCAAGAAAAGTCGGCAACGCATTGGTGGTGCCTCTGGTACTACAAGTGTTCATGGGCGGCGGTATTCACTTTACATCAGGTGACCCGCCAGCTTGTTTGTCCGCTATTCATACAAAAAAAAAGTTACAACAGATATTTTGGGCTCATTAGAATGGTGTGAATGAGTAGATATTAGATATAGTCTTATAGATGATGATAGAGAATCGAGGAGGAGGATATTAAATATAGTCTTATAGATGATGATAGAGAATCGAGGAGGAGGACCTAATGGTGCAGCAGCAAACTGGCTAAGTGCACTTCGCACACTTTTGAGAATACTATGGAGGCATGCAGATTTTTATATAGGTAAGTGAACACAATAAAAAAAAAGATATCGGCCGAACTGATAACCTCCGCCTTTTTGGAAGTCGGTTAAAAATGACAAATTTTTCAGCCCATAAGTATTTTTTAAATTCTGTATTTGTGCCTATTTTCAGTTCACGATGGTAGCGTAGCGTAGGAGGACATTACAACGAGGTTGCTACTTATCTACCCACATTATAAACAAGATTAGGCGAACGTTACCCTGCGGAATATCGACTGTCGAGTGTTGGGTAACGTCACTAATAAGCTTACCTGCTGAAACATCGCAGACTATTATTGTGCAACACTATTCCGACTAGACTTTTTTTTAATCTGTTTTTTGTTTTGGGGTTTTTTACCAGCTGGCACGCCAACCCCATCGAAACGTATAGAAGATACTTAACCTAAATAACAATAAACTTGTCCTACTTAATACTAACTTAACAAGCAGCGACCATATCGCACACCCTTCCGGCTAATTTTGATGTGGGGTTTGCCCTTCGATCACAGAAGAAAAAATATTTTTCTGTGATCGAAGGGTTTGCCAGATAACTCTGACAAAGTCCCACATCAAACCTGTTCAAATTAAAACTTACCATCAAAATATGCACTACATCCTCACCCCCCAGACTTTAAAATATCGACCTTTTCTTAACTTCTAATCCCATACTTTTCGCTATGAGCAAAAATACTAATATAATAAATAAATAAATATGAAAATGAGGAAAAGTACCTATTCATCTCGCTTGACGATTGACTAATCATAAACGATAAATCTTCCGTTTATTTTAACCTTTAATGATTATAAACGATTGCTATTAGTAAACAATTGCATAGTTGTAGGTACTTTTGCTTAAGTTTCCTTATAAATTGTTCGTTGACCTTTGTTTCTTAAAATACGCAAAAGATCAAGAACATCCGGTCATCAATTCTTATGTTAACATAAAACTTTAAGTGTGTTTCTCAAAATAGAAAGAAAGATATACTTACTTGAGGCAACTTGACTAATCTAAATACTAATAACTAAACCTTTAGTCACATTTCCTTTTATATATTTAGTAAAAATATAAGATGGAAAGGTGGCTGACTGACTGATTTATCAACGCACAGCTCAAACCACTAGACGGACGTCCGCTAAGAAAAGATTTTTAAAAATTCAACCCCCAAGGGGATTAAATAGGGTGTTTAAAAATCGAATTTAACGTGAGGGAAGCCGCGGGCAAAAGCTAGTTTATTTATATTTAGTACACTGCAATGTATTGTCAGTTTATAATATAAGTGTAAGTCTTTGAGAAATCCTCAAACGTGTAAGAAATGCGGTACTAACCTCGTAGTTAAGATTTCAGCTTACTCCAGGGATCCTAGGTTTGAGCCCCAGGCACTCACCTCTTACTTTTCGTGTTACGTGCGTTCTACAAGCTTTTAGGGTGAATAATAATATAGATACTTATGTATATAGTTTCTGAAATTGTCCCCATCAGGTATCAAACCCGAGATCTCCCACTTTAAGATGATCGTCGAAGTTATCTCAACAGTAAACAAACTGGGCAAACTGCAACTTTGCAGTTGCCTTGCAGTCCTTTAGACCCTTAGGGTCTTGCGACTAGGTCACCTAGTTACAATAATTTTTGAACTGAGATTAATGTTACAAAATGAGATCCTCGTAAGTCTTCGGAAGCCGTACTCAATGACGTAACCTAATTATTTGATGAACCGTAACCGCCACATTTCATAATATTAAATAGGATTTTTAGTGTTTGACCAATTTATCCTCACCACTATAACGTACCTATTATAGTCCGGGAGTCGGTAACATTGAAAGCCTCGTCATGTGTGATGATTTTTTTACGTGATAGTTACAAATTAGATGAACAAAGTAAGCTTGCCGAAAAAATTTAAAAAAAAATAATGTAAAAAAAATAGCCTGAGGAAATCCATGTAAGAGACCTTTGTCCAGCAGTGGACGTCGTTGATAAAGAAAAAGAAGAATCAATACCCGCGATACTGGTAAAACGTTTTTGCTTTAAAAAAAATAATAATTTTTTTTTCAACAAATTTTTTGTATAAATTTTTTTCAGCTTTCTAAATTAATGCATATCTACATATTATACCAAAATTGCATCGATGTCGATAGGATGATTTTAGATTCCGTTCGGTGGGAGGTTTTGGTCTTGGCTCGTTACCACCCTAAGCTAAGTACCGCTAAGTTTAGCATTCGGGCACGGCATAAAGTCATAAAGTAGTATAAATGTGCTCTTTATCAGCAATTAACTCTGTGATGACTGGTACAATATTTTAAAATGCCACGTCAACAGCCTCGGTAGCGCAGTAGGCAGCGCGTAAGTCTCATAATCTTAAGGTCGTGAGTTCGATCCTCACCCGGGGCAATAGTTTTTATAAAATATCCCAAAATATTTGGTTTTATTTTATGTGAATATATTTTTAATAAAAAAATCAGTTCTTATTTGTTACGTCATAATATTCACTTACATATAATTTTCATGAAATAAATGGATTATGATATGGATATGTGGAATAAAGGAACTTTATTATCAAGTCAAGGAGTCCTCAATAAAAATTCCTACTAATAAAATAAATAAAGTTTGTGAGGATGGATGGACAGATCCTTTACGCCCCAACGAATGAATCGATTTGGCTGTGAATGAAGATAGCCTCAGGATTAACACATAGGGCTACAATTAATCCTGGAAAATTAAAGAATACCCGCGACAATCAAAAATCCTTAACGCACGCGGACGAAGTCGCGGGCATCAACTAGTAGTAACAGAAAAACTGACCAAACTTGTCCCAAAGTAAGTTACCGTAAGCCGCCTCTATTAAAAAACTGCAACCTTTGGAACGTACTACAGTGTTCGCATATTTTTATCCAAAAACTTCCTTATTGATGATACAGTTTTCCGCATAACCTACACAGATAAGATAATTATTGTTATTTGTTTGTCAGTTTGACATTGGCTTTAGTTAACGGACTTGCGAATATTTTAACATATCACAAAATGCTGGAATTGTATTTTAAAATAATGAGCAATTAAATTAAATTAATTCTAAAAACAAATCTAATGTCATCGCAGCGCGGCAAAGTACCCAAGATACTGGCAGTGTTGCCCCTTTGGATTTGCCCCATTGCTCTTGGATCCCCGGTAAAAAGAGAGTCGTCTTTTTATTAGATTTATTCTAGTTTTAATTTAAGAAGTAATTTAATTTTACTAATTGTTCATTACTTAAAGATTTCGTTTTACTAATAAAGGAGGAGGTTCTCAATTCGTCGGATTTTTTTTTTATTTTTTTTTTTATGTATGCCCCTGATTGGTCGAAGACGCTTGGACAGATTTGGAAAATTCTTTTTATGTTTGAAGGTGTATACTTCCCAGGTGGTCCCATTGTCATTATGATGGGATCATGGAGAAATTGAGGGAACTCTTCAATATAGGCACAATTGATATATTTTGTTGTCGGTTTTGCATAAAGAATGTTTACATTTATACTTGTTAGTAAGTTAAAAGTTAAAACATTTGTTCTTAGTATATTTCCCATCAATTTGGCGATTCGATTTCGGAAAATTGCTTTGCATTGCTATCTATCATTGCTACAGTCTCAGTGATTAGCTGACCAATCAGAGCTGATTACGATTCCCACACTGTAGCAATCATTTTTAGACAATCCAACAGCTGTACGAAATTATTTTTTGTTGGCAACAATATAATGCACATTTTTAGGTAAGTATACGGATACTATTTATTGCCTTGCTCATTCAATATGATTTTCCTGTCCCATGCTGCTTGATTATGCATAGAATATGTTAAACGTATAATTTAGTATTCGTCTCAAACCTCAGTTCGCATCGAATGAAGGTCATGTGCCAAGATCTAGGCCGTTTCCCAGTCGAGACTCGACATCAAAACAATGTGTCATCGTCGCTTGAAGAGGCAGCAAGTTTTTCTTTAATTTTTTATTTATTTAATGACCATTTACAAATTTGTTAAACACTTTTATATAATGCACATCGAAAGAACCGCAGAGGTTTGTCCTCGATGCCACTCTGCAACATAGCATTATAACAGGAATTATAATAGGGTGACCCCTTTCATACAAAGGGATTTTGTTTTGCTTATTTTTTTAAACAGCTTTTGGCTGGGTCTTCGTTAAAAAAATTTCCTTTTTTTCCTCGACTAATGCAAAGCCAAAAGGAAGGTTTTTATAGTTTTAGTAGTCTATGTATTTGTATGTATATAGGTGTGTTTCATTTAGGTACGTATATGTTCCGTCTTCCGTAGGTACAAAACCGATTTTGATGAATTGATTCGGTAGTCGGGTTACAAGTTTTAATTGTTTTCTTGTTCCCTTGAAAATTATTACAATACTAGTTGACCCGCCCCGGCTTCGCGCGGGTAACTATATTAAATATACAGTTTATTCTTGCGTACATTGACGTTGACAAACAGCCATTTGTTATTTTTTTGCATTTAATCACAGCTTAATGAGATTTTATCGCGACATTATTGGTTAAGACAATTTCGCTCGCCGCTCTGAGCTTACGATATAATCAAATTATTTACATTATCTTGAGGTCAACTCTGTGACCTCACTTTATGATCTTAATCAGATTAATATATTATTTAAATTATGAAACGTTATTGGAAATTTTCGCTAATTTACATAATAAGTAATACACTGTACAGGATATAAAAATACATTATAATAGATATAGGTATTAACTTTTCCGTAACATTTTAAGAGGCGCAGGATACCTTACGAATTTGTTTGAGAAGATATTTTTTTATTAATTCGATTTCGAATCTTTTAGTAACGAGGAGCTAAAGGCTTTCAAGTTTTCTAAATGAGCTACGCCAGAAAATTCACTCCTTTCCACTGCCTCCATCAACCTTATAGCCTTCATTCAGGATCTTCTTCATAAGTTTCTCTCAGTGGAACCATTTCTCCTAGACTCCTACATTCTACCAGAGATACTAAATAGACTCTACGTATTGTAACTATTCAGTGTAATCTGTATGGAGATTACACTGAATAGTAGTTTACACTTAGCACGTAGATTACATAGTGTAATTTCCATATTGCTTTTTTTTGGAGGTATATGAGGTCATTGTAGTTTTTGCCCAAATGTTTGTTGAAAGCATTGCAATATATTCAGGTGTAACGCACTTATAGTGAACAGGCAAAACCCATTTACCTCGTGTGACATACTCGTGTGTGACCTAGACACACTGAATGCGATGCAGGAAGCGGCCTCGCCTCGCAGGAAGTGCTCGGGGGGATAATAATTAGCTCGTGATGTTTTATGATAACTGGGTAATTAGGTAAAATTCTTTGATATTTTTACCCCTTTCCTTAGATTTGCACTTTTAACCGACTTCAAAATCAATTCCGAAGAATTCTCCTGCTCTCAATTCTTCGGAGTCATTTTTTAGGGTTCCGAAAAAAAACTTCGGAACCCTTATAGGATCACTCCGTTGTCCGTCTGTCTGTCAGTGTGTCACCACCGTTTTTCTCGAAAACGGCTTATGATACTAAGTCGAAATTTATACTGAATATAAAGTTCAATGGTCTCGTAGTGTTTTAAGAATATCAAGCTTATAGCTTAACTCAGTGAAAAGTTACAGCTTTAAAACCACGGCTTTCTCACTATTAAAACAAATTAAGGGACATCTTCCAAAAATCGTTTCTTTCCACACCTAATTCTTAGTTTCATAGTAAGTCCCGTTATATTTTACAAACACCAGTATTAAAATCTTGCAAATTACGGAGATTTTGATACCTCTAAACCATATAATAGTACCTAAAACAGTCAAAAAAACAAAAAAAAAAAACGATAACTTACTATGGCTTTTAAATTAATTGCAACGCTAAAGCTAAAGCAAACTATCGGATGCCGCGACTATAGCTGCGACTGATGTGTGTGTGATGAAGTGTGCACAGTCGTTTGAGATCAGCAGGCCCGTATTTCTATCGGACATCCGAACGCTCAAGGATCGCCAAAGGTTACGTTCGCGACTACGCCCGATATAGTGTCTAAAGTTCAATGGAATTTACTATCCAGCCGCGGCTTACGTGTCCGTTAGTTTGTTCAAAGCTTAACTTTTTACGCGTCACGTTCACATGTCACTTGTCACAACTACAGATTCACAGAACACTATAATAGAATTTTTTTTTCTACTACAGATTATTATTACAACTTTTTTACACTGACCTCTAGAATTAATCTATGAAAGTATTGATTTGTTGCTAACTTTTGTATAGGTATAACAAAGTTAGCGACACTGCATTGATAAATGCAATTACTTTTAATTTATTTCTCCACTTATTACTTATTCATTTTTATTTATTCACTATTTATATTAGTTAATAAAATTATGGCGGTCGGTGCACCATTTGCAATATTATTAGTTCCAGAGACACTCGTATGTCAAATGTGGTGCTTCAAATTGATATTGATTCATAACTATTAAGCTGTTAAGGTATCTAATCATTGGTAGGTAGGTACCTGCAGAGACAGCCAGTCCAGTAGGTATTAATCATAGTATAGATTTCATAGAGGCGTAGACAGCTGTCTACGGTGTTCAAAGTTGGTTCAAAATTCAAACCATATTCAAACTTTCAAAACCAAATTCAAACAAACAAAAGTTCAATAGTAGTTTGCACAAATAAGCATACTAAATGGTTTATATTCTCTTGGAGACAAATAACATTTGATTTCTTGTTTTATATGTGGGATAGTTACATTACATTTTATAATATTAGTACTGAATCAGTGTTTTCTTTTAACTTTGTATGGAGGTGAACTTCGTATTCGAGACAGAGACTTAATGCATATACTTAACTTTGTGAATTAAACCCATTATCAAAATGGACAATACTCCATCGCCAATGGATAATACGTCATCACCAATGTCGGTGAGTTCCTACTTATTTATTTTAATCTCTCGCAAAGAAGCATTAGAAAGGGAAACTCAAACTACAACTCCCAAATTCATGCAGTTATCTAACTATAGAAATGCCTATCTATAGAAGACAGTCTCAGACTTAAGACCGAGTTAAAACTAGCTTGTTATTGTTAATGTTTTAATTAGTAATAATGCTAACCTAAATTTTGTCCCATACCATTATAATAATTCCTTCAACAAGTTTATTTAAATAGGTATTCTTCATGTCAATATTATATAGAAGTATAGATAATTTATGTGTTGTACAACAATATATCATAATATAATCAGAGATAAGCCTAATTTATGCAAAGCCATTTGTTAAGTAACTTGCAAAACTGGCGTGCATTATAATTTTTTGGACAGGCCAGTTAAATAATCATTTGACAATAGAAAAAATAGAAGCACATTCTACTTTTGCTGCCAGCTAATTGCAAGTGCGCTCCCCACACTTATAGGAGACTTTAGTACGATGACAAGTTAACATGTCCTGACTTGTCTCGTTGAAAGGTTTGATGTAGGATTTGTTAAGAGTTTAATCTTAGCTTGCCAATTTACCAGTTACTTATATTATTTTAACAATAATTATTTTTATTTCAGGTTACCAGAATACCAGACTATATTACTAGAGTTTGCACTGCATGTTGGATTGCTGCTAGAAGAGATAATATATCGTACCCTTATTGCAAAAACCGATTATCTGCATTTTTGTACCAAAATTAGGTTAAATATATCAATCGACTCCTCAACTCACGGCGAAGCTGTAGGTAAAACCCATTATCTTCTACGACGCTTTTTTACGGAGATAGCTAGAGTTAAAAGCAACTACCTACAGGTATGATTTAATTACCTTCTTAAAAAAAGAACTAAACTCATTTAAATAATTTAGATTTATAAATCTATACCACAAAAACAATGTATTGTATTATAATACTTTTCAGATGTAGTTGCTTGATTTATCATTATGTCAATATTATTCTGTTAATACATGTTAACCTGCGTTAACAGGTTTCAGCTTTTATTAATATACTAGAAATTGCTGATGTATCTAAAAAGAAAAACGAACTAAACAACATTAGTTGCTTTTTGCAGAATAATGAACTCAATATTTTGTTAAAATTATTTCAGGTAAAAGAACTTAAGTTCACTTTTACTGTATAACTGGGCTACGAGGGTTTTTGAACATCTTCACAAATCAAAAGTTTTTTGATTTGTTAAGCTCACAATATAACTCTATCTTTAAGGTGATAGAGAAAAGACTGTCTAAAGATCTTAAGTTTAGTAACTGGCCAACTGCCGGAATCTATAAAAGTAGAAATAAGCTGTTTGACTTATATGCAGAAAAAAATATAATTATTCCCCCGCGTTTATTGAATATGTAAGAAACTATTCTAAATTGTTTGAAAATGTGTGCATACAAGCAAAGTCACTTCACATAAAACAAAAAATTGCCAATTCTGATAATAAAATTAAAACAGCATGGGACATCATCGGCGATGAAATGAGTAAACATAAGGTACATAATAATAATAAATTGGAGCTTAAAAGTGATAATCATGTAATTAACTCCGATACAGTAATTGTAAATACATTTGAGAACTTTTTCAAAAATATTCAAATTACTACAACCAGTTCTCTGAATTCCTCGCCAGCAGAAGTCTATCGTCTTCTAAGGAGCAATGTCTCTGAGTGCAATAAGTTATTTAGGTTTGAACACGTTACCCCATATGACATAGTCAAAACATTTAAATCTTTACAAAATAAGAAAACAGCAGATCTATGGGGGATATCAGTTAAAATAATTCATAACATAATTGATATTATTGCGCCATATCTTGCTTTAATTTTTAATAAATCAGTAGATTCTGGATCTTTTCCAGACCTTATGAAATGTAGTAAGCTAATACCGCTTTTTAAATCGGGAAGCAAAAGTGACCCGAATAACTACAGGCCAATTTCAATTTTGCCAACTCTCAGCAAGATATTCGGAAAAATAATGCTCAACCAACTGCTTTTACACTTTAATTTAAATAAAATCCTACACACTGAGCAGTATGGTTTTACAAAGGGTCGATCAACAACCGATGCAGCCGCAAGGCTGTTACAACACATATTCGATGCATGGGAGAACTCACAGAGTGCCATTGGTATTTTCTGTGATTTGTCGTCAAAGGCATTCGAATGCGTTGATCACGAGACACTTTTGCTTAAACTGAGCCACTATGGCATTAAAGATTTTGCACTTAGTCTCATTGCGTCTTATCTCAGTGAACGAGTCCAAAGAGTATGTGTCAATGATGTAAAATCATCCGGATCAGCCTCAGTAATGGGTGTACCCCAGGGTTCTATTCTAGGTCCATTCATGTTTTTGGTCTACATAAATGATTTACCACATTTTGTCCACAATACTTGCGATATTGTACTATTTGCTGATGATACGTCATTGAATTTTAAAGTCGATAGGATAAAAGACAATTTTGACGATGTAAATAATGCATTATCTCAAGTTTCTGGATGGTTTACGGCAAATAATCTACTTTTAAATACTAAAAAAACAAAGTGTGTTGAGTTTTTATTACCTAACCCGAGAACTGTCAGTAAAAATTTAAAGATAAATAATGAACCTTTGAAAACTGAGGACTCCACAGTGTTCTTAGGATTAACCCTGGATTCAAAGCTACAATGGGGCACCCATATAGCAACGCTTGCGGGCAAACTTAGCTCTGCTGTATATGTTATCTTTACATAGTATAAAACAAAATCGATTCCCGCTGTCTGGCCCTCTTTATGTACGCGTAGATCTTTTAAACTACGCAACGGATTTTAATTCAGTTTTCATCAGTAGATAGAGGGATTCGAGAGGAAAGTTTACAGTTATAGTGTTTCCCTAAATTCCTACGGGAACGGGACAAATGTAGGTGAAACCGCAAGGCACAGCTAGTTATTCTAATATAATAAAACGAAATAGTTTTTTTATTTAAATGAGCTAATCTCTAGAACGGCTGGACCGATTTCAACGAAACTTTCTTTTAAAGATAGCTGAGATTATAAGAAATAATGTAGGCTTGCCCATTTCCCACGGGAACGGGAACTCCTCGGGTAAAACCATAGGGCGCTGCAGTTAGTACGTACAAAGTTAAATGAAATCTACTTTACCTTCAGCCAAAAGCGACTAAAGATATTTATTTTACACCTGTACTGGTTAAAGTTGAACTAAAACGATTTTTGTCTTGATGATTATTACTATTCAAAACAAGTGATTAAATAAAAAATGCCATTAGAGCTACCAGAACGGTAAATTTGAAAATTTGGTAGTTTTTCTACATTCAGGAAAAACTAACTAAGTGAGCTCCTTACCGGTTATTTTCTTCTTTTTGTTGAAAAAATAGTAAGTTTTTTTCAATTATTAACCTACTTAACATTTCTTGAATAGTTTCTTGTTTATAAAAATTATTATTGTTTAAAAATGGACATCATTATAACTAATTTTTAAGTCATTAAAGTTTCAAATGCTTATAACTCAAAAACTTTTCGCTTAAATTTTGGTGCAGATAATCGGTTTTTGCAATAAGGGTACGATATTCAGAAGTAAATGCAGCACAATGTCAATTTTTTGTTGTTGATATTTGGTTCCTTGAGTATGGATAATATTGATTATGAAGAATCCATACATATATCTGTACCTCCACATGACCCAGAGAACCTACAACTTTTAGGATTGTGTCACAAGCTCATATACATTCTGTGTTTACCTTGAGACATTATATATTTTTAGGATAAAATGTTGAATGCCTATTGGTGCCAATTGCAGTCAAAGAAATGTTATTAAACTGATATGCTGAGGCATTATTTTCAAATCACTGTGTGGTAAGCTCAATGTCAACCTTTGCTATGTTTATATATCACCTTTAGAATTAATGTGATTTAACTCAAAATTCCTGTAACTTCTGTTGTTGTAAAATGTATTTAACATTTAATATAATATGTATTACCAATCCATATGTATAAGATGATTAAGTATTAAGATAATTAACTTTTTTAATAGTTTTATTGGCAGAGATACATTCAATTTTACTCAACACTACTTTTTTGAAGTCTTGCTCATTTCCCACAAATTGCAATTTTTGAGTTAGGTCACTTTAATTCCAAAGTTTGTATCTCCTACTCACATTTTTTATAGGTAAAATAAACTTAATGAATAAATTAAATTGTTTTTATAATTTTGTATTATCAAAATACTGTATCAACCCTAAAATAATATAGTAGTAATAGGCAATTCATAGTTCAATGATACGGAAATCAGAGAGAGAGATTAGGTGTAAAGCCAACGTCTTTATATGCTGTCTGAGGTACAGATATAATGGAACCTTGTCATCTGCAGTAGAACATCCACTAGACCAACGAGACAAATAATGTGATGAAAGATGGAGATTGGGGACTCTGTGAGAAAACTACACAACCCCATCGAGTTTGGGCTTTTTAATTCGTCTTGACAAGTTCTCTAGTCCTAAATGATATGCAGGTTCTGATGATGAAGCCGAAAGGCGTTTATGGGAACTCTGTAATGAAACGACGTAACCCCATCGAGTTTCGACTCGTTTGATTCTTTTTAACGTTTAGAAGGTCATTAGTAGGTACCTAATTAATTCATTGGTCAATAGTTTCGGAACCCTCAGTGCGCGAGTATGACTCGCACTTGACCGGTTTTTTTTTTATGTCTGTGTTCCCCGATTACCCATGGCACCCATGGTGGTCCTATGCCCTGGGACCACCTGGGATCCTGGAGAAATCGAGGGAACTCTTCAAATTTTATAGGCATACTTGATTATTTTTCTTTTTGATATTTAATAGCATCCCATCCGGGGTCCCATCATCAGATCCTGACCTGATGACCATAAGACCATACATTTTCCAAATCGGTCCAGAGGCGTCTTCGAGTAATCGGGGCACATACATAAAAATAAAAAAGATTTCGACGAATTGCGAATCTCCTCCTTTTTTGAAGTAAGTTAAAAAAGCGTTTATTTGGCCAGGTTGTAGGTACCTAGCTTTCAACGAAATGTATGGTGTGTGGTCCCAAAATTAGGTACATTACTATCACTTGCTTATTATAGGTAAATGGTAAGCTACTTCGTAAGGTTAATTATTTAAGTGCTTAAGCACTTATCCGAGATTTCCACATATCGTCAATCTAGGTCACAATGCCTAAACAAGAATTCCGCTCAAATCAGGTCCCCGATAAATTCCATCCACATACGAACATTCAACCGATTCGTGCTAAAAGGTGCGTAGGGCATATGACTTGCTGTGAAAAGCGAACTGCATTTTTGTTTTCTTTTCGATATCAGATAGGCGATAGATAGTCTTGTGTTATAATGTCTTAGTTTTTTTCCATTATGCTCATTTGTAGCATAAGCTTTACACTTAATTTTCGGGGAAAGGGGAATATAAGTTAAGTATATTTAACTGACCAAAATATTATTTTTAAAAAAAACAAAATTTTTTCACAGACAAAGCCGAAGGCGTATCCCAGTGCAAAAAAAATAAGAATGACTGAATCATTTCGTATGTAACACTGCCATTTGCACAGCCCAATGCCGGTCGGAAGGAAATAAGGCCGAACAAGACATGTTATCAATAACGACGGCGTCGGTGCAACTGTAAAGTGTAAGTGAATAATACTTTTTTAACTGACTACGAAAAGGTTATATGTACCTACTAGCTGATTGAGAGTTTTGGATTCCCGCGGGAGCTCTATAATTTTCCGGGATAAAATGTAGCCTATGTATTAATCCTGGATATGAGTTATAGCCCAATCGGTTCATTCGTTGTGACATGAAGGAGTAACAAACTTCCATCCTTCCATACGACCATGGTCACAAAATTTCGCATTCATAATATTAGTAGAATTATAATTTCGCTTACTCTAAAGTTTGCATTGGATGTTATCTTAGAACCGCATTTATCCAGCGAATGAATATACATTTATCTAAATAATTTATTTGCAATGTTTTAAAACCAAAACAAACAACATATGTTTTTCTAAGTCCTTTACCAAAAAGAGGCGTCTCTAGGCCATATCACATTCATCTCAAAACTTGTCTAAAGAGATGGATCACCTTACTAAATTAATGTTACTACTTAGTTCAAGAGACAACCTATCAAAATCCCAAGCACCGAAAACATATTACACTTGTTCTCTCTACATTGGTAAAAATTGTTTTAGTATGTTTTGATGTTTTGGTAGTAAGCAAACAAGAAATTTTTATTTATTTATTTAAAGTTTATTACAACAAAAATGATGCAGATTATAACGATGATCCCGCAAGTACGAACTGTGTTGCGGTGATCATCGCCCTCCTCGTACATTAACAAAGACATAGAATGAAGACATGAAAAAAAAATTTAGGATTTAAATATTTTAAGACCAGAACTATTTGTAATGAAAATAATCACTGTCAGCTATTTTGTGAAATCTATAGAGTTTTGTTAATATCACTTACTTAATGAAGGAAACTTTAAAGATAAGACTTAATTTCACAGCTGATAGCATTTTTCAGAAAAATGTTACATATGACTAGGTAATAAAAAATTACTTTAAAAAAACGTTTCTAGAAACTTCACATATTAACGCGGGACGCGGGTCCATTATACTGAAAATTTAACTGAAACATCATAATATTTAGCATGCATTCTAGACTTAGGTTTTTCGTTGGTGGTCGCATGGCCTATATATCTGCAACGAGATGTAAGAGCACCATTTATCAGCGGAACCCTAAGACCCGCCATGTCACTCACGACTCCATTCGCGATACTTTCAATGCCAAAATATAATAAGGCCAAGATCACACCACATACTCGTGTACTTAAGTTCTTTAAGACACATATGATATAGAACAAGTGACAAGTGAAAAGCGGGGGAATTCCTGGATTCCTAAGTCAAAGAATTTGTTCAAAACTTGTTAACACCTGATCCATGAACGGAGCCCAGTGTCAGCGTGTCTCAGCGTCGTATTCCTTATCGTTGAAGGTCCTGACGCCTTCCATTAATTACATGGCGAGATTTCCTTAAATAATGATGTGAATTTGCTTACATTCCAAAGTCGGACACTATAAGACCCGGCCAAATTTTGATTTCCGTTATACATCATTCCAGTTACTGCTTAGTTGACTTTACGTTAAAATAATTAGCTTAACGTAATAATTGACTGTTATAAAATTAGGTGCTGCATCAACTAGATGCCATCTACAGCGATGGTTTTGAAGACAGAAGGTAAATATAAAACATGGCTGGCACTTAAATATTAAATAATATTTCTGGTCATTTTTTCCAATTTTTCTCAGCTTACAATTACCGCAGTGAGCGTTTAATGTTGTATTGACTACAGTGATATCCTTTGTACAAGTACATACTTGGTAATTCAAAGTAAGCTTTCACAAAAGCTTTCCTCCCCCAACTTGCGCCACCCACGCTACCGCCGATACACCTGTGTCAACACACATCACGATCGAACTTGCATGCATTTATTATGTACCTACTTTTAAAGAACGGCTGTTTGTTGGAAAAACATCGTAAATGCAATTATTTGTAATGTTATGTCACTTACGATAACCTTTCGTTACGACTTACGGCCAACTGTTTGCGAAAAAGAACGTCATGTTCTGGAGGTAATAAAAACACCTTTTTTTTAATAAAAAAGGATAATCTATTATAAAGGACTAGCTAATGATGCCCGCGACTTCTTCTGCTTGGATTAAAGTTTTTAATACCCACGGGAACTCTTTAATTTCCAACATAAAATGTAGTCTATGTGTTATTTCTGGGTACGAGCTATCTTCATTCCAAATAGCCTAATCGTTTCAATCATTGTGGCGTGAAGGAGTAACAAACATATACACACACACTAGATAGAGATATTTCAGCTAAAAACCGCCTTTGCATGCTATACCTACCTTATTTATTTTATGTATCCTTTATTCGTGTTGTTTCTTTTTTGTTCTGGAATAAAGTGTATCCGCGCTATTTAGATGAACAATTTTCCGAACGTGAGACATGAAAAATAAATTGACAAATGTTCTCTGAAACTCTGGCTCCAAAGTCTGTAAAAGATAATCTGAAGCACATGACTGATTACAGATTTAAGGGGGAAAAAAGAAACTCTGTCTGTAAAAAGTAGGTACCTAATGTTCTAGATTGTAGCAGAACAGCGTAGCTTTACTTACAATATTTTATATAGTCTACGTTATAGAGAATAACTTGCAAATCCTGAAGATCCAGTGGTTTAGGCTGCATAATAATTATGACAGTCAGTCAGTTTCTTATTTTGTATAGGTACCTATATAGCTGATTAGAGTGGTGATTTTTAATCGATACTCAAACCAAGGATTCAAATATCGATAATTGCTAGGTCAGACTGACAAATGAACTGCCAATAAGCGATATAAATCGTATTGATTCGATGCATTGATTATGCTAGAATGACTAATTCACACTTAATTACAATTAATTACAAGCGCTCCAACAATAGATCTTATTTATCATTTGTATTGTGAGAATAGAGTTCACTACTTTTTGTGATGAAATATGAGACTTTAAAATTACCATAAAGTATTTATTTACCAATAAATGGCCCTGAACCTATGAAAATTTCTCTTTCCCCCAAACCAATTTAGTGTAAACTTCGGGCCAAGAGATTAGACCTTTCAGTTTGCTTTAGGCTTATCATTATTTGAATGCAATCACAAAACTCTGTGTTAAAAAAACTATAAATATGAATAAAATAGGTAAAAAATTGCATTCTAAATCAACCAGAAGGCTTTTTTCAAATGTCTTTATTTTGTTTCAAAAAAAATAGTTCTCTAAAAAATACTCTCATTTACGTGGTCAAAACATCGTATATCTCGCTCTTGTATTTGCTGTCATTTGGTAGGTATAGACGAGAAAGAGAGTGGGAGTTTTTCCACCCTTTTCCGTCCATATTAAATTATTATTATTTATTCACTTTACACGCTATACAAGGTGTTTGTTAATGTGTATAACTTACCAGCAACCACCCATGCACTTTGACCCTATAAACACAATGGCGGTGGTAAAAAGTAAAAATTAATTATCAAAAACTTTCATACAAAAATAATTAATTAATTAAGAAAAAAACATTTTGGAAACCCTAACTAGACATAATAACAACACGCCACATAAATCCCTTTCAATTCCTGATTCCCTAGTACAAACAACTTCGATGTTTAGAAAGAGTCGTAAATTCTTACCGAGTGCCGCGCACTTGATGTCACGTGATGTCTTTTCGGAATAGGTAGGTAAGCGCGAAATCACTGACGACCTTTACTGACGACTGACGACCACTTTGCCTCGTTACTATGTACACTACGTCAGTAGTGGTGATGACCGGATAACGAGGTCTAGGTTCGAATCCCGGGTCGGTTCAAAATTACACACGCCTTGCCTTATTGGGTTTCTGACAAGAAATTATCAGTAAGTATCGGCCTGAGTTAAATTACAAAGTTGGCGTTGTGTCACTCCCGTTCCTCGGAGAACATGTTATCAATGATAAATTTTAAGATTAATTAAAGCCCACCAACCGCAGCTGCAGCAGCTTGGAGGTATGGATGTACTTGGATTGGAGGGTCTAATTAGGTTCATCTCTAAATAACTTGCGAGTGGCACAGGTCTCCCTTCCAGATTGATTTAGTTTAGACTCAAGAAGCTCAAACAGAGCCGCCCCTAGTTTCCTAACTCTAGGCCGGTACTGGGGGTTTCTTGGCAGAAACTCAACTCTAAAAATGTTATGACCGACTACGCAGGATTCGAACTCAGACCGCAGCAGATTTGCAACCGAACATGTAAACCACACATTCCACAACACACACATGATTATGTCATAAATACTCCATTCCACAGTTCACTTAACAGAGACGCAATCGATAGTTGATTATACCGCAACCGTTCACGTGCAACTGCGTTGTAAATTGTAATCCCAAAAAATTAAAGCCGCAAGACGAGTGCTGCCAGTCATGATTTTGATTTTACCCGTTTTTCTTTAAAAAAATCCCTTTTTTTTATTCAATGACAAGATAGCCCTTGACTGCGATCTCACCTGATGGTAAGTGACGATGCAGTCTATGGTAGCGGGCTAACTTGGAAGGGGTTTTAGCAGTGTAAATTCAACCCATACCCCTAATCGGTTTTTACCCGCCATCGTGCCGGAACGTTAAGTCGCTTGGCGGCACGTCTTTGACAGTAGGGTGGTAACTAACCACGGCCAAAGCTTCCCACCAGACCAGACCAGAGACAATTTAGAAATTATAAATTCCTAAATTGCCCCCGCCGGGAATCGAACCCGAGACCTCCCAGTTATAAGACCACAGCGGTCACCACTGCGCCAGGGAGGTCATCGAATCCCTAGTCCTAAAACAATATTTTGACTTTCTTTTGGCAAATAACTTGTAAAATGAAAAACTGAATACTGTTTTAGGTAGCAATTTAAAAAATACTTATTAACAAAAGTGTTACATTTGAAAAGCCACATTTTCATCTCAAGAACGTACCTAACATTTGGTAGTTACTGTTAGATTCCAAAATTATTAAATGCACTCGCAATTATCACCAATTCCTTTAAAAATAGTTAAGCAAAAATCTTGCATAATGCAAGTATTTTGTGTTGTTTTTCCCGAGGTAAAGGCAAAATTTCTAATGACGTAAACACTATCAAAAACTATTATTTTCTAAGTCTCCTTATTTTCATGGTGCCCTAGTATTCCACGTAATTTTACGATACACCAATATTACTTTGACGCGCCGTGCGAGTAAAGGCGAGGCTACAAACTAGACTTGCGGTTGCGTTTACGCAACGAAAAATTTCATCGCATAGGACATCGTACGAGAAAACTCTGTCCATTAGTTTAGTTTCTAATGAGACATGGACCACACTAAGTACTTTAGTAGAAATTTATCTTTGTATTCTTCCATCGGTTTCTCCCAAAGGACAGGACGTTCCTGAATCAAGAAAATCAGATAATCGTTATCGTAATTAATCATCTTGACATGCACACGCTGGGAAGTGTGGATACCGATAGAATGGTACAGGTTTTTACGGTGCACAGCGGACATTTCCACGGTGCGTTGTGCGACGTCTATGATTTTTACAATGCTGCGACTTCGCACCCCAATGTGTGCTCGCCCTTACCGGCGGGCGGTGTTTCGGCGGTGTACCGGCGCCGCCAAAGAAACACCGCCAGAGACGCCGCCCGCCGCTAGCTAGAGCGGCACCTGCGGCGAGCACCGGTGACAATCACCGGTGATTTGCCATTCTCCGGAGATTCACCGGAGATCTCCGGTGAATTCGAATACAGATTTAGCATCAATTAAAATGTTTTTAACTGTTAATGTTCTAGTACAATGCAATGGAACTTTAAGCGCATCGATATTGTGTGAACTCAAAATGATATTAGATGTATTGTAAAGGTTTTAAATAAAAAAAATATTAAGAAAAAAATATTTTACTTTATTATGATAATTATTATTTAAGGAGGTAGGAAATAATGATAGAGTAATTGTATTTGAATAAATGTTATTAAATAATTAACAATGTTGATCAACAAACTTCTTTTTATTTAAATAATAAAATTACTTGAGTTATGATTCAATAATAATCGGTTAAACACCGATTACTTTCACCGGAGACTCACCGGTGATTCTCCGGTGAAAAATCACTTCTCCGGTGCAAATCACTACGCCGAATATCGCTCGCTTTCAACTTCTAATATGCTAGTACTATGCTTGCACTGTACTGCAAGCGATAATAATAATTATTGTATCGTTTTGCAATTGATTTATTATTAAAAATTTCACACACATTCATTCGTTCATTCACATACAGTAATTGTTAATCAAAACCACAACGCGAGATATTAATTACCTGCAAATAAAGAGGCGGCAGTCACTTTATGGATTACGTAGGTACGGACTTTAACTTATGGAGTCCGAAAGTAGTCGGGAATATTCTTGCAAAATACGAGATTTCTAATCGGTTTTCACTCTACTGAACAATACTACAGGTTACAGGTTTAATTACATGCCGATTAATGGTTAGGTATCGCATCTGGAATATTTTATCGCAACGTTATAGCATAGCAAGTAGTACGTTGTAGGCCGAGACTAGGATACCAGCGCAGCAGTAGAATAGAAGTACTTTTAAGATTTTTCATTCATATTTTTATCGTGGGCAGTGCATTGCCATTGAATCAGCTGTTTTAAAGGGCTGTCACCTATACATTTATGGTGAAGTTTTGAAGTCCTCATAACTTGGCCAGGATATGAGCTACACGTCTCATGATATTTTTTCATGTATCTATACACCGACCCTAACTTATGGGTTTCGGTAGGATAGGGACATTAACTAACACCTTGTATATACCTACTCACAGAATTATTTGCTAATGAAAAAAGGATTGGAGTGCAACTTTGACATATCTCTCCGGAACCAAGGCCCTTAAGTTAATACCAAGTATACCTACTTACCTATATTAAGCAATACTTAATTCACATACGGAGAAGGTTAAAAAACCACAACCTAAGTGTGTCACCGGTCGCTGCTCGGTCGGGAACGGGTTTTCCGCGCCGCAACCTTACTCTTATCAAATCTTTTATATTGTCTCTGAACTCCGAACTAGTATTTGTAATTTATTCTAAGAAAATTATTTTAATAACCTCGAGTAATATATGGTCTTTGAGGAAAGAAGAAGTCTTAATTTTGGTGTGTCGTGTATTTTCTCTGAATACCTTTTGCAATTGCGTGAAGAGCGTGTTGTTCGTTGGCCCAAAAATATTTAAGTATTGGGTTTTTCTAATAAGAAATTCTTAGTACTAGCCCGGAGTTAGCAAGTTGGGTTACCCCCGTGCCATAGAGAGCACGTAAAGCCGTCTGCCCTGCGCCTGCGTATCGATAATGTGTCGATATGTATATGTATGTAAGCTATCAGTCACTGCTAGTCTCAATCGTGGTGATTGGCTGAATTTATCACATACTTTCTGCAACAATGCATTTTAGCCAATAGCAAGAATTGTTAGAAATCCGAGGCGATTGCAATCGTTACATACAGCAATCATTTTAAGAGAATCGCACCAGGCTCTCTCTCCAATTGTATCCTGTCACAATCGACTATAAGACTGAGGTAACAAAAAAGTTACCTATCTTGGCACATGCACTTGTGCACTGTAATAATTAATAATAATTAATTAATAATATGTCTCTCGCAGAGGAACCTCTATAAAGATTGATAGCCCTCACCGAATACCGTCGGGAGGACATACTTGCTTTCAACCGTAACTTTGTCCACGTTAGGTTTTTCCGAACCGGTGGTAGAGTTATGACATGTCATAAGAGCTACAAGTTGGCCTACATGAAATAAATAATTTTGAGTTTGAATTTAATTTGAATTTGAAAATTCTACGGGGACCCGTTGTAGATCCGGGGGCTTTGTTGGATTAAAAGTAACCTATGTCACTCTCTAGGTTTTGAATTATACTCATGCAAAAAATGACTCAATCGGCAATCCATAGCTGCGTGATTGAAGGACAAACCAACAAACAAACACACTTGCGCATTTACAATATTAGTGAAGATAATTGTTGTTAGTATATATACATATTATTACGTAAAAGGTCATGTGACTGTAATTTTATTTATTTAGTGCCAACCTATTCACTTAAAAACTATAAAACGGCACTTATCAAATAATAAAATGGCGTCGGCCTTTTTTGAACATGTTTAACGTAAATAAACATTTTTATTGTAGTTTTATTTACACTTTACATGCACTTAAATAAAGTACGGTTACACAATCCTTGCTATCCTTACTTAATATTATAAATGAGCAAGTGTTTGTTTGTTGGTTTGTCCTTCAATCACGCAGCAACGGAGCAGCGAATCGACGTGATTTTTGCATGAGTATAATGGAGTTCTAGGAGAGTGACACGTAAGGCTACTTTTTATCCCGGAAAATCAAAGAGTTTCCACGGAATTTTTTGAAATTACTTAATACAGATTGCGCAGGTTATCTGAAATAGATTGATAAATGATAAGGAACCGGGAAAATATTCATAAATATTAATACAATAATATTGCGTAAATTCTCAATACTACTTCTATACTATGCTGTCGATGAATATTATTGTAACTGATGAAACACTTCCGTCGGTTAGGTAATCTGTATTGTATTTTATATCCTTCTTTTTTCTTCAGTTTAGAAAATCAAAATGAGGATAGATTACTTATTTACATCTATTACTCAAGCATTAGGTTGGCCATCATTCATGGCTCATAAAGGTGGGTAAAGAGATTTTAAAAAATCATCAAAAATGTACAAAAACGTCGCATAGGAAAACTAATCGTAAAAGTGTAGTTAAAAATTAAATAAGGTATGTACCTACTTACCTATCCAATAGAGATGTTCGCAAGTAACTTGGTAATCGTTCAAAAAATAGCGCTCTTAGAAAGTAAAAAAACCATAAAAAAGCAAGTTACGGAAGCAGATTAATGCATCCGAGATTGTAGGAACTGCTGAGATTTCCTTCGCTTTTAGAAAGTCACTAGCAAGCGTGCCGTAGGTAGTACCTATACTAAGTGTACCTACTTAGTCTCATGCATGTCTAGACAAAAACTATACACAAAATGAATAACGAAATCATAGAGTATACTAGTAGGCAATTAATGACGTATGGTAGCCCGTACATCTTATCCAACTAAATCGTCCCACTATATTATATTTGGACACCGATTGTATCAGAATCAAAATTCCCTTTCGATTGCGCACACAATACAAGTCGGCCAACTGAATTACGAAAATAAGCAATTTAGTTGTTCGATAGTCGGCCAACTTGAAATTGTACGTCTGAATGTTAAACTGATTTTCTCTTCATTTGAGATATTTACCATTTTACGGTTGTACAAGAGTGGCACCACGCAAAACAGGTCTGGTCCATCCTATTCTAACAGCTGTAGAGTGGAAAAAAAAACGCTACACCTCGGCTTCACATATTGGTCATCAGCATCACGCACACAATAGAATAGAATAGAATTGAATAGAATAGTTTTTTATTCAACTAAACTTTTACAAAGTGCTTTCGAATAGTCGAATGAATCTACCACTGGATCGGATGAGCTAACCTTTAAAATGTTTAGTTCGCACACAAATCAAGGGCAGCAAAAACCACAATTTACCTGCTTTTACTTTGTTCTGCGGTTTCATAAACAGTAGGAAAATAAATGGCTGTAAAATGATCATTGTTTATACACAACACCTTCATTTCCGACATTCCAATGATCAAAGCATGGAAACCTGTGTATACTTCACCCATACTTCCTATTGTACATGATTGGCAATAATTGATAGTGCGGGAACTGGTGGGAAATTTTGATGATCTAGTTGATAAAAGTTGAATATTCTACATAACAGTATTAAAGTATCACGATTAATTAATTATTATAGTAGCAACTAGCAGTAGCCTATTAAGTTGCCATCACTCATCCTGGTGATATAATAAACAATGATTCAAGTGAAATGACTGTCTGAAATTTTCAAAAAATACCTACTTTCTACTACCACTTTTTTGAAAACAACTTTAAAAATGTCTAAACCTACCACTGTGACTTACATACCCGACTTCGTGTATATGTCAAATTCACAAGTCGCGAGTACACCACGACTGCTTATCGGGACTTGGCCTGTGTGGTGAAATGTGACCTAAAACCCAACTCATCCTGAAAGGAGACCCATGTCCAGTAAAATAACAATGTATTGAGATGATGATCATGAGTCCATCACTGGCAAGAAAAGAGATTTTTTTACTGCGCGATAGGCTTTTGCTTGATGATAATCAATGATGAAGAACACTGATGAAGTTAAGGTTTAGGTTGAAGCGTGCTTATCTAGAAGATGCCTATTCAATCTTGCCTTGTATTCAAGCAATCGTATTGTATGGTTGTTGCAGCTTAGGTTATTACCTAAGCTGCAACAACCATATTACAAACTTTAAATGTTACAATTACCTCTCCGAACCTCCCACCAACTCTCAGATAATAATTTATTAAGTACATTTTAAACTCATCCTTGTCATTTCGCTTCCGACGCGTTTCCTTATCGCGTGCAATTATTTATAGGTAACCTAGGCCCTGCAGACCTTGCAGATAAACACTGCGTATTTGTGTAATGCTCGTGTTATCCTAACAATGTTTATGTTTATTGTAAATCACCTACAATTACTATAAATACACTTTAAGAGTGCCTATAGAGTTCTTTGTTCTAAGATATCTATTTTAATTCTACCTCTATATCCCACAGTTTCAAGCACCTGACATAACTACTTAACGAGTGTAGATTAAAAATTTAAATCACCCCAGACATGAGGATGTTTATAGATCTAGGTATTATATAGCCTATATAATACCTAGATCTATAAACATAGGTGAATCTTATACCATTAAACAATTTGTCCAATATGGAAGTAATTGTCATTAGAATAGAATAGAATAATTGTTTATTCAAAGTGCTTTCGAATTGCCAAATGAATCTACCACTGGTTCGGAATGCCGTTCCAACACCAGCAACAAACATTGCGGAACGCTCTTTTAAAAATAAAATAATATGTATAGGTAATAACAATATTTTCCATTTATCATTCTTCATTTCTTTTCCATTCCTCTTAACATTTCTTTTCCATTAACCCATCGCCGGCCTAAGCCTATCGAATGCCTATCCATTCTCTATCATCTTATTCTGTGTTATCAATTATGCCAAATTATCCCTTATCTCACTATTTATTATATTTATAGTGAACACCTACCCTCAAAGGTCTCCTGTCGAATTTTCGGATCTAGCCTAAACTCTTCTCGATTTAGGCCATAGTTCACCACGCTGGCCAACAGGCTGAACAGTATGTAGAACTTTCAGGCATGCAGGAAGGCTCAATAGCCCAACGGTTATAGGTGCGAACTGAAAACTGAAAGATCGCTGGTTCGAGCCCACCCGTTGCACTGCTTTTTTCGTACCCACTGCTAGCACAAGTTTTAGGCTTATTTGGAGTGGAGAGGAGAATATAAGTCAAGTTCAACTTGGTTAATATTCTTTACAAAAAAAAAATGTAGGTACCCTTCGCGCAAGTGATATTTAATTGCTTAAAAAGTGCATAACAAGACGTTTTGATTGATAAATACTCGTAACGTAATAAATAATTACTCTAAATCTGTGTAAATAATATCCAATGGCGTGCTTTGTTTATTCGAAAATTCTCCTCGAGTATATTAATGATATGAACACGTTTCATTATAATATATTTGGCTATTTTAATTTTCAATATAATAAAATCTGACCTTTTGTTATCTCCACTAATTTATGTTTGACAGTAAGTAGGTATAATTCAATAAGTGTGCAATGCAATATGTCAAATAGAGTAGTAGTGTAGGCAAAGTGTCATTGACATAAACACACTTCCTGCGCTGGCGCCGGCCTCAGCGTAAATCAGCAACTACCGGTGAAAGATAAAGAGTACGGTCTGCAAAATAAATGTTTACTTATTATTATTTATCAATATAGTTTTTGTGTGTGTTCTTTAATTTTTCACGTAAATTTACGTCTGCCTACCTTTGTCTTAGATCATCATATTAACTTCTTAAACATGAATTGCCTCCAGAGATCACTTTTAAGAGACAAGGCCGTAATAAGTTGCACCTTTGTGTTTATTTGTTTAAGTTTATTTAAATGATTTGTTTTAATTTGGTGTATAATGAAGTTTCATTGTCTCACTCCCAAAGTCCTCGGTTATTCCTACCCGTGCAAAAAATCATATAGAACAATTTTTCCGTTGCTACATGATTAAAAAACACACAAACAAACCATAAATAAACATACTTTCACATTTATAATTCTAATAAATGTACAGTGCCTACAGAGTAGTTTACCATCATCTTGTTCTTGTAGGACACAATCTAAGAAGATGACAGGGTTGATTACATGTATTTTCTCTTAATTAGTGCAGCGGAACTATTAAACGTGAAAAGGTAAAGCCATACAGAATTACTTTCTCATTTAAAATATTAGTATGGCAAAATTATAGAGTTAATCTTAAAGTGTAACTTAACTAAATAATCTGTTATTTACAAATTTGATTTTTACCTAATAACGTGATTGTCGATATCTGAAGAATAGGAAATAATCTTCTGTTACTCTTTTTAGTACCGAGTAAGTAACCGTATAATTTACACATACGATTATATCTTCAGATGTTACGTACAAAGACGCGGAAACTTGCCACTCTGATTACAGGATCGATAACAGAACAGGTGAAATAAAAGCCACTTATCTCTTGCTTTTAATCTGAAACTTGCACAACTCTATTATTACAAAGTTATAATTTCTGACAAATTACATAAAAGTCTTCCAAACCAGTAATCATTATTACATCACAATCGTTTTAACAATCGAGATGTTTTCGTTTAAACCTACTTTTTTGCTAACCGTACGCATTCGTAATACGACCTTCCCCAATGTCGCATCGCTATGACAATAGTGAACCGCACCAACTATTAATTTTCGTTTATAATGAGCTCTACATGTTTTTAAATAAAGAGCAGAATCCTTTGGTTTACTATATTATACAAAGTTTACATTTGAAAATAAAAAATGCAATTTATTTTAGACTATAATGAAAAGGTATAAGTGCTATTTTTTATATTACCGTGAGGTGATTTTGTTATCAATGATCAGCGAATAAGCATTATAATTCGAAACTGCAATTTGCTCTTATCTTAAGAATCGAATTAAGACACTTAATGTAAGGACACGTTTCAGTAATCCAGCATCAACACTGGAGATTAAATTCAAATTCAAAATTTATTTATTTCATATAGGCTAGCCTGTAGGTCTTATGACACGTCATAAATCTACCACCGGTTCGGAATGCAGATTCTGCTGAGAAGAGCCGGTAAGAAACTCAGCAGTTGCTCTTTAAAAAAAAAAAAAATTACAATTGGTAACAAAGCTATGCTATGTAAACAGAGCTTCCACAATGAAGCTTCAAAAATGCATACGTAAGGTACACACAATCCAACGCATGTCAAGATGGGCAGTCAAAGCAGACCCATTCCCGTTGGTGGCACCCTAAAAATATTTTTCTGAATTATAGGAGACACGAAGTTGAAATCAAGTTACGATAATGAACGAAGACTACTACTCCTTATACCTAGATATGAACTTTGTTAGGCATGACTTATGTAAGAGGTTAGCAGTCTTGATAGATTTCAATAAATGAAGCATCTTTGGCTACATGACGTCATGAAAAATCTAATATGGCGGCCATACTTATTACATATGACAAACAAAAGTATGTACTCTATGTTAATATCCAGGCGCTCAACTATATCCATGCATAAATCACGTCGATTCGTTGCTGATGACAAGCTGTGTGAAAATTAGCACGTTATCATGCATAATAATATATGCGTGACATTGCACCTCGTTTTCATAAAATACGAATAAGAAGATAATAACTTTCCGAGCAGGTGTAGGTAATGTACATGTACTTATTTTCTATACCTATACACAATTCGTTATTGAGGATTGCATCCATAAATAATAATCCTTGCTTCCTTGTTACAATTTTTGTAAAAAAAAGTCTTGGAAAAAAGTAGATCCACAACTGTAATGTGTCGCTACTAAGTTGCTATAAAACTGATTTAAAAAGTAGATACATATCACTAATTTCGTGGCTGACTTGTGGTTCGGCCGTGGTGTAACGGTTAACACACTCGGGCGCGATTCCCAGAGAGATGTGGGTTCGAATCCCGCCGGCTCCGGAATTTTTGATATGTATTTATAAACCTATTAAATCCTTGCTTCCTTATTAATATAATAAATGAGAAAGTGTGTTTGTTTGTTGGTTTGTCCTTTAATCACGCAGCAACGGAGCAACCGATTGACGTGATTTTTCATCATTTCATGGGTATAGTTGAGAACCTGGAGCGTGGCATAGGCTACTTTTTATTCCGGAAAATCAAAGAGTTCCCGCGGGAACTAAATCCACGCGGACGAAGTCGCGGACATTACCTAGTACTTAATAAAATCTGAAATTGTCATCAGACACGCTGTGCATTTAAAAATTAGCATTTCGTGTTGTTGTTACCAAACGCCACCTTAATATATACCGACAAAATAATCAAATTAATATCTTACACTCCATTGTGTATCGTAATTATACTATTAGATATGAGTATAATAAAGGTATAATATCAATCAGCTGTCACTTGCAGCCTTGGTCAGGTGAAAAGCAAATAAGATCTACGTGATAACGAGTGACATCACAGTGATTAATACAGCAGATTATATCACCTATACTTATCACTTAAAGCTGTTAAATATTATTGTAAGTATGCATTTTATCAACGAACTAGCTTTTTCCCGCGGCTTCGCTCACGTTAAGTTCGATTTTTCAAACCCCTATTTTATCCCTTTAGGGGTTGAATTTTCAAAAATCCTTTCTTAGCGGACACCTACGTTATAATAGCTATCTACATGCAAAATTTCAGCCTGATCCGTCCAGTGGTTTGAGCTGTGCGTTGATAGATCAGTCAGTCAGTCAGTCAGTCAGTCAGTCACCTTTGCCTTTTATATATTTAGATGTCAAGGGAGCTCCTATAAGCACGACTGAGGTAAATAAGTTTTAACTTATTGATAAGACTGTTTACGCATATGACACGCATACTCACATTGACAAATTACGATTATATTATAACTTTCTTATTTATTTATAAATTATAATGTAGTATAATATCTAATATTATGAATAAAGTAAATCACAATGGGTGAGCCATTTGTAGGACTAGCTAATTATAATTTAAACGTAAAAATTCTTTTTATAAAACCGACTTCAAATGCCACTACAAAGTATAGATATCAATTGTGCCTATAAAATTTGAAGAGTTCCCTCGATTTCTCCAGGATCCTATCATCAGATCTTGTCCTGATGACAATGGGACCACTTGGGAAGTAGGTATACCCTTTCAAACAAAAAACGAATTTTCCAAATCGGTTCAGGCGTCTTCGAGTGATCGGGGAGCATACGTAAAAAATTCAAAATATAAAAAAATATCCGGCGGATTGAAAACTTCCTCCTTTTTTGAAAGTCACGCGTAAGAAATAACGCGTAACTCTAAATGCATTATAATTGTAATAGGTTTATCGTTTCCGATCTGAATAACTGAATCCAAGACACCTGTGGGTTGAGATCTCGCACCTTCTCAGCGCAATCGGTTAAATCCTTCGTACCACGTACAGCTAAGCGGCACGTGCTTTTCATATGTTAAACTTAATGCGAATTAAATTATGCATTTACATACAATACCCAGAGAACTGAGGTCACACTAAATTATAAATATTATTTTCCTTTATGCGGTTCATTAAGTGTAATTATTATAAGCGATTTATGCCGCGTTGCTAAATATGGCCCTCTTTTGAATCGCTCTTTAACTAGTCGCCTGTCCATACCGGGAAAATGTGACCTGGTTGTTAGTCGCAGTCAATACCAAACTATTGTATTGGTTAAGTCACCTTGTACCGTGACGATTATTTGATGGATGTCTTAGATACTATGTATCTTGCTGGCCACTAGGTAGGTACATGTTTCATGTAAGATACTAGTCGATGCCCGCGACTTGGTTCGCGTTAAATTTATTTTGGCAGTGCCAACGAGTCCCACATACCCGGCTGTTGTCATAGATGGGCGGGACGCGTAAATGCATTTCACAACGTTAAAAAAAAAGGTTTAGTCCCTTGGGTTGGGACTGAAGGACCTCTAGGCACACATCAGTGCCGTGCTTATAAGTTTCAGTGAAAAATGATGTTATTTTGTGCTTTCCAACATCAATATCCCAATTCCCAAGGTGCTGGAGTGGCGACCCGGCACCGGGAAGCGCAGTGTTGGCAGACCCTCTACTAAGTGGACCGACGACATCAAATGAGTCGCAGGGAGCCGCTGAATTCAAGCGGACCTGTGGAAGACCATGCAAGAGACCTTTGTCCAGCTGTGGACGTCTATAGGTTGATAAAGAAGAAGAATACCGATATCAATAACTTATACCCATAATACGTATAAGTTATAAGAATAAAATGCAGGAGTAAATAAAATTAATACATAGTATTTAATTATAATTATATTTAACATCTTTGTAATAGTCATTAATTTAATTTAGCCGCTTTAATTTATGTTAAAATTTAACATCATTTAAGTCATAACATAATATTAATGACATCCGTTTACTATAAAATATCGCTTCTCTGTATTAATTCATTTTAATAGATTTACTCTACGTATTCATATAGTGCATTATATTATGAGTATTTAAAATATATTTGGTTGTAGATTAAGAGATAAAATGGACATTTGCCATTAATTTAATTAATTAATTAATTTAACTCAACAACCCAAATTGCGGACTGAAAACTGAAAGTTCAATCCCCACCCGTTGCACTATTGTCGTACCCACTCCTAACACAAGCTTTCCGCTTATGTGGAGGGGAGAGAAAACCATTATTTTTCAAGTTTAGCTTGGTTTAGCTATATTCTTTATTAAATAAATAAATAAAATTCCAAATAGAATGATGGCTGTTACAAGTCTAAAAATTAAATAAAATACGTTGCCTTTTGTAAAAGCATTCATGCTTTCCAAAGACTTGAATGATTTCATAAACTGAAAAACTCTGTTTTTAAGACTTAGTTTGACCTTAAAAATTAAATGATAATGTAAAATTGTCCTGAAAATCATTTCATATTCGATTATGTAAGTAAATGCAAAAAATATGCAATTATGCAAGTCCACGTGAGCTGAAACGTAATGTTTTAAAAAATAATCTAGGTATTGGGCAATTCAACTTCCTTTTTCCTTCGCTAAAGTCCAAGGTTCATAGGAGAGTAATTAAAAAACAATATTCCCGCGAACTCGTTAACCCTGCGGTTGCCATATTGAAGAAAAAAATCGCTCGCCATAATAATTATAATCTCGAATTGATTTATTCGACGCGTGACATACAACCATGTCTAAGTAAACAGAGTCGATTTAGTTCGCAATACGTATGGGTTTTTATCGAGTTGTGGTTCGATATGGTCGTATGTTTGTTAATAAGAAGATATTTCTTTTTTTAAAAATCAGTAGAAGACCCTGACACAGTTTTGGTGCGTTGTCGCTCCACACATGGACCATACGAGATTGTATAAATCACCACACCTACACCGAAATGCATACTACTCTAACCTTTGTGGGATTAAAATCAAGGGTCAAAATTGTGTGCGATTAAAGTCTCTGTTACTCTCCGTATAGACTTGTTTATAATATTGACATATGAACATTGACTTTTAAACGTTGATTCAATACATACTACTTTCTGTTCATGTAATGTATGGTACTGTTAACACAGTAAATAACTATTCTAACGTACTGGCTCACCTTCTGGTTCTTTTTATTTTATTCTCTTATCAAGATAAAGCTTGTCAAAAATAACTCTCTGTTAATAAGTCTCTGTTTTAAGCTTTATATTTCACACTTCACACTGTTCACAGCCACACTGAATAAATACCTAAATCATTTGTTTTTACTCAATACTTCATAATTTTGGGTTTTGGTTGTATAAAAGAAAATATTTGGAAATTCTACCGGAAATGTCGGTTTGGATCGTAATTATCTATGAAAACTTCAAAATTGCAATCACGTCAAAAGTTAATACCGAATCCCGTAGTACTCGTAGTGTAATTTATACATTGGTTTAAATATTGAATCATTGAATTTAGAGTTAATATAAAATGTTGAAAAAGTAGGTATGTTCTGTAGAAATTCCAGATTTAAATCCTTGGTAACATAAATACCAGTGCATATTAAGCACTGGCCCTAATCCAATAAGGCACCCCTATACTCGACGAGAAAAATATCAAGCCACACCTTTATAGTTCATTTCACTTTCACCCAATTAATTTTAACCTCTATGTTAAAATATTTTAAAGATCATATTACGTTGAACTATTTTCTAATATCCCCGGAACCTTCCGGTGTTATGAATGTGAACTCTATGTTATTGTGTTAGAGTTTGAATTTGATGAACGAGATAAACAAATAGGGTGTAAGTGTAATGGGCTTACGCAATAGTTCATCCGTGCGAAGTAATATTTATTTTAATCCTATTGAGAATCGCGGTTAAGGCTTTGAATTTTTTGTATGCAAATATAGAGTACGCTACGTCATTGATAGATATATTTTTCCGAATTTATGAACTAACAAGAGAAAACTTAAAACTCTATGTCGACTATACAAAAATAGATAAACTGTCATAAATCGATATTGTTCGTATAAATGTATAGATATTACTTCCTTACTACCCGGACCAAAATAACCTCTTTTTTGTCATAGAAAATAATAACGTATCGATTAACCTACCTCATTCATTCAAATGATCTCAATAGTAGGGTAGAAGGCAGTAGAGCATATGTAATTTATAATCAAACACATATGTATATACATACACTGTTAAAGTCATAACCCTTCCTTTTGGCTGCTGTAGCTGGGTAAAAAGGGTTAAACCTTTTTAATAAAACTTCTTGGTAGAGGTGGCAAAATCTAGGACAACTAACTGGCTTCAGAGTTCGATGACCTGTTAATTTATTTCTGCAATTAGGTGGTGAGTTGGTGACCGCCTATTTCGCATGATTTCGCCAGATCACTCCAGCCAGCCGAGCTTTCTCCAAAATCCAAGCAGGCGACCCGGGTCGGCGAGGACTTCAAGAAGTGTTGCTGAAGAGCCAATGTATTTTAGTCGCTGGTTGGATTTGCTCTTGCATTAACGCAGTACGTGTTCATGCTTGTTCTTATTATGTTACTACGTACTAAAAGGTGTTCCTTGAGAGAACAGGGTCCTGTAATCGTCCCTACAACCATTTCTCAGTAAGACGTTGAATTACGGCAAGTAAAAGAGCCGTTTATTTGTCTATAGCCTGTCGTGTTTGCCCAATAGACCTCTTCGCAGTAACAACATAAAACTTTAATGCCTAACAAGCCATAGGTCATTGCCAGGTTAGCCGGGTCTATACGATTGAAATCTGACCTCCAACAACCATTAAGGGCAAACAATTAACACTTTTAACTTGGACAAATAGTAAAGACCTTTGTCGATTGCTATCAACTACTGCTTATGTATCTATTGTAATAATAAATAACAATAATGGCCTTATACCGATTTTTGGCTTCCAACCTCAACCACAAAGAACATAATATTCTTCATAATATTCTCGAAAGTGTATAAATTCTCCCATTCCACACTTGGCTATCGTGGACTTTAGCCTAAACCCTTGTTATTATAAAGCAAATCCCAGTAGTGGGTCTGAAATGAATTGGATGAATTGCAATTATCATGATGACGATGATTGGTTAGCAGTATTGAGTATATAACCAACGTTAGCGGTGAACACAGAATGAAGAACTTCATCCTGAAATCTAGACCTCTGGCTGTGCATATATATTATAATATCTCGTACACATGGTATAACTCTCATATCCACCCGATTCATCATTTCAAAATGTTTTTTAAATATAGACAAGTTTACAACGATACAGAAATTCCTAAAGGGATTTACTGTCGTAAGAGTTCTATTTATAGAAATCGCCATAAATTGTTTCTATTACTACGCATAATGCGTATTTCTGGTTGTGACGTCAATTGACGCTGGTGTACGTCATAAAACTTGAAACACCCTCACAATCAATATCTTTCTATCAGTTGTGTAATATTGTTTCAACCGATGTAAAAATAACAAAGAGTAGGAGGAATGTATTAGGTACAGTCTACGATTTTCCACATACCTGCCAGGCTTATCTCTTCTCCGCCTTTCCTATATCCCCTTCCACCTAAGCGCAAAACTTGAAGGTTCTTGGAGTTGCTACAATAGTTTGGTCAACCCCATAAGTGAACTAATTACCCCAGTTTTATTTGAAATCGTTAATTCTCTTAAAATAACAATATTAAGATTTTTGTGCTTGCATATTCATTTTGTTCAACATTTAAGTTTCTAAGTTAGAAGCTTAAATGCGTCTACATTGTCTATGGTCTTAAGAAAATCCTTCTTGTCTGCGACACCCACATGGCAGCAGCATCTTTGATTCTCCTTCTAACTCCTGATTCCTGATTTAATCCCAATAAATATTCCACAAGGAACATCACAACAATATAATAGAATAGAATAATTTTTTATTCCAATAAACTTTTACAAAGTCCTTTCTAATCGTCAAAAGAATCTACCACTTGTTCGGAATGCCGTTCCAACCGAGAAAAACCAGCAAGAAAATCAATGTTTCCACTTTAATATGAATAATCAGTTGCAAAATCTTAAAACTACTTCCCTACCGTAAAGTTACGACGCCTACGCGGCCGCTACGACGCGTAGCATAGCGGGAAATAACTTTATGTGCGAAAAATTTTAAAAGTGAAGTCAACGGTAATGAACTTTAAGTTTTTACAAGCTTATTATTATAACAATAGGTGAACAAATAGATGAATATGGTACCTTTAGTTCTGACTGATGGAGAAGGTTGAAGATGGGCTCCTCAATGGGAAAGATTGGAAGGAGGCTATAATATTAGTGGGATAAATCTTGATAATTTCAAAACATTTAGCATCCTTATAGCATACTAGCTTTTGTCTCGACTTCTTCCGCGTGTAGGTATAGGTTTTTAAAAATCCCGCGGAGACTTCTGTTTGTCCTTCAATCACGCAGCAACGGATCGACCTGATTTTTTGTATTGGTATGGAGGACCTGGAGAGTGACATAGATTAGACTTTTTATCCCAGAAATGTTCCCGAGGGACATTAAAAACCTAGCTCCACGCGGACGAGTCGCGAGCACACGCCAGTTTATAATATTAACAAGGATTCTAAGGAATGTTCGTATGAAGCCAACTAAAACAGGGCAATAGAAGTTATGACCCGTGTCTGTAATTCTGTATCAACCAGTCTTGAGTGATATTATGAAAAAGTCTCAAATGGCTGCGCGTGTACGCAATGCATGTGTCAGAGCATGTGCAAGGCGAGCGACCGCGCCCATGTCGACCCACCCACTAGTGATGTGAACTCATTTCTTCTTTCTAATAATTTTGTAAGTATAGGGGTACGAGTTTATCGTTTTTTATTCGATACTTATTACATTCAACACAAATCAATGTTTTTATTTCAGATTATTAGAATTATTGATTTTGGTAAGTAAAGATGCAGCCTAAGATGGAGCGTGCTTGCCTAGAAAATGCCTATTCACTCTTGATTTGAAGATACCCAATAATTGTTAGCATATAAGGATAATGTAAGGGGAGAGAGCTGTTGCCTATATTACGAGTTCCGAACTTATCTTAGGCAGCTGTGTCTCAACCTAACAAAACATGGATCATTGTACTTAACTAATGACCTTATTTAATTAAATTTCATTTCAACTGTAAAAGTAATAATAAAAAAAATAAAAACAACAATATAGAACCTTTTGCTGCACCAGGGAAGAAGGAGAACATTAGAAATATCAAACCAGATCCCAGATACTGAAGTTGATTTATACATTAAATGTTCTCTTGTTATACTAAAAATATAAAATAGGTTTCTATCGATATTCGATGACTACGTAATAAAAGTCGCATCACTATACTTGCACCGGTGACACAGCACTAGCGACAGAGCAAGTAGCGTGTCGAAACGCACGTGTGAGTGTCGCAACCGACACGCTGCTAAAATAATAACATACGATATTTGTGCGGACATTTACATTGAATGAGACCGAGCTAGATTTCCTATAGGTCAAAAAACCACATCATCAAATACGGCATATGTGAAAGCCTATACTTTGTTGCCTCGACGGCAAAGACCATCCTTACTTCTAACTATATACCTAAAAGGCAAAGGTGACTGACTGACTGATTGACTGACTGACTGATCTATCTACGCACAGCTCTAACCACTGGACCGATTGAGCTGAAATTTGGCAAACAGGTAGCTATTAGGACGTAGTCATCCGCTAAGAAAGGATTTTTCAAAATTCAACACTGAAGGAGGTAAAATAGGGGTTTAAAAAATCGAACCTAACGTGAGCGAAGCCGCGGGTAAAAGCTAGTATTTTATAAATGCGAAAGTGCGTTTGATTGTTTGTTCTTCAGTCACCCAGCAACGGAGCAACATATCGACGTGATTTTTGAGTGGGTATACTTTGTTAAAGACTTGGAGAGTGATATATACCTCATATATGGGGTTATCTAAATTATCTTTACCCGGGATTAACTATTTTATCCCAGGAAAAATAGGTTTTCCGTGAGATTTTTGAAGACCTAGCTCTATACGGACGAACTCTTGGGAAAAAGCTAATCTGAATCACTGACCTACTCACTCAGTCACCTTTTCCTTTTATATATGACTGACTGACTGATCTATCAACGCACATCTTAAACCACTGGACAAATCGGGCTGAACTTTGCCATACAGATGGCTATTAGGACGTGAGCATCCGCTAAGAAAGGATTTTTGAAAGTTCAACCTCAAAGGGGGTATAATAGGAGTTTGAAAAATCGAACTTAAAGTGAGCGAAGCCGCTGGCAAGAGTTACATAACGTAACTGTAATATAACATCTTCTAAATATATAAAAGGCAAAGGTGACTGACTGACTGACTGACTGGTCTATCAACGCACAGCTCTAACCACTGGACCGATCGAGCTGAAATTTGGTATACAGGTAGCTGTTAGGACGTAGACATCCGCTAAGAAAGGATTTTGGAAAATTTCAACCCCAAGAGGGTTAAATAGGGGGTTAAAAAATCGAACCTAACGTGAGCGAAGCCGCGGGTTAAAGCTAGTTATAAATAAACTTAAATAAACACACATAATTAGTGTACTTATATGTAGTTACTGCAGATATAATATAACATATAAATGTATGTAATTTAATTCAATAAATTACAATCAAACGGCCTTTTACCTGTAAAAGCCATATTTATATGCAAATATGACAACAGCAACACATCACGATGTCTGCGTGTTATTTATTCAAGTAAACCACTGACTATTTCGACTTGGTTAAACATCTCATTTAAAAAGTCTTATTTTTTTTTAAATATTTTTAGCGAGCAAACATGCTGACGGGTCACCTGATGTTAAGTTTTTTAGGAATTTGTTGGTCTGCCCCTTGAATAACCCCATGTTTTAATTTTGTGGGAACACCGTCGCAGGAAATTGGTTTGTTAAACTTAGGATCTACCGTATATTAAGTATGTATAAGGAGGTAAGTACGTATCTAATCGTACTTTGATATAGGTAAAAGAAAATGTACCTATCAAACACGCAATTTTTGTAAGAACGGAAATCTTAACTTAAGACTAAAGGGATCTACCATACACTAAGTAGGTAGTTAAGTACCTAAAAATTAGATATAGGTAAAAGAAAATGTATTTAGAATATAGGTTGTATAGCTGTGTGGGAGATTGAAGCTGCTGCCCCAAATCACGATACCAATTTTATTTTAACTTTTAGACTTTTTTAATTTTATTCCTAAATATTTTATCGAATTATAATTACCAAAATTTTTGTCTAGAAGAACTGTCTTGTACTACGTTTTCTATACATAGACATGCTAATACTCACAATTACGCTTTAAATACGTATTAATTACATTTCTAATCTTTGTTGAGTCTGCTTTTTTCTGCTTGTGGTGCAATAAAGAATAAATAAATTAAAAAAAAAATCTCTATATTTTTCTAGTTGTTATTCACTTAATTTCAATATTATCGAACTACCGAACATTTGTAATTCAGTCGCCATCAAAAAAGCAAATCATCGATAATGTGCTAAGCTTTTTAGTTCCTGCGGTACATTTTACTTGTCTCCAGTACAAGAATAACAGACGCGCAGAAAAAGACATATTATATGGCATATGTATACTTAATTCAAAGGCACATACTTGAACCTGGCTTATGGCCAATGGTGTCAGGGTCAGAGAAGTTTATGTGTATAAACGCGTTTTATATCCGGAGATGAATGCCATATGCCTAGACTGTGGCGCCTAGGTTCTGACGTGTTTACCCACCTATCATAAAAACACTATATTGGAGCAATTTATGTGAAGCCATATTTAGGGTTCCGTAGTAAAACTACAAGGAACCCTTATAGTTACGCCAAGTCCGCCCGTCTGTTCATCTGTCCGCAGCATAACAGAGACTATTGGTACTAAAAAGAGCTGTAATTTGGCAAAGTCATACAGATTAATTACGTCGAAAAATTGGTATAAAAATCTTGAAAAAAAACCTGTCATTTTAGGTACCTCCCCTAGACGAAAACGAGAGCTGATATTTTGATTATTTACTCGTCTATCTCATTGCGTAAGGTATCGTTGAAAAGATCTTTCAAAAATATTGGAGGTAGGTACGTTATGAACATTTTTTCGATTGAGGGATCCGTTTGCAAAATTTGAGTTTGAGAGTATTTCAGTGCTGTTTTATCACCAAATTAGCTTTTGCCCGCGGCTTCGCTCACGTTAAGTTCGATTTTTCGCACCCCTATTTACCCCCACAGGGGTTGAACTTTCAAAAACCTTTTCTTAGCGGATGCCTACGTCGTAATAATAGCTATTATATGACGTAGGCTACTATAGTTCAAAGAAATCGAAATACCCTAACCATAACTTGATCAGGTGGGTAGGTAATTATTTTTTATTATCAAATTGCTGCAAAGTATGAATTACACCATGTTTCTTTAATGATAAGGACAGTAGGTGTACGTATGTAGGTCATCTACATTCTGACCTTTGTGTTAATCCCCGAGCATGTAGGTACTGTTCAAACTACTTTTTATATGTCACTCAGCACACACACACAGTTTCGCTCTTGTATGTCATAAAATATTCTTATAATAAGACTAGCGGACCCGACAGACGTTGTCCTGTCTACTAACTATGAATATTGAAACTCCCCTTTTTACCCCCTTGGGGGGAGAATTTTCGAAATATGTAAAATACGTAATTCTTTATTTTTGATCAAGAGCCAAAATATCAAGTTTCATAAACATAACTTGAAAAATAACTTGAAGAACGAAGGACTATCATACAAACATTCAACCCCTATTTAACCCCTTAGGGGGTAGAATTTTTTAAAAGTGTGAAACACTTACTTTTTTGTTTTCAATTTAAAGCCTAAATACCGAATTTTATGGGTATAGCTTGAAAAATGACGGAGTTTCATACAAACTTTAACCCCCCTTTTTACCCCCTTGGGGGGAGAATTTAAAAAAAATGTAAAATACGTAATTCTTTATTTTTAATCAAGAGCCAAAATATCAAGTTTCATAAACGTAACTTGAAAAATAACTTGAAGAACGAAGGACTATTATACAAACATTCAACCCCTATTTAACCCCTTAGGGGGTAGAATTTTTTAAAACTGTGAAACACGTACTTTTTTGTTTTCAATCTAAAGCCTAAATACCGAATTTCATGAGTATAACTCGAAAAATGACGGAGTTTCATACAAACTTTAACCCCCCTTTTTACCCCCTTGGGGGGCGAATTTCGAAAAATCCTTTCTTAGTGCTCGCCTACGTCATAAAAGGAACCTACTGTCAAAATTTCAAGTTTCTAACTTCAGTGGTTTAGGCTGTGCGTTGATCGTCAGTCAGTCAGTCAGGACAAGCCTTTTTATATAATTATAGATTTGTTTGTCAAATCTTACTAGTTAATAGTATTATAAATGCGACAGTGTTTCTTTGTTGGTTTGTTCTTCAATCACGCAGCAACGGATCGACGTGATTGTTTGCGTGGGTATAGTAGTCACCTAGAGAGTGACATAGGCTACTTTTTAATAAATAGAACAATAAGTTACTGCAATATTTTAACTTAATCCATGCGGACGAAGTCGCAGGCATCAGCACTAGCTGATCGAGCTACCTATGATCGAGAAATATGAATTACTAAATTAATATTTTTCGATCGTATCTATAATCCATGTGTGTTTGAGGTTGGTTTGTCCTTCAATCACGCCGCAACAAAGCAACGGATCGACGTGATTTTTTGCATAGGTAGGTATATATAGTTGAAGCGAGAGTGACCTAGGCTACTTTTTATCCCGGAAAAGCAAAGAGATCCCGCAGGCTTTTAAAAAAATTAAATCCACGCGAGTGAAACCGCGGGAATCAACTAGTAGTATGAAATGTAAATTTTGCATGTTTTTATTAATAGTATGAATTCAGACCATTCAATGGCATACACACGGATCTTGTTCGCAACACCCAGTACGGAAGGTCCGCAAAAAAAAATTAGTATTAAAATTAACTTTTGGAAAAACTTCATTTGACATCATGATGTCTACTTGAATACCCTATAAATGTAAGCTTCCTCTGACAAAAATGTTATTGAGATCGATTTTACGCTAAATCCACCCGGACGAAGTCGCGGGCTTCAGCTAGTCTTTTATATTTTCACTCCGATACCGGAGCATCTTCAAGAGATGTTGACTAATGCACAATTACAAAGTTACATGTTTTGTCAACGCTACGTAGTTTAGAACAAGATTGATTTAGCGGATAAGTGGACATATGAATTAGGAGCCGAGTTCACAGGGTTACCAACTCGTAAAAAAAATTAGCCCTAACATCAACATGAAATACCCCTAAATAACCCTAAATGCAATATTCAAAAGCCCCAAAAAAACCCCTGTATCTTGTTACCATTCAAGGCTAATGATTAAATGAGTTTCCCGTTTTATTGAGGTAAATAAAAATAATATAACTTAATTTTAATTACATTATTCGGAATTCTTATAGTCATACAATATGTTTACATTATAACTGTAACATTTTTTGGAGATGGAGTAAAAGTAACGCAAGATCCACCATCACGTTTTAAAATGAAAAGGGAATTATATATCGAAAAAGCGTGTTCAACGTTAATGTATTGAAATATTTTCAAAACGCTTTAGCTAAAACGATTTTAAGCATATTATTCCGGAATACCATAGATGTTTTGCTTTATTTACTCGTTTTGGTCAGTCAATTATGTGACACTTGAAAATTTATTTATGCCCCTAAAAATAGCCCTAAATTTTTTTGGGCCCTGAAAAAATCCCAATAAGCAAAATTCCGCCCTAAATTTGGGGCTAAAAGCCCTAAGTTGGGAACCCTGCGAGTTCAGCTCAGCCTTGCGCCGCGCCGGTCGCCAGGGTTGAAACATTGCTAATTCGCTTTAGTTACTTGCCTGTGAAAGGAGAAAGTAAATCACAAAACGGAACAAAGAAAATAGCTAAGTGCGTGTCAGGCGACGCACAGTGTAGGGTTCTGTAGTTGCCCGTTATATTATAGTACCTACTTACTAATTACTTATTATGCAATTTTCATCATAAAGTGTATTTTTTTTACATTTATAAATAACTTTACTTTAGAGTAATATGCCTACATTTAAATTAATGGCAAAAACCACCGGAAGTTTTGTATGAAAATACCTACGCTTTGAAAAGCTGTACCCCAACGACCATTCGTTTTTCGAATTATTTGCTCCGCCCATTTCACTTCAGCTTCGCGACTCGCTGAGCTATGTCGCTCAGTTTGGTTCCTCTACGAATCTCCTAACTTCTCTCTATTCTATTTGATCTCGCAGGTAAACTTCGAGCATAGCTCCATACTTGCTTTTTTCCGATTTACATAAATATGACCTAAAATTAAAAAAGAAATAAGTGCATTTTTCATTTATATAGGCCGCACTACTGAGTAGGTGGCATCTATGTTATAATAATTTATTGTTTAGCAAGCGGCAAGAATAGTTCGCTGTTCGCATTTCACACGCGACATTCACGACATTCACCCACTTCACCGAGTTGTTCTAGTACAAGAGACGACCGGCCAGACTCCGCAGTTAACGACATCACTGAACCACACTGTCTTTAACTGTCGTGATTAATTCTGCACACCTATGTAAATACTAAATTCCACACATCGATAGCACCGCAGGTGTCATAAACAAAATTCAAAACACAGTCAGTTATAGTCTATGCGATAGAGTTTGACAGCTATTGTATACAACCGAATAGGGCATCTGTCAGTAGTCATCATATTGCCCAGCTTATATTTTATGTAACACAAGCTTTTACCCGCGATTTCGCCAAGTTAGGTTTTAAAAAATCTCGCGGAAATCGTTTGTTTTCCTGAAGTAAACTCTCAAAATTCTCAATCATGCAAAAAATCACGTCGATTCGAAGTTCTGTAGCAGCATGATTGAAAAGCAACAAAATAACAAACAATCACATACATTTGGTTTTATTGAAAACTAGACAAAAAGCATGCTACTACTAGAGGTCAGTAGTCGCAACCGTAATATTTAAAAAACGTTTTATAAAAATATTCATTAAATCCATCATCTTCATTTCAAGCCGGCCGTCAACTGGGCACGGATTATATGGAATGAGAAGGTTTGCCGGTGCGGATTAATAGACTTGCTAAAGTACTAACTTCGAGTAGTTTTAGAGAACTTCACGCAACTTGCATGCAAGTTTCCTCAACAATGTTTTCATTTACCGGAAAAGTAAATGAAAATTATTATTATTTAAAACGCACATAATTCCGAAAAGTTTTTGCCTAAAATTCGAGCCGAGACCCTCCAAAAAAGAGGCGAAAGTCCTAAACCTTTACAAAAATATTTTTAAAGACATGTAGTCTTTCACGATAATATTATATCAGCTCTGAGACTATGCCGACATTTTGAATCTTGCGACATTGAAACTCGTCTGCCGAGTTCGAAGCTTCCTTGGACTTTGGAAAGGAAAATGCGAAACTTTTTTCTAGACTTTACGGATATACTTAATACAAATAATAATATTGTAGGAAGTTCTTTAATAATGCTTAAGATTTTTACACATAATTATCATAGCCATCAGGATCAAGCCATTTTGGCGCTCAGGCAAACTCAAAATGCTCTTTTTAGGGTTTCGCACCCAAAACCGTCCATCAAATGAAAAATGCCAAATGAAAAAAGAAAAGATAATGAACAAGCAAACACTAAACTTATCTGTAGAATAAATTTAAATATTAATTAGGTAGTTATAGGAAGATTTTAATTAGTTCCCGCCTCTTAACGATTGGGCTATTAATTGGGCTATTAATTATATTTAATATGTAATTAATTACTATTATTGTTAGTTTTACATAATTAATCTTGAAACGAAGTGGACCGATGCTCAGCAGATCAATCAGAACATTCGAAAATGAGGTGATAAATGATAAATTGATTACGTCATCTCTCAATAATGACGTGATTGGTTTCCGGAACAACTTCTCCACTCCGCTTTAGTGGACCCCCAAGTATATACCTGCCTAAGTAGGTACTGTACTACTCAAATTCAAAATTAATTTATTTCATATAGGCTAACTTGTAGCTCTTATGACACGTCACAAATCTACCACCGGTTCGGAATGCAGACTCTGCTGAGAAGAGCCGGTAAGAAACTCAGCATTGCTCCTTTCAAAAAAAATTTTTTTTTTTACAAAGCTATGCTATGTAGGTATACAGTGCTTCCACAATAAAGCTTCAAAAAAATGCAAAAATGCCTACGTAGGTACACCAATCCTACTGTAGGTGTTGCTTTAGTGATAATCATGGTGATAATAGATTAACACCGCCCATTAGTTGCACACACGAGTCTATACTAACCTTAATAAATCCTTTAGTCTCTATAACTAGAGGTTATATCATTTATCGTCGAACTACCTACGCTTTTATGCAAAACTAGACGTTGCCCGCGATTTCGACTCGCTTATTAGGTGCTCTAAAAATCTCTTGGAACTATGATTTCACAGGATAAAATATACCTATGTCCATCTTCGGAACACAAGGTATCATGGTACCTTTGATCATTCAATTGAGCGATTAGAAATTGTTATCCCTACTATCGAAAGTTTTAAATTTTTACGAAGGAACCCTAAATATTTAGAGATACTTAGCCTAAGTTTTACAGTGCATAAGGGAGAGGACTCCCTGACTATGAAAATCCAGTCTAAATAGGATTCGCGGTTCCAACAGTCCGTACAAACAGACAGACAAATAAACAAAAATTTTACAAATGTTTGGTTTGTACTTTCGTTCAAACAACGTTACATTTACAATATCTATAATTTCAGTCTTAAACAAAAAAGTTTGTTCATTGCTTTCGAAACTTTAAATTAAGTAGGTAACTACTAGACTACTGGCCCGGTCCAAAAATGGATGGGTCATATGAACCACCAGGTGACCTATACAGGGTGTCCCACGGCTATGCCACATGGAGGGGAAGTACCTTAAATATTGTAGATGGAACATTTTACTGAAAGAAGACTTCATTTTAATTTAAAAAACATTTTAAACTGCATTCATAGATTTTTAAATAATTGCCTGGTTGAACCGGGACTCGAACCCGCTATACGAGAAAAAAAATTAACCTGTATCTTTATCATACCGATCGGAAGGCTTCATCGTAAGGATTATTTTTTGTTAAATAACATAGCATGAGAAATAAAAGGAAGACCATGAATTTTAGCCTTTGATGTAAAATTTAGTTCAGAAAAATGAAAAGCTGACATTGGCGTATCACATACTGCAATTCGTACCTCTGTAATAAATCAACAAACAAACACACTTTCGCATTTATAGGTAATATAAGTAAGCATTAGTAAGGATAGTAAGGATCGGGAAATGATGCGTACTTCTCAAGTGGGTACTCATTAGTAATAGTTCATGTCAGTTGTATGTCGATACGCCAATGTCAGCTTTTCATTTTTCTGAACAAAATTTTACATCAAAGGCTAAAATTCATGGTCTTCCTTTTATTTCTCATGCTATGTTATTTAACAAAAAATAATCCTTACGATGAAGCCTTCTGATCGGTATGATAAAGATACAGGTTAATTTTTTTTCTCGTATAGCGGGTTCGAGTCCCGGTTCAACCAGGCAATTATTTAAAAATCTATGAATGCAGTTTAAATTGTTTTTTAAATTAAAATGAAGTCTTCTTTCAGTAAAATGTTCCATCTATAATATTTAAGGTACTTCCCCTCCATGTGGCATAGCCGTGGGACGCCCTGTATAGGACGATATAAGAGCATAAAATAATACGATTCAGCACTATGCCGTCACTTGTAAGCTGTCCAACTGAGTGCTGGTGAGAATTGAAAAGTGCAGGTAGAGGGAGTACATTTTGGTCATATATTTTTGTACGGCATTTTTACCATCGATAGATCCATGAAAAATAATAAGTAAGCGCGCAATGCCGTACAAAAATGTGGATCCACAAAGTCGGTAAACTTTTTTGATTTTCTGAAAATTTCCAGGGTAAATTTGGTCATTTGATTCTGTACGGCATCAGCTTCATACTGTTTCAATACAGCTTCTAATCCATTATTCCGCAACGCCGTACAAAAATCATGCGACAATGGAAAAAAATCGAGGGTTGCAACCCCCTCTTTTTTCGTGGTCCAGGGGGTGATTTGATACAACATAAAATTAATTTATTTTGAAAGTATTTTATGCATAGATAACATTTTTTTACATGCCGTACATTTTCGCTGGTCCAAAGTTTTGTAGGGGAAAAAAAACTCAAGGACCTCAACCCCTACAAAACTTTGGACCAACGAAAATGTACGGCATGTAAAAAAATGTTATCTATGCATAAAATACTTTCAAAATAAATTAATTTTATGTTGTATCAAATCACCCCCTGGACCACGAAAAAAGAGGGGGTTGCAACCCTCGATTTTTTTCCATTGTCGCATGATTTTTGTACGGCGTTGCGGAATAATGGATTAGAAGCTGTATTGAAACAGTATGAAGCTGATGCCGTACAGAATCAAATGACCAAATTTACCCTGGAAATTTTCAGAAAATCAAAAAAGTTTACCGACTTTGTGGATCCACATTTTTGTACGGCATTGCGCGCTTACTTATTATTTTTCATGGATCTATCGATGGTAAAAATGCCGTACAAAAATATATGACCAAAATGTACTCCCTCTACCTGCACTTTTCAATTCTCACCAGCACTCAGTTGGACAGCTTACAAGTGACGGCATAGTGCTGAATCGTATTATTTTATGCTCTTATATCGTCCTATATAGGTCACCTGGTGGTTCATATGACCCATCCATTTTTGGACCGGGCCAGTAGTCTATACCTATGTGTTTTGAATGATGTGTTTTACTGGTTTTTATAATTTCGCCTCCTTTAAATAAAACCTACCGACAATGTTTTTCACTAGTCATCAATCTCTTTCGCATCCAATCGACGCCTGCCATTTTCCGGATGTCATCGTTCTCGTATTGCCCCTGCATTGGCATAGTTCTTGCATCTATAGTAATCTGTGGTTCTTACAATTCACGAGGGCGCGTGGCTCATGGTTGTGTGCGTGTCGTATCTGTATAAGTGTGAGCGTGAGCTTGCCCGCGCCTGACCGCTCCCACATAGGCTCCTGACAGGCACGTACACTTACGCAATGTGCATGTATACGACGTAACCACAAGTAAAGCTCACGCGCCCTCGTGAATTGCAAGAACTTTACTATTGAGTACTGTGCATAAAACAACTTAGTGGATTAAAAAATGTTTATTTCCACTGGCTCAATCGAATACCTGCTTCATTCACCTTTAATCTGCAGGTAAATAAAAATTATCGTGGATATATTTTTGAAAGATACTAAAAGCTTCGAGCACAGCCGGTGATAAAACCCAGTGAAACATACAGACTTATATATGTACCTGTCGAGTGCAGAAAGTGAAACATAGGTATATGTGGGTCAAGTGTAACGACTCACATGAGCAAAGGCTATGGTAGGTTTCTAGAACAACATGTTCACTTATTATTATTTCAATTCATTACTAATATGTCTTTATATATTATTAATAAAGGCTGAATGGATATGACGAACGGCGTAGATAATATTATGCTTTCAAGAATCCTTGGATATCAGTACCTACCCATGTCAAGCTGTAGTCTGTAGAGTGTGTATACTGTATAGACCAGGCAGGTACAGACCAGACCTAGACCAAACGCAGGAACCCTTCAAGAAATATTTTGGGCACCCTAAAAATATTTACAAAAGCTAACTCAATTTTTGATCCAAAATATGCTGTTTTTTCTTAAAGAATATTAGCCAAGCTGATCTCGACTTATATTCTCCTCTCACCTCCAAATAAGCGAAAATAAGCGAAAAGGATGTGTTAGGAGTGGGTAGGGTAGACTGGGTACGGTTGTAACAATTTCCCTTTGAACACCCACAGCATTGCCAATATTGCTATAAACAACAGTTATAGCACTTGATATGAAAGCCAGGTTATTTTTCTTTAAATTAATATCAAAAACACATGCACAAGTGAAATAATTTAGCAGATATGAATAATTTTATTGAGTGCATGCGATTGTTATAATCGACCCCATACCAGGGGCGGTTGTAACATTGATGGGGGACAGTTGTAACAAGCAGAAATAATACAGAGTTGAAGTATTTAAACCAGCTTTATTATTTAAAAACACTTAAATGTATTTTAACTAGTATCACAATATCTTAAGCACATTTTTAACAGTTATTTAGGTAATTTTTTTAGAGTAAAAATAAATTAGCAAAAATATATAATATTTCCGCTATAACTGCTTCGGTACTCAACCAAACGAACATAATCTCTAATTATTATATAAAACAAAACTAAATAATTAATAAAATCTAAGTTTAAAATGAAATCAACAATTAAATTTATTTTTCGTAGAACTTTATTTTTTATAGCTTGCCTCAAAGACGCCCCCAAGTTTTATTTCATCATAGGCGTTCTTGTACAACATCGCTTTACCTCTCGAAGTCTTTCTTACGCGTTTCCTAGGCATCTGCAATGCAAAAATATAGTAAAACTAATGTTACAACCGTACCCATGAAAATCGTTACAACCGTACCCACCACCTATTTTGGCAATAAAACGGACACAGGCATGAGGCCTAATAACGTATATAAAAACGAACCAGCTCATTATAATCTCTAAAATACAACAATTGCATATATTAATACTCAAATATGAAAATTATATTAGTAGTCACGCTATATCGTGAAGAAATTCATCAAAAATACTTACTTTTGGTTGCCAAAACACAATAGGCCTTCGTTTAAACGTTATAAGTGCGCAGAGTGCAACGTAACACTTTGAATCATGTTGTTACTTGAAATCCGCGTGTCTCTCTCCTTGTACCCCTTCCTGTGTTGTTTATAGTTTCGGAAATATTTGAGTTGTTTCAACCGTACCCCGTTACAACCGTACCCAGTCTACCCTACGACAATAGTGCAAGGGGTGGGGCTCGAACCGGCGGCCTTTCGGTTTTCAGTCCGCACCTTTAACCATTGGGCTATTGAGGCTACTACTGTGATTGACCATAGGCACAGAATATCTAATGTACAGGCAAGGGTTGATGATAATATTAAGTAAGAAATGAGCTGATGATCTTCAAGCGCCTGAGCAGATCTTCACAAATTATTATTATTATATTATATAGCCAAAATCCATCCCAATCACGTTAGCTTTCAAACGAAAAAACCGCATCAAAATCGATCCATTTGTTAGGGAGCTACGAGGGAACAGACAGACACGCAGACACATCACACGTCAATTTAAATTCTAAACCGACGAAAATAGAGGGTATAACAACCCCTCTATTTCTTGACACAACAACGATTGCAACGTTTCAGTTCTATCTGAACGCAGAAGGCCGTGCAATGCTCGCCGGCTCGACTTAGCCGCAGGCACAAGTGGATGTAATATAAATTATTTTATTTTGAAAACTAATTGAGTAGAGGCGATAATACACGGATACGCTGTCAAGTGTAGGTCGCTGATAATAATGAATTGCACGATCGTTTAACTTAAATATTTCGTTAATTAACAATTTAAATGATGACCATTTGAGGTTTTGCAAAGGTTTTTTTTCTCGATACGTCAACGTCCAATTCAGCCCAAATCGCAGATATCAGCTAGTTCATATTTTTTTTACCGACGGCTAAGTCAAAAGGAAGGGTTATGATTTCAGCAGTCTATGTAATATGGATGTATGTGACTATGTGTCTATTTACGTATGTTCCACCTCTCACTTTGAGGATTTTCGGAAATTATCTCACTTTGAGGCCCGGGTCCGGATGGCATTAGCTACTTTTTATACGAACAGGATCAATATGACACAATTTATGTTGTTAGGTTCATCAAATCTTTCTTAGTCGGGTTATTTAATTTTTTTTCTTGTACATTAACACTTTTAATTCTACCTACTTGAGTAGGTGCTTCCTAATTCCATGGTCATCATAAACCACGGGGCTGATTCTGTAACTCAGTGCGTATCAAAAAATGATAGCCACTGACATAAATTTTTTATCCATTGAAGGTTTACTATGAAATAGTAAATGACATTTCTTTTCAAACCTTCAATGGATAAAAAATGCCCATAGTCGTTGATAGGCACTGAGTTACAGAATCAGCAGGCACAACAACATCAGTTCCCGCTAAACGTGCACAAATGCATCTATTTGTATAATTGCACGCCGAGATGATCTCTACAGTTTATCTGTATTGACTTGTAATCATGGCTCAATAAATCAAGCGCCCTTGAACTATCTCAATTCACGCGGCCCTGCCCGTAATTAGTGTGAATTGAGTTATCCTCTCGCAAATTTATAAAATTAATAATATTCGGTAAGCAGATTGAGGGTTAAATAAAAATATCTACTAAGTAAACACATACTTATAAGTTATTACATTTTCTTAACACACTTAAAGTTTGTACTTAATTAGAATTTCGATTTCGAATTTAGTTTTATAAATCGAACTTGAAAATGTTATTTTTACTTTGATCAGTGGCAATTTTTTTTTCTAAATTCGAAATCGAAATTCTAATTACAAACGTTAAGTGTGTTAAGAACAAGTTAAGAATTATTCGTCAGTGTTTGGAATAATGGTCCGAGACGAGAGCCGACACTAATTATAGCCCCGTCAAGCGGAATTGAAAATTTTTTATGGAAATTAGTAGTTAACAAATTATACTATTAAATTAAGCTTGGTATGCGTTAATTTAAATAGCCGAATATTTAACTTAAAAATTATTTTTACAAAACCGACTCCAAACGCCACTACAAAGTATACCAATTGTGCCTATAAAATTTGAAGATTTTCCTCGATTTCTCCAGGATCCCATCATCAGATCCTGACCTGATGGCAATGGGACCACCTGGGAAATATACCATTTCAAACAAAAAAAGAATTTTCGAAATTGGCCCAGGCGACTTCGAGTAATCGGAAATAATCATTAAAAAAAAAGATTCCCACGAATTGAGAACTCCTTTTTTGGAAATCATTTAAAAAATGTTGAAAAAATATTTTTTTTAATGCAAAAATATTTTACCATCCGCCAATAATCAAATAATAAATAATTGATCAATATCCGCGATGACGGCAAGACATTTTTATTACCAAACTTATCTGGGTTCATCGAATGTGTAACTATAAATTCACATAAAGAAATTTTCATCACGCATGACAATGTTATCGGCACCTGGTATATAACAATACTTTTAAACAGTAGTTGCACAACCATTTACCAACAAAATATGAACAATCCAAACTAGTAAAATGTGAAATTAACTCCGTCTGTCTGTCTGTTTGTTACGCTTTCACGCCTAAATCGTCGAACCAATTTTTGTATGCAGGTAGATTAAACGTTGGAAAAGGACATTTTAATACGAAAATTAAACTTGTAGGGGGCGAAATAGGGGCTGATAGTTTTGCCGATTTTACTCCATGACTTCGTCAACCGCAAACCTGAATTTAGTAAATATTGCTGGAGATAGGGGACTCAACTCCTAACGGATGCAGCAAGTCACTCGCATAAGATTCATCCTAATAATTTTAAGTTTTCTTTATAAACTCTAAATGAACTTAGATGAAGTCGCGAGCATCAGCTAATACTAGTAGGTATATAAAAGTGTTGGATCAAGCTTGATGTGTGCGTCAAACTGCTTGAAAAAGCTGCAAAGTCGGCGTGCTTCATTCAAGCTGCTAGATCTCGAACTAGCAACAAAAAGCTCAAGCGCTGCATCCATAATAGGTACATTTATATCGATGGCTGCAACGAAATCGACAGTGGAGTAAAAGCTTCACATACTGTTACTGTTGCTATTACAGCAATTACGTCACTACAAATAATTTTGACGGTCAACAACCGCACGCTGACGGTCGTCGTACCCGTTTTCAATAATACTTTCACTTTTTTCTACTCTACTTGACTGACTCGACTCTTTCCAAACTAGGGCGGTTACTGCCATCTAGTGTCGAGTAGTAATACTTTTTTGTACTTTAATTGAAATTGTTACTTATGATTAATTTTATCATGTTATTGTAAGTCAGGATGGCCGAGCGGTCTAAGGCGCTGCGTTCAGGTCGCAGTCCACTTCTGTGGGCGTGGGTTCGAATCCCACTTCTGACAAATTACTTTTACTTTAAAAACTTTTGTTTTATGATAGATAAAATATTTTTCTTTCTTCTTTTTCTATGCATATCATTTTTGCTTGTGACTGGCATGCTTTTGTGCGAGTAACAAGCATGTGTATCACGGGTTGTGATCACGGGCAATATTCTCTTGGCCCCGTAATAGTGTTCCTGTCTATAGTAATCTGTGGTTACTCTTCCTATTCTGTGGACCTTTGTCAGATGGTTGTCAGCTGTCATCATATCTATAGTAATCTGTGGCTGCACTTAAATTTTGGGGTTATATTTTTTTATAAATAATATTAGCAGGGTTCCCAACTTAGGGCTTTTAGCCCCAAATTTAGGGCGGAATTTTGCTTATAGGGTTTTTTTTAGGGCCCAAAAAAATTTAGGGCTATTTTTAGGGCGCTTGAAAATTTATTTATTACATAAATAAATTTTCAAGCGCCACATAATTGACTGACCAAAACGAGTAAATAAAGCAAAACGCCTATGATATTTCGGAATAATATGCTTAAAATCGTTTTAGCTAAAGCGTTTTGAAAATATTTCAATACATTAGCGTTGAACACGCTTTTTCGATAAATAATATAGTGAAAAACAAGTTACGAAACCGATTTCCCTTTTCATTTTAAAACGTGATGGTGGATCTTGCGTTACTTTTACTCCATCTCCAAAAAATGTTACACTAAGTGTCATACTACACGGGCGGTTCTCCCGCCGCGGGAAACCGCTTCTGAACCGCTCTAGTCACAATTTAATATGAAAGTTGTATGGTGCATACTACACGGCGCGGTTTCCCGCCGCGGTTTGCAGGCGGGAGAAATACGACCGCCGCATGCAGCGTCAAACCGCCGCGGATAACCGCCGTTTTAAACTACACGGGCGGTTTCCCGCTATTACGTCATTCTGCGCGGGATCTTGGCGCGGTTTACCGCGCAAAGACAGCGGTAAACCGCGTAAAAGACAGCGGTAAACCGCGTCCCGTGTAGTTTGATGGTCTGCTGCAGCTTTGTCGAGCGGATTCCCGCAGCGGGAGAACCGCCCGTGTAGTATGGCACTTATAATGTAAACATATTGTATGACTATAAGAATTCCGAATAACAGAGGCGTAACTATAGGGTGGCATTTCGGCAAAATGCCACGGGCCCCAGCCGGAAGATGATCCTAACATTTATAGCCATTCCTGTGGCTAAGGTTAGCCGTAGTCGGCACTAGTGCCGACCGATCATTTTCAAAATTAAAATTGATATAAACTAAATTCTTTGGGACAAGAAAGGTTACGCACAGTGGGGGATTTACCAAAAGGCCGAGTTGACTGGAGCCTAGGGTAGCAGATTTTAGGGGCGGTAGATTTGGGGTCAAAATTTTTATTTATGTCTTACAGAAATTAAAAAGATACATATTTGTATACCTAGGTACCTAAATGTCATTAGGTCCATAAACACATATTTTAAAATTTTATAAAATATCTAATTAATTACCGAATGTAGGTACCCCAATAACAATTATAGCTAAATAGTTTGAAGGGCCGACTTTACCTACGATGCCGGGTGTGCGGCGCATACAAGCGCAGGGTCTCAAGCGCCAAAAGTACAGGACTATGTAGTAGATATAGCGTAGTGCAAAATAAAAAAACGTTGCTATTACCTACAATAGAAATAGAATAGCCAAGTGTGTATTAGTACTACTAAGTGCCGTAATGCAATCATAAAAAATTTCAAGCTCGCTTCGCTCTCGAAAATGTCGCTTTTACGTTTCGATTGTACTCGTAGGTGCCAAGTATGGACTACTAAGTGCCGTAATGTAATCATAAAAATTTTAGAGGTCACTTTGCTCGCAAAAATGTCGCTTTTACGTTGCTATTGTAGATACCAATAATGGACTACTAAGTACCGTAATGCAATTATAAAAAAATTTGCGCTCGCTTCGCTCGCGAAAATGTCACTTTTACTTTTCTATTGTAGGTGCCAAGTATAGACTACTAAGTGCCATAAAGCAATCATAAAAAATTTCACGCTCGCTTCGCTCGCCAAAATGTCGCTTTTACGTTGCTATTGTATATTGCTATTGTAATAACAACGTAAAAGCGACATTTTCGCGAGCGAAGCGACCTCTAACATTTTTATTAAAATGGACTACTAAGTGCCGTTATGCAATTATAAAAAATTTCGCGCTCACTTCGCTCGCGAAAATATCACTTTTACATATCTAATATATTATAGGTGCCAAGTATAGACTACTAAGTGCCGTAATGAAATCATAAAAAATTTCACGCTTACTTCGCTCGCGAAAATGTCGCTTTTACGTTACTATTGTATGCCAAGAATGGACTACTAAGTGCCGTAATGTAATTATAAAAAATTTCGCGCTCGCTTCGCTCGCGAAAATGTCACTTTTACATTTCTATTGTAGGTGCTAAGTATGGACTACTAAGTGCCGTAGTGCAATCATAAAAAATTTTGCGCTCGCTTCGCTCGCGAAAATATCACTTTTACATTTCTATTGTAGGTACCAAGTATGGATTACTAAGTGCCGTAATGCAATCATAAAAAAATTCGCGCTCACTTCGCTCGGGAAAATGTCGCTTTTACGTTGCAATTATATGTACCTACTTCCCGTAGTGATTTATTATAAAATAAAAAAATGTTATCTCATTTGTTGAGCTTCTTTATATTGGGGGAGGGAGGGCTTCATCCGATGAATTTGTCACGGGCCTGAAACGGTATAGTTACGCCTCTGCCGAATAATGTAATTAAAATTAAGTTATATTATTTTTATTTACCTCAATAAAACGGGAAACTCATTTAAACATTAGCCTTGAATGGTAACAAGATACAGGGATTTTTTTGGGGCTTTTGAATATTGCATTTAGGGTTATTTAGGGGTATTTCATGTTGATGTTAGGGCTATTTTTTTTTAGGAGTTGGCAACCCTGAATATTAGTATTTTATTCTTTTTTTATTTATAATAAACTATAATAATGGCTACAGTAATTAAAGTTGCTAACGAGCAAGAAATCATCAAAAAATTGTCATCATACATTGAGAAAATCTCTAACGACGCTATTTTGAATCGTGGAAAGTTTTTCGTCGGCTTTTCTGGTAATTCAAATTTATGCATTTAATGTAGTTTTGCAATTATCTACAAGTCATAGTTCACTTTGAATAAAAGATGATAAGTAATATTAAGTAGATAAGTAATTATTACAGTTAGCAAACGTGACAACTTTTACCACCTATTTTAATATTTCTAGGAGGCTCAGTAGTGAAATACTTATGCGAGGGACTACCACAAGTGGACACAATGTGGGACAAATGGGTGATTGCGTTCTGTGATGAAAGGGTGGTACCAGAAGACAGTGAGGACTCTACTTTTGGCACATACGAGAAACAGTTGATACCAAAAATTAGGCTAGATAGAAAGCAGTTTCTTGTCATTAAACAGGGGGTTTCAGGTATGTAGCGACAGTACCCGACAATAAATATTACACAATATCCAAACTACACAATCGGCTAACCAATCTTCTCTTCATCATCTCAAATCTGTCAATCTCCGTACAACTAGCAGCACACTCTAGCACTGTTTGCACTCCTATCAATATACACCTGGCAAGGACTATGCACAACTAAATAAAATACACTGCAAACTCATGAAAATATACTAACAAAGCAAATTTTACTGCAACATCGGAGTATCTTCAGCAGATATCAACTATAAAATACATAAATGTAAAGTACTAGACTTGACTACATATTCTCAATTTGTCAGAATCTTTTTTTTATGTACTGATTACTCGAAGATGCCTGGACCGATTTGGAAATTCTTTTATTGTTTGAAAGGGTATAAATTCCCAGGTGGTCCTATTGTTATCTGTCAGGATCTGATTGATGGCATCTTGGAGAAATCGAGGGAACTTTTCAAATTTTATAGGCACAATTGATATACTTTGTAGTGGCATTTGAAGTCAGTTTTGTAAAAAGAATATTTACATTTATAATTCTTTTTGCCTTTCTTTTTCAGCTGAAGAAGCTGCCAAAGACTATACAGAACAGTTAGCAAAAGCTTTTCAAAGTGAGGACTTCAAATTCGATCTGCTCCTGCTAGGCATGGGTCCAGATGGCCACACCTGCTCCCTTTTCCCTAATCACCCTCTCCTTGAAGAGACTACATTGAAAGTGGCACCTATAAGTGACTCACCCAAGCCTCCCCCAGAGAGAATAACACTAACTTACCCTGTCATCAATAATGCAAGGAATTGTATTTTTGCAATAAGTGGGGCTGGTAAAGCAGATATGGTTAAAGTAAGTTGAAATAAGCAAATATGCCTTTATGATGCATCTCTTATGCACTCTTTTGATATAGATTAACATTGTTGTGGTATCATAAAAGATAGTTTGTGGCCCTCATGGATTGATGCTTGGTATCTATATTCATTCTAACTGTTATTTACAGAAAAAGTTTATCTACCAATATTGCTATTTGTCAAAAAGGTCCATACAATTTTTAACTATTAACATTGACAGAAAACTCAACATGAGACTACAGATTTTTTTTTAAATATAGGAACCAGGCATTAGAGATGTATCAATTGCACATACTTATAGAGGCTAATTGAGTAGCTGAAGTAGATTCCACTGACAACCTCTTTTAGGGTTCCATGATGGTACAGAACCCTTTGTGTGCAAGTCCGACTTGCACTTGGCTGTTTTTTTTATATAACTTTCGTTTTCAGCGCATTCTAAAAGACAAAGAAGACCTTCCTGCAGGCAGAGTAAAGCCAGAAACAGGAGCTGTGTACTGGATTGTAGATAATGCTGCTGCAACTCATTTATAAACCCCAAAAAAAAAATCATTTGGGAGAACTTTTTTAATTTAGAAGTGAGGGTTAATTTAGCGGATTTCATTAAAATATGCACAAGTTTAATTTGTTATAATAATTGTAAGGATATTTTTGATAAAATGTGAGGGTTACTTCATTTTATTGTGATAGCAGATTAAAAATAAGCATTTGGTGCCTTTAAATAAATGTTAAATACATTCCTATTAAATATTATATTTTTTTATTTAATTTGTTATGTGAGAGCAAATAAAACGGCAAGTTCATGTTCCAATATGTGTATTTTCCTCATCTTTCAAATGCCCGCGAGATCATCTCAGCATTCTTTCACGATAAAAAAAGACCTCGATTATTTATTAATACGTTGTTACATTACAGTAGACGAACTGCGACGTCTTTTTAATAATAATAAGTATGTAATTACAAAAAGTATGACAACTAAATACAAAAGTCTAGGCGCGCATAGCGCACCAAACACTTACATATACAATACATATTTTATATATAAAGATAAATGTAGCACTACTGTTAATTTATTTAAAGAAACATTGTAACCTAACGGAGCGGACTTACATAAATGAGACGCGGCGGAGCGGCGGGGCGGCGCGCTTAAGCCGAGACACACCGAGAGCGATGCAGGAACACGAACGATTTGGCCCCAGAGTGTGCCCGCCTTAAAACAACCCGAATAATAGCTAACTAACCTAATCTCGCGTTAAAACGCAGCTTTTTATAAAAATGTATACTAAAACCGCGGCGCCCCGACGCCAACATACACTAGGAATTTCAAATAAAACAAGTTATATTAACATAATTACCTTTTTCATTCAATTACCTTTCATTTTATTTTATTTTACAATATCAGTTACACGTTAAAATAGATACACGGACTGTCTGTTTTTTATGTTATAATGTATAATTATATAATATATCACGCACATAACATAGAATCAGGAGGGCCGGTTTTTGTCACGTTTCACTAAAAATAAAATAGGATGCGTTTACACACACGAGACACCGCGCGGTTGCGCGCGTACGCGTGCGTCCCACCGCGCCATACTTTATACAGGGCTGCGCGCGAACTCGCGCGCCTAATAACGTAACAATTGGCTATTCGCGCGGCGTTCGCACGCGTTCAATTAATTTTTAGTTAATGAGAGCATTTACAATTCGACCTATACACTATCAATTATTTATCATTATTATTTTTAAATACTTCGATACAAATTGACACATTGGCAACGCGTCGGACGCCGCTGGCGAGGCTAATGCCTTTAACAACGCTAAAAGAGCGCGGTGGACGCAAGCCTGCGCGCGTTATTCTTACAACGAAAGCGAGTCTTATTACAGGGAAGTGTCTCGTGATGTCGCTAGAGCTTGTAGACACAACATGATTACACGTGGAGTGATGAGACGCATGCACGAGCCCGGAGCGGGCACGTACCGGGCCCGGAGCGTGCTCGGCCGAGCCGGTCGACACTCTAGTTGAGGTTAGCGGTCGCATTCTATGTACACGTGTCTATCTTTGCATTGAGAGCCTGAAAACAAATTTTTGCACAGTATATTTAACTGTAAATTGAGATTCTGAAACTACAAATCAAAAATAAATCAAAAATGAAGGAAAGAAATAATGGAGTAGTCGCTGGACTACTGCATATTTTACATCAGTTCTTCGCCAATAACTATTAGTAGTAGAGTAGTATGTATATATTATTATTAAGTAATTGGAATGTTTCAAGGCTCAATAGCCTAATGAAATGAAATGTCTTTATTTGCCAAATGTGAGTTCAGTGCACAGATGGTATAGTACGAACATGTCGAAGATAACTCGCTGTACCGCGATGTATCGCAGTAAGGTATCCTTCGACATCGTGCTCCATGTTTTACATGGAGGTGCCATCGAGGTAACGAGCTAAACCGCGACCGCGATATCGCAGTGAGGCATCTTTAGCATGTTTTTACCCTAAAGATGCGGAGCAATACACTGCTAGAGGTGTACACTTCGTGTTTATAACGTCCAGTCATCGAGATAGGAAGCCTAATAGAGAGGCCCTATTATAGCAGTATAGGTTATACATTTATATATCAATAGTATGTTGTCTCTTTTTAACTAAGCGACACCTGCATATGCAAAGAAAGACAAATATATGTTTGCTGAGTAGTATTTATGACAACGCAACGTGTGACGTCATGAGCGTGACCGGATTTATACCGGCGCGGACGCCATTTTAATCGCCAAGAGTATATTATCTGGAAGTGAAGTCTATGGTAAAGAAATAGCCATCTTAAGTGCCATGGTAGTCACGCTCATTTTGTAGATAGGGCCGGTCCATATGTATAGGTCGGTGCGTCCAGTGTATTACCTCGTGAGCAACAGTGCGCTAGTTGGGCGTCCAGTAGGACTGCGACGAGTAGGTCGGCTTGTTGGCCGCCGGCTTGGCCGCGCCCGCGCGAGCTCCCGACCCGCTCTCCTGCAATCAACCACGCCGTGTCAACTATAAATTCTATGGAAATGTACATTTTTTTTTATTCAATGACAAGATAGTCCTTGACTGCGATCTCACCCGATGGTAAGTGACGATGCAGTCTAAGATGGTAGCGGGCTAACTTGGAACGGGTTGTGTGTACTTCAACCCATATCCCTAATCGGTTTCTACACGCCATTGTGCCGGAACGCGAAATCGCTTGGCGGCACGTCTTTGACGGTACGACGGTAACTAACCATGGCCAAAGCCTCCCACCATATCAGACCAGAGACAATTCAAATAACATTATACATTTACAGCCTAAATAACACCTAATATAGTAGAATCCTGATTATCCGAATGAAATGATTCATTACGTCAAAGATCAATACCAAGTTATTTCCAACCAAAATTTTAAATTACATAGGTATTATGTAATTCATTATTATCTCTCGCTGTAGCTCGTTTTTTATATATCGTACTATCTAAACGACGCATGAAAACTCACTGTCATAATAAAAATTTATTAAAATTTAAATATTTTTTGATTTGCTTTGAAATTGATTTTCCGGATTTTCGATTATATGGAATAACCCTGGTTTTATTTGATCCGGATAATCGGGATTCTACTGTACCTATCTCGTCTAAAATCTACAGATTTTCTCTTCTCTAATCTTCAGAAGTTCGAATACTAAATCACAATATCTATCTATACTATTATAATAAAGAGAGAGCGCGAATTTTGTGAGTTTGTATGTATGTCCGGAGCAAACTTTGGAACCACCGCACCTATTTCAAAAATTCTTTTATCAATTCAAAGGTACATTATTCCAGATGGTCATAGGCTATATATTATGCACATAAAGTATTATGGCTAGATATTATGTGCAAATTTGTTAATGAAGTCGGAATTTTTTTTGACTCTTAAGCGTATTGGCGCGGGAGGTTCCTGTAGGCACATAGTTCCTGTGGTGATCTTATTTACAATCGTCTCCTATAAGAAGCTCTGTGCAATTAGTCCCGTAAAAACAAATATTTAATTTTTCAACCCTAGTCGGGTCGATTAAATATTAGTCCTTTAATAGGTAAATTTTTGATCCCTTTTTTATATTGTAACTGCAATGTTATAAAATTTTATTTTAATGTATTGTCAATCTTAAGTCTTGGTACAACAGTTAGTAACCAGTATTATTTGTGTTAGAATAAGATAAGTAGAGATATAAGATAAGAGAAGTAATAAATAAAATAAAACACTAAAATCATATTACTAATGTAAAAAATATGTCAACAAGGTTCGATTCTACACAAGTTTTGCACATGACTGATTTATAATAATTAATTTAATCAATTTTTACATATGTCTTGTTAATGTGGTTTAATTATTTCTTAAAATGTAGATAGATATATTTCAAAATTGGTAACTGACACTTGAACTTGCTAATAAATGACAGTCTTATTTGGGTTTAAGAATGAAGTGCCTTTCTCAAGAAAATGTATAATGTTTTTGTACAATAAGATATAGTTAACGAAAAAAGTAGAGACACCGAAACAATATAAATATCGAAGAACAATGAGTATGTTTTCCCTTTTCATTCAACTAGATTAAGAGAAAATTGAGATCATATTATATGCTAGCAATACTGAAATATAAATGAGTAAACAATCCATTCACATGCATTAATTACAAGGCGGGTAAAACTATCGAAATATAATATAATACATAAATACAGATAAACACTGCATAGTGTACATACAGACTAGGGTTGGCAAATGTCTCAACTTATTCGAAGATTTCATAACATAAAACGATTTGCAAGTGCATGACGATATAGTATACTGCGTTTAAAAACAGTTCAAATCTCGCGCGAATTACAACCGCGACATCAAAGCATTTTAGGCTTTATCTATTAGCTCATAGAGCCTAATATTTCGTGCGGCTAATGGATAAGGCGGTATAGTTATAATATTAGCCTTAAATATGCATATAACTTATCCTCTTTTTAACGTTGGTCAATAAAGTATAGTTTACTTTAATGTATCAGAAATTATTTAATAAAATCGTATACAAAATAATTGAGACAATTTTCCAACCCTAATATAGACAGTGCAAAATAAACATAATATGTATAACTTACCCGCCTATTATGACTACTGTTCACCCGACCATCCATCTACAAACGAAAGCAAACTCTAAGAATATAATAATAAAAATTAAAATCACTAACAAAATCACATGCTATTTATATGTGTGAATTTTTGTTGTGTTTATATCAAGATATAATATAATGGAGTAGTCGCTTGACCACTGCATATTTTATATCAGTTCTTTGCCAATAACTAATTAGTAGTAGAGTAGAACGTATATTTATATTACTAGCGGACACCCTTATTTTCAGGAAGTTTTGGCAAGCCTTTGTACACTACGACATTTTACTGTCGGTTCTAATTGTAAGGATGTAACTAAGACAATGCTGGTTTAATGATAATGGTACTAAATATTTGTAGGTATTTTTGATTATTTATTAATAAATAATTATTAAAGGTTGATTGTACAAGCTATTTACAATATATATATTATTGTGTACCACTTTTTCTTCAGTATAAAACCTTTGTATTAAAATCTAAAGAAAGTATTAAGTAATAATTGTGATATTTTCAATTTAAGTATCTGCCCTATTATTGGCATTTTACTTAAAATCCTATAGCATCCGGGTAACAACGGATATCTATTCATGAATCATGACGTATCAAGTGGTATATTTAGTGTTGTTGCCGATGTCGGTGTCGGTGTGTGTGGGTGTCGGTGTGTATGGGTGTCGGTGTGTGTGGGTGTCGGTGTGTATGGGTGTCGGTGTGTGGGTGTCGGTGTGTGGGTGTCGGTATGTATGGGTGTCGGTGTGTATGGGTGTCGGTGTGTATGGGTGTCGGTGTGTATGGGTGTCGGTGTGTGTGGGTGTCGGTGTGGCGCACCTGGTGCTGCTGCGGCGCGTGGTGGTGCGGGTGGTGGTGCGGCGGCGCGGGGATGTACAGGTGGCTGCCCGCACCGAACGGTGGCGGGGTGCCGCTGTGAAAACCGGCCTTCTCGTAACTCTGGAATATTTTTTTATTGGATGACGATCTCACCTGACAGTAAGTGATGATGTAGTTTAAGATAAACGAAATTTTGTATGGAGAGTGTATGGAGCTACTGAATCGTGACGCCATGTTGCAATAGCGCTCTCTCTTTCTAACAGAATACTTAAAAGCTCTACATTTTCGAGACTAGTTAAGATATTAAAAAAAAAAAAGAAAAATGAAGAAAAATTATTTAAAAACCTTTATTTTTAAATATTTTTTTTAATCAAATACCCAATTTTGCCGGTAACCAGCTTGGTCCAAGTTCAAGTACCAAAAAAAGCAGTCTGCGTACTCGGATACTTCTAGACTTTTATATGTGGCAGTAATACTCACGTTGACCTTGCCGAGCGCGACGTGCGTTTTCGCGTACATCGCCGTCGTGAGCTCCGCGGAGGCGGCGCCCGCTGATTTGTTCGCGTTGGCTGTGTATGGTCCGGCTGAAAACACACAACAGAGCGTGTAAGCATATAAATATATTATATATTGTGAATATATATAAATATTTAATTTATAGAAAGCTCCATATTTAAATCTCTAATTATTTTTTATTTATTTTTGTTATTACTTGTCTAGTATATGTAATTGTTATTATAACATATACAACATTACTCAGGTGAAAAAAAACAAAGAAGATAGACAATTTTTACGGTTTTTTGGCTCTCCAGTAAAATTAACTTTTTTCGAAAGCCATTCCAACATAACCCATACAGATTCTTCATAATAATTGTAAAATAAACCACAAAAGAACTCTAAAATGTAGTGTACCTGGTTTGTATGAGTCTTGCGCGTCGTAGGGCGGCTGCTGCTGCTGCGAATAGCCCTTGGCGCCCGCGGTCACGCCCACGCCGCCCACACCGCCCACGCCACCCACACCTCCGACGCCACCCACTCCGCCCACGCTCGAACCACCGCCGTACTGAACAAAACATAAAGCCATTTAGAAGGGAGTTTCTCGTCTCAATGATACCATTATCAAAAGAATATAAAAAGTTTATTCGTCTAAACGTTCTCAACTACGCCCTTCCACATTAGTGACAATTGCCTCGCAATGGAATATTGGTTGAATGTAAAATCTCGCATCCAAAAAGTCTAGTTGAATAAGACGGTAGATAAGTAGCGCTGTGTCAACCTGAATTGCACTTTATTGTGTGGTACCAAGAGTCGCTATTTATTTAACTCATTTTACGGATAGAATCTTCTGTGCCTTTAGGTACTATTAAGTATTCTGTGGGTATATGTCTTACCGTGGGATGGTATGAGACGCCATACTGGTATGTGGTGGGAGGTGGCTGGTAGAAGTACGCGTAGCCGGGCGGTAGCGCGGCTGGAACCTGCGTCAATACAATAACAATACCGTAAGTGACCATACTAAGGCTAGCACTAATGTGACAATCTATAATAAATAAATAAATAATAACTTATTTTAGTAAGACCAGCTTGCACACCGAGATTTCGTGCTTTATAAAGAAACTTAAAAACAAATTAAATAATTAGTTACACAATCAAGTTATTTGATTGTTGCAAAACAACAAAAGTATGTTGTTGTTATATTTGGGGGGTAGTAACCTAAATCAAAGTTGATTCAAACTCATGAGGATTGTGTGAATACTGACATCCTTTTTCATTTTTTTCCAACAAGCTATGGTAACGTTTTAGAAAATACGGCCAGTTTTTAATTTCAATATTGATCAATGACTACCATTACTAATAGTTTGTCTGGTGGGAGGCTTTGGCCGTGGCTAGTTACCACCCTACCGTCAAAAATGTGCCGCCAAGCGATTTAGTATTCCAGCCCGTTGGCGTGTAGGAACCGATTAGGGATATGAATTACACTGCCATACCCCTTCCAAGTTAGCCCGCTACCAACTTGACTGCATCGTCACTTACCATCAGGTAAGATCGCAGATTATCTTATCATCAAATAAAAATATTTAAAAAAAAACTTATTTTAATAAAACCAACTTTCCACCGAATTTTCGGGCTATTAATTTTATAAGGAAATGTAAAAATATAATTAAATAATTAGTTATTCAATCAGGTTATTTGATTGTTACAAAACAACCTACTTTTGGTGGGTAGGAACTTGTTTCATTAAATGGTTTTTCTGGGCCATTTTTCATCATTAATTCAAACTCATGGGGATTGTTTGTAAATTCTCGTTTTCATTTTTTAGAAAAAATACGGGCAGTTTAATTTCAATATTGATCAATGACTACCGGAACTAATGGACGATGGCTAATGGCTAACGTTACCTGTTGCGGCGAGGCGGCGTCCGTCCGGCCGAACCTCTCGCCGCCGCCCAGGCCGAAGGTACCTTCGCGCGCACTGTAGCCCATTTCGTAGTAGCCACCCTGAGATCGGAACATTCATTATTAGAACCAACTTAGTAACGGAAATTTCAACGTTTCTAATAAGAACCTAGGCTAGAGAGCTAGGTTGTGGAACACTCTTCCAGCATCCGTGTTTCCTGCCGCTTAAATTATATTAAGTACCTTCAAGGCCAGAGTAAACATTTTTCAATTATAAATGTATTTTTTTTTTAAATTGTAATTGTAATGTTATAATTATAATTTTTTCTCAAACATGCATGGAAATATTGTCATTATATCGAAAAAAGAACACGCGAAGTATCGAATTGTCAGACAAAGAAAATCAAATCCATTGCAGGAGTGTTTTTTGAATTTGGAACATTACAACGCTCCTGCAAAACATTTTTTTTTTTTTTTAATATTGCAGGAGCGTAGTAATGTAATGCCGTTTCATACAACAGTATGAAACTAACGTGCTGGGGTTACTAAATACTCTTTGATCGGATCTCTTTTGTCATTCTTGGCATACCATAGTCTCTTTGCTTAGTACAAATTGCGTTTACGTGGCTGTATAGCTACAAATGCCTGTCGGCACAGATGATAAAAAAAAAATTGGCGGCAAAGTTGAAAATTCGTCTTGATTTGTTATTTACATACCTACTTAATAAATATAAATTTAATAATAATTAAAATGAGTTCCAACGGTTCAGAGAGTGAAATGGAGAATGATTGTACTCCACCAGATTTAAACCAAAATGGCGGATGGATTTGGATGTATAATATAAAGTGTTTTATTTCCCTGCATTCTTTTGAGAAAAACACTATAATATATGCCTCGGCGGGAAATGGCAATTGCCTGTCTCGTATTTAGTGAAGTCCTCGCCTACGGCTCGGCCTTCAAACTCAACACTCGACCTGCAATTGCCTACTTCCCTGCCTTTGCAATAATGTACTATTAAAATTCCGAAATGTGGCGAATATAATTTCGCCAAATATAATTTCAATAAGCAAAACAAAGACCCCCCCCCCATATAATACTCACCATGTGGTGCGGCAGGCCGCCGCGCATGAGCTGCTCGTCGTAGGCGTAGGCGCCGCCGTACAGCGCGCCGCCCGCGTAGCCCGCCGCGCTGGCCGCGCTGGCCGCGCTCGCGCCCGTCGCGTTGCCCGTCGACGCCGACGACGCGCCCGAGTTCACCGCGCCGCTCACTGACAACAAGCAACACTCATATTGGATGTCGTGAACATTGAAAAAGAAAACAATCTTGAATACGAACTGCACCCATGTGCAGTAAGTTAATCAAAAAGAAAATATGACAAAAAAAAGCCATATTCAGTACCGACCTAGAACAATCTCCGATTACCTTGTCGGAGGAAAAAAGGAAGGAACACAAAAATAAAAAAAATAAAGTAATCTTGAAGCGATGAATGTTCTCTCACCTGTGGTGGTCACAACTTTGGCTGTGGATGTCTGTGTCGTGGACGTACTCGTCAAACTGTTACTTGATGCTACTGAGTTGTCATACTGGAATTAAAGAAATTTATACTTAATAAGTTTTCAAAGAGCAGTCTAGGTTGATCCACCCAGTGAGGGGTCTACGAGCCCTGACTACGAGTAAATGGGTAGACAAAATGATAAAATTTTCTGGACTATTGGGCATACACAATGGTCTCACCTGCGGCGCCTGCGCGGTGTCCTTGTGGTGCTTGGACGGGTGGTGGTAGGGCGCGGCGGCGTGCGCGGGGTGCGCGGGGTGCGCGGGCGGCGCGGTGTAGGGCGCGGCCGTGTACAGCGCGCTGCCGCCGTACGCCGCCGCCGTCACCGCCGACACTGACGTCGCCGACGTTTGTTGCTGGCAAATACCATAGAGTATAGAAGATAGCATCGTGAATAGTTTAAGGATATTAATTTTTTTTGTAGTCTGTTGCTTTGTTCTTCAATCACGCAACGAACCAACGGATCATATATTTATAGACTAGCTGTGCCCGCGACTTCGTTCGCGTGGAATAGTGACTTTTCGGGGCGCGGCTCTCAGCGCGCTTTATATAGCCACGGACGCTCAGGCGCGAGGCGTGTAGTACGTACTCTGTACGTTAAAAATGTTCGCCGTGATTCTTTAAATTGACATAACTTTTTTATTTATCAACCGATAGACATGAAATAAACACTAAATGTTAAGTGAAGCTTACTACAATATATTAGTGAAAACCGAATCTAAATCGAATAAGCCGTTTCTGATATTAGCGTGCACAAACACACAGACAAACAGACAAAAAAAAATTAATTACAATTTCGGGTTCGGCTTCGATATAATAACAACCCCTGCTACTTTTTTTTTATATATTTCCATTGTACAGACACCACTTTTCTACAATTTTATTATATGTATAGATTCAGAAAGAATTGGTAGATTTACCAATACACAAAAAACAGCGTGTAAAGTGCTAACTTGCCTTGAAAAAAAAATTGTTGTATGGTTAATGGTTAATTTTTTAATAAACTTCTAAATAGGAAACTCGACCGTTACCTCAGGCCGCCACCTCCCGCGCACCGAACGAAAGGGACAGATCGCAACTCCGTCCGTGTCGCCGGCAAATAAGACGTATATGCTCGAGTGCAATCTCGTTAAACTCGCGAGATCTCGCCCTTTCTCGCGAGAACGAGATTGCATTCCCTAGTATGGACTATAGATATTTACCTGATAGGAGTTAAGGATGGGCTGGTACTGTGTGAGCGTGACGCTGGACGGGTACGCGCTAGCGATGGACGCGCCGGACATCGACGCGTTCGTTGAGTTCACCTGCCACCAATCATCATCATCATCATCATCATCATCATTTTCATGTCCAGCAACAGTATAATAGCATAACTCATTGCACTAAGTTTTAGCATTTTTAACCGACTTCCAAAAAAGGATTAATCAAAGATGCCTAGACCGATTTGGAAAATTCTTTTTGTTCGAATGGGTATACTTTCCAGGTGGTCCCATTGTCATCAGGTCAGGATCTGATGATGGGATCCTGGAGAAATCGAGGGTACTCTTCAAATTTTATAGGCACAATTGATATACTTTGCAGTGGCTTTTGAAGTCGGTTTTGTAAAAAGAATTTTTAAGTTTATTTATTTTTGGCGTTATTCGAGAGGTGTATGGCACATACCTGTGGCGCATAGACGTTGGCGCCGTAGACGGGCGGGTGGTGCGACACGGCGTGGTGCGCGTACACGTTCTGCTGGCCCACTGTCTGCGCAAACCACACTCATTGTTACATGCCATCAGTGCACGCGATACTTGAAACATAATCGAGTCGCGAAATCAATTCATATAAAATAAATTAGCAATAGTGTTGCCCTTTCTTTTTCTTTCTACTTTTTTTTTTCTTCTTCTCGACCGGTCACTCTTGTCAGAGTGGTCGTGGCCGCTAAGATGATGCGAAATGTCGCATCATCTTATGTCGCATTTATATCTAATGTCGCATTAGTTGTCGTCGGTCTCCTTAGTCTTGGGAAGCACCACCTCTCGCGCGATGCTCTTTCTCTTACAGTTTGTAGCATTGCAGGAGCACTCCACAACAATTGTCTGGACCACCGCTTTGATCAAACCCGCCCTGCCCTGGTGAGCGCCCTCTCGCTCTTTTCCCCTCCAACCTGACCCTCTATTCTATTTCACCAAGCTACACAGACAGACTAGACAATACAGCATTGTAAAGTCGATATCTCCTGAGGATGCTCCGGTGTCGGGGCGAAACGTGCGTCGAGAGTAGTATAAAAGTCTTGTGTGGTGGTGCATGTGAGTAGTGGTGGCATTGCTTGCTTGGGAACTTTGCTTTATTGCTAGGTTGGGGAGGTAAGCGGTGCTTAGCTTATAACTGCATGTTTGACCATACAGATTTTTTCTGTTGGCGGATTACAGCAAAATAATTCTAACATTTTTTGTTAATCATGAACTTCCGCAAAGTAACGCCTGATTCTATCCAATATACAAGCTACAAATGACAAGGAATTCGTCTGTAAGAATTCCCCATTAAGGGCCTGTGGTCCCACATATTTGTCTCACTAGTAGGACCACAGTACCCGTGGTCCTACTGGGCTAGGTGCACAGTGGTATACCGTGGTCCTACCAGTGGGAGCACGGGTCCTTCACCGAATTCCCTCCATTACCTTAGGCCTGTGGTGCGCGTAGTGGTGGTGCGGCTGCGGCTGCGGCGCCGCGTCGCCGGCGGGCGCCGCCACGCCCGACACCGCCGCCACGCCCGACACCGCCGACACTCCCAGCTGTTTCATCGACGCTGACAGTTTTTCTAGCGCTGCAATAGATAATAAATTGTTTTGATTTATCTAATTTCAAATTATTCAATATACCACTTAAACATTTCTGTGGTGGTGTCGTGTGGTGCCTGTTGTTACGTTCCCTCAAATATGGTTGAGCGAAGCAATGGCTGGATCATGCGTCGTGCTCGTGAACGGGTGCCGCCAACGGGAATGGGTCTGCTTTGACTTCCCATGCTGACATGTGTTAGATTATATGTATTGTATTTTTGAAGCTTCACTGTATACATAGCTTGGTTTTATTACTTATTATAAAATTAGTTTATTTTATTTTTTGAAAAGAGCAACTGCTGAGTTTCTTGCCGGTTCTTCTCAGCAGAATCTGCATTCCGAACCGGTGGTAGATTTGTGACATATAAGTGCTACAGGGTAGCCTACATGAAATAAATAAATTTTGAATTTTGAATTTTTTTGAATTTGTACTATCTAATTAAAAATGCAGAACAACAGCTTATCTAAGGCACTATTTCTAAGTTCAAATAAGTAATCTTAAGTATGTTACTGTTATTAAAATCATTAAAAGTAAATTTAAGGCAGTCAGAAGTAGAAATATAGATGAAGTAAATGTAGGGTACTTAGAAAAAGTTTTACGAAACTCACACGTGCTGTTGGTGACTGCGGACTCGGACGTGACCGGTTGACTCGTCGGCGTCGTCTCCACTGCTGATAAGCTCTCATTTAACTGGAAAACATCAACATTAAACACTTTAACTTTTTCATGTTTAAATGACAGAGGTACAAACAATCAAAATTTTGATAAACAATGGCAACTTTGCTCTAGAAAAATTCATAAATTCGCCTCGAGATGAGACGTTCACCGAAACGTAGTACATTTTTAATGAAACCATTGGGTATCATCAGTTTATTTTAAAAGGCAGGGGATATAGTATAGCGCTATGTTTGTTGCGTAGCAAATCATGTGACGTCACCACCGAGGTTCACGTTTAAAAAAAAATGATTGCGATCGTCACATTGTAACAATCAATTTTTGGACAATTCCACAGCGGACTCACTCACCATACTGTTAGTGTTGGGGTAGCTATTACTAGGCGCTTCAGTCGTTGTCTCGTGACTCACGGGCACGGGTTGCGGCTCCGGCTGTGACGTCACCTGCTGGACAATGAACACACAATTTTCAAAACTATATTTATTGTGTAACTAGCTGACGGCTGCGACTTCGTCCGCGTGTATTTAGCTTTTACAATCCCGCGGGAATTACAATTTTCCGGGATAATAAGTAGCTTATGTCACTCTCCAGGTTCTCAATTATACCTATGCAAAAAATCACGTCGATCCGTAGCTCTGTTGCAGCGTTATTGAAGGACAAACCAACAAACTATCCTGAGTCTTAATTCTGAGCAGAGTGAGAGTATGAGAGTGAGACGTTTTTTGCTCCGACTGGGTATAATTTGCTAACCACTAGATCAACGAGGCAGTTTAAAATATAGTTTATCTATCTTAAATGGATATGTAGAGAAAAAAGAAAAAGCATTTATTTAAGAAATTGTGCCACACATCACGATACACAAGGTAGATTATCCCGGCACTTGGTAAAAGCTTGAGAGGCGGACTCTCAAGCATTTTGCCAAAAAACCCAAGCAATAGAAGCGCCGGGTTAACATGTCATACGTGGCACAACCCGAAAAAAGGTCCAAGTTGAGCAAGAGCAATGTAAGACAATGTTCTTTTTTTATAAAAATAGCGGGCAAACGGGCAGGCGGGTCACCTGATGTAAAGTGATTACCGCCGCCCATGAACACTTGTACCAGAGGCACCACCAATGAGTTGCCGGCTTTTCAGGAATTTATTGGTCCTGGGCCCCAAGTCTGCTATTTTACATGTCATTGTCATTGAACCGCAATACAATTACAATTCAATTATCATTGGTCCACGTAGTCTACTAAATTCACAATGGTCGTTCGATTTCTTATAATTAGATTGTTATTCAATGATACCTCGGTATTGCCATTAGCTTAAAAAGCGTTTGCCGAAATGAGTTAAAAAAAACTACATATTAAAAACGTTTATTTAAGCTAGATTCAAAACTAGATGTGTCAGTGGCAAATCATCGGAAAACAATTGTGACGCCATTGAATTAGTAGACTACCAAAATTGCTAAAAGTAGCACTTGGGATGTCATTGATAGACAATTGAACTACAATTGCAATAGCAGACTTGGGCCCCTGTTGTTGGTGTTGGTTGTTGTTGTGGAATTGGTTGTTCACCTGTTTGGCGGCCTGCACCGGCGTGGGCGGCGACGGCGCGACCGTGGGCTGCACCGAGTGCCCCGTGGAGTGCGTGGATCCCGCGGGGTGCGTGGTCTGCACCGAGGGATGCGAGGTTTGCACCACGGGGTGGGTGGGCTGCCCCGCGGGATGTGCGGGATGTGCGGGATGCGCGGGGTGGGCGGCGTGAGTCGACTGCGGCGGCGTTTCGTGTAGCGCTTCGGGCTCCAACGCGCCGAACTGCACGTCGAGGAACATGCTGCCGCTGTTCTCTGAACCGCCCGGCATTTCCACCGCTGATGACGGTATCTGGTGAAAATAATAACAGCAATGTGATATTTCACTCACACATCGTTTCACTCCTATCACCAATGGTTGCTTGGTAGAGATTGCTCTGTAGCAATAAGGCCGCCTTTGCATGCGTAGTTTTAAGCTTTTTAATTTTTGTTTCTTTTTTGTGTGCAATAAAGTTTTTATCTATCTATTTATTTATTAGTAATCAACAGCGTTTACAACACAATCTTACAAGATTATTATAGTCCTTAAATAAAGCCAAAAATGATTATATTATTTGAAGTAAAAAAAAAAAGTTCAACAGAGAGAAGTTTTTTTTGTTTAAAAAAATATCAGCTAAGATGAACTTATCAAATATTCTCCTCTTCTCTCCAAATAAGCAGAAAGCTTGTGTTAGGAATGGGTATGACAATAGTGCAAGGGGTGGGGAACCTCCAACTTTTCAGTTTTGAGTCCGCACCTTTAACCGTTGGACTATTGAGGCTTAGAAATTACGACAATCAATCTACACAAATTAAACTAGAGATAAATAAGAAATATAGTTAGTTACCTTCGACGGTGGAGGCACCCTGACTCGCTGCGTTTTCCTCTGTGTGCTCATGTCCGTCGCACCGTACACGCCGTAGTTACTTGTGTATACACCTGCAATGCGAGACATATAAGTTATCAACATCAATGTTACCTCCTTTTAAGGTTAGGAGTATAATTATTTAAGGGTGAGATACTCAATGTAAAAGCCTTCAAATAAAAGATTTAAAAAAAAAACCTCACCTCCACACTACGAATAAATAATAAGTAAGGAAGTCTAACTGCGTTAAAAAATGACCCCAACAAAAATTGCCGAAATGGGTGAAGATTAAAATTAAGCCGTTAGAGGCTGGGATTAAAAACAAAAATAGCACGTCGACAGTTGGTCATTTTTCTTGCACGTCAGATTTTCATAACATCGTCCAATGACTCAGCTGTCATAACAAGCACGCGCGCGAACCAATCATTGCTTTCGTTCCGAATTTGAACCGATCACCACGCATGAACCGATCACCTGTAACCTCGGAAGTGATTCGTATGATTCGTATTTTGAATCATACGTCGTTTTATTTGAAGTAGGGCCATTTTTTGAGTGGATTTTGTTCTGAATTAGAGTTCCTTACTTATTATTTATTCGTAGCCTCCACACACACAACTATGAATCCATTTGATAGATCTTTCATTTGTGTCTTTCTTTATGTGAATTAAGCATTATTGCCATATAACTGCCTTATTGGTCTACCCTAATGGTAGCATATTTCACTGCGGAAAACGAGGTACAGGGTTCGACTCCCTGGTCGGGCCAGTAAAATTGTACTAGTTTTTCTGTAAAGAAATTCTCAGTCCTAGTCCGCAGTTAAGAAGTTGGCTGTTTGTTTGTTAGCACGTTAAGTCGTCGGTCTCGCGCCTGATCTTTATCCGACCGTGTCGGATACCGGCCCACATTTGTGCACACACTTGTGCACTATAACTTTGCCACGCAGAAGTTAATTCTATATGAAGATTGACCGCCGTGGCCGGATTCGATCGGGAAGATGTTATTTATTACTATATGATGCTCGCGACTTCGTCCGCCTAGACTAAGGTTTTTTGTTTCCCGCGTGAACTTTGTCATTTTCCGGAATAAAATGTAGCCTATGTCCAGACTATAATCTATCTCTGTGCCAAATGTCAGCCAAATCGGTTCACCCGTTTTTGCGTGATTGAGTAACAAACATCCAAACATCCACACTTTCACATTTACAATATTAGTAGGATAATTTTTTTTTTTTTTTCTTAAAAAAGAACATTAGCCAAGCTGAAGTTGACTAATATCCTCCTATCCCCTCCAAATAAGCGGAAAGCTTGTGCTAGGAGTGGGTACGACAATAGTGCAACGGGTGGGATTCGAACCTGCGACCATTCAGTTTTCAGTCCGCATCTTTAACCGTTGGGCTATTGAGGCTTAATCATAAATAATAGGCTATTGGCATACGTACTGGCGTCATGGCGCTGTGTCTGCTGCGTGAGCTGTGACAGGTACTGCGTCTGCGCGGCGCTCAGGCTGCCCGACATGCCCATTGGCTGTACACACACAAACGGTTCCATTACATACTAACAAACATTAAAAGAAGTTTTTTAAGCTATTGCACAGCTTCTATCGCTTGCCTTGAGCCTGGAGACCGAATCCAGAAATTCCGTAACGAAAATAACCTGACTCGGGACTCCTCTCACCGCTAGATGGCGTTGATAAAAAATGCTATGCAATAGCTTTACCGCGGCAGTCCCCGAGTGCCACACGTCTTTTTTTATTAATCCGAAATAGGCTTGCGTTTGACGACAATCAGTTCTGGATAGCACTGATGAGGTCTAGGTTGGAACGCGTTTGCATAGAAGATGCCTATTCACTCTTGCCTTGATTGCTATAAGTTCATAACTGACTAGCTTCTATCCACGGCTTCGTCCCCGGGGATTGAGGCTTTTAAAAATGCCACAGGATCGCTGTTTTTCCGCGATAATAGACCACTATATCACTAACCAAGTCCTCAACTATACCCATGCAAAAACTTGCTGCAAAATCGCATTTATATAAATGCGATCTTGTAATTTGTACAAAAACTCGCAAGCCTTTGTATAAATCAAATTACACTAAAACTCGTTCTGGATGGCTTGATTAGGTAATATTTTATTTTTAAAAGTAATATTTTATTATTAAAAGTAATATGTTATTGTTAAAAAAATCGACACGAAATATCGTGTTTTATTAATCTAATTCAAGTTTTCTTGGGGCTTGTTATAAACATTCTTTCATCTTAGGGAGCTGTCACACAAGCAACATACCTGATGATGCTGCGGCACGTACGTCTCAGGCGGTTCCGGCTTGGGCGCGGCCGGCTGAGCGCTCGACACCGCGTTACTCGCCCCGCCCATTTGCTGACGAACAAACAAACATTCACATAGTGAAACAACTGGATTTTTTTAAATTAGGAAATATAAAAGGTATAAATTATGTTTCAATCTTCATCCATTGCACTATTATGCTTCCAACTCTTAACACAGACTTTCCGCTTATTTAGAGGAGAGAAAAGAATATTTATCAATTTTCTTTGTATAATTATTATTTACGATTTTTTTTTCTATGACATATAAATTATTGACTTTTAAAGCTCGCTGCATACATAACGTGCACGGGACGTGGACGGGACGTGGACGGGACGTGGCCCGGACGTGGTTAGTAAACACGGACGGGAATTTTTAATGCATACGCAACGTGGCAATAACTCAGAACTAACGTGCTAGTGATGTGAACAGGGAAAGATGGATTTTTCTAAGATTGTAGCGAGCTAACTTGGAAGGGGTATAGCAGTGTAAATACAACCCATACCCCTAATCGGTTTTTACACGCCATCGTGTCGAAACGTTAAATCGCTTGGCGGCACGTCTTTGACGGTAGGGTGGTAACTAGCCACGGCCAAAGCCTCCCACCAGGCCAGACCAGAGACAATTTAGAAATTATAAATTCCTAAATTGCCCCCGCCGGGAATCGAACCCGAGACCTCTCAGTTATAAGACCACAGCGCTCACCACTGCGCCAGGGAGGTCGTCAAAGGTTGATAGGGTAAAGATGCCGAATATGAGATACCATTTACATATTCGGTCATAAAAAATAAATTATTGCACTAATGACTATGAAAATCACTTATATTCGATAAGTATTTAATGAAGTTTATCCTTGAAAGACCGTTTAGTGCTAGGTATAATAGATTTTTTGTTATATCAGATAATATTAAAAAAATCAGAAATTACGTCTCAGGAAAATGGTCTCCTATTATGAGATACCAAGGATTTTTAATATGAGATAGTATAGATTTAGTGAAAAAGGAAAGAAATCAATTCAAAAAAACTTTTTATTGGTGATATTTATTAATCTACAACATCGTACTACTAAATAAAAAGGTTTTAGTAACAACTTAATAATATATTATCATGTGCTTGTGCCAAGTGCTTGATGTTCTTCAGATGTAGATGTAACCCATAAAATCGTTATTCCAACTTTACAATATTTTTCTATTTTTGCTTCTAAATAGTCAAGAAAAGCTGGAGGTCTTCCCATGAACCTTGACAAATACTTCTGCATTAGCATCTTTTTTGACATAACGTTCTAGGATACTCTTAGGAACATCGAAAGTTTTGATGCTATTAGGTAACATATTTGTTTGCTTCGTACTGCATTCACGGCCCGTATTATGGCATCGTGGTCTAGGACTTCTTTGATCGACGGCATCTAGAAAAAGAGGTTTTTAAATAGTCGTATTTCCATACATCCTAATATGAGATATCTCATTTAAGGAGCCCCCACGTGTCTCATATTAGGAAAACACCCAAATTTAAAAACTAGGCTGCCTATTATTTCTTGACGAAGAAAATACAACTAAACTGCAAATGCATTGTAAAATTAATCATATAACTGATACAATGACTGTAAATTTAAATCATTTAGGGTGATTATAAAGTTGTAACATACCTCGTTAATATTTGGTGTCAAAAATCGGGTTTTGTGGTTTCGTAAAAATCCGCACGTACATAACCTGACTTCGCCTCGAACTGGGAAGCACCAACACATGTTTCAGTCTGTTGCCACGCGGCTTCTGGTGACAGTATCGCCAAATAGCTGCGGCGATTAGTTTCGCCAAAACCTAACTATCTCATATTTGGCAACCATCTCATATTCGGCATCCTTACCCTACTATATACCTATTGATTTGAGCATAAAAAGTTCAACTGTAATTATTATTACATATTAAAATATAAGTAGAGATACCAATGCAATAAATTAATAAAATAAATCTGACCGTTTTCAGTGAGTGATAGTTCGACTGCAATTTTACGCCACAGATAATTTTTATATTTGGTGTCTAAATACTTTCAATGATCGTACACACTCAATTAGTTTTTCCATTCGTCCATTTTGCTTCGTAGGTAAATACACAAACATCACTACTTAGCTCTCCGGAGCGAACGGGGCGACTGTGCATACGCAGCGGAATCACGCACGGGACGGGGCACGTACGGGACGGGACGTGCTAAACATCGTCGCCGACGATATTTTTCCCGTTCCGCGCGTGGCACGTTCCCGTCCCGTCCGTGCTCCGTGACGTATGCACAGTCGCTTACATTTTCTATGAAACGATGTTTCCAAAACTCCACGTCCCGTCCCGTCCCGTCCCGTGCACGTTATGTATGCAGCGGCCTTTATTCTGACATTTTGTTTCATATTTCATTGTACACCAGTTCTGGTAAAATGTATAAGGCTCGATTTTCCATATTACATCACATTGTACGTGCATTTTAGTGAGTAATTTTAGTGAATCTATCTATCTATCTATCTTCTTATTTCAATTCAGCTCGGCTAATATTCTTTAAAAAAAAATACTCACAGGTATGTGCTGCTGCGTGTTGTGGTAGGTGTAGGTGGGGATGTTGGGCCCGTTGGGCTCCGCGCTGCACTCCCAGTCCTCCTGCAAACAAGCGTGGCAGCGGCTTAGCGACACGGCACCAGAGGGCGCTGTCAGTTCACTTGACAGCGGCTATCGGGACCTGTCATCTCCTACTTCTTTTTTTTTATGAGATAGGCTTGCGTTTGACGACAATCAATGATGTAAAGCATTGATGAGGTCTAGGTTGGAGCGCGCTTGCCTAGAAAATGCCTATTCACTCTTGTCTTGAAGGTACTCAGATTATACGTGAACGGAAACACAGAAGCTGGAAGTGCGTTCCATACCTTAGCCGTTCGTTTCAGAAACGTTGAACTGAAGCGTTTCGTGCGAGTAGATTGAATTTCAACCACGAATGGGTGCCATTGCTCACGATTTCTCGAAGTTCTGTGGTAAAACGGTGAGGGCGGCACAAGGTTGTGAAGTTCCTGCGCGCACTCTCCAAAGTATATCCGATAGAAGACCGTAATATCTAAAGATTCTTTAAAAGATTCTTGTAATTCACGAGTGCGCGCGGGTCATGTTTGTTTGCAAGTCGTATCTGTATAAGTGTGAGCGAATGCGATGCTCGCCTGACCGCTCCCACCTAGGCTCCCATGGGCGCGCACACTTACGCAATGTGCATGTACACGACATAACCACACGTAAAGTTCAGGCGCGCGCGTGAATTGCAAGAACTTGCGTGATACTTAGGATGGAGCGTCATTCGTTATTCATCGGTATCAGGGCTCAGAAACCGGTTTTTAAACTGATTTAATCGCAGTAACAGAACCAATTTGGTTTAGTTCGTTTAACCGGTTAAACATAAATAAATTATAACACCCAAACGTAAATCCAGCGATGACAAGAAAAGGCGAATCGGCGCCCAATCACTACATAGTATAAAACAAAGTCGCTTTCTCTGTCCCTATGTATGCTTAAATGTTTAAAACTACGCAACGGATTTTGATGCGGTTTTTTTAATAGATAGAGTGATTGAAGGGGAAGGTTTGTATGTATAATAACATCCATTAACAGTGAATGACATAGGCTATATATTTTATACCCGTGCGAAGCCGGAGCGGGCCGCTAGTATATTACAAGCACAAGCAGGGAAACGCTCCGATGATAGGAATTAACGCGTTATGCACATGTGGCACAAACCGGTTAATTTAAGCATATTAACACTATGGTTTCCAGTATAATTTAAACTGGTAAAACAAAGAATAGTATTTCAACTGATTATTACACTCTGTCAAGATAAACTGCAACAGATTCCAATCTCTAACTTGTACCTACTAAAATAAAAAGTGAAATTCATAGAATTTCGGGATTAAATAAAAAAAAAATAATCAGCTCTCAATGCAAAATAATTTATAAAAGCAGATATAGTTAAAATCGATACACAAATCTCGAATAATTTTTTACAATTCTGTGTTTTGAACATTTCTGCATATTGTCGATTTTACATACTGCTTATTCGAATATAGCAATACTAACAAACATTCTACATTTTGCAAATTGAAAATTCAGCATGTATCAGCAGAGATCGGAATCTAATGATAATTTAATTTACAATTTAAATATGATGAACTGTTATTCATATATTTATTAATGGGTTTAATTGCGGCTTAGCCATTTTTGACAAACATAATACATTTTTTTTTCGAATTAACCAACATATATTTTCATTTAACTCTCACAAAATGTAACTTTTTCTGCAGATTTTTTTCGAAATAGTCTGATATTGGCTTTACACTTGTCACTAGCTTTTAAGACAAATGTTGCTGTACTTTGATTTTCCTATACTTAATAAGTAAAATAAAAATTGATAGTAATGTGTTACGCAAAAAATCGCCAAATACAAATATATACAAATAAGGTATAGAGACAAAAAGGTTATAGAATAACCCCCTGTTATAGTGCTCCATCAGTGGACATCGGTTTCCTCACGAATTATTACAATTGGGTATTTGTTTTGTCAAAATCTGGATATTCATTAATTACAATAAAAAATCTAACATGTAAGAATAACATTTGTAAAAACAGAAAATAAATCACTCAATTATGTTATAAGCTGTTTTACAGTGACTGTATCTGTCTCTTTCTAAAACTCAATCTTTCAATGGAGAGTGTATGGAGTTACTCGCTTACGACGTCATGATTTAGTAGCGATCTCTTTGCCTTACAGAAAACTTAAAAGCTCTATATTTTCGAGACTGGTTAAGATATTAGAAAAAATAAATATCGCATTGTGTTATAATATTATTTTTTTATAATTGTTATAAAATAATACGAGTACGTACCACGGTAATTATTTTAGTTGGGATTGTCGATATTTCGACCCAGTTGCATGGATCGTGGTCTACCCATGACAGCTTCAACTTGACGTCTCGCAACACCGCAGTCCCGTCGTGACCACGGTCCATGCCAACGACAATCCCAACTAAAATAATTACCGTGGTATGTACTCGTATTATTTTATAACAAATATGTCATTAAACCACGAAATCAAGTCTAAAATCTTTAGTTTTAGTCTAATACCCAATTATAATGATTACAATCGCTGCGATTCGCCAAGTCAACTTACAGTCGATGGAACAACGGGCGTCGGTTCCTCCGCGCCTGCGTTCTGCGCACTAACGCTGGGCGTGAACACCTAAAAATACATACCAATGTAGAGCGACCGAACACTCAGTGCAGTACAACCTAACATGCCAATATAACCGATAGGTTATATCCCTTCGGGTTTGTATACAACGATTTTATACGTGTAAGAAGTTGCAGTAATATACTGTGGCCGTTATACTATTTTCTAGTCGATAGATTGATCAAAAATC